>VBSM01000272.1:70659691-70706950 GCA_008086735.1 Cheirogaleus medius
CTCCCAGAGTGCTAGGATTACAGGCGTGAGCCACCGCGCCCGGCCCTAAAATAATTCTATATTTCACTTTTTAGGATCACTAAGCCCCACTTCAGCTCAAAGATGTATTATAGCTCATAGATGTATAAAGCAGTATATTTCCACATGACATTTTATATATCTCAGGGGCCAATAACAAGGCCAGTTTTAAGCAGAAGCCATGAGAAGTGATTAATGGCCAGTTTCTCTCTGCTTTTCTGATTGCTGTAATAACACCTTTCAGCTTTATGACTTTATATTGCAACTTCGATCTTTACACTCATGTTTACAGCTGAAGGTGAACTGCTTTCTCAAGAACGACTAGAAAACCTAATCCAATTTTTACCTTTCTTGTCTAGAGAAGTTGACTAGTCTACAGGTTGCTTTATCTTGAATTAAACGAAGGGCAATGACACCTGGAAAGAAGAACCTACAAAACATATTTTTTAAAAATTTTGTGATTGAAAACAAAATTTTCATTTTTATTTCCCACAGACAATCATTGCCTTTATCATTTGTCATCAGTTATGGAGTCAATTACAGTAATTTTTCTATTTACCAATTATAAAAACAATGTATGTTTATTTTAAATATTTTACAGAAAAATGTAAATAAGGACATAGAACTGTCTAAAATTCTACAACCCTGAGTTGACAATAGTCAATATTTTTCCTTTTACTTTATTCTAGGTAAGCATGAACATTAAGAAATTGGTAACAAGTTATACATTCTGTTTTGAAATCATCTTTAAAAATTAACATATAATTAGGCTGTTTACATAATTTTTAATCTCTACCTTCAAAGGTAACATATTATTATTGTATAAAAAGTTGTTAAACTCTTTAGTTTTCATTGCTTTGTGATTTTTATTACCATTTTGATTTAGATCCGTTTTGTTTATTTTCATATCTCTTTGTTCCAGAAGAGATTTAAGGTAATTTCAGCCCACTTTCTTCCAGTAAGTACAATGTACGGAAGAAAGCAAACCTCCAAAATTCATACTATGTAGTTTTTTCTTACTTGAGACCTTTGTTTTATAAACTATAGGTAAGTTTTAACACACCGGAGAAGGGTACTATAAAGATTTCTGTTGTGACATAAAGAAGCCCTTTAGTAACTCCTCTTTTCTTTACTGTTGTTTGTAAGCATGCATTTTTCTAAAACATGTTTACAAGCCTACCAACCTGTATATTCTTTGAGGGTTGAGCTCCAAACTTAGTGCTCAATATTCCCTCAGTGCCTAGAATTGTTCCTGATCCATCGTAGTTGCTATTAATAGATAAACACTTGTGGAGCTGAAATGAATACAATGGAATCAATTCCAAATATTCTAATACTGTTGCGGTAGGTTGCATTATGATTTCAAATAGTATTGAAATAAGAAGCAGTAATGGTTAAGAGCTTTGGTTCTGTTCCCTGATGCTGATTTTCAAATCCCTATGAAGATTAAGTGAGATAAGCTTGGTCTAACTTTTAGCATAGTACTTGAGCCCACATAGTAAATGCTAAATAGATGTTAGCTTTTAGTGATTTGGGCTAAAAAAAATATATTTTTTTATTCTTATAAATAAGAACTCACTTTTTATGAGGACTTTCAGCTTTTCAAACAGGAATAAGTTACTTCTTTAGGGATTATGTATTAAATATCTTAAAGACTTGGTAGGAGAAATAAAATTTACTACATAACAAATTTATATATAATTATTATTTTACATTGCCTATATTAACCTAACAGTCCAATACCTTATTCATGCATAATGTTTAATGGGAACATATTTGAAAATAAGGAGTGCTATAGAGCCATAAATATAATTTATAGTTCTTTCCATGGCACTTTTACTTCTAAGCCTCTCAAGCATTCAACAAGTATAAAATGAACACTTTTAGATGGTTAATTATATATGTATATTTTACTTCAATAAAAAAGCTACTATATAAATAAATGTTTGGGATTTTTATTAAATAATAATAAAATATACCCTTGTAACATACGAGCAATTTGAGGCACCAAGTAATGAAGCCTACCATTTTCCCTGCATGTGGAAGATGTGTGAGAATACCTAAATCACTGCTGCTAATCTATGTTGCACTCCATTTGGCAGCATTTTAGGGAATTTGTGTCAGCCACATCAAGACAGGTGCATGGCCAAGTCCAGTTCTGTGAAATCAGTGTGTGGGCTCTGAACAATGGAATCCTCTTGTTGGCGCTGCCCCATAGAAACATGATGTGAGTCACATATGTAACTTTACATTTTTGAGTAGCCACATTAAAAAAGTAAAGAGAAACAGGTGAAATTAATTTTATTGAAGTATATTTAGCAATATTTAGTAATATATTTATTTTTATTTGGTTATTTTATTTAGCTCAAGATATTAAAAATATTATTTCAATATGCAACAAATATACAAAGTTAATGAGATAGTCTACCTTCTTTTTTTCATTCCAAGTCTTAGAAATCTGGTCTGTATTTTACCCTCACAGCACATCTCAGATGGGACTAGCCACATTTCAAATGCTCAATAACTATATGTGGTCAGTGGCTACCATATTGAACAGTGCAGCTGTAGTCATTCCTGCTTTGCCACAGTCGGAGGTGCCAGAGGGTGGCAATGTGGGGTAGAGGAAAGACAGAGACCAGCCCAGAATCTTAGAATATGTCTGTTCTGGCTCTGACATTTGATATTGACGTGACTATGAAAAAGCGATTTAGTTTCTCTGGGTCTCAAATTCCTTCTTTTTATGATGGGGGTTGTTAATAACTGCCATATTCCTCTCAGGAAGCCGTGGGGAAGATTAAATAAGATATTGTATGTGAAAGTGCTCTGTTAGATCATAAAGCACCATACACATGTAAGGCATTATTACCTCTTTTATTATAGATTTATTCTCATGACTTGCCCAAGGCCACATTCCAAGTTGGTAGGAGAATCAAGGATAGAATCTGGTACTTCTGACGTCCAGGCATCTGCTTCAGCTAAAGGCTGTTCATATCAAGCTAGTTTTAAATTTTTTATTTTATTTTATTTTATTTTAAAAAGCCTTTTTATTTGAAAAAAATTGAGAAAGGAGGAGAGTGGCAGTAAGAAGTAAATTCCATATTGAACAGTTAGGGTCTTCTTGGCTGCAGTCATAATGGTCTGCAGTAAAATTATACATACAGGATATTTATATTCTTATATAGTCAGAATTACAGCCATCAAGGATTGGACTTTATTGCTGTCATATAATATAAAACCCCATGTTCTTCAAAGTTTCAAACAACTTCTAAATTGAACTGTGGTTTCCCTGCTCTATTTATCTCCAAAATATAGTACAACCACAAGAAAGCCCTTCCGTAGTGGGCTTGATTAATAAAACAGATATGGATCAATTCAGCAGGTTTTCCATGGATATTTTTGGTTACAGATGTAGCTCATTAGTTCCCATGTGTGAGACACCACCTCTCTAGTGTGAATCCAAGAGACATATTAATGTCAGAACAGAAAGTGGGAATAATTCAGTGTGACCCATATTATTTAGTGCTTACAGTGTGTAAGGCACATTAGGCATTTTAATGAGCAAAAGGGATTTGTTTCTATGATAATTGTCACTTATAGATATATGTTATATAATTTGAAGAAAATAGGAAATATTTTAACCAAAATGTCAATGATAAATGATTCAGAGATCTGTATTTTTGGAAGGTAAAAAGATGATCAGAAAGAAAATTCTAGATTATTCAAAAATAATTTTAAAAGCTACATTCTGCACTTTTGGAGGGCACACAAAGGATTATCATGATCTATTTCCATTTCCCTATCATAATATTCATATTTAATTTTGGGGGGGTCATTTTCTACATTTGTTTCAAATGAATTTCTTCACAGACCTTAAAAACTATGTAAATATTTAGAGTTTTACACTATGTGAAATTAAATAGCCATGTTCATTTTCACTGAGAAAAAGACATACATTCAGAAAGTTCTTTGTTCTTTTTTCAGTCAAAATTCCATTAAAAAACCTTTTCAGCTGGTTATTTTCATCAGAAAACTAACATATTTAAACTTCAGGACTTTCTGAATTGATCATCATGTTGAATAAATGTAACTTTTATTTTTACTTGATGAATCACTGCTGTTGACCATTGAATGAAATAGTTTATTGAGTAACCTTTATGTTTTGTTGCTTTTGCACCCTGGTTTTAAAAAAAGAGCTTAATTTCTTATAAGTCTAAAAAAATGTATTTTTGATATTTCCACCATAACTTTACAAGCAATTTCTCTCTTCTGTCCTGTAATAACCACCTTCTGCATTTTTATGATTTCGTTTAACATTATTATTGTAATTTTTTACTGGGCAAGCCCTTCAATGCCCTTGGCAGCAAGATTTTGTTGCAAGAAATCCAGAAGCTGAGCCTGTCATTGGTTGCAACAATCATAAAATTTCTCTGGATTGAGTTCAGAGGCTTCCCCTGACATTATGAATGTCACCCACCTCATGCCTGTTTCATCAGCTTCTCCACAATCTGTGATCAGCTTGAGTCCTATAACCTGCTGCTTAAGTGAGCGTGTATTTTTTATACAGTGGTTTTGCATTATAAGTATTTCATTTGGAGAGCATCTGGCTTTGATGGAATCCAGCCAAAATAATCAGTGGTATGTATATTAAAAATGTAATACTTTAGTAAAATCATTAATGTATTTGAATTTCTCCAGGAACTGTGAATGGATTCATTCTAGACAGGATGTGGTCATGTGGCATTAACTATAGGGCTAGATGCTGTGCTTTTCCTTTTGTTCAGGTGCACCCCCAGCAAGAACGCAGAAGCTCTGAAAAAGCTCTGAGGAATCTTAACAATTCATTCTTTCAATTATGAAATAAAATTAAACAGACCATAAAATGCCATTGTATTATTATGTATTAGGAAATATTGAATCATGTGTCCAAAAGTCACACTTAAGACCAGGCAATAGTAATAAGCATAGGATGGCTGTGGATACTATGAGATAATGTCTACTTGTCAGAAATGGATGGTATGTTGTGTTTTTCTTTTTCCATCAAAATTTGAAAGTTAATGATGTACTTTAAGTTTTTATTGCTTCTACTGAGAGATCAATTAAGGAATAAAAAAGGGATCCTGACATGCTGTTATTATTATTTTTCACTGTAAAAAATATATGTGAATATATATCGAATAAATATTCACAGATATGTACATATCCGATATATATTCACATATGAATAAAACCATATTTGTTATATCATGTTCTGTTTCATACATCCTAGATTGTTTTTAGGAAAATTTAGTACCTATCACTTCAGTCATCTGAAAGGCATCATTTCTTCATTACAGCTCATAACTTAAGACTATAAAATATCAGCCATAAAAAAATTGTCCCAATTAAAAGAAATACGATAATGGTAGAAAAACACATATAGACATGACTGGGAGATGATAAGATTATTTTAATTTTCCCATTTGCACTGGAATTATTTATTTTACAAATCTCCAGATCTTTTATTACTTACAACCCTCTGCTGAATCATGAAAAGAAGCTTAAGTTAGCAATTTTTCCTCTGCAAAATCTAGCTGCTAGCATCTGGTGAACACTTGGATACCTAGTCAGGTCCTATGGAAATGATTATTTTAAGACTCTATTCAACATGCCTGGACTTAAAAATCAGTTAAGATCACACTCTGCACATGTATTTTACTATAGGGGATTTAAAAACCTGATATTAGTAGCTATGGTCTCAAGGCTTTTGCACCAGTGGGGATGGGGATGGGAGATAGAATGCATGCAGGCAGATGGGAGGAGTGTCTGCCAACAGTCCTTGTGCTCTGAGACCCGATGCTTCACCTGGGGCCACCCCGACTACTGCCCCGCCCCCTGTGGCTCCTCACACTTACATTTAGACTTGACTGTCCCGTGGAATTGAGGACCAGTGCCCTTGCTCCTGCCTTCCTGTGGCACCCCTGGGGCTGGTTTCTGCCTCTTCACCAGACGCTGCTCTGCTTCCAGAACAGCTTCTGAAGTGGAAAAAAAAAGAGGATACTTTTACTCAATTGGAAAGATAATAAGCAGAATTATCAAAGTGTATTGTTTTGGGATCACAGGAGAAATTACATAATACACATTTCAATTAAAAAATGCCATTATTTACCAAAATTTAAGGAGATATTAGGGATTCTTGTATGCTGATTAGGAGATGGTTTTTTTTTTGTTTCTATATAGTCAAATATGCATTTGTTTATTTTTATGCACATACTATATATAGTTTTTGTTCAAATCAACAATGTGTTGTACATGTTTATTGCTTTTCATAGTTATGTGCTAAGTCCTATCACTTCAATTCTCATTAATACAGATTTGGCATAATTTAGAAAGAATTTGGGCATGTGCTATAGAGAAAGCAAATTTGTGAGGAAATAATACATCAGAAAGAAAAGTTAGGTTAATTTAGGAAAAGTGAACTTTCTGAAAACACATTTCCCATCCAATTTGTATACAACAGTATTTGATTTGGAAATTATTCTTAGTTATTTATCAGATCAGGTCTGATGGGGCTTTAATATGGTAACACTTTTAGGTTTTCATTTGCACTTTTTGTAAAATTTCACTAGTTGAATATACTTTATAAATTCTCTATAATCTAGACTTTTTATAAATCATGTGGGGCTTCTGTCCCCTTTAACCGAATTTTGGAAATTTAACTCTGTGTTTTGGGTAATAGATACTCTCTATTTTGTTTTGGTGTGTTTCACAGAGACTTGTTTAGGAAATGTCTATATTTGCTGTTCAAAAAAGATTTAACAGGAACAACTTCAGACATTTAGATAAAAAATATTTGAAAGCCTAGATTTTTAAATTAGGAAATAAGTGCAGAACTGTGTATCTAGTTTAGAATGTTTGCAATGTGATAAGTGGTAAATTCTAGAGTAGAACTATCCAACAGAACTTTCTGTAATTATGGAAATGTTCCATATTTGCACTGTTCAATATAGTAGCCACTAGTCACGTGGGGCTATTGAGTTCTTGAAATGTAGCTAGTGTGATTGAGGAAGTGAATGTTTAGTTTTATTTAATTTTAATTAATTTGAGTTAATTAAACTCCCTGTGGCTAGTGGCTATCACATTGGAGAGTTTAGTTCTGGGGTTTCTCTGTATTTGATATTCAACACAGAATGAAGAAATACTTGCATGTATTCTAGTTGCTGAATGTCTATAAAATAGTGGCGTCTCCACAGCACAAGGCCCAGGTTCTGACATGTGGCCTTCCCTACAGAGGCGACATAAAGTGTGCTCAGGCCTGAAGGGTAGATACAGCCATTTCCTGAACTTTGGCTCAACTTGCGGATATTCAGACATAAATAAACTTTGGGTTAGCCGTAGGTGATTGGAGAATGTTTTGTCTCTGGAAATCCATGGGATCTCAAATTATCTCTAGTAATAACGGATTCAAGAGCTTGACTGGGATTCCAGTCCTCTCTCATGTTGTATGACTCCTTACAGAAGACTGGCAGGCAATACAGGAGGATGTGAAGGAGATACACCACAAATACAGCTGCCTCTGTGAGGAACTCTCCAGATTCAGCTTGAATATCAGGTATAGGCCTATAAATGCATTTTGTGCCTCCCCTCTTATCATTCTTTAATAAATATTTATTGAGCGCCTACTACGTGCAAGATACAATGCATAGTGTTAGAGATAGAATGTTGAAAAAAAAAGATACAATCCCTGCCCGCATGGTGATTAATTGCATTAGACAATACGGTTTTATTCAATGTCTTCTTCCAAAGTTATTTTTTCCTTCTGGTTATGGTAAAAATAAAACAGAAGAAAGATACACAGTATAAATAGAAATGCTGATGATCACTACTATGTGTGTATCATGCATCTTACTCAATTTACTGCTGTCTGAACAACTTTCATAGATTCACACCTGGGTAGATGTTGAAACTGCTTGTTGAAATGCAATATTGGAGGCAGAAAAAATAACTGAAGAGACCTCAATTGTCATTTTTAGACCATGAGATAAGCATCATCATTTAACATTTATTGTTTACCACATATGCTTAAAAAGGGTTCTTTCCTCTCTGATCCCGAAGAATGTCCTTTAAAAGAATTTTTAATTAAAATTAAAAGACTTTTTGTTGTTGTTAATGTGATGACACCTTTTTCTACTTTGCCTTTCATAATATTATAAGAAAGAGTGCTATAATCACCATTTATGAAATGAATCAAATTATTCAATATGCAAGTACCATTGCAAGACTTGAAGGGAGCCAGTAACTACACAGGCAATCTGTTAAATCATTGGATTTCAATTCATTTTGAAAGAATGAGCCAGAAATGTGGCAAAGTACTAAGCAAGAACTATTTAGTCAGATTTTTTTCCTTGTCTACATAGCAACTACATAATTAAATATATGGTCCAAACTACATTTATTAGATCAATTTTCAAGTATGACACTGATGGAGAATTAAATTAAATGAATGCAACTACAGTACCTGGTATTTACAGTATCTGAAGACTATAAAGTTATTTGTCTAAATATATTAATTGATAATATCCTTGATTTTGTAGACACTTTGAAAATAATTTTTAAAAATGAATTACAAAGCAATGGAAGACACTATAAAGAAAAACAAAAGAATTTATTTATATAAATGCTTGAAAACCAGTTGCATATAAAAAGCTTCATTAACAAAATTTAAAGTTGAATATTTTTATTCTTTAAACAACGTTATATCCTATGGAGGTTTTAAAACATGCCCACAAATTCTTTGGCTCTCCTCTGTGTTCCCTCCCATTGAATCTGCAAGAGCTTATGATGGCTTTGACCAATTGAACACACCGGAGGAGGCACTATGTAATTTCTAAAGCTGGGTCATAAAAGGCCATGAAGCTGCTGCCTCTTTTGATTGAACACTGTCTTTTGGAGCCCTAAGGCTCCAGGTAAGAAGTCTGACTATCTAAAGACCACCATGCAGGAGAAGTCACATGTAGGTGCTACCGTTGACAATGCCAGCATAGCTCAGTCTTCCTTCCATCTCTGCAGGGTTCTACACATGTGAATAAAACTATTTTGGGCTTTTCAGATCAGCCAGTTTGCCTGGTGAGTAAGTCATGAGAGCAGAAAAACTCTCAGACCTACCTGAATTCCTGACCCATATAATTGTGAGATCAAATAAAATGTTTAAGCTGCTAAGTTTTGATGTGGTTTGTTATGTAGCAAAGATAGCTGGAGCATACCCTCTTGTACGTATGATACTTTTACAATGAAAAATTTAAAAATTGAATGTGAAAGACACTCTGGAAAAAGTTATTTGCAAAAATTGGCAGTGTTAATGTCCTTCTTATAAAAAGAGCCCTTACAAATCATCAAGAAAAAAACACTAACACCATATAGGAAAATGGGCAATTAAATGAACAAATAATTCATGAGAGAAGAAATAAAAAGGCTAACAAACATGTAGAAAAGCCTTCAACCTCATTAGTAACGAAAGGAAATGTGAATTCAACTATGGAATTAAATTTTAGTTATCAAATGATAAAGATATATAGGTTTTCTTTTTACCTCAATAAAAAATAATAAATTAAAATTTTGGTGATCTAATTGGCAAAGATCAAAATATATGTAATGTTGGTTTGGGTTAAGTGACTTGTAAGTGGCACAAACTTTATGGCCACTTACATATGAACTGATATTCTATACCCAGAGCCTTTAAAATATCCATATTGTTTTATGCTTCTAGAAATCTAGGAGTTTGGGTAATGAAGTAATTAAAAATAAGGTAAAATGATATATAAAATGTTTATCACAGTTCTATTTAGTGGAGCACAAGTATAGAAACAAGCTAAATGTCAATTAATGCAGTTAAATTTTAGTTTTATATTACAGAGTATTGTTTTATTATTTAGAATAAAATTTTCAATATATTTTATTTGATAATTCTGACCTGGGGGCACCATAGCAGAGTAGAAAAATCTGGAGCCTTATAGCTTTGAGTCCCTGGATTTGCCGTTTACTTTTGCTGGATGTTTTGAAGTTTGATTTACCGTTCTGACTTTGATTTTTCATATAAGGAAAATGGACTAAGTACCTATTCCATTAAACGTAGTGACAGTGAAATGAATTTATGTATTTATGAATAATAATACATCACAATTTTACATTTATACTGATGTATTTATAAATAATAACCATAATAGTTTCTCAATGTGTTATCTCTGTTCTTACAACCCAAGCACACCATCTGACCTCTGTATCTAAATTCACAGCACTTTCCAAATTCACTAAAAGTTCTTCCACTCTGGCTCCCTCTATATGTCCTTTCCTACCATAGTCCAGTTCCTACACCACAGTCAGAGATCTTGAGAACAAAACCCAAAATAAATGAGTCCATGTTCTTCCTTACACACTCCAATGTTTCCAATTGCATTAAACATGCATCTACTCTTGTTCTACTTTCCATGAAACAGATGCGGTGAACTTCAAAAAATGTAAGTCATATCACATCATTCTCCTGCTTATATACCCCGCCCCCCGGCTCCCCATTGCACTTGTAACGAATCTAAACTTCTTCGCTGGCTTTTGTGCCCAGCGTGATTCCTGCTCTGCCTACCTTCCAACCTTGTCACCCCTCTCCTTGTCTTCTCCCCTGCAGCCACACTGGCCACCTTCTTGTGAAAAACATAGTGCTAGTCCTCACTCTTAGAACCTTGCTGTTCCTCTGCCTATAATGCTTTTCCCCCAGAACACTGCATGGCTGAATCCTCCATTTAAATCTCCACTTGAATATCACATCTTCAAAAAGGTCTTTCTTGACCACGCAATCTAAAGTTAACCAGTCATTTTCATAGATTTTTAATCTAATTCTCTTTAATTCTGTAGTAACAGTTATATGTATCTTCTGTAATTACACATTTTGCTCATTTATAGTCTGACTCAACACCAACCCTTTATTTCTCCCCAAACACTCCTTGGGAGCAGGGAATTTGCTTTGTGTACTGTAACATCCCTTGCAACCAGAACCAGGCCTGGCACATGGTAAGTGTTCCATAAATATTTGCTGGACTCTTTGCAAATAAATACTTTTTGTACTTCTGAAACACAGAACTTAGCAGTGCAAAAACCCCCCAGGACTTGACATTATTTTAAAAAAGAACAGAAATTGTAAACTGTATGGACATTTTAAAAGGTTTTGATGAGCTGATTAGAGTTAAGTATATGGCTGCAATTTTGAAAAAAAGAAAAACGCACAAACAAAATCACAACAGCATAAAATTATTTCAGGAGCCTGATGAGAGCTCCCCTGGCAAATCAATACTTTTAAAACTGTATTGCCACTCAACAGGCTCCATTCTTTGAAATGAAGAATGTTCACCTCTCACCAATATTTTTATTACTGCTGAACATATGATTTATTTACTTGATAAGGTATAAGTCTTAGTAAAAAGACTTCCCTTTCAGCACTGAAAATGTTGAAAAAAGGGTTTCATTTTTTGAGACTGGCTTACTACAAGCCTCTAGAGTGAAGAGATGTCTTAATTATTCTATTGGGTGGATGGAGTTGAAGCTGTTTTTCTTGGTATCATTCACTCTGAGATGTAGGAAGCTTAGTGGTTGCGCCTCATCAGCTGGGTATGATCAGAAGATACTACAGTAATGATATCTATTTCTATAAGACCCATGAAAACAATCTGAATTGTTATTTATAAATATACCATAACATTTCAAAAGTATATAACATTCTCTCAGATGATCAGGCATAAACTTTGACAGGTCTTTCAACAGTTTAGAATTTCCTCCACAAAGCAGGCTAGCCACATTCTTATGGTTTCTGAAGGAAGAGGAAATACGTATTTGTTAAACATGTCCTTTGGGTCAGTCTCTTTGCTAATTGTGTTATCTGCGCAGTCTCATTTAATCTTGACAGCTGTGGAATAAATGAGTAAAGGCGATGAAAAGAAAGATTTTGTCCTTTCGCACAATTTTGAAGACGAGTGATGAATCAGGAATCAGAAAAACAAAAGAACTGTTTATTCTTATCCCATTGACATCATCCCAGAGTTTAATTTCAAGTTTTTCAAATGACACTATATTTTATTTTATTGATTCATGGCAATTGTCTGGAGCTTAATAAATGTTCACTGATGAACCATGCTGATAAATTGGGCATAAGATTTCCATAAGAACTGCAGATTTATGTTGCGTAGAAATGCTAGGATTTAGAAAAAGACAATTGGGTGAGGCACCTTACGGTTCCTGGAAGCTATTCTTACCTTCCCATGGAGTAATACATCTCATTTGGTTTCATTTACTACTTATAATGTTTGGAGAGCTGGAGGAAGGGGCAGTGAGGGCCCATTTTCCTTACTTCAGCTGAGTTTTACAAGAACTTAAGGTTGTACAGTCTCAGATAAAACACTAGGATTGTGAAATCCATTTCTATGGAAACAGGATCACTTTTGAACTAACAACTAAATCCTGATAAATTAGAAAAGAGGAAAAAATTTCCCTAAATTATGCCACCATTAAGGGTCTGGATTGCTGGATCATTGGCTTTCTTTTAAATACATTACAGTTAGAGAGACATAATTGTCCTTTGTTTATAAAACCCATGCAATGGTCTTATGACCATATTTAATGGTAACAAAGTTTAAAGTAGCCACATCTAAATGATCTGATAACAGAAAAGACTGAAAAGATCTAAACATCTAAAGTATATTATGAAATCTTTGGATTCTATCAGTTTGGAATAAGCAATGTGGGAGTGAGAAACTAATTGACACTTCAGTATGCAAATAAATTTGAGAAATAGTGACTTTCATTTGGAGAGCTGCAGAACAGAAGCTTCCATGGGTGGAATCTAAAATTAAGACTTCATATTAAAATTTAAGTGGCAATGTTTGACAGAAAATATCTATGAGATTTTCATTCTAGGTGCATTCTTCTGATATTTTTGCAGTAGATGGAAATATATAAAATATTTCACAGAAGTTCCTCAACTTTGTTGAGGAAATATGGAAGGTGAAATTCTAGCCCTTTACAAATGAAATAATTGGATGAACCTTCAGACAGTATAAAATATTGATAATATAATGCTGATTCAAGACATGGTGAGAGGTTCTCTAAATAACAAGAGTTCAGGAAAGACTGAAACTATTTATTTACAATAGTAAATATTCAAGGAGAATATGGCATGAAGTGTCCTTTCAGTTATCCAGGTATTTGAGATTATAGAGCAAATCTTAAATTGAACCAAAAGGTGTGAAGTAAGTGGATTCGTTTGTTTGGGCTAACTAGTTTATGACATTCTTTTTTTTTTTTTTTCAATTCCAATTTATTTATTTTAATTTTTTTTATTTCAGCATATTAGGGGGTACAAATGTTCAGGTTATGTGTATTGCCCTTGCACCACCCGAGGCAGAGCTTCAAGTGTGTCCATCCCCCCGACACAGTGTGCACCGCACCCATTAGGTGTGTATATACCCATGCCCTCCTCCCCCCTCCCATCTGCCCGACATTCTTGCATTCAATTGTCTTGACGTTTACATTATGATCCATTCATATATTCAACTATACAATTAATTTATTGAATAATTGATTAATTAAATATTATTCCTCACCTAAGATAACCTGTGAAGCAATTTTTTTGGTGGGGGTAAAGTTGAAAAAATGCCTTGGCTGACTAAAATTTGACTTAGTTTTACTTGTGGTTAAAAGTTAATTTATTCCTGTTTAAGACTAATTGTTCATATTGAGTCAGTAACAGCTAACTTATTAAAATGATGCTCTGAGATAATCATTTTATATACCTTAAAAATAAATGTGAAAATCTTCAGGTGTACTTTGGTAGTCCCTTATCCTGTGGAATAACCATGATCCAGACCATAGTAGGAGGAAGCAGGAAGGAGAAAAATGTGTGCTGTGTGTGTTTGAGGTGCGGTCTAGATTCTGAAACACTCCTGAACATTGGTGGGAAGAGCAGGGTGAGAATCAGACTGTCTCTGGACATCAGCATGTGGCTGAGATCTACTTCTGTTGGGAAGACACTGACTTCAGTGTTCTAGATATTTTTTTTCCAAATTTGACTGTGATGGTTCCTCTTCAACCCATAATAATCAAACTATATTACCCATCATCCAAGGTAAATTTTTTTTAACTCAAGAAAATTCTTTAGTAACAAGGTAAAATTTGATTTCCAGAGAAAGCTCTGTCAAAAACATTGCTCTAAATTATACCATGACTCTGTAGTAATAGTAACAGCTGTTATTTATTGAGAGTGTCTTATGTGCTAGGCTCTGTGCTAAGTATACTTCATATATATCTTATATCATTTAATGCTCACTACAATCCTAAAATAAAGCAATCTTCTTATATTTAAGATCATTTAGTAAAATTTTAAATTAACTCATTATACACACACACTTCCAAATATATGAAGCCAAAGTTTATGTTTTGTTCCCCTCTCTTTTCCCAGCACACAGTGAGTGGCTCATAATTGCTACCTGGAAAATATTTGTTGAATTAAATGAAATGTCATCTCTTGTGCTTTCCATGAGGAAAGGAAGGGTTTTCATCAATCATTTTGTCCTTTGAAAACCTAACTTTGAAGACCATTAGAGATGAACAGGCATAGGAAAATATTAACTCAACTAAGAGATGTGTATTGACTTATCTCTGTCTTCTTGGGTCAGTGAAGAAGACTGATGTAAGGGAGGGTTGAAGGGGCTTGTGTGGGGATTGGTGGGAAGGAAGAAATATTAATTCTGGTAAAAATGACTTTTGTTTCTTCTAGGCTATAAACATAAAGAAATAAGAAAACCAAGATCCTGTGAACTTGTAGCCTTCTGTGGAGTGTATGAGATATAACTACCTTCTATGGCAACGGTGGCTGACAGACAATGCTCTGAGCTGAGAAGCCCAGCAAGATTGGGCCTATGCACAAGAGAAAGGAGGGTCATGGTGGAGGGCAAGCTCCCAGATAAATGCAGCCTTGTTTTCTGTGCATTTTAGGCCCTGATTTAGGTTTCTCAGTTGGTGATTGGACCCTTGTCCACATTGCTCACTGCCCTGATGACTCCTGCAACCAATTATACTTTGGTGTGTTACATATAGGAGAACCAGGGGATGGCACAGACTCTGCAAACTGAGTCCTCTCTCTCCAACTTCAGTTAATCCATGGGATCTTTTTTTTTTTTTTTTTGAGCATCCTGGAACCATTACTTTCAAGCACAGTCTCACAGTGCCCACCTGCATGTGCACACACAGCACTATGCAAAGCTAGTTGAACAGGCTCCATCCCTCACCTGCAGGAGCTCACAAGAAAAACCAGACAATAAATGTGGCGATCACAATGGTGTGAACAGATGCACAGCTGTATAAACAGAGAAATACAACAAATTAGAGAATTTTGGTATGAAATATAAGCACATGTGCTGTTCATGTGTATAAATGAAGGGAAATTCTGCAGGTTGCAGAGAACTTGTGTGGACTCTGTGTGGAGGTAAGGAAGGAGAGGGGTGATGGTGGTGGTGGTGTCATCCTGCTCCTTTCAGTTGAGAGGAAAAGAAGTTTTCCTTTGGGGCCAGGGGAGAGGGTATTTACTTCACAGGTATCTACTCTGAATACCTATATTGCTACTTAGGTCTGGATTTTTCTAACCAACGTAGAGAAGCAAAATAAAGATGTATTATTAAGAGGGCATAGCCTGCCAGAAAGATTTCATAGCCTTCTTTCCAGGCTAAAAAGAAAATAAAAACCAGAATGTAGTATAATTGTACATTCCACTTATAACCAAATAGCATATGCCAATTGATTTTCCAAGGAAATGATTACTTTGGGTGAAGGTTTTTTGGTCTTGTTTTTGTTTCTTAAGGAGCAACATTCCTTGTCATAGTCTAGAATTCACTGTCTTTGACATCCTAAACATTGTCATGAATTAATCTGGACTTGTAGAGAATTCAGCTGAAAGCCAATTCTAGGCAGGTCTCTACCTCAAGACCCTGGGCTGATAGGTATCTCTATTCTTTTAAATAAATCCAGATAGGGAATTTGAAAACCTCCTCAGGAATCTCTTCCAGGGTTTATAAAACCTTCACTGCCAATAAGATCTTTCCAACTAACTTAAATTCCTTTGGTTGTAATTTAAATTCATTTCCTTTTCTTTCTTCATTAGAAAGGGGAATACTACCCACTGTTAACTTTTTCTTTAAATACAAATGTTAAACACACACCTCAGGCTTCTTTCCTGGACACATATGACTTCTATTTCAGAAGTCATCTATTTTTATACATATATATATAAATATATACATGTACATATCTAGTTATATATTTATAGGTATTTACTTTGGCTTCTAGCTTTTTTCTTAAGATAATCTGCTAAAGATCCCTTAAAATTGTAAGCTTCCACAATTGATTTCATGAGGTTTATTATACATGTTAATATGTCCCACTTCTATAGTTCCAATCAGACTTTATCAGATTATAATAATCTATAAGAACATTGGGATTTATACTTTATGCTTCCTTGGAACAGGAGAAGTGATTGATAGCCTCAAGATATTGATGGCCACTTTCTAGCTTTTAACACCGTGGGCAAGCCAATTTACTTCTAGATAACACAATGGGAGGAATGCCTTGTTTTTTGCAACTATAAAATGAGGAGATGGACAAAATAATTTGCAGGTTTTATTCACCTTTAATATTCAGCAATTCTATGAATATACTCTATTCCATTGGCAAAAAAGAACAGCTATTTTTTCTTATCTATCATTAATTTTACCCACAATGGTCAATGTGTGTCGTCTTATCACTGACTTCTCAAGCAAAAACCTCTAAATTGCATTTTCAATTTTTAAATTGAGGTATTGCTTACATATTTTAATATAAGTCCTCTTAGGTACCTACTCCTGCTTATATGATACATTAATGTTAAAGGGTAAGTTTACAGCTCGATGAGCTTTTGCATATGCTAAATCATTTTTCAGTTTATTATTGTCTGAATGTTTTGGCAAGGCCACTGACATCATATATGAGCGTTTTTATTACACAGCTTTTAGACCACTGGAAAGGAGGCTGAAATTCTCAGTCTCTTCTATTCACATGGATGTGTTTCCTGTCTTTCATAGCCTGGAATCTTTTAAAGCACATACTAATGAAATAAGCCTTTTGAAAATATGATGACACATAGAATTCCCTTCAGAAGGTAATTCCTTTATTTCAAAAACTTAAGTACTATGGAATCAAAAAAATTTATATTATTGAAAGAATCTTCAAAAGCAGGGCATTGAAAGAAGTCCATGGCAGCAATATTTTTGGGTTGATCTTTTTCTCCCGTGATTATCTATTAAGTGCCAATTTTCATTTCATTTCCTTTTAAACTTTTGCTGAACTTTGAATGAAGCAGCAAAGGGCACATCAGAGTTAGCCACATCACCTCCTGCATTAAAAACCCAGGGCCTGCTGCAATGTTCTCAGAGGTTTTATAATAAAGGTGGTATTCTCTTCCGTTCTTCGGCCTTTTCGCACATCAGCCTGACCTTCCCTTGCCTCCTCTCTTGCAGACACACCTTTCCTTAAAGTCATTTTCTGCCTGACTTGAAAAATGTACTTCATCAAACCTAATGGCTAATTAAACAAGGGAAGACTGAAGTTAATCATACTCCAGATATCAAAATGGGATGAATAATTGTTATATATTTCAGCCATTCTTGTTCTATTACGAGGTTGTCAGCAATTGATTTTCTGCCTCAAACAACAGACCTACTTGGGTTTTCAGCCATTTCCTTTGCCACCTCATGGGCATTACCAGGTCCCTCTCTTGTCCCTGCCCCCAGCCCGACACCCAGGCCGTGGTGGTGGCTTCTGTGCCTTCTAGGCACTAAGCAAGTGTTCTGGACTCACCGGCTGCCTGACTGGTCTACTGAGCCATCAGCTGACATTTTAAATGCTTCTTTTCATGGTTTTTGTCCCATCTTACACCACGTACCTCACATTACATGTTCCCTGAGTAACATTTGCACATTTCAACCAGTAGGTGTGCCTGCCTGGCATTCGCCCTACTTGGTGCTGGAGTGGGTGGTGAGCAAGCGGGAAGGCATGTTTGTGCTTCCCTATCTCTAGTGTTACGCCCTAAATTCTGAGTGGCTTAGAGAATGCTGCCACTCCTTTCATCTTTCACCTCTTTCTTTCCTTCAGTTCACTAGTCCTCTTCTGCCCATTCTCCCTGCTTCTCTTCTCACTCCTCACACCACACCAAAATCACCAACAAAGCAGGGAGGGAAAATTGAAGGTGAGAGAACCATTATGAGAATCTCCCCACCTCCCTTTTCCTGGTTCTCAGAAACTCCTCACCATCCTTCTAAGGTTTCGACTTACATGATTTTTTCCTCTACTTTTTTTTCCCAGCATATTATGGGGGTACAAATTTTAAGGTTACGTCTAATGCCCTTTCCCCCCTCCCCCCTCAAGTCAGAACTTCAAGCGTGACCATCCCCCAGACGGTGCACATCACACTCATTATGTATGTATATACCCGTCCCCTCCTCACCCCTCCCACCTGCCCAATACCCGATAAATGTTATTCCTATATGTCCACTTAGGTGCTTCCCTACTTTTGATTCCAAAAAGGAAGATTGCCTTTTCTTTGTCCGTAGTCCAGTACTCAGTCCCAGCTTTTGAACACATGGCCTGTTCTTTCATTTTATCGACACACTAACCACTACGCAGCTCATTCTACTAGGATGAACTAATTCACACAGGGCTCACAGTGATAGAAAAGATTATTTTAATTTAGATTCTCTCAGGTATTTATGTCAGTTTACATGATACATTTATATGAAAGGCTATTTTTGGTAAATATAATTCCCTTGAAATTCTCTGCTGAAGATCTATGTATCATTATCATCCTTTAGTAACATCATCACCTTGAATTCTGAGAAAGAAAAATTCAGGCTAGCAGAATTCTAATTGTATAGGAAGTCACCCATGGTAATATAGTGTATGTGCACATTAAGAACATGTTAAATGGAAGGTCTATAGGAATCTGGACCTTTTTGGTTCCACATCTTGCAACCTACCGCCTTCCCTGAAAATTCTCCACCTGTCATTCAATATTAGAAAATAATATAAAATATACTCATTTAGAGGCTGGGTTAGCCATGTACCAAAAGTTAACTTGCCCCCTTTGCTATAACTTTAGCCGAGAGAGAGATCTAATGGTTCAGTCATCATATGGTATTGGAAAGGTAGCCAAGTGAGAAATTTTAAGAAATTCTATGACACAAATAACATATCTAATTGGCTCTACTCTCAGTGAGAACTGCTTAACCCCAGGATATGGATTCCTAAAGTTCAGGTTAGTTTTTATCTTAGAGACCACTGTCACAAAATGGTCAAAGACAGGCCTGTGTCTGAAGACCACAAATGAATATAATTCTAGGAATGAAGACTAACAAATGTGCAAATATGTAAATGGATGCCAAAGTTGATCTAGTTCAAAGCCAATGTTAGAATTCTGAGAACCCACCGAGATGGAGGAAACTACCAGAGTGATCATTCCAAAGCCCATATCACTCACTTGCTTAAATAATTTAAATGGCCCCATTGCCATTAGGATCAAATCCAGGTGCCTGGGACTGAACTTATCGCCCTGTTGACTTCTATAGCTTCCTTTTTCCTCTCTTTACCTCTTTCTTCACCTATACGGAACCATGTTTATTTAAAGGAAGTCACCATGCTTTCTTACCTTCTGGATTTGCCATACATTGTTACCTCTAATTTGCTAGGCTAACATTTACTCATCTTCCATATCTCAGGCTGGATGTCATTTCCTCCAGAAAGTCTTGCCTGTTTCCTTGAGTTGGGATTAGGTATTCCTCATGTCTGCTCCCAAATACCCTACCTTATCAGAGCAGTCACCCTGGGTAGGAATTGCCTATTGACTTATCTGTTCTCTTGCATGTACCCTGGGCCCCCACACCAGACCTGAAAGTTAGGACTCTGTCTTGCTCCCTGTTATATTCTGAGTGCCTGCCACATTGTGAGGCTGCTGTGAGGAAGGAATGAAACTGCTTATTTGTTCAACAATTAGTTCCTCAGTGTCTGCGATGGCCTTGGAACATCTTTGGTGTTTAAAATATATTAGTGAATACCTACACAAATTTTTAAAAAATGTATATCCCCTAAAATATATGTATAAATTGCTTAATGCAGAGCCTTACATATGGCAAGTCTTCAATAATAATCATAGTAATGGTAAATTCTAATATTTACTGAGTGCTTACTGTGCTTATTTAAATATTTTTTCATATATTATCTCATTTTAATCCTTACAACAAATCTGTGTACTATTTATTATCTCTACTTAATAGGCAACGAAAGTGAGGCAGAGAAATGGTAAGTAACTTGCCAACACAGTTACAGAGTTATGGACTCAGATTTCAAACCTAGACTGTTTAATGTTTGAGCATGGGCCTTTATCCTTTTTATTACATTTATTTAATATTCAATATTCTATTATCATCATTATTACCCTCATCATTATTGTCATGGAACACTCAGTAAGTACATGCTAAGTAAAAAGAAGCTGGAAAGAGAAATCTTTTCCTAAGCTGTTCCCAGTGCCATTTACTTATATAATGATGCTGTGGCATTGTGGTACAAATAAGCATGAAAATGAATTTTTTTTTTTTACCACTTTTGTATCACAAAGCTCCATATTATTTGTCTTTCACCACATGGATTTAATAAAGTTCTTCTTACCCCAGATAAAAAGTTTCATTTTTAGGGACAGTACTTTGCCAGAAATCAATGCTGCAGAAGTAGAAATCTCATTGAGAAACAACTATCAGTCACTTGAGCAGTTTCAAGTGGATTTTCTCTACATTTCAAAGAAGGGATTGTAGGACGGGATTAGAAGCAGCCTATCTCTTGTCCTTCCCTGCCCTCTCTAATTAGTTTTAATTAGTTCAAAACCTCAATCGAACTGGCCACTTTTCAGTTTCTGTATTAGCATTGAGGATTCTCAAGAATAGTTGGAGAAACAAGAAAGTGTTTGTTCTCTTCTCTGCCGGCCTGCCCAATCAACTGAGTATTAATTGACTACATACTCTGAGCTCATTCATCATGATGTTCTGCTCCACAGCAATTAGGTAAGCCTAAGTCCTGGTACTTGTCTTCAAGGGGCAATTGACTAATTGGGAAGATAAGACATACACAAGAAACAATGGGTATAACATCACACACAGTAGATAGCTTTATCCTCAGTTGTGTGCTCTAATTTGGGGGACTGTAGGAGTTCAAAAGAAAGGGAATTTCATTAAGAACAGAAAAGTGAGGGAAGGTAATCATGGATGAGATGGGAAACTGGGTCTTGCAGAGTGAATAGGAGTTGGATAAACACAAGGGAGAAGGGAGATCATCAGGCATTTGGGGAAAGACTTGGCAATGGAATGCATGTTTGTGGGATCATAAAGACAATGGTTTGTTTAGAAGAACATTTTGGAGACTGATGAACAATATGTATTTATGTAGTAAAGGGTACCCTTGAATAATAAGTAGAACAATAATAAAATATTTAGAGCTGGATGAGCCCTCAGAGAGTATCTGAATTGAGCAATTCCATTGACAACAAACAATCTAGCTCCAACTTTAGCCCCAGTTTGTGATACTGGGCAAATCAAGCTCTCTGAAAGATCACCTTTAGTTAAAAAGTGTAAGAGCCATCACTGGAGTAAGAGAGGTGTTAATTTATAAACCTGATTGGGATTTGAGCTCCTTCTGATGTTAGCTCATCACCAAGTTGCACGACCTTGTGAAAGTTACTTAATTTAGGTGAGCCTCAGTTTTCACATCCATAAATAAGGGGGTTTAACCATTTGATTTCTAATGGCACTCTGAGCACTAAGGTTTGTGACTTAATGATTCTCTTTGCACTTTTGAACCTACGTAATCTTTTACAGTGGGCAAACTAGAATGGATTTTCAGATTAAACTAACAGCCTAGGTTTCTCTTAAATGGGTTGTTCTAAGTGGTGTGTTGAATATATCATGCCTTTGAGGGGTCATGAACAGTCAAATCATCAGATTGATTTTTAAAATAAGCCTTGCCTAAGCATAGGCTGAAATGGAAAATAGTGCTCAGTTAGTTCTTACCTTTACATAAATGGAATGATGATGATGATAGTGAATAATATTTATTATTTACTGAATGCTTATTTTTTGTGAGAAAAATTTTACATATAATATGTATCATTTATATAATAACATTTCATATAAATATTATCTTCTATTTGTAGCACAAAAGAGAGGCTTGATGACTTCCTTAGGTGGCTTAACAGTGGCAAGACTGAGAGTTACTTCTGGGGATGTCCACACACAAACCTATTGCACTTTCCACTAGGAAATGCTGCCTCCTTGCTCAGTGAAGGACTCAGGGGCATCTCATTGCTAACCTTTAATATAGGTCTTGGTTCTATATGAAGCTGGGAAAATTTGAAGTAAGCACTGAAGAATTATACCCCTTGGAAATAATTAGGGTTTTGAGCTCCCTATTATGTTTAGGCCAGAGAGTCAAATACCATGCCTGGAATTTAAAAGGGACTGAACAATCTTATGACGAATAATAGCATTTGTAGTCATGAGGGTTGAGACAAAAAAGGAGCAAATGGAAAGCTTTAAGATCAAACATTCAACACCAAGGGGTTAGAAAAATGCTTTTTTTCCCCTCAGTTCAAATGTCATGCAAAGAAATGCTGAGGATTGACTGCATTTGTGGCTTGTGCCACTAATAGGTCTTTTGGGGAGAGGGTCATGAATTATCTGATATGACAGGCAGGCCACCTACCATATTTTCTGTCTAGGTTTCTATTTTGTCCATCATTGTTGACAAAACTTGCTGATTGAAATTCTTATTATTTAATAAGCTATTTATTTTTTTGTAGCACATTTTTGAACATGCATACAAAAATTCCACTGGCATTATTAAATGGATCTATGTATTATTTTTAGGGAGTCAATGAATTTGCATTTTGGTTCTAATCATTCTGATGGAATGTTTGTCTTAGAAGTAATTTTTTCCAGTGCAACTCCCTGGGTCCTTAAGAGGTTGATCTGATGGATGAACTTTCACAGACTATAAAAATTCAGATAAACAGGGTGTTGCTTCTCCACCAATGTGAGAATTAGAGTGCTCAGGAAAGTCTTTTGCATATGTGCATGCACCAATCAGTAAAAGTTAATGATTCTACTAAAAGAACTATTACCCTACTCTATACTAGGTTACTTCTGGCCCTATAATTACCACCCTGTATAATAGGGTATGGTAAATTGACATGAGGCACTCCAAACTTTAATTTGGACTAAAATGTAAATCACATTGCAAGCAGTTCACTAATTGCAAATTCTTTAATTTTTAGATTAAAAGGGTTATGCCAGTGTAAAGTGTAATTATTTTAATAAAGGCAGTCTGAGAAGTGTCCCAGAATGAATGTGTAAGGCCTTTTAACTCTCTGTGAAAGAGAATTAAGAGACTTCATGAAAAATGGCAATACAGTAAAATCTTCAGAAATGCAATCTCCAGGAGTTCACTAGTTTTTGCAGATTTGTCTAGAGAGTAAACATTTCAGGTCCACCCCAACCCCACTTTTGGCATTCCCACTTACTAGTGACAACGCAATCAAATTGTTCCTTTCAAGGGGAGGACTGGAAAATCAAAAGGCGTGCCTTTACTTATTTTCTCATTATCTCAGATACTAGAAAGAATTATTCTCTCTTTGCTGACAGCTTATGTAGCTCTGGCTCCAACAACTTTTTGCTTATTCTGAGATACATGCAGAGAAAAGTTGTATTTGGGAGGCTGGGGACTCACTACAAACACAAGTTCTAGAAGCATAAACAGCTTCTAGAGCTGGAGAACAGCTAACTCATTCTACCTACCTGGATTAAGATTATTCATGGGGAGCCAGTCTCAGGAAATGGCACTACCACCTTCCCAATGGCATAAGCTCAGTACTGCAAATCATTCTTGATTCTCCTCATTCCCTCATTTCTCATATCTAAACCATCTGTAAGACCTGTCAGCTCTTTCTTTAAAATATATTCTTAATATGTTCACCTCTCACTGTCTCCACTAATAGTCTAAGCCACCATTATTTCATATTTGTTTACTGCAACAATTTCTTAAAATGTTCTTTTTATGACCATTCTTGTATCCTCCATCACACGGGACATCTTACTTTCCATGAAGCAGCCGTATGTATTTATTAAAATTATAAATCAGATCATATCACACTTCTATCTCAAAAATTTTCAATGGATCTTTGATGCATTTAGAATAAAACACAAACTCCCTTTAGCCTAGAAATTCCTATGTGAACCCCCCACTCATCTTATACGTGACTACACGGGGCTCATTTTCCTACAACCACAGTGACCTTCATACTGTTCTTGAAACACACCAGTCTATTGCTGTCTCTAAGGACTTTGCATTTATAATTCCTTTGGTCTGGAATATTATCCTTTTATATTTTAAATTATTCCTAAATAAACAAAATAACTAAAATGTTATCTTCTCAGAGGGGCCTTCTCTTTGTAAAGTGGCTCCTTCTCTCCCATACCATTCTTGATGGTAATCCCTTATTTATTCTTTATGGCACTTGCCATCTAAAAATATTTATTTGTTTTGATATTTATCTTCTGCCTGTCCACTAGAGTATGAGCTCCTTTAGAGAAAGAATTTTGCCTGTCTTGTTCTTTATTATATTCCCACAGCCTAAGATCATGGCCCAAATGTTTGTTAAATGAATGAAGGATGGGATGGATAGACGAATGATGGACATGCAGATGGAAACAGATCCCTGGGACTCTTGCCAATGAACAGAAAGGGAGCTGCTCATAGGTGAACAGCAGGATGCAGAGGGTATTTAAGTTGTAACAGCCCAAGAACAAAGGTCAGTTCCTCAGATAGATTTTATTTCATCATTGCTTCTGTTAAAATTTTGGGAAGCGCTACCTACCTAAATCAAGATGTCTGTGAGTCACTTGTTTCCTTGAGAATCTAGGAACTTTATGGGCTAGGCTCTAGAAACTACTTCTTTCTAACCAGCTTGTCCAAATGCTTATGCTTTACTTTCATAGTGGAGGGCACCCTTGTGGGAAATAGCATGTAATAACCCTGGTTGTGATGGTGAGGTGGGTCAAGTTTTAGGAAGTCCAGTAGAGCACGAAGTTGAAAACAGATGGTATGGATACAAAAAGAGATAGAGCTACTTGCATTACAGCCACAATTGTGTGGTGGTGGTCTCTGGCTCACTAATCATAAATACATGTATTTTTACATATGCCCAAGGAGAGGTCTATAAGGGGCTCTCATTTAAAACATGGAAGTCTGAATTTGTCATCCAAGTATACTACAGTTAAACTCATAGTTGGATGCGTTTTCCATTTGCCCTCATTTTAAGTGTTAACCTGGAGGTATATCCAGACTGACTTTTTCTCCTACCCTCTCAGAGCCACAAGCTCCTGGCATTCTGTTTTTATATAGGAAACAAGATTAAGTAAAACAGCTTCTTTCCATAAGATAAATCTTCCAGTGGCTAGTCTGGGACAAGTTGTCTTCTCTTGTGCAACTACATACTCAATAGAACACTGTTAAAATTTCTTTTAATTGTATTTTTTTTCCACAAATCCACTCCCAGATCCTGTAATACTCTTAAAGGGTAAGCCACGCAATTACAGTGGCAACTTTATTCAAACAATACCACTTCTCCTTGAGAGGAGGATTAAATAGGGCTCACTGCAGCCGTCTGGCAGGGTGCTTAGCTCACAGGAGGTTGTCCAGGGCCCAGGATCAACAGCTGAAAGAATGCTTTAGCAAGAAGACACTGAACGTCTCACTGATGCAGGTTTCAAGTAACCTTGCTCTGAGAGTTTATAGCTTTATTCCATAGAAGCTCGTGGATTCTGTTTTAGGAGGTGCTAAACCGAGTGCCATTTAATAAGCGGTAGCTTTACTGGTTTCTCTTTTCCTTAGTCTGTTTCTTGAGGGAGCATCTGGCATCTAGCAAGTTCCTGGGGTAGAAAAAAAAAAGAAGAAATACATCCTTTTCTAATTCCACCTTAAAACTTAAAGAGGCTGCCCATGGGCTATGAGAAGACATTAAGTGGTAGAAGGTAGAAGGGGCTGCTCTTGGTTAAGTTCGATGTACTTCACGATATTTATTCTGGCTCTATCCTTACTACTTGTGTGAACTCAGGCAAGTTCCTTGAATTTCTCTGTTCCTCAGTCTCCTTATCTATAAACTGGAGACAATAATAAGTAACTCTCAGGGCTGTGATAGGATTAACTGAGATTAAAGCATGTAGCAGAGGCTTGCTGCAAAACAGACCCCACAAATGTTAGCTACTATTATCAGAGTTTTCATTACTGTTTTTCTGCCTTGCTCAGGTTGCACAAGTTGTTCTCAGTGTTGCTGAGGATCTTTCTTTCTCTACATTTGAGCCACAAGGGCCTCCAGAGTCTCCTAATACAGTGACCAACTATCCCGGATTGCCTGGGACTGAGGGGTTTCCAGGGATGCAGGACCTTCAGCAAGAAAACCAGGAAAGACCTGGGTTTAACAAGAGTCACGAGTCATCTACCTTTGGAAAGGTTCCGTGTCTGATTTCCAGTTCTGTGAGTTCTTCCTTAGACTAAGAATTTCTTAAAAAAAACAACCACTTCTGAAGCCACTTCTGAAATTCATCTTGATTCTGGAAAATCTTTAGACTTTTCCCCTTATGTCATCTCCACAGATAGGGGGCAGAAAAGGAAGTGCTGTGTTTCATATGCCAAGAGAAAGCCACATGCTTTAGGCATCCTTAGCTGGTTGGTTTTCAATTCAGAGCTTGTAAACCATGGGCCGGATGTCCGACGGGCTGGGAGGTGGACCATGGAAGGAAATCACGATAAACTGGAATGACTTTTGCCATTGGCTTGGCCAGTACACCTTGCCAAGCGGTTTTCCCCTCAATTTTAAACAAATCAGTGTTATAAGGGGAAATGTACTCCATATGTTGCTGATGCCTTTATCCTCGATTCACAAGAATGCCATCTTCTTAGAGCGGTAGAATTTCCAGGAATTATTTGGAATCTTTTTCCTCAAAGAAAGCACCACTTGAATAGTCACAAGTAACTAAGTTTTTTTTTTCATGGTTCTTGGTGAGGATAATGATATCTGATTTTGGTATCTGCCCCAAATGGCCCTAAATGCATTCTCTCCTAACCTTTTAAAATCTCTAGTTGCAAACTATGACTTTATCCCTTTCCAAAGAGTACAGGTTTTCTGTTTTGTTCACTTCCAAGTTTATCTGAATTTAATAGAGGTCAAGGAAACCCTGAAAGTCTCAAGTATTTTTATTAGTGGAAAGAAAGTCACAAACCAAGAGCATTACTTCTATTTACTGATAGCATCAAAATGTTTTTTTTTTTTCCCCCACCAGCTTTAGTTTGGAGACATAAATCATCCTTGGGAAGAAAGATAGGCAGAAAATATCATCCGCAAGTTGCTGATTATTTTTCTAAAAAACATTCTGTTAAAAAAGCATCAAATTGCTTAGTTTGATTTTATAATTCTATCCCACATTCTCTCTCTCTACTCTGAAAGTAAAATTCACCTGTTTTTCTATGACTGCATCAATTTGCTGCTAAGCTCTGATGTGGTTCGTTTGTCCGTTGTCTGAAGACCAGACAGGCCTGAAATCTTTTGCTGTTTATCAGGCAGGAGCCCGATCCCCACATCCCCCAGGTATTAGGTCACCTCCATTTGTTTGTCTGGTGAGAACTGGTTTCCTTTTCCAAGGCCGGAGTCCAGATTGGTTCAACACCAGAATAGGAACCTGGAACTGACATTGGTTTTGCAGATGTGCAAAAGAATCCCAGGAGTTTTAAAAAAAAAGAAAGGGGGGAACGGGTTTTGAGAGGAAGAGAGAAAGGGTTTTCAGAAGGCTAAAAACAAAATAATTAATCATATGGTGACTATTACACTTGTTTCTATTAGTGACTTACCTTCGCTGCATTTTCAGACTATAGTTCAATTCCCTTTTACGAAACTACCGAATAACTATCACATCTTTTCTTTTTGCTTTCTCTTGTTGTGGTTTCTCCAAGCTGGAGCCTTTCAAATTGTCTCCTTACTTCTAAACTAGAAAAGGAAGTGATTTCATATGTGAGACAATGAGGTGAAAAAGCAGAGTCTGATCACCGCAAAGATTTGCAATTGGAAACAAAATTTAGAAAAGAGTTTTAGAATTATCACAATAAATTGTCTATGGTGATCAAACTTTTTCAGGACCTTTCCCTCCACCATTTATAGTTTGAGGACAGATTTTCCTTTTGCTACCCAGAAAGAGTGCCAAATGGTGAATATCATCTCCTATAGGTAAGACACTAGAGTAGAGCCAGCAATTCCATCAAGAAAATAAAATTATTTTTCTACTTCACATTTGCCTAGTTCATCAAGAAATTATGACTTAACAACAGAAGTTTCCAGTTTCTTAATAGTGCGTGGGCCCAGACTCATATTGCCTGATTTTGAATGCTCACTTTACTACACTTAACACTTTGTGTGAATGTGGGCTAGTTAGCCTCTAATCCTGCCTCACCTATAAACTAGGAATAATAATAACAATATTGATTATAATAATAACACTTGTGCCTGACACAAACATTATTATCAAAAGTCAACAGACTGGCCATTTCTCCTGACAGCAGCTTAACCAAATAGATTAAACTTGGGGAAGGTCAGTGAAAACATCTTCCTTTATGCTCAAATTTCCTTAGCTTCAGTTCATTCAGTATTATTTGGAACTTTGTTTATGAGGCACTGGAAACTTAGCTGAACAATGACTTTTTTTTTAATTTGGCATTCCTTAAAATAAACATAATTTTATGATTGTTCTGTATTAAATGCTCCTATTGGTGCTTGGAGTGGATGGAAATAGTGCTGTGGGTTTATTTTAAATGCACTGTGGCTTTCATTCGATCACAACCTGCTCCACCCCATGGACACCACTTCTGTTGTGGGTGAGATAAGGAGAGAGAATGTTTGGTGAGTAGCCCAAAGTCTGGGAAATACCCCAGTTCCACTGATGACAGCGTTGCTGCTTTGCTCTGGCATGTTTGGTCAGCTTCTTCTAGTTTAATATATAACCCAGCATTTTGTTTCTGCAACACAACATTTTTAGTGAGTTAAATGTGTGTGCACATGCACACACACATGCATACTTTTGACAAAATGCAGAGAGTTAAGTGGGCATTTTAATGAGTGGATAGTTTTTAAAAATCTGTATTGGCTATATAAATAGCAGGTTTTGTCCTGAGATTCCCTTGCCTTCTCCTCCTGCTCTATAGCCAGGCCTTGCTTACAAATGAGAAGACGGGAGTTGGGTCTGTGATTAACAGGGATTTCCTTATGCATCACCGCCTCTCTTTAACTGAATTTTGATATGAAAATTCTTTGTGTCTTAAGCTTTGTTCTTGAAAATATTTCAAAAAACATTATACCAAATATTCATTTTCTGGGCAAAAATTAATTTTTAACCACTGATAATGCCTCTGTTGCTCTTTAGAACATTGATGGTGATTATGCAGGTCAAATGAAATGAATATGAGGTCAGATTCAATATGGAAAGACAAGTGAGCCTTCTGTAGGTACTAGTTTTTTGACTAAATTCCTCCTATATATGTTTTATAATTGCTTTATTGCTTTTTTTAAAAAGTGGAATTCGATTAATTTCTGAAATTGAGGATTTCCATTAAAAAAATAAAGCTCTGAAAAATGGATTTGCTTCAATTTGGGTCAATAAATATTTATTGAGCACCTATGACAAGCTTGAGTGCCAAGCTCTGAAAACTCAACCATGTCCCTGTCCTGCCAGAGTTGTTTGTGGTTTGATGTGAAAGACGGACATTAAACAGGTCAACCAACAGTATGATGAGGGAATGGACAGGGGGTATGGGAGGCTGGAGCACAGGCTTGACCTCAGTATAGAGCAAACATAAACATGCTCTTTGCATGTGAATCTCCTGGGAGTTTGTTTTAAGTTCAGGTCCCTGGGCCCCAGTGATTCTGATGCAGGTGGCCCATGGGCCACACTTTAGGAACACTGTTACCGTGGGTCAGGGAAGGCTGCCTTGAGAGTGAAGCTCAATTAAGCTCTTAAGGAGGAGAAGGAGTTGCCTTTCTAGTTGGTTGTTGGAGGAAGAGCTGTCCAGGTAGACAGAGGAGCAAAGGGCCAAGGAGGCACACAGCGGTAGTCTGCACTTCTCGGCCCTCAGTCCCGGTGGTCCCGGGGAAGAGCCCTAGTGCCATTGCCTCCACGTGTTAGTCTGAAGAATATAACATTGTTTTAGGGATGCATTTTCAGGTGAGCATTTGAAAAGCAAGGCCTAATTTTCCAGGCAATACTTCCTAATACCAAAAAAGGAAAGAAAAAAAATTAGACAGGGAGAAAGCAAAAGAAACTATGCACCCCCGGTCTAATTTCACCCTCAGACTATTCTCAGTACTGGAAACAGGAGTGGTTGGAAAATGCCTTTATAAGCAGCATTTGGTGTTATAATTAGAAAATTATCTCTTCCTAGAACATTTTGTGAAATTCTGCTGTGAGGTGTCAACAGGTCCTTGTGGGGCTCTATCCAGCAGAGATCGACTAACATGTAAAATACAACAGAGTTCCAAAAAAGCCACTGTAAAATCTCAAGTATGTGGAAGGAGTTTGGTGTGCTTGCCAGTATGGTTTTTCCGTAAAAGAAAAATTCTGCATAGATCAAAGAAGGGCAGAGGAAGTGGGCTCCAGACTCGGGTGGAAGGTTTTATCATCAGAATAATTCAAGCTGGTAATTTTCTGGCACGGCAAGCCAATGGGCCAAGTAAGAGAAGTGAGTATCTTAGCTTTTGATGTGGGGCAGAGAGGAATGGAGACCCAGCAATGAAGAAGAAATGAGGAATTAGGGGCAGACACTCTTCCAGAGTTATGTCTCTGACCACAGACTGTCTTGAGGCATCTGGCATCTTCCTTAGTTTCTAGTTCTAGGACAGAACTCACTCAGCGCATCCACCCTCAGATGCCTGCTCACCACATAAGCAGCGATGTCTTTGAGAAGAGGATTGGGGAGGATATAGAGGCAGCACAAATAACATTCTGGGATTTTATCTTCTTCTTCTTTTTTTTAATGGAGGGGAAATCAGGCTAAACCGTGAAGAAAAGAAGTCAGACATGACAGTCCCAGGAAGGTGCATTGCAGGGTAAAGGGTAGGGTGAACGAGGTGTTGGAGTTCATTGCTAAGTGAGGAGCTCTGGAGTGTGTGTGACTCTTAGGGTTCAAATCCCAACTTTGCCGCTTAGTAGCTATGTGATTTTGGGGTGGTCACCTAACTTCTCCCTGCCTCAGTTTTTATAATGCTATCTATCTCATAGGGTTGTTGGGAGGATTACATGAATGAAATGTAAAGCTCTTAAAGCAGTATCTACATATAGTAAGTGCTCAATTAATGTTAACTATTATTTTATTAAATATATACATGGATATAGACTAGCAGACTTTTAATTTTATTAATTTAATTTTATTATTTATTTATTACTTGTTTTTATTTATTTTATGTTTTTCTTACTTGATAGCACTTTCTCTAATTTTCTTTCTGGAAATGTCTCAAGTTTGGCAGGGCCTGAGCCCACTCATGGAGATCCTCTGACTTCCCTAGACCCCCACCTAACGAATCGGGACCAAAATAAACAGGAAGCAAGGAACATCACAGTGACCTCTTCCTGAACACACCTGCCAGATCTATCAGGGAGATAGTTAAACACTTGCATTCCCTGAGGGATGATGGCCAGTTACAGGAGAAGCTAACTGAAGTTTTGAAGCTCCCTGGTTTCACCACTAACATAAAGAGACAGTGCTCTTCAGCTGGATGTGAAATCAAATAACACCCGGTGCCTTTGGAGGGCTCAAGGGCCTTTTTGTTCTGCCCAGAAATTGCCTTGTTGTAACCCCTCTCCTCCAACCAGAGCAGCTCTATCATTTAGAATGTCAGTAATAGTCTTGAGCAGAAGGTTACTTTAGAGAGTGTGTGTGTATGTGAGTGTGTTTGTGTTTTGATAACTGATCATGTTTTCCTTTTCACATGGCCTGCTAGAAAGACTGGGGCCTTAGCTGTGGCCTGCGTCTCACAAACGTACAGCATGTCGTGATGCCAGTTTGCTTACTCCATTTCCCTTTTCTACCCTTAGTTCCCCTTGAACTTTCTTCATTTACTTTACTCTTCCCTTACTTTAATCTATTTTATCTTACTATATCGTCTGCATCATTGTAAGCTAACCTAAATCTTTTTGGAATAAGAGAAGTTAAACATTTAAAAAACACATATATAAATCAATCCAAGGCATTGATAGTCAAAAAGGTTGGCGCAGCTCCTTTACTTACATTTAGCTCTCTTCTTTCATATTTTATATTAGAATGTTCCTTTTGCGGTGATTCCAAGAAAACCCTATATTACTCACGAACAGCAGAGTTTATATACCTTTCTTAAGTAGTTACTAAATCTACCTTTGCAGAAGTGTAAAGGTCAAGGTTGAATTAATTATTTAGAAATGATATGAAAATATGCAGATGACAGAATTGGTGTAATTTAGGCTCCGTGGAGAAAGCGGCTAAAATACTCCAGACTTACCAGTCCTAACTGGCCAAGGAGTCAAACTGTTTATCATGATCAAACATAAGGGGCCTTTGGTAAGAACACAAAGCTATCAGGCTGAAAATGTGTTTAAAGTTTTGGAATTCTAATGCTGGAACTTTATTCAAAGTTTGGCAAATTTCTCTATTTTTCCTTGGGAGAATGACTACATCAGATATGGTTTAGCACCTTCTATCTCAGAACATGACTCTGAACTTCCAGTTCTTCTTAGCTGGGTTTTAAGTAAGCAATAAAGAAGAGGAAAAAAACTACCCTGGAAACAAAGCTGGTTTTCATTGAGAAAATTTCCCTTGCTTTTTCAAATAAGATTATGTTAGGGAAATAGAAGACCTGAACTGGAGATTAACATCCTTTCCAACTGTCCAAAGTTCACACTGTCACTATTTTTCTAGTGCTGAGAAGGGCAAATACAAACACAAACCTATGCGGGTTTCTGGAGGGTGGGGTGGATGGGGTGAGGTTGTGGGAAGGGCAAGTCTATGTTGCCCTTTTCTTTCCAAAGCGTGTATACGGGAGACATACACTTAGTCACTTAGTTCACTGCAGTTATAATTAAGGATCATACAATTTGGATCTTTTCCCAAAATGTCTAAGATATTTATGAAAGTATAGAATAGAAAGAGATACAAAATGTAACATATGCTAAGGAAAAATATATTGACACTTAAAAATAGGTATTATTAATTATTATCACCATATTTGCTCTATGCTAGAAAATGTTAAAATTGGGTGAACTGAATAAGTAAAATAATTATTCATCTTTTGCTGTGTTCGTTATGAGGAGTTTATCCACTCCCAAAATAGGAATAGAAGAAAAGTCTCCAAGCTTCTTATAAGTAAGTGAACTTTTGACATCTTCTCATTTTAGGAATATGAACCATGTTCTTTTTGTGCAGACTGTTATGTAAATCAAGTGCTCTGTCTTGTATTATAGTCTTCTCAACCAGTATTGTGATAGAGATCTCCCTCAGGACCTTTATAAAAATGCTATAGCATGAATTTTTCCCAGCATGCAAATAATTCAAGTACAATGAAAGAAAGAGAAATAAATAAAATCAAGTGGTCTACAGTTCCTTCGTCTGGACTCTAATGTCCTTAAATTAAGGAGAAGGTAGCATGTAAGGAACTCTCTTTTTACCACTGGGAAGAGCTCCCAACAGCATAAATCAGTAGCCGGGATTGAAGTTGGGCTCCAGGCTAGCCCTCACAGTCCTGCTTAATTCATAACAGGGGCTCCATACATTTGTTAAATGAATAAGTAAACTCTCTCAGTGTTTCCCAAGCCTGACTGAGCATCAGAACTACCTAGGAATTCTAATGGGAAACCGAATTTTTAAAGCAAATAACTCTGCCATCATCTTGTTTTGTGGGGGCTGGAAGCAGAATAATACGTAAGCCAGGAGGAAAGGGTGTAGAGAAAGTTGTCATCTCTTGCTGAGGCACAGAGTCCTGCCTGTCACATGTGAAATGTAGCATGCACCCACCTTCCTTGGTAGCCTCCTCTTTCACTTTTCATTATCTCCGTTCCCAAACTCCCAGACGTCTAGTACCTTCTTGCTGTCCTAAGCTGCCTACTGGGTACCACCTTGCCTCAGACGGTCACCCCATTCATGGAATCCACGTTCGAGATTGCCTGACTCAGGCTTTCCTCTCTCAAATCTATGAAAACTGCTGCTTGTCAGTGTAGGGGCTCTCTGAATGGGTGAGAGGAGGAAAGCCCCCCAGCACTCCTAGGGGTGTGTGTATGTATTTTATAAGACTAAAGTGGTAGTCTGGAAGGGTAGTATTATAAAGTAAAATAACCCAGGTTGTTCATAGTCCAGAGAGCTTGGAGAATGGAAGAAATCTGACTGGCAGGAGGCAGTGAGCACGAACCCGGGCCAGTGCCGCCAGGAGGTGACCCCAAGACTGCTGCCCTGTGTAATTCAGCCCTGTTAGTATTAACTACTCTCTTTGCATAGTTTTCTTTTTGATCTAAGGTATATAAGCTTGTCCTTCTGACAAGGTTGTAAATCCCTTGAGTGTAGGAAAACCCTATTATAATACTTGTTTCGCTTCCCTTAGAAGTGTTTAGGCACTCAGTAGATACCTTTGAGCTGAATTGGGTTCTTGGTTATCTGGTAGGATTCATTCAATCCATTCAATTTTTAGACAATCTCTAAAAAATGAATGAGAAAAAACACAATGCTTGAAGTATAACTTTTAGAACATAATTATTTATGTGTGGGTAGTTACATTTATACCTAATTATTTATGTAAAATTATAGCTTTTCATTACTATTGCACTAAATTGAGAATTCTAAAACTCTGGCACATCATAGAGGAAGCTAATTTAGTTATATTTCTTTTTGTTCAAAGGTGGTGTTGAAAAGTTTTACTGACAACTTTTTCTTAGCACTTTTGGCAACCAGGCATTTAATTTTTAAAAGAATTATAGAGGAGAATCCAAGTGAGTGAAATACATTTACTGTGGAGAGTTTCTTTACCAGTTTTAATTAACTGGGGAAACCCAGGTTGTCTGGGAGTGAGGGTTTGGAATCACTAATGAGCACTATCAATAGAGTGATCACCGAAAGGAAATCCCAGTTCTTTCCACGTTTCTCTTAACTTTGTGCTGGGCAGGCCTGGCAAGAGTGTGCAAGGCCCGCTTCCTGCATTGCAGTTGACCATTCTGGTAACTGAAACAAGGTCATTATCAGGTTCTGCTAATAACTCCTATATTTCTGACTTGTAATGTGACAAAGCCAGGCATTTCTGACTCATTGTCTACAAAACGTAATCTGGTCTGTGAAATTACGGAAATAGAATGAGGGAAAATAATGCTTTTTGTCCTAATTAGGACAACCCCTAGTGGTCTCCATCTAGTAATATTTGCATCAATTTTCCCTGACTCGGCATTTGACGTCTTTCTTGAGAAGGGGTGCAGGGTAGAGGTTAAAAGCCCAACCTCTGGAGCCGGCTGCCTGGGCCACTATTACTATCTGCTTGACTTCTCGTCTCAGTTTTGTCATCTGTAAAATGGGAAATATCACAAATCTCATAACTCATGAGACTTAAGTGAGTTACTACAGCATCTGTACCTGCCTTCTTAAAGTCTAATATAAATGGAGCAGCAAGAATTATTCTTTTAAAACATGACTCAGGTCATATCACTTTTCTACTCAACTTCCCCAGGGGCTCCCTATCTCCATTAGTGTGAAAGCCAAGGTCCTGCTGGTGCTTTACGAGGTCCTGCATGTTGAGAATCCCTGACACCCCTCTGACTTCAGCTCCTACCTTTCTTACCCTTCTTACTAAGCTCTAGCTCCACCGGCTCTCTCGCTGCTCTTCAAACACACCAAGCACTATCCCTGTTGAGGATATTTGCATGGGCTGTTCCCTCTGCCTGAAACTCTCTTCCCCAGAAATCCTCATAGCCCACTCCCCCATTCCCTTTAGGTCTTTGTTTGAATGTGACCTCCACATTGAGGCTTTCTTTGACCATGTCTATAAAAAGTACCTCCGCCTGACAACACCTATCTTGTTTAGCTTACTTTACTTTTCTCCATAGCACTGTGCACCATCTGACATATTATGCATTTTCTCGTTTGCTTGCTATCTCTGCCTCTCCACTGGAATGCCAGCTTTATGAGGGCAAGAGGTTTTTTTCTTTTTCTTTTACTACTGAACCCCCAGAGTCTAGAATACTGCCTCACCCATAGGAAGCATTTTTTGAATAAATGAATGAATGAGTGAAAGCACTTACAACAGTACCTGCCACACCTGACACTAGCTGTCATCATCACCATCATCATCATCACCTTTATTATGACTCACGTGAATTTAAATCTCCCCTGGATTGCCCCTGGAATATTGGTAGCCAAAAATAGTCTTGATTCAATTGGAAATGATAACGTAACTATATTTATATTTCCCGTGGGTATTAGTCATTCCTTAGCTACAGATACTAGAGAGAACTAGACTCTACATGGATTTTGCTGCTTGTATATTATGGCATGACAAGGATGTTTAAAGCCTGGCTTAAGTAAAACTGTGAAGCAGATTAAGTTTAGCATACTTCATACCTCTTTTCTGTACTTTTCTCCCTTTTCTGGGATTTCTGAAATTCAGACCAATGTCCTGTTTGTCCCAGCTGTTAATGACTTAGAGTATCATTCTCTCAGGAACGTTTGGAGTTTATGGTAGGACACTAGACAGACGGTAATGTTTGATCTGAAGTTCAGAATCTCTAGTGGTGGATGCTGTTGATATATAGTAGGGCCGGGGAGGCAGACACGGGAAGTTTCCTTTGCCTTTGAAATAATATTATGAGGGAGACGACTTCTTTGGTTCATGCATAGTTAGTGGCTTGGATCATCTCATTCTTCATTACAGGCTCCTGAACAATGAAAGTATGAGAGGTCAGAGGACAATAATTGGCCCCAAAACATCAAAGTGCTTTTCCATTAACTTTTTCATTCTTTCATGTAAAATTGGTGTAGTAAAAAGAGCATGGGATTGTAAATTAGATGTCCTGGTCCTTTCTCAAATTAAGAAATATTAATATTTCCCTGCAAAAGGCCACAGTCAGACACACATGGGGGGATGATCTTTAATGATCTTCCAGATCTAAAATTAGTGATTTCTAGAGTGAAAGATGGTAGCTGAGAGTTGTTTTTTTTTTCTAGGAGAGGAGGGGAGGGTGGGTATAAGTTTCTTAAATACCACAGATTACAGTGCTATAGGATACAGAAACAGGCTGAGGAAGGAACCCACAATTTAAAAAAATTATTAACTTCTGCTTTCAAGAAGACAAAGTTAGGAGGATAACATCCCTCACTTAGTGAGAGAGCCTGTGGGTTCTAAAAAGTGAAGGAGAATGAAGATTCTCTTGGGCGTGTGTCATGTCCTCTTGACAGCAAAATGCTCTATTGCCAAAAGACACTCCTCTCGTTTTCTGTTAAGGAGAAATCTCACCCATTATGTGTAGGGGTAAAGCTTTCTAAGGGAAAGTTTGCACCGTGTCCACCCATATTATGTTTGGCTCTGGTTAGCACCATTATTGTTTCTCTTTTCATGTTTTAAATGGGGTAAAATTTACAAGCAGAAAGGAAGATACCAACCCAAGATCTTTCACTATATGTGTATATTTTGTGAAAAGTAAATTGAAACCAAATGAATTCAAGGCTGATATTTTTCTTAATAGACTAAACTATAAAAGAGTGCTCTGTTTCCCAGTTCCCTTAGTCAGGGCCTTGCTATGGTTTTAGAGGCTCTCTCAGTGAGCTGTGAATGACCTCTGGCCCTTACCAGAGGAAGATAAATTCATACTATTGTCTGAATATTCCTCTTGTTTTGCCTTTCTTCTTATAAACAAGTCTTTCTGACCTTAGGAGCCTGATGCAAAATCATGAAACTCTTGGTGGGGTGAAGAGTGGGAAGCCTATACGTGGGAAGCTACTAGAACTTTCTAAGTGGGAGTCAGACAACCCTCATGTCTGTAGACAAGGAACTTCCACAAAATAAACACAATGTTTTGGTAGTGACAGTGCCTCTAAGTCTGGGCTTCTCAGATTTCATAAGCAGTGGGTTTAATAAAATTAGAAAACAATCTCCTTTTTTTCTCTCAAAAAAAGGTTTCAGTAAAGCCTTGGTAAAAATGGAAAAAAGGCAGTCCAACTGGTTTGGCAGAATTAGGAGGATTCCTCCATTTTCCTCTTTGGTGGGTTGGAGATTAAGTCTTCTGAAGATATTAAGTGAGGAAGATGAGATTTGAGGACTTATCTCCTCCCACAGTAGGTGAAGAGAAATTTGCCTCTCTTCCAAAAGTGAGATGAACACACCCTTGGGGCCGGAAGAGAGTGAGGGTCTACACTGTGCCGGGGCAGTGTGGCATTGAGCAGTCCATGATTCCGAGCTGGGGGATTTGTCTGTTTGGGCCTGTCCCTCTTCTGTGAGTACCAGCTGTGGGTGCCAGAACACGCTATTCCACAAGTCTGGGTCTCAGCGTTCCTTACCTATAAAAATGAAGGAGTTTAACACCATGATCTCCAAGGTTCCCTTGTGTTCTTGTAACTTGTTGTAAGCACTTTGGTTCTCAGAGCAGCAGCTTCTTTATCACTTGGGAGTTTGTAAGAAATGCAAAGTCTCAGGCCTCACTCCAGACTAACTGTGTCAGAATCTGCCTTGTCACGACATGCCCAAATGAGTCGTGTGCACATTAACATTTGAGAGGCACTGCTCTAATTTGCTTTTTTATTCATCTGGTTATTTCATCAACAATTAGGAATTGAACATGATAGAGACATTATGAGCATGACTCTGTATTGATTACTACTAGATGGTTTAATCTATACCTAAAAGGCATGAGAAAGAATGTGCATTTATATGTGTGTGAGTGGGAGAGAGAGAGAACGTAAGAGAGAGACAGAGAGAGAGAGAGAGGACAGAGATGTTTGCTCAGAAAGGAGAATTAACTTGATTTTTAAAAACTTGATTTAAAAAAATTTTTTGGCTAGGTTTTTTTCTTAGAATGTAAAATTAACTATATTTTTGGTTAGACTGGAGAAAGCCCTGTGCTTAGAGTATAAATGTATTTGAGAAAGTAAAACAAAGCTCAAGAAGGAAATATTTATAAAGGGTCTTCAAATTGAAGCTCTCAGATAATTTTTAATAGCATTATCTGGAAAGTGCTACTCAACTGCATTTAAAATAACCTTTGATCATCCTTCTGTCCAAAGCACAGTGCTAGGTTCTGCACAGGATCGAAACATCCTAGGACACTAGGATATGAGAGTAGGAAGAAAATGTGGACAGGATTTAGTTCATCCAAGGTCTTCACTGCACAGATGAGAAGACAAAGGCAGAGAGAGGTTGTGATTTATCCATCCAGTGTCACACAGACACCCTAGAGGCAGAGCTGGGACTAGAAAAAATCACATCTTGGAAGGTAGATTGGGGGCATTGAAGATCAGTTCAGAGACTGCTGCAGTAGTTCAAGTAACTATTAATGAAGGCTTGGTCAAAATGTTGGTGTGAGTAGAGGAGAGTGTATAGATAAGAGAGAAACGGCTGAAGTAGAGTCTTTAGCACTTGGACACTCCTTGTTCACAGGGTAGTATTGAGGACAGAGAGGAGTCTTCGGTGGCTGTAGAATTTGGACATATGTGATGGAGAGGATGACATTTTTAAGGAAGAGAGGGGGGTGGTGAGGGGAGGTTTTAGTTTTGAATTTATCACATGGGGCAATCCAGGAACTAGCCTACAACTATTCTACCAGTGGCACTTGTTTCTGCTTTTCACGTCTTGCCTCACTTTGGCAACGGTCCTTCTTCATTCCTTCACATCTGACTTACCTTCAGTGACTTCACCTCTTCTGTGGAGCCCTTCTTGACTATAAAACCTCACTCTACTCCTCCTCCCAATGCTTGGAGCTCACGTAATCTGCATCACTCTTTGAGTGCTCAGTGATATACAGCTGTAGGTGATCTATTTCACTCCTTATTGGTGCTGACGTTTACCTTTCAACAGACCCAGGCTCTCCTCCCATGGATCATACATGCTAGTGGGAGACACATCATAAATAATAAACACATGTACAGTATATAAATTCACAAGGCAATTTCAGATGGTGATAAGTGCTATAGAGAAAGTAAAACAGTAATGTGGTAGAAACCAGGGGCTACTACTGTATTGATTTATTAATAGAGTGGTTTAGCATCTAATTGTGTATGTTTTCTCTCTCCAACTAGATTATAAGTTCCTCAAGGGCAGAGATCCAGCCTTCTGCTACTTTGGCATCCTTCATAATTTTTTTTTGAATCATTAAGTAACTTGAATTCTTATGCTAGCTCCTTCTCTGACATCAATTCTGGTATTTCCTTTACACAAATATTTGTATTCTCCACTGGCCAGGTAGCACTAGTGCTATCAGTAAGGGGGAAAGATACAATGTGGTATGAACTGGGTTGTAAGTCAGGAAGCGAAGAAGAAATGCTCAGACATGTATTCACAAATCCTCCCAAAGAAATTGGCCTTCCAGATGTAAGCACCTGCACTAACCTTGAATATCTCAGGTCCTTTGATTATCTTTTGTCAGTGAGAATTTATAACCCTCATTGTTAGAACTGTATGCTTTTCAAGCTGGAGTCAGTTCTGGGTGCTGAAAGATTCTCAAAACTACCTCTCTAGTGCCAAAGCGTTTTCAGTTAACTCCCTAAAATTTGCTTTTATCTCAGCTTCCCCGATCTCTTTAGGGAATGCCAGCATTTTAAGCAATTTAGTTGTTTTCCTTTTAACTTCCTAATCTAATTTAATTCTAAGTTGTAAACCTATAAAGTTTATTAGCAGATCTAATCATCCCCAAGGTTTCTTTATAGCAGCTACTCTAGTGTCTCATGCAGTTAACAGGAAAAATTTCATAGCTCAAATAGACACTTGGGTTTTTTGTGTGTTATTTTAAATATTTGTATATTTCAGGTGGGGATTATAGCAAACTGACTAAATTATAAACGTACTACTTTTTTTAAATGTAAAAACTCAAGAAAAAAAATGGGTTTAAGAGGGTGATGGTGAAAATATGACAAAATAGATCTGAGTCAGTTATGCCTAAATCTGTCACATGAATTCTAAACAAATACCCCTATTTCTGAAACCTTGGTTATCGCCTAAGGTCTGGTAGCCAGAATCTGGAGTAAGCATGAATGTTTTTAATTTCTGTTACAATGGTGCATTAACCGTGTGCCCCTGCGGACTGATGTAAGGTTGTTCAGCATCTCTATGCAGGAGCCGTGGTGGATCTAGTCTCCCGCCAGCCACTGCCCACGTGCAATCAGACCTCCAGCTTTTTGGTGCTGTGCCCTCTGCCTGTCCCCTCAGACCTGCTCTTCCATTTTTGGTTTTCCTCTTTGACTGTTTCAAGCCATCCTTCTGACTTATCTGTTGTTGGCTGCTCCAGGTGAAGAGATCTCAGACTTATACTCCTTGGTCCAGGCTTCTCCTGGTAGGGGCTCCTAGAAGATCCTTTCTAACTCTGAGGGTGGAACCTGGACAAATTCTAAATCTTGTCAATCTTGAGAACATTTGGAAGAAGAAGTGCTATAGAGGTTGAAACTTTCGATATGTTTATTCTCTCTGTTTATTCCATCAGATGTTAGGATAAATAATATTTAGAATTCTAGAGTGCATTATTAACTTAAAAAACCTTTATCTTTATACTGACCCAGATGATACTCCTTATTTTGTTTGTTAATTCTTTTAACAAATATTCAGTGACTCTTATGTACCAGGCAGCAGGGCAGGTACTGTGGATATAATGGTGACCAAGATCTTTGGCTCCTGCCCTACAGAACTTACATTCCATGTGATGCATGTGAGAAAGAAGGAAACCAACAAATAAATGAATATGATAGAAACAAATAAAAGTAGGAGAGCCTAAGAGGAGGGGAGAGCAGGCAGAGAGAGAGTGAGTGAGCAAGGAGCTGGTCTTCTGATTTTTGATTATTTTAATTTTAATTTTTTATGGAGCAACCTGACCACTAATTGCAAATCTCATAGTAATTGGTGATGAAAAAAATCTTCAATTCTCTTTTGGGATTTTTTTGATACCAAAAGAAAGCAACCACGACGATTCAATTGTCTAGGCTTATGCTGATTTATCATCAAAAATGGCTTTTATAATTGTTTAAAAATCATGTATGCTTTTCTTTTAAATTTCAACCAATTTGGTCTAATTTTTTAAAATTAACATGCCTTGTGGAGACTACTATGACTAATGTAAAGATAACGTAAAATATCTCATGAATAATTTTTATTTTAATTACATATTGAAATGATAATATTTCAGAAATATTGGCTAAATAAAATATATTATTAAAATTAAGTTTACCTGTTTCATTTTACTTTTTAAATGTGACTACCAGAAAATTTATGATTATGTATATGGCTCTCAAATTTCTATTGAATAGTACTGCTATAAAATCTTGGTATGCAAATTAATTTATTATTTGGATATATTGTGGTTTAAAATGAATACCCTTAAGAACTATTACTAAATAAAAAAATAAAAGATATAATTTTGTTGGAGAAGATGTTAGCTATATTCCTTAACATCTGTGTTTTATAAGGATCTACTGCAGTTTTTGTGTCTGCCAGCAATGAGAAATTTCTTGAGAAGAGAAAGTATGCATTTTGCTCAGTTCTTAGCTTCCTATCAGGTGCTAGATATTTTTATTATTTGGCTAAACTTTGTAAATCACCTAATTTCATTATTCTGAAGAATGCTGATCTATCAAAAAAGCCCTACAACTTTGTATAAGATAAAGAGATTAAGAACAAAGAATCCTACAAAATTACAAAGATTTACAGGTAGCAAAGAATTGAAGAATGAGGAAGATAATTTAGATTTATCAAGCATAAAATAAATGCTGACATTAGCTTTTGGTTTGACACATTTGGCTTTACAATTCTCTGATAATAATCATGTTAAATGCTACACGGGAGAAGAGAAAAAAAGATCATTTTCAAAGGGTAAACATGGCATCATGCAATAATTTTTTTTCTTTGTTTTAAATACAATCATATGTCATTTAATGATAGGGATGTATTCTGAGAAATGCACCATTAGGTGATTTTTGTCCTTGTGCAAATACAGTGTACTTATACAAACCTAGATGGTATAGCGTAATACACCCCAGGGTATATGGGATAGCTTATTGCTCCTGGCTACTGACCTGTACAGCATGTGACTCTGCTGAATATTGTATGCAATTGTAACACAGTGGTAAGTATTTGTGTATCTAAACATAGAAAAGGCATAGTAAAAATACTGTATAAATGATAAAAAATGGCACATCCATAAAGCGCACTTATCATGAATGGAGCTTGCAGGACTAGAAGTTGCTCCGGGTGAGTCAGTGAGTGGTGTGAGTGAACGTGAAGGCCTAGGACATTACTGAACACTACTGTAAACTTTATAAACACTGTACAATTAGGCTACACTAAATGTATACAAACTATTTTTCTTTCTTCAATAATAAGTTAACCTTAGCTTACTGTAACACTTTTGCTTTATAAACTTTAATTTTTTTATGCTTTTTGACTCTTTTGTAATAACAGCTCAAACCAAACACATTATAGAGCTGTACAAAAATATTTTTTCTTTATATTCTTATTCTATGGTCTTTTCCTTTTATTTTATTTATTTATCTATTTTTTGGAGACAGTCTTGCTCTATTGCCCCTACTGCAGTGCCGTCATCATAGCTAACTGCCACCTCAAACTCCTGGGCTCAAGCGATCCCCCTGCCTCAGCTGCGCCGGGCTAATTTTTATATATTTTGTAGAGATGGGGTCTTGCTCTTGCTCAGACTGGTCTCAAACTCCTGAGCTCAAGGTCTCCTCCTGCCTTGTGCTCCTAGAGTGCTAGGATTACAGGTGTGAGCCACCACACCTGGCCTTCTATGATCTTTTTCTTGTTTTAAAATTTTTTTATATTTTATTTTTTTACTTTTTAAACTTTATCGTTAAACACTAAGACACAAACACTCACATTAGCCTAGGCCTACATAGGGTCAGGATCATCAATATCACTGTCTTCTACCACCAGATCTTGTCCCAGTGGAGGGTTTTCAGAGGCAACAACGCACATGGAGCTGTCATCTCCTGTGGAATACCTCCTGAAGGACCTGCCTGAGGGTGTTTTACAGTTAATATTTTTTTAATAAGTAGAAGGAGTACACTGTAAAATAACAATTAAAAAGTATAGCATAGTAAACACATAAATCAGTAACATAGTCATTTACCATTATTATTAGGTACTATACATCATTGCATGTGCTATGCTTTTATTTGACTGGCAGTGCAGTAGGTTTGTTTATATCAGCGTCACCACAAACACGTGAGTAATGCATTGGGCTGCAATGTTACAAGGCTACGAGGTCACTAAGTAATAGGAATTTTTTGGCTCCATCATAATCTTATGGGGCCACTGTAGTGTATGCGTCCTGCTGTTGACCCAAATGTGCCCCATGACTATATAGTACCTGAGACTTTTTTCCAGGCAAAACCCAGAATAGTCTTGAGGCAAATTGAAGAATGCATCTGACTAGCTAAGGCCAAATACAGTGTGTTCAATTGTTCATTCAAATGGTTTCGTTACTCCTTCTGACTTTGGTAGAACTACTCTTGTCTCTTGATCACCATCAGTGACAGTAGTGAAAAAAGAAGTGGGAACAAAATAGAAAAGAAAGAAAAGATTGTCCCAACATGAAAAGAGACACTTGTCACCTAGGGAATATACAAATGTCTACTGTACTCAATATTGTGAGCATTGGTGAAATTAACTTAAATGTGGCCATAATATTATTCTATCAACTATTATTCATTTATTTCTCTGTGGCTGTTTGAGATATACTTGGTTTTCAAGCTACAGGAAGTTCCAGTGGTTTTAGATAAGGTACATGCTGGTTGCTGAAGGAGTTACTGACTAAAACCAGGCTTATGAGCATCCTGCACCATGGACCCACGTGGTTTCTGCTGTTATTCATAAGTGAATTTCACTTGGTGGTGATGGTGGGGTGTGTGTGAGTGTGACCAGGTGTGTGTTGATGGTGAGAGAGGGAGGAAAGAGGAGAGTGCTCATTTGGCCCAAGTATAGAGGCTTTCCTATCACTTGGAAGAGGAATGAGACACTCTGTAACTTGATTCTTCTCTAAGTACCTCCAGGAATAACAAAATTTGATTAAAAAGCAGTCATTTTTAAACTTAAAAAATTGCTTTTCCATAAGAAGAAAAAACATTGCTATTCATTTGTTGTAACATTAACACTTGACAATTTAACCCCATTACTTTGGTAACTAACATTCTGTTGAAACAGTGCAATAAACTGCACTGGAAAACTGATAGCAAAATCTGGGTTCTGTTCCTAATTAGCTACATGGTTTCAGAAAATCTATTAATACTTTACCTCTCTGGGCCTCAGTTTCCTTATCTGTCAAAAGAGAGTGCTTGGATTACCAGAGCTTTTTTAAAAAATTAATCCTCACTGCTAATTCTGCCTTTTGAATGAGGCACCATGTGGGTGGTGTGAGGCAGTGGGTAGTGGTCTGAGGCGCTAGGAACAGAGTTAGAAAGCCTGTGCCCCACCTTACCTAGAGCTCTTGTAAAAAGAAAGATTCTGACTCAGTAGATCTGGGATGAGGCCCGAGTTTCTACATTTCTGACAAGATCCCAAGTGATGCTGATGCTCCTGGTCCATGGACCACACTTTGAGTAGCAAGGTGCTGGATGATCCCTCCATCAAGTTTCTCATTCAATAGATGAAACTAGGTTTTAGAAAAGCCAAGTGATTTGCACAAGCTCCTACAATAATTGAGTAGAACACCTTGTAAAATGATATCATGACTATCAGATCGATGATAGTGTCACTTGCTATATCCCTCATATCTCATGCTATAACTCTGTTTGATAACATTTTGTGGCTTTACCTGTCTTAGAAGGCACTTTGGACTCCATCTCATTCACTTTCACAATTTAATCTCAAACCACATGCAGTACAGCCATCCCTTGGTATACGGGGGCGACTGTTTCCAGGTTCTAGGACCCCTCGCATATACCAAAATCCATGCATACTCAAGTCCCACATTGGTCCTATGGAGACTTCATATATGAAAGTCAGTCTACATATAGGTAAGTTTCATATCCTGAGAATACTGAATATTTGACTTATGTTTGGTTGAAAAAAATCTGTGTATAAATGCACCCTCACAGTTCAAACCCATGTTGTTTGAAGGTCAACTGTAGTCACTAGGAAAATTAAATTTGACAAATTAATTTTCAATTCATGGACTTAATCTCCATTTAGAATTCCCCTACAGGTTTGTGTACTATGCATGGAACATAAGTAAGAATCCTCTAGGGAAAATATCCTGTTTGCCGATTCCATGAATTGTAACAGTTGTGCATTCATGCTCTTTAGGTGATATCAGCTTCAGCAAAGATTGTTTTCAGATTATAAGGATGCACATTCTATGGAGCATTATGACTTGAGATATTAATAAAAAGAAATTACTTCTCAAACCAAAGAGGTAGCCAGTACAAACCATGCTACTGCCAGTAAAATAAGTTCTATGTTGTCTTTTGTATTCATTTATTAGCTACATCCAATAATATTTTTTGAGTTCCTGGGGGTACAAGGCAGTGATTAACAAAGATAACCCAGAAAAAGATGGACTGCACCTCTAGGAACTTTAAAAAATAAGGTAGAATGCATTTAAAAATATCCATTACCTTGGAGTTTATTCTCAATAGTCTGAGGAAAATAAATTTTTTTCTAAACTAGATAGATCAGCATTCCCCAAAATATGTTCCTTAAAATACCAGTCCCATGAAATGCTGTTAGAGAAAAAAAGATTTTCATCATCTAAGGCTCATGGATTAATATATATTTCCCTTCAAGTGTCACAAAGCACAGTAGAACAGTAGAGTATCTGAGAAGTCTTACAATAAAGAAGTTCTTTTTTTTTTTTTTTTTTT
>VBSM01000272.1:70707050-70761991 GCA_008086735.1 Cheirogaleus medius
CTCTTCAATAAATGGTGCTGGGAAAACTGGTTAGCTACATGCAGAAGAATAAAGAAGTTCTTTAACTTGGTTTAATAACGTTTTCCAAAATTGTTTGACCACAGATCTTCCTCTTATTCTCCACTTCCCCACCTTTTTTTCATGTAATGTCTATTAAGATCCTATAGAACTAATATTCTGTGCAGTACACTTTGGGAAACACTGATCTAGATTATTTTCCCTAATTTTTTAGTTTGCTTTGTCTGTGGTTATCTGGCTGATGTCTTATGTCAAACATATCAGTACAAACTGGTGATGCTATTTTTTAAGGGCATGCTTTTGAACTATTATGTGTTTTTAAAAAAAATAAAAAGGAAGATTTTTAGCAAAGTCTGTAAACAGTAGCCTGTGGTTTTCTCTCTAGTTGTAAGAACTTTCAGCATCTCTCTGTGAGCCATTTGGTTCACTGTATTTTGCTGTTCCTTCATCTGTGAGGAAGTTGAATAAATGAGAAGGACATTTTTAGAATTAAAAGTTAAAGATTCAGGCTTTTGCTGATGTTGGTTGCCCCTAGGGCAGTATTTTTCAAAGTATCATATGTGCATCTAATGGTGAGATACTTTTAAATGGCACATGGACAAACATTAAAAATTTTATAGTCATGTATTTAATTTAATGTACTTTAGTAAAATTACAATAACATTCTAAAACATAATTTCATTATATTATTGCTAAAGTCGTATGTATATATTTTTAAAAGTTGATTTAACGAATAAAACAAAATAAATAATGGCGAAAAATTATGAAAAGAGGTGTGCAAAAGATTAAATCTTGGGGATTAACTAAGAAGTGAGTTTAAGGGCCTGGCCTGTATTCTTTCCAAAACAGTATCATTCCTGTGCTTGAGAATCATCAGAGTATAATGGAAATAATGCTGGGTTTATTGAGGAGATTATGGTCTATGGAAACAGAGACAATAAGATTTGATTATTGTCATGAAAGGCTCACAGCCTTTGGAAAATGTTGCATTCGAAGGCTCTGCTCTTAGCCTGATACCCAAAGAATTGAAAGCCTGATACCCAAAGAATTGAAAGCCTCATATACAGCCACACACTTGAATGTGTCACATGGTGAGTTACTGTCAATGAATAAAAGTCAACTCTGACTTTCTTGTCTTTTGCACAAATAGAATTACTAGTTAATTAGCCTATAATGCTGAGACAAATGACGTACATTTGTTACTTTAAGATTAGCCATTGACTAACACCACTGGATCTTTTGCCTTCTAATAGTTGTGCTTTTAAAGAGGCCATTACAATAATTTGGCTGCTTTCTGTTTGGAACAGTGGTTCTCTACAGAGGGCAATTTTTTTTTCCATCCAGGGAACATTTAGTTAAGTGTGGACACATTTTGATGGTCACAACTGGGGGCGGGGGTTGCTATAAACATCTAGTGAAAAGCCAGGGATGTTTCTAAAACTCCTACAATGCACAGGTTAGCCCCCTAAAGCAAAGAAATATCTGGCCCCAAAAGTCAATAGTGCTGAGGGCAAGAAACTAAGTTAGACTGACTTAGGCAGGAAGAATTGGACATCATGATTGCACAGCTCTATTACATGGGCTCAGTGGGCATATTTAAACAGAACTTTTAATGCTCACAATGCATTATTTTCCTTCTGAGAAGAAGTAATGATAACATATTAAACTACCTTTGCTATGCTGAATAGTGGATACCCTAAAACAGTTGTGTCCCAACCCCCAGAATTTATGACTATGTTATTTTCCATGACAAAAGTTACTTTGCAGGAGTGATTAAGTCAAGAACTTTGAGATTGGGAGATTATTCTGGATTATTTGGGTGGGCCTAATCTAATCCCAAGGGTCCTTATGAGACAGGAGCAGAAGGGTCAGAATCAGAAAAGGGGACATAATGACAAAAACAAAGGTTGGAGTGATGCAATTTGAAGATGGAAGATGAGGCCATGAATCAAGGAATGCAGGCAGCCTCTAGAAGTTTGAAAGACAAGGAAACAGATTTTCCCCAGGAACCTCCAGAAAGAAGGCAGCCCAGCCCCATCAACACCTTGATTTTAGTCCTGTCAGACTTTTTTGTGACTTCTGACCTTGGGACTGTGTAAGATATTAAATTTGTGTTGTTTCATGCCACTAAATTTATGACAGTTTGTTACAGCAGCAGTAAGAAACTAATACACTATCATTTGATGTGGCTTGAGAATGAGTATATATATATCCATGTATAACAGATTTCATATTTTCACTGCATTAAAACACGAAATACAGTTAAATCTATAGCTATTTGAAACACTTTTATTCTCCTAAGTGTTTGGGAGGCACTTTGGGGTTTTGCGTGAATATTGATGATTATACTGGTGAAGTGCTGGTGGGCATATCAACAGCTGGTTGACCAGATCTAAAATAAGCCAACTTTCTTGTGCTGCCTTCTTTTATAGGCACATTATAGGTAAAATAATTTATCAAGTGTGTTGGAAGATGCAGAGTACCAGGTACTATTGTGTCAGTGGCTGAACAACTATTAGCAAAATTGCCAAAATTACAAACATTTGTTACACTCTCAAATTGCTTCATTAATTTTTACAACAGCTACATTTAGTTAGCTGTTATTAGGAGATTATTATTATTAAGTTTCTCACCAAAGCCTCACTGCAATGCTGATTTTCAGTTTGAACCCTGAATAAAGATGGTACTAGGTTTTTCCTGGTCCATATTAGCTATGTGTGTAATGTTAGCAACTGGATGGCATTATCAGCCCAGCATGGGGTTGTGTAACTGTAAGCACCTACTGTATATATTACCTGGTGTTCCTGTGTGCACATCTGCAGCCTCCTGCCCTAGATTGCTCATCACATGGAATGCAGTTCTCTCATCTACCCCTCTCCATTTGTGACGTGGAAAAGTTTTAGAATCTTTTAAGCCTCAGTCTTTTAGTATACACACACACACACACACACACACACGCGAACAGATAAGGATAACTAGCATTTGCATAGTGCCTAACAGCACACAAAGTGCTTTTTACATCCATTGTTTTACAAACCTTACTGCAATCACTGTAATTATCAATATTTTGTAAATTAGGAAATACGGGCTCAAAGAGTTCCAGTGACTTGTCTAATGTCAAAAAGGCAGTAAGTAGTAGAGAGAGGCAGGACTTAATTTTTTTTATATATATATTCAAAGCATTGAGAACTCAAAATAACTTCCAGTACTTTTGTTCATATTGCTAAAACATATGGAAGAGACATTTAGGGCCACTTAAAACCTTTAGGATGACTGATAACAAGATACATCTTTATTCCGAATTAGTAGCACCCAAGTTTGAATTCTTTGACTTGGAAGCCACTAGTCTGCCTCCTGCTAGGTGGTTCCACGTTGCCTTTGGACTTTCAGAGGTTAACAGTTGTAGAGCTCAGCCAAGGTCATTGTGGAGATCACACTGAACACTTACGGCCAGAGTGCCCCACTGTGTTGTCCAGTCCACTTGCTCCCAGTGTTCTGTTCTCCTGCTCTGAAGATTTTATTTCCCTGTCTCTGGGCCTTGAGAGACCTGCTATTGAAAATTCACTGTTCTCCTTAAGATAGGATAAAGAAGGTATTTCTTTGACTTCTGGTTTTAGTAAAACCCTCTCCCCAGGTCTTTTAAAAAATTTTCTATAAATTTATGGGTCATTGTTACTTTGTGGATACTTCTCTGAATTTACTTTTTCTGAAATAAATAAATCAATATTAAGTAAATTGAATGACTAGCTACTTCATTGTTCTTTTTTCTTCATTTTCATACATTGTAAAAATATACTAAATTGAATAAGATGTATAATTAATATTATATAGTATTGTGGTAAATTCTATTAAAAGTTGTGTTCAGGTCTTTGGTCAAAAATGTAACCCATGACTCTATTATTATTTTGACAATGCAACATATTATTTAAATTTATTTTGCCTTGTCTGGGAAATTTTAAGACCTATTTGGGGCTACATGGTTAGTTCTTGAGGTGAGGTTGATGCCTGTAATCAATGATTTTAGTTTTGTATGGATTTTTCAAAAGTAGCTACCTTTGGGGGATTTCTTTCTCATTACTTGATGAAGAAGAATGATATAAAGTTATATTAGAGCCAACATTTTTATGTAATATTGAAAACAAAAAAGATAAAAGTAAAAAGCCTCATATGGTTAAAAAGGTTGCCAAATTCTCTGCCATGTACCTCACATGGGTAAGGTATTCTATCTATACTTTTTAAAATGACAGTAAACTTCCATGGTGGATGAATGAGCACTCCTATTAAGAACTTATTTTATTTATTTCCATATTACAGACTTAAATAAATAAAATCAACATGACTTAGCCATAAGATTTTAGTATCCAGAGGTAAATTGTATATGTTTATATTAAGAACAAAATCATTTACTCTTTATGAAAAGCCATAGAAAGAAGAATTATAAATGGAAAACAAATGTAGAAGAATTAATAAAATTACTGTACAGTTCTATAACATGAGACAGAGAACAGGGAGAGAAATGCGTATCAATATAGAGGATAGTGTGCAGGAAAGGGTGAGTCTCATTTCTTAACTTTACATTGACACATTTGTATTTGGCAAATTTCTAAGATCATGATGAGGAAGACAGAAGATTAGCAAGGATGGAAATAATATACTAATTTTACTATCCAGTAGAATGTGTTATTTCATATATATATATGAATTTCAAAATAAAAGGTTGATATGTATGGCATTTGGAAGATACTTAGATTTTGGGCACACCAAAGGCATGCAAATTCTTATTCCTTTTCTCAATACTTTTGATAACAGTAAGACAGTATTAAGCAGTTTTCCTTTCCATCGGCTTTTAAGGCAGCATTTTGCATCATTTGCTCTTGTTTTCTTACTGTCTGAGCTTTCATTTTAGTTGTTTGACATCATTTTTTTTCCCGAGTCTTTATGATATTAAGAATAAATTTATTTATTCCTCAGAGTGAGGCATTAAAGTGGTATATTAACAGTTTTTAAAGATAGTAAAATCTGTGAACTAGTCAGAAAGATTTTCTTTATGAATAGTATAATTCAGTTTTAGGTATCACTGGAGAAAGTGGGAAGGGAAGCAACACCTCTCATTCTCCCCTTCCAGCTGCAATTACACCAGCAAATAGGATGACAATCCAGTCATGCTAATACAGTCCAAAAATATTTCCATTTCTTTTAAGAGCAAGACCTTGAGGTCCACTTGAATTCTTATACTGCCTCCCCTTCCCAGTGCCTTTTAAATTTTGGCAACTTTGCGCAATTAGGTAATGGAAGCACAATTCCCGTTCAGAAAATTACTCTACAAGGAGCTAGATTCAGACATTATAAAGAAAACATACAACTCTACCTTAAGAAATGATTCTATCATTAAAATAAATACTGACAATTCACAAATAGCAATGGGAAATGAGTTATAGAGATCTGACAACTCTCCATTTCAGTAGGAAAAAGATGTGCAACTGGATTAAACTGAGTGATAAATTCTTATTAAAGAATAGCAACTGCTCATTCAATACTGCTTTATGTCTCCAGGTCTATCTTTTCACAGCTTTGAGGTTCAAATGCCTCTAAATGATCCAACAGAACCCCAACCCTCCTACTTCAGGAAGGCAAGCAGAGAAACACATTGGAGTCTGAATCCTGACTTTATCTTGGTAGTCGGACAGGCTTGGGAAATTTGCCCCATTACTATCCATTTGAAATGAGAATTATGACCCCTGCCTTCCAGGATTGTTTTTAGGATTATAGAGAATGTATATAAAATATTTAGTATAGTCCTAGGCACGCAGGAGGAGGTCAGTACACAGTGATTAAACCTGAGAAGAGAGTCTTTCTTGTAAATTCATGCCCTAAATGTGGTCCAGTGGCACATTGGTCTTACATTACCTGCTACATGACAAACCTGAACGATGGCAGAACATCATGAGATTTCAGGCCTGATAACACCCAGGTAGTGTCCAAGAACCTGGACCAATTGGACTGTTCTGAACAGTTTATGTAGTTAAGTCACTTCAGAAAAAGCTCATTTCAGTTCTTGTCTCACAGACCTAATTTCACAAAATGGTCATTTGTTTTTCAGCCTATTGGTTTCATCTTATAGAGACAAAGTCTGAGTCTCTACTGGCCCACATTCACAGCACTTCGGCTGGGCTAAAATCATGTACTTATGCAAAAACAGAGTGTTTGCAATATGACAACTATTGCGTTGAATACTTGGGCTCTTCTTTAAATGTGAGCTTGTTCATGGCACAGTCAGGGTAACTGGAAAGACTCATTTGGTTGGAAGTAATCTCAAGGGTTTGGAATCATTGAGTCGCTGAAGCTCCAGCTGGAAGAAATCATGTGGTCCTACCCACCTGCTTCCCAGAAGGACCATCCACTCCCTTGCAAAAACCAGAATTTATCCTGTCCCTCAAGAGCTGCAGAGAAGAGAGTTCTGGAGGCTTTAAACAATAATGAAAGACACTTACATATTGTGCTTAATTATAGCTCTTTCTGCATCTAAATGAAGCAAAAACTTATTTCCATTTTCAATGAATGGCTTATGAGTCTTAGTAAGTGAAATAAGTTTTAATTTATATTTTCTCTCCTGTGATTTTTTTATCCTTTTTTCCAACTGAGAACTTTCATTCATTATTTTTTAATTCATTCATTCACTCAACAAATATTTTATGAGTCTCTATGATGTGCCAAGCTCAGGCTTGGTACAATTTTGGTAAATACAGAAAGGAACAAATTTTGTTTTCTAAAATCCAGAGTCTTATGGGGGAGAAAGTCTTGTAAAAAATAATTAAAATATGATAAGCACTGTAATAGAGGTACGAAAAAGTCTATGAGAGTACAAAGGAGAAAGCAAATAATGACCGTGCTGATGATTTTTCTTTCTGGACTTTCAGAAAGTTCATTCAGGAGATAACAATTCTCTATTCTTCCTTTCTATTCTTAGGAGCATATTTCACAACACTTAATGTCAGGGAGTTCTTCCTTCTGCAACCTAAATCTCTGATGCAGAAGGGGAAGAGAGAAGGAAACTCATGCTCACTGAGTGCTAAACACAACATTGTGTGATAGTTATTATTTTTCTCATTTTTCAGATTTTATTCACCATTGAGTTTCTGATGTATGTGCTCTATGAATAGTGTTGCACAGGTAAAAAAGGAAACCAAACATCAGAGAGGTTAAGTGAGATGCCTGAGGTCAGAAAGCTGATGAGTTCTCATATATTCTACGATCTTTCTACAACTCAAAACCACTTAAGCCATTTCTAATTATTGCAGAGTTAGTGAAGGTGGAGAACTTCAGATTATATTTCTTCATATAGAAGGTCTTCCTGCATTTTAAGGTCAAATTCAATGCTTCCATTTCTTATTCCAAATAAAACTGCAACTATGTGAGAATCAATCCATCTCAGAGAGGTGGTAGAGCCTACTGGTAAATGAGCTTGCTCTGGAGTCCAGCTCTCTGGGTTCATCTCACACTCCTCTGCTCGCTAGCCATGTGTTGAATCTTAGTCTTCTCAATTATAAAATAAGAATAAAGGCAACACTTCTCTCATCGGGCTGTTGTGAAATGAAAGGCAATAATAAATGTAACGTACTTAGCACAAGCCTGAATATAGAAGCCCTTTGTACACATGAGCTAATATTAGCCTCATATCTGTCCCAAGTCTTAAGATATCTTTGAGAGGTGGTGACAATCTCCCTTAGTGACTTGTTTCAGGGACCCAACCCTGAAATTCTTCTTTGGGTTTAAATCATAGCACTCCCTGCTGCTGTAATTGAAGATGGTTTCCTTGGATTCTAGTTTTTGAGGAAATAGAGGGCAGCTGGTCTTTCATAGTCTTGATGACTTTTATTAAGCCACATTTTGTGGTTTTCGTTTCTAGACTAAATACTCTCCACTCAAACTCTTTCTACCTCCTTTAAACTTTCTTCATAAATCCTTTTTTTCCCCCTCTCTCAAATCTTTAAGTGTCCTTTGGACCCTAAGGAACTAAGCCACTGGTGTGAAAATTTTGCAGATGGAAAACAGAAGAGATTTTTTTTTTTTAGAAAATAAATAGGGTTCACACTTGCTGACCTAGAGTTACTGGAAAATCTCACCAGGGATGGTTGAAGTAACAGTTACTAATAACATAACTCAGGAATGGAAATTTTTATGGATATTAAAAATATACCTTGATCCATATTTATGTATTTTTTTGCCACAATAATTAATCTTATAAATGTGTTGGCCTGTTTTTCTCACTATCCCAAATAGAGATTCTGATGTGGTCATTGCCATGCCAGAAACAGATTGAGCCTTTTATGCAAACATACACCAATTTGCAAAAAGAGTGAAATAGTCTGGAAAGACCTGTGGAGATAATTTATCTCATCTCTCTTGTTTGACAGATGAAGCAAGTAGGGCTTAGGGAGGTTAAGTGACTTGCCCAAGGTCATACACCAAGTCTGTGAAAGAGTGAAGTACTCTGTTTTGCATTTGAAGACTCTTTATTTGATATTAAAAACTGCCTTTCATGTTGTTCATTTCAATATTGATATATGAAATGCAATTGTCCAATAATGACTAGAAACTATATTATAGGAAGACAGAGGGAGACTCTCCAGAATTTATTGAACAGATATAATTTTTCCATTTTCTGGGGATTATACAGAGTAAATAATAATAAGATCCTACAAAAAGAACATAGATGTGAAGGTTTTTGTTTCCTCGTCCTCTTTTTCTTTGCTATTTTATAAATGTCACTTCCCACGTGTCCATCTGGATTGAACACAGAAAAGGGAAGTCAGTAGTAATATTATTTCTGTGCTTCAACTGATCTTCCTGGGCTTTGACAATTACCTAATGAGTGTTTTCAAGCACATCTTGGACACAGAAGATTGCAACTTTGGCTCAGAAAGGGACCATCTAATTCTTCAGGCTATTTTTCTCAAGCTTTGAAAGCTTTAGTGAAATAATGCATTATTATGCCACATATGGTGCTCATCTCAGATGTCTGCTAGAAACTGCTGAGTTCTTTATCCACAAGAGATAGCCATGTGGGCAGAGTATGTGTGTCAACATTTATGTGGAGAATGATCTGTGCTTTTTATCTGTCAATATTTGGGTCATTTTTATTTCTAATGTGAGAAAGAAAAATCTAAACATATTTTTAAGTATAGGATAATCAAATGAGTCATAAGGAGTTGGTCTTTGAATAAATTATCTTGTATTTCCTAATGTGAAAAGTACTATCCAGTACATTTTTGCAATTATACTTCTGTCTTTCTAATGACTTCTCTTTAACATTCTAATTGCTAGTAACTATTTTTATGGAGAATTTGAACACTTCTGCCATGGATATTTTGTATAGCACATATGAGGAAGGAGTGAAACAAGTCTTGAGATATAGTTGCAGAAAAAAAACAACAGAAAAATAGAGATCTATTTTACTGTCTGGGAGAACTTCTGGAAGCCCAATAGGCTTCCATTTTCAGATCTCCAACCTATAGTGCTGGCAACATATCCTCCTAGTGCATTCACCCCACTTCCGCATTTACCGTTGTCTTCTCTTTTTAAAAGTCTTCTTTAGGCCAGTGAGGAAAATATCATCCTAGGCACTTTCACTGCCTGTTGTATTGTGTCCAAGTCAGCATGGCCAAGCAATGGTTGAGAAACAAACCACCAGTTGTTTCAGAATTATCACTGGCCAATGACTCAGTCCCCAACATTTCAGACAAGTTGTTTTGGGAATTGTGTTGCCTCAAGCAGTGAAAAAGCAAACCTGCTCACCCACATGTTGAGGGCTCAGAAAGCAAGGAAGATGGTAATTTGTTCCCATGTTTAAATGTGTCCCACCCACTCCTGGCCACAAGTAGGAGTGAAGAATGAAGCTTTTGACCTAAAGGGTGGAGTCATGCTTGTCCCCCTCATTTCCTTGTAGGGATGTTGGGGAGACCAGTGAGATCATGTCTATGAAGTGTATTGACTGGAATGTGCTCCTATTGTCCAATGTGAATTACGCTAGTAAGATTTTTTTTGAAAGTTCCCTTTTGTCTTCTTACAATTTACACAAACTATTGGCAACCTGTGCAGATTTCCCCATGTCCTTACGTTTAAGTCCCTCTGCCAGCAATTCATTTGTGGTCTGTGTGTAAATGGCCAAGTCCTAGCTCTTCTTCCCATAGACATCTGGAGCTGTTCTGAGTGAGGAACTGTATGGAAAATCTGGAGGAGTAAAAAGAGGATTTCAAGTTGGCCTTGGGGTCTAGCAAATTCATCATAAAGTCACACAGTATTTGAGTACTCTCAACGGTGCCTGAGGTAGGATACAGAAGTTCTCTGTTAGTTCAAAATTACTTCCCTAAACACCTTGAATATTTTCACGTAACATAATGTAAGATGTTCTGTATGAAGAAGCTATCTGATTTCATGTAAAATTATACTTTTAAGAGACTTTTGACTATCATGTATTAATTTATTCTCATTTTATACTTTTTCTCTAAGACATAAAACTGTTTAAAACCAAAGGCTTCCATGGAATGTTTCCTGAAGGCCATATCTATTATCTGATGTTATTAGGGAACTACTGGTGAGTTTTCAAATGGCTGTGATACCTTGCCTTTTAGAAATATAGCAGCTAACACACAGGAGGAAAAAGAAGAAAGATTTAGATATTGGTTTTAGAAAATGATTATTAAAAATGAATTATATTTATATTGATTTCAGATGTATTTTTAAATACTTATCCCATTAGATTGTTATAACTCTTTAAACAATCATTTCTTGATGTTCATTCTTTAAATTCACATGCCCATACCTGCTAAAACTGATGTTTTAAATGCTATTGTAACTGGTATTAATATCTTTTAAAAAGCTTCATTTTCTATTTTTTCGTTGTTAGTATAGAGAAGCTAACTGAGTTTTGAATATTGACCTTGTATCTAGTAGGCTTGATAAATACAGTTATTGATTCTAATAATGAATAATACAAATTATATTTTTCCCTTTCCAATTTTTATGCCTTTTATTTCTATGTCTTACCTTATTAAGCATACTATAATAGGACCTCCAGTATAATTTAAATAAAATTGGTAATAGTGGGCATCTTTGTCTTATTCCAAAAGTTACAGCTAAGTATAATGTTTGCTACAGAATTTTTTGTTAGGCATTTTTGTTACAAATGGGTGTTGAATTTTATCAGATGCTTTTTCTGAATCTGTTGAATTTATTATGTAATTTTCTTTTTTTTTTAATGTGGTAAAGTACAATGATCAATTTTTTAATTGTAAGCCACTCTTGCATTCCTGGAAAAAAAGTCATGCTAATTTTCTTATGATTTTTGCATCCATGTGTCTGCTGTTTTCTTTTCTTGTAATGTACTTGTCAGGTTTTGTCATCAAGATTATGCTTGGCTGATAAGTAATAGTGAAGTGTCCCTTATCTCTTTTTTCTATTTTTTGGGAATGTTTTTGTAAGATAAGTTATTTTTTCTTTCAATTCTGGAAATTCACTGCTGAAGCTCTCTGGCTGTGTAGTTTTCTTTGTGGAAAGGTTTATAAAAATAGATACTATTTCTTTAATACTATAGGACTATTCTGATTTTCCATTTCTTTCTGTATCAGTTGGTAATAATTTCATATAAATTGACATATTTACTGGTGTAAAGTATTTTATAATATATTGAAATGATCTTCTTAATGTCATAAGATAATTTACAATGCTATTATTCTTAAAAGCAATATAATACCAAATATGATTATTCATTCTTTGAAGTTTTTCAAGACATTTCAAATAGATTATCACACTTATTTATGCAATTAAAGAGATGAAATAATGCTGATGTGAGTCACACACTATTTTTTAAAATCTGTATGACTTCAAATGCTTACACTAATGTGAAAATATTTATTCAGCCACAGAGATGGTCAAAATACTACTTACATTTGTATTTGGAGGCTTGTGGCTTAGGTATCTAACTAGTGTTTGAATTATTACCTTTCAGTGGCCTTTTGTTCTTGAGATTATTCCAAGGGTGAGTTGGTGAATGTATGAATGTCCTGATGAAGAGGCTGATGTTCAATGAAGATGATAAAGGAAGTTATGAACTAAAATATATCTGGTGTCAGACATTTCAACTTCAAGTGGTGTAGGTTAGTAATTCTGTCACAAAATTGAGCATCTTTGGCTTCATCAGTAACCTACTGGGTGACTTTGGCAAGTAACCAAACTAATTTGTAGTACTCTTTTACAGTATATTAAGTAGAGTTAATATGCTTTTCCCTGTATGGCATTACTGGCACTCACGACAAAATCAAATTATTGTATGTAGTCCCTTGTGCTCTAGGGAACATCCAGAGAGAAGGTCCTAACCTGATTGTTACAGGCATTCCTGATCTTTTATAGTAATTTTTTTTTTCATGGCCAAAAATAAAGCAGGAAACATAGCCACAGAAAGAGATCTCTGAGGGAGATTCAAAATGTCAGTTTATTGTGGCTCTTGCTCTCTATGTCACATCCAACACTGCAGTCAGGCTAGCCCCATTGTGAGGCATCGCATGGAGCTGTGGAGAAACTGACACTAGATGCACACAGTCCTTCAGACTATGGATGGAATGAGAAAATCAGGGGGCATGTCTCTAATTATTCCTAAACTGCCTTAGTAAGATATAGTGAATTTCAAGCTGGAAGGAACTGCAGAGTTCATTAAGTCTCATGCCCTAATATTCCCCAGATGAAACTGAGCACCCGAAGACTAGATGACGTGTATAGTGGAGAAACTAAAGCTATAGGTGTGTCTTGCTTTAAAAAACCCAGATCCCCAAATTCGAAATGTGAAAAACAAATAAGCTAAAGGAGCATTATTACTTTATAAAGAAGTTTTATTAGTCAATAAATAACTGTCCATGGCATTTATTAAGTAGCAAATTCCCAATGGATTTAAGAAGTGATTCAACTTGCAAACATTTGGTTTTCATGCAGAGAATATTTGTTGAGGAAAGCAAGGTGTGCTGATATTCTTTCTGTGACTGGCCATTGTGAGCTCAATCACATACCTGGGTGTTTGCCAGGGACAATTTCTGGCATTTTTCCAGGTGGTAGGGTATGTGGATGTTGCTTTTACTGACCTAAAATGTAGATCCTGCACTGTATAGCTAGAACAGAGAGGCACGTCATGAGCCAGGGCTGGAAGACTTTTCACGTCTGAGGCAGAGGCAGGATATTGCTTTCCTTCTTGTCAGCCACACCTTCAAGGCTTTTAAAAAATGGACACAATACACTTTATCGCAAAGGTATATTAAAAATGGAACAGAAGTTGGGTGGAGTAGCAATATCACAGTCCAAAACCTTCACCTCCTAGTTGACAGGGTGGAGTGAGCAAGGCATTCCTTGCCAAGCATGTTTATCTTGGCCCACAGGTCCAGCAGGGGTGTGTGAGGGCCGTCTCTGGCCTCACAGCTGAAGAGCTCTTATTTTGCCTCAACTTCCTTCATTCCTAAGAGATTTCCTATAAACAGACTCAACAAGGGTATTGATTGAAAAAAGGAAGGGTTATTTGGGTTCATTTATTTTAAGGCATCCATTCATGAAAAAAGCACGAGATCATAAGAAATGATAGCATAGGATTATTTCTTTCTGTATGCCTCAAGATAATATGCCTTGAAATTTCCCCATAAACCATGAAATCATTAGGTTATGTTATGGAGATATCTGTGCAAAAAGCCTCATGGAAATTTGAAATATAATAATACCTAACGTATATTGAGGACTATTCTAAGTGCTTTATGTGTAATAACGCAGACCTTAACTCAACCTTATGTGGCAGGTGCTATTATCAGCATCATCATCCTTATTGTTCAGATGTGGAAACCGAGGTACATAGGGGTTAAAAAGCTTGCCCAAGTCACACAATTGGTAGTAAGTGGTGGAGGCTGAATTTAAACCCAGGCAGTCTGATTTCTGAACTGCGAATCTTAATGTCTATGTTCTGCTTCTTCTTTAAAAAATGAGTAAGATGTGCAACGTATGGGGTATGGTCATGCTTGAGGCTCTGCCTCGAGGGGGGAGGGGGGCTTAGGCAATATACATAACCGTAATATTTGTACCCCCATAATATGCTGAAATAAAAAAAATGGCACATAAAATGATATTTTAATGGAAATACCCCTAAATCAACAACTGTCTAAGAATCAGAGTAAAAGACAGGAAAATAAAATAATAATAAAAAACAAGGAAAAGGATTTACTTCTCAAAATATTGTTCATCAAAATTTGCTTTTATATAAATGTTAAAGACTAATATTATTTAACTCAGTGAATAATAAACATATTATTCACACCAAAGGCAAGAAATTGTTTTAATATATAAAGATATATAAAATGATTTAGACAAATTCATGGGTGGTAGTCTCATAATGGATTTTGAAGGGGATCAGGATGTCCTTAATGTCAGAGTCTGAAAAGTCACTCAGATCCCTTTTGGCTAGAAAATTTAAGAACATTTAGCCTTAATCAAGGAGGGCAACCAAGCCCTTCTTCCTCACATTTTTGTGTCAAAGTAAATGATACCAAACTGTGTATTGGCCATTCACTAACCACATATAGTAATTTTGATAGAATTATGACCTTGTATCATTTTTACCTACAAAGAATTTCTTGATGTTAAAAAATGGAAGAATTAACATGTCTAAAGCTCTTTGTACAATAGATACATATAACTGGAGACTTTGTCCAATTTATGAAAAGAGCTAGAATAGTCTGGTTCAGAGAGAGTCCTGGGATATAGCATGGGGATATGGCATGGAAACAGATGATCTTACCTGAGTCAGGAATGGACAAACGCTTGTGGAAATTGAAAGTCCAAATCTGGGCTGCTTATGGGATCTTAATTTGGATAACCCAAGCAGTACACAAACATAAGTCTAACATAAAACTGGTTTAGAACTAGTAAAACTTATAGAGCTCCAGCAAAAGAAAATAGAAAAACATTCCAAAAGGAATCTTGACATCTCATAGAATAATTAGTATGTAGGTGGGAGGCAACACTCTCTGAAGATAAGCTCATAGACCAAAATTACAAAGCATAAGCAAAAACTCACACCTAAGAGAGTGTTAGTTATTGCAACTAATGGAAGAATTCTATTAGATAAATTAAACTATTGATAGCATAATTACCTTAAAAAGTCTTAAAAATAAATGTATTAAGAATGATCAATGATAATGGAATGTATAACATTGATAAGAAAAAAGGACATACTGAAAAAAGGCATTTTTTAAAAAAAGGACCAAATATAAATTCTAGTTATGAAATATGTTCATTAAAAAAGAAAATGTTACTAAAAGGAAAAACTAAAAAGATGAAATAAACAAAGGACTAGATAAGCTGAAGGCATAAGGAAAGTACTCAGAATGTAATTCAAAGAGATGAAAAGATGGAAAATATAAGAGAAGTTTAAGAAAACATGGAAGATGGAAGTACCAAAATTTTCCTTAAGAATCAAAGGAATGGACATTTTTTCCATAAAAGAAGAAAAGATGTCATCTATATATAAAAAATTTAGATTTTTTTAAATTTCAGCATATTACAGGGGTACAAATGTTTAGGTTAAATATATTGCCTTTGACCCTCCTGAATCAGAGCTTCAAGTGTGTCCATCCCCCAGACGGTAAGCACCACACCCATTAGGCATGAATATACCCATCTCCTCCTTCCCCCTCCCACCTGCCCAACACCTGATGAATGCTGCTACTTTGGGTGCACATAAGTATTGGTCCTTTAATATCAATTTGATGGTGAGTACATGTGGTGCTTGTTTTTCAATTCTTGAGATACTTCACTTAGTAGAATGGGTTCCAGCTCTATCCAGGATAAATAAGGGGTGCTAGTTCACCATTGTTTTTTGTGGCTGAGTAGAACTCCATGGTATACATATACCACATTTTATTAATCCACTCATGTATTGGTTGGCACTTGGGTTGTTTCCACATCTTTACAATGTTGAATTGTGCTGCTATAAACATTTGAGTGCAGATGTCTTTTTATAGAATGTCTTTTATTCCTTTGGGTAGATGCCCAGTAATGGGATTGCTAAATCAAATGGTTAGTTCTACTTTTAGTTCTTTGAGGTATCTCCATATTACTTTCACAGAGTTTATACTAGTTTGCAGTCCCACCAACAGTGTAGGAGTGTTCCTATCTCTCTGCTTCTACACCAACATTTGTTGTTTTGGGACTTTTTGATAAAAGCCATTCTCACTGGAGTTAAGTGATATCTCATTGTGGTTTTGATTTGCATTTCCCTGATGATTAGAGATGTTGAGCATTTTTTCATATGTTTGTCGGCCATTAGTCTACCTGGTTTCGAAAAGTTTCTGTCCTTTGCCCACTTTTTAATGGGGTTGTTTGATTTTTTCTTGCTGATTTTCCTGAGTTCTACATAGATTCTAGTTATCAGCGCTTTATTGGATGTATAGCATGCAAATATTTAGATACTAAAATAGAGAATAGGTTTTCTATCTCTCTTTTCAATAGCTCTAATTAATTTTTACTGCTCTGAGCTGTGGAGACCCCCTAAGGATTAGTTTTGTGTTTGCCTCTGTGGAGCCCTTCAGGCTTCACTTGTTCTGGATTACTTGTATCTGCTTTCGCTTAAAAGCTCTCAGACTCTAAAGTGGTTAACTCAGCATAATTCAATTAGTGTGTTCTGTAGAAGACAGTCAAACTGAATAAAGATCCCAAACTCCTGTTTTTCTTTCCTTGTAGCAGGTTTGGGTATATTCTAGATAATTGAATATCTACCTCCCTCAAAATTTGATGCATATATCTTGGCTATTGTGAGTTTTGCTATAATGAACATAGGAGTACAGATATTTCCTCAACATACTGATTTCATTTTCTATGAATATATACCCAGTAGTAGGATTACTGGATCATATGGTAGTTCTATGTTTAATTTTTTAAAGAACCTCCTTACTATTTTTCATAATCGCTGTACCTAATTTGCATTCCCACCAACAATGTAAGAGGGTTCCCTTTTCTCCACGTCCTTGCCAACACTCATTACCATGTGGGTGTAAAGAAGTTGAACTCATATAAACAGAATAAAATGGTGGTTACCAGAGGCTGTGGGGTGAGTGGATTGGGGTGATGTATTTCAAAGGACACAACATTTCAGTCATACGGGAGAAGCCAGTACAAGGGATCTATTACACATCATGTTGCCTACAGTTAATAACAATATTATATACTTGAAGGTTGCTGATAGTAGATTTTAAGTGTTCTCACTACAAAAAACAAAAGTAAAAAACAAACAAACAAACAAACAAACAAAAGTAAGTATGTAAGGTAATGCATATGGTAAATAGCTTGATTTGGTTATTTCACAATGTATACCAATATCAAAACATCATGATGTACCCCATAAATATATACAGTCTTTACTTGTCAATTAAAAAACTGATTTCCATATCAAGGGCTTTAAGTTTTCTACCTTAGAACAGACTCTTATCAAAGATATCAAAAAATGTTTCTGAGCCTTACAGCATATGAAGAATTGTCTTCTTTACAATCCTCTCCAAGAATGTTTTGAAATCACTTACATCTTAATTATTACCTTCATTTTTTCATATTTATTTTTATAATTGTATTTCTTTTCCTATTCTTTCTCACTAGTTCATGCTCTATATGCTTTTAAAAATGTTTTCCTTGAGGATTTTGGTTCTGTTGCAGTTTTGTAGAGAATTGGCAGAAAGGAATCAAACTTTTAAATAACTTCCCTTTCACACAGTCTCTCTCTCTCTCTCTCTCTCTCACACACACACACACACACCCCAGATGAGATTGGATGTGCCAAGAGTAGGGAAGGAAAGACAGCAAACAATCCAATGTCCTAAGAGGCATGAAATGAGAGTATTTTAAGCCAGGCACAGAAAGACAAATAATGCATGATCTCCCTTGTATGTGGAATCTTAAAAAGTTGACCTCATAGAAGTAGACAGCAGAATGATGGTTAGCAGAGGCTGGGGGTATGGGAAAGAAGGGAATGGGGAGTCACTGATCAAAGAGTATGAAGTATCAGATAGATAGGAAGCATAGGATTTGAGATAGATTGCACATCAGGGTGACTATAGTCAATAATAATGTATCAATTATTTCAAAATAACTAAGAGTAAATTTCAAATGTCTTACTATAAAAAATTATAGTTAAGTGAGGTTCAGATATGTTGATTAGCTTGATTTAATCATTCCATATTGTATACATACATCAAAACATCACACTTGGCCGGGTATGGTGGCTCATACCTGTAATCTTAGCACTTTTGGAGGCCAATGCGGGAGGATCAATTGAGGCCAGGAGCTCAAGACCAGCCTGGGAATCATAATGAGACCGTGTCTCCACAAAAAATAAAAAATTAGCTGGGTGCGGTGGCATGTGCCTGTAGTCCCAGCTGCTTGGGAGGCTGAGCCTGGAGGATTGCTTGAGCCCAGGAGTTTGAGGTTGCAGTGATCATGCCACTGCACTCCAGCCTGAGTGACAAAGTGAGACCCTGTCTCTTAAAAAAAAATCACATTGTACCCCATAAATATATACGATTATGATTTTTAGAGATATGGTCATTACCACCCAAATTCATTTTTAGTTCAAAAAACTTCTCATAATGGTTCTTACTTAAAAATATGTCTTTTTGGTAATTACTGCTAGTGTCAGAGTGATATACCTCATTTGTATCTCATTTGCAAAATAAGCTCTGTAGCTGAAATATAAGAATATGTATCTATTTCACACCATGGCAAAAATGCTAAGTCAAATGTAAGTATGTGAAATATAAACCATCTCTTGCCTTAGGTCCTAGAAGTTATTTATTGCATATATATACATATATATGTGTATATATATGTATATATATTTTGAGACAGGGTCTCGCTCTGTTGCCTGGGTCAGAGTGCAGTGGCATGTTCATAGTAGACTGCAACCTCAAACTCCTGGGCTCATGCAATCCTGCTGCCTCAGCCTCCAGAGTGGTTAGAACTACAGGTATAAGCCACCATACCTGGCTAATTTTTCAATTTTTTTGTAGGGACGAGGTCTCGCTATGTTGCTCATGCTTGTTGCATATATATATTTATATATATGTATGTATGTATTTCAGCATATTATGGGGGTACAAATGTTTAGGTTATGTATATTTCCTTTTCCCTACCTGAGTCAGAGCTTCTAAGGTGTCCATCCCCCAGACAGTGTGCACCACACCCATTAGGTGTGTATATACCCATCCCATCCTCCCCCTTCCCATCTGCCTGACACCCAATGAATGTTAAGGGAGAATGCAACAAAAAAAGAAAAATACAGATTAATATCCCTTATAAATATAGAGGCAAAAATTCTCAACAAAATCCTAGCAAACCAAATTCAGTTGCTTATCAAAAAATAATGCATCACGACCAAGTGGGCTTCATCCCAGAGATATAGGGATGGTTGAACACACACAAATCTATAAATGTAATTCACTACATAAATAGAAACAAAAACAAAGACCATATGATCCTCTTAATAGATGTATATATTTTTGAGTCATAGATTGTGCAGGATTTTGGTGAGCTCAAGTAGGTGGCTCTGGTGGTTCACTCCTGTAACTTGGGGAAGCTGTGGTGGGAGGATCACTTGAGCTTAGGAGTTCAATACCGGTGTGGGCAACAGAGATAGAACATGGCTCTAAAATGAATGAATAAATAAATAAAAATAAAAACAAACCAAACCAAAGAAAACAAAAAAGTGCTGCTAGAGAACTTTTTTGTTTTCTTGGAATGAAGTGAGAGAACTAGTTGTAAAAATTTCATTATTATGCTATATGTCTGTAAAGCAATTTTCCTCTCAAAAAGCAGGAATCCACCATAGCAATTAGATATTACAATTAAAATCTAAACTTCCTCTTTTTTTCCATCAGGTTCAGGTTGTCTTTAGAATTCTTTTCACTATAAAACATATCTTCCCTCTGTCTCTTAATGCTTGTAATTTTATCTCTCCTTTATTTCTTAAAAAGATAGAGGTTTACTTATATGGTTGTTGTATGGGATGTAGAACTGGAATTTCATTTCTAGTGCTACAAAGGCATTTCATTCATTCATTTATCATTTATTGAATATCTATCACGAACTAGGCTTACTGTCTCTGAGCCTTAGTTTCTCCATCTAGAGTCTTCAACTCTAAAATTTGCTGATTCTAAGAAAACACCATTCTTCTCAATTATCTAATATTGTATCATTCCAACTTAACTATAGACGTTAACAATAACGGCTTTTTAATGCTTTTGTTCATTTACAGACCCTGCTTCCGTCTGGAATGACATTTCCTTCTTCATTGATCTGATAACTTTCCATCCTTTAAAATTCAATTCAAATGACAGCCCACCTTCCTCAGTCTGGTTTAAAGCCTCTATCCTGTGCTTCCACTGCCCCTGTGTTTTTCTCTTTCACAATATTTACCATGTTTTACTATAAAATTCTGTGGAAGATAAACTCTAAAATAGCCACTAATTATCTCTGACCCATCTTGTTAGAAGATTCTCTCTGTTGTCTTTTTGACTTGCATGCTTGGATTCAGAAAGTGGCCATGCTAGGGAGGCCCATGTGGGAAAGAATTCAGGGTGGCCTTCAGACAACAGCTAGCAAGGAATGAGAACCACAGTCTCATGGGCCACAAGGAACTTAATCCTGCCAACAACCATGTGTGCTTGAAAATGAATCCTTCTCCAGTTGAACTTTCAGATGAGACCTCAGCCTTGGCTGATACCTTGGATTGCAGCCTTGTGAGAGACCCTGAAGCAGGAGACCCAGCTAAGTTGCACCCAATTCCTAACTCGCTAAAGCTGTTAGATAGTAAATGTGTATTGGTGTTAAGCTGTCAAGTTTGCAACTCATTCATTACACAGAAATTTGTTTATTTTACTCTCCCTTGAATTATAACTTCTTCAGACCTGATACCCTGTCTGATTCACCACTGTATCACCAGAAGCTAACACTGTGGCTGGCATATAGTAGCTGCTTAACAAATGGTTTTTGAACAATATGGTAGTAAAACAAGTTCACTGGATTTGTAGAAAGGAAATCAGCTATCACCAACTTTATGACCTTTATTTCATTCAAGTTCTGAGTCTCAGGTTTTTTTTTTTACTGTGAAAAATTAGAGGGTTAGACTTAATATAGTTCAACTCAGCTCAAGCAGTTTCCATATCTCAGGTTTTCTCCTTAAAAGTAAGTATTAATGACATATGTGAGACTGTGTTATTTTTTAGCAGATGACTTGATCTTTAATATAGTTTGATATTCTTTTTAAATTTGGTATCTTTTTAAGTCTGTTGTGCAAAAACATGTTATGGCAAGAATAGTATATTTTTGACTTAAAAATGATGACTCTACTTAAAAGAAATCCCTAAAGAATTAAATAGTGAGAACACAAAAGTTGGAATAAACTTATGAAAAATTAAAATCAGTTTTAAAAAGGGCATTTGATGACATGTAGCATGACATTTAACAGCTTTCTTAATTAAGTGGACTAAAAAACCAGATAACACAATTTTAGATAGGAATTTCTTTTTCCATACTGACAGGAAACATTTGTTTTGTTTTAGCCAGACAGATTTAAAAAATGCTATTTATAATAGTTTTGCCAAAGTAAAATAAAAAAGAGGTCTACAAATTCTCATTCATTTCTATTTTTTAAATTTGCTATATTATCTTTTCAAATGTTTCTTCCTCTTTCACCAAGTGTTTAGCTGATAGGAAAATCATGATTAACTACCACAAGGACTGATTGTGAAGACATTTTTCACATTCTGGGCCAGCACATATGGAGAAGATAATTCTTAATAAGCATATTAGATAATTCTTGATGAAATCACTGTATCTACCAGTTGGAGCTACCTTTCCTTCCTCTCCACCCTCTTCCTTGTATGTATTTCTCCAAGAGAAAACAACACAGGCATAGATAATACTGTTTGTTATTTAAAAGAAGAGTAGTTGATGAAGTACACTATTTTTTTCTTTTATGTAAGACTTGAGCTCCTCATCTGTCCCTCTATGGACATTTCATTTCTTCTATTTTTAATCTGTGCAAACAGACAACCCCTGAAACACTAATTGTAAAAAGGAATTAACATTCCTTGTGGTGACTCAATATAATATTTTTTTATCTCCCCTTAAGCCTATCCTCTCCTATTATTTCCCATCATAAAAAGGGGATAGGAAACAATGATCAAATTCACTCTAAAATATGGACAATAATTAAGAATAGAAGGGAGTCATGTCAGACAGAAAAATTGTTCCTCAAAATAGTAAGCAATAGATGGTATTCTGAGGAAGGCTGAGTAATGTGTATCTTGGGGAATTTTTAAAAGAAAAAAACCCATTTTTTTAGGTAGAGTATTTTTGAATGAAAAGTTCAGAGAAGATGAATCTCCTTGATATTTCTTATCTTCATTATTCACAACACAAATGTAGCTATAAATAATTAAGGTATACTGTTTTTTATTATGCATAAAACCATGAACAATAATTTCCCAAGCATGCCTCTTGCAATAAAATAAAATAGCTCCATTGCTCAGAACACGGAACCTCAAGGAATAGTTTTGGAAGCTCAGAGCTCATGTAGGGTGATAACAAATCATAGCAGTTAAGAATTAGGGCTTTGAAACTAAATATTAATATATGAGGGCTTGAATTCAAGTTCTATCATTGACTAGTCAAGGCACATGCTGTCCAAATTACTTAACATTCCCGAATCTGTTTCTTCATCTACAAAGTGGAGATTGTGATTCCTCTCATATACCAATATCATGAATATAAAACAACCTATGATAAATGCTCTCCACAGAATCTGCTGCAGAATAATTAGTAAATGGACAATAAATTAGGCTGGTCCTGTATTGACAGATAAGGAAACTGAAGACACTATAGGTTGGGGCTTGTTAAGGGCATGTGTTTAATTAGAGAATTTGTGATGGAGCAAAGGGAATTTCTTCCATCAACTTAAAACTTTGCTATACAAATATTCTTCTATTTAATTCCGATAGCATTTGTTTAAGAAAAGTAGATGTTGTCCCTTATTATTGAGGGAGCAAAGAAAGTACAGAGAGGAAATTTGTTTGTGTAAGGATGTGAGACAGATTTCAATGGAAGTTTGAAACAACAAAATTAGAGTAATCCCCCATCCTCGACCATTAGATTTCCCCACTAATCTAAACTTCTGTTCCCTGAATGTATATTGCAGAGAGATATGTATCTAATGTGTTCAAAGCGGATCCAAAAAAGTTGGTGAAACTGCTAATGTGAAAGTGAAATAACACAGACCATCCCACTTTATCTGAGTGTGGCAGAAAGACAATCTAGTGACATGGCTCACGATATGAATCAAATCTTAAGAAGGAGGATTATTAAACATTTGTGAATTGTGGCAAAATGTTTCCATTTTGGGATTTGATGGCATGAGATTCCAGGAGCTAATGAGACATTTTGAAGCTCCAGGAGCTTGCAGCAAGCCGAGATGAAAGACTCTCATTAATAAATGTTTTGATTTTTAATTTCCCCCAGGCATGGATTTAATATTTAAACTATTTTCCCCATTGTTTCCTCACAAGGGAAATTTTCTGATTATTTGAGCATTTGGGAAACCATCCAGCCCTGAACCTCTTGAAGGTTCAGGGAGGAGTTTAGAAATTCCCACAGTGGTCTGAAGTCTCTGTAATTTCATTAAGATTCAGGACATGATACCCACAAGTTTCTTCCAGAAGATTTCAGTTTGAAATCTAAAATTTCTGATCAACATCTAAAATACCTAATCCTGTATCAAGAATTAATTCAACAAGTATTTATTGAGTATCTGTATCACTGCTTACAGAACAAGACACTATGCTAGCCCCTGAGAGAGATGTGAAGATAAAAGGTAAAATTCTTTTTGAGACAGGTCTTGCTATGTTGCCCAGGCTGGTCTTGATCTCCTGGGCTCAAGCAATCCTCTTGCCTCAGCCTCCTGAGTAGCTGGAATTAGAGGCATGTACCACTGTGCCCAGTGAAAATATAAAATATAAAAAATATTTTATATAGCATAAATGACAGAATGTTAATGGGACTTTTCCTGTTTCACTGAAATTGATGTGTAGGGTCTCAGTTGAAAACAGAAAAGTGGTAAGTCTAAAAAGACTCACCAATTGCTTCACTCCTTACACCCCAACACGGACTTACTAAGAGGCCCCAGAAGAACCAGCCCTGTGGCAACACCAAACATAATGCTTTCCCTTCCCTCCACATTTATCTGAGAAAGGACAAAAAGATGGAGAAAGTCGGAGACGAGAACATCTGCCTGTAGAGAAGTCAGTGATCACAGTGAGAAGCTTTCTGTGAGGGGAGGGAGATGGTGAATGCTCTCCACTCTGCAAAGCCAAGTGAAAGGCTAGAGGCAGAAAGGTTGGGGGACTCCAAGAAACTCTCTCATGAAGGTTGAGAATGCCTCCAAGAAGCGGGGACTGGCACCTGCTCGCTGGCCTTCTAGTCTGAGAAATGCAAAGCTGGGGAGAATAAAGGAGCATGGGGCAGCTCGCATCCCTACTTTTGGAGGTGTTGAGGATGTGTGGGTTTCTTGGGAGTCAGGTGGACTTCAGAGAAGGTAGCTGGGCTGAAATTTCCAGGAGAGAACAAGAAGCTGCAGACAGATCCTTGTGTCTGAGGGAGGGCGAATGTTAAGTTTTTGCTTCAAGGAAGAGTGCAGTGGAGAGGTGCATTTCTCCCCTTACTTCCACCAGCATTATCCAAAGAACTCACACATAGGTCCCATGAGAAAGATAGCACCAGGGCTGGATGGCCCATGCACAAAAATTCGACAGCCAGTTGGTATTACCCAATCAAGTTGCTTAAGTCAATGGAAAAATCACTTCAACTACAGCAGGTTAATAAAATTAATTCTAGCCCATTTCTTCTCCCCCCTCATAACCCTAAACACTTGAGGAGCTAGGTCTCCACAGAGGGAATTGGAAAGAGAGGTGTCAGAACTGGAGTCACGACAATGAATAGTGATGGTGCTTCCACTGTGTGCAGCAAATTGTGGTAGAGGAGTTTATAAAATCCAGGCAGGACATAATTTGATGGAACTCATAGCTTAGTTAAGCAAGAATGGCATGGATTAGAAAACAACTTACACTAATCATTTTTCTTAGCTGCATGGGGAAATTTTAAAAAAATTCTAGATTAAAAAAATTCTACCTTAAAAACAAAACCTGGCTTCAATAAGGGATCTAGATCTATCTCTCTCTGTGGGGGAAAAAATTTCACCATCTTCATCACTTTCTTACCACATCTGTTTCCACTATTGTTTCCTCTAGATTTCTCATGATTTCAGAAGTCAGTAAAGGGGAAAAATTATAATGAGCATGGTTGGGAAATAAGATTTAAAGATCAAAGAGTCAGACATCAACTTACATTGGGATTTGGTAAATTTATAGAACTTATTGCAGCAAAAAGACAAAACAAAACACTGCCACTACCACTTTGACCAGAATTCCTTTAAAAAAAGAAAACTCCCTAAACTGATATTTGCTTGAACTTTACAGCCCAAATGAGCAGGAAACAAGAATTCTGAGGGGACCTAGAGCAAACAGCAAAGGGAGGTAAGCCCTGTCACCCTGGCATGTGCTGTGCCCCAAGAAACTAACAAATATGCACTCGGGGGACCTTGAGAGGGAGTGTGTTTGATGTAGGTGGTTGGTGAAAGTGAGGAGTGGGCTCCAATAGATGTTGACTCTGATGACGAATACTTACTTGTTCTGTATAAGAATTCCTTATTCTCAGGACTTGTGATCAAATATCTGAAATCCTTTTATATCTGGATTTGGAAGAGTGAATTCACCTACCTAGAATGAAAACATGGCACCATCCAGAATGTTGAAAAGCATCTGAGTTGTTTCTCTTCTTTGAGTTACTGACCCACATGGGCTTGGTTACTCCCTGCCTGAGCCATGCTCCTTCCCAGAAGCCATAGACACAGCTGAAAAAAAGACTTCTTAGAAAGCCAGTAGGTAGTGGGCAAAATTATCCAACTTGTGAATTTCAAAGCTAAGTTGACACAATTCTGTGAAGAGAAGCCTTCAGAAAACCTCCAGGTCTAAGTAAAGGACTCCTAACTCAGAGAGCTGGGCTCCCCAAGCACCCTGTGATTCTTTTACCGGAACATTTTGTACTGTCTTGTAATTGCTTATTTTCTTGTCTGTCTGACTCAGGAGATTAACCTCCTTGAACTGAATAAGGAACCTTGTTTATTTTGCTGATAAATGAATCCCCAGGGCCTGGTAGAGTCCTGGCTCATAGTGGGCACTTAATAATTATCTCTTGATTGAATGAAGGAGTAAAGAGAAGCTCTGCAGCAGTTGCACAAGTTTGTGGGGTTCAGCTCTGTTTTAGGGTATGAGTCTATGGGGGATAGTTGTCCTTCCCACAGAGATTGTGGAGGGTGCTGTGAACACCTTGAAGAGGCACAGTGGAAGAACCAGGCTACCTGATCATATCACGTTGATATGCTGGTCACAGGTACACACCTCTCAGACTGATGGCCTCTAGGTCATAGTCTTTGTTTAGGAGTGATGGTTGGCTATTTTTAGGCTCAGTCAAATTTTGTTGTGAGGTGCAACATACATGTATGAGTCAGATTTAAGCATAGAGGAAGAGAGTACATTTCTGAAATTTATAGAAATATTTAAAGATAAAAATGCAAATGCCATGTGGTTAAGCATCTAAGGTCACATGACCAGCTAATGTCAAAAATGGAACTCCATCTGGCTCTCTGGACTTCAAGTTCAGTGCTAATTTCACTCTGCCACTGACTCAAAAGCCCTTCGTGTGTGTGTGTGGTGGGGGGAACATGTAAAATATTACTGGTTAGCACACTGATATCTGTAAAGTATTCCAATAATTTTAAATAACTTAAGTTTTGTAGCCTCTACTTGTCTCCAAGGCAGTCCTATATCTACCTTGATGGATACCTATAATGTGCACTAAAAGCTTCTAAAATTGCTTGCTTAAATTTGCAATAGTTATACATGTTTGTTGAACATTTAAAAATCAATTCAAAATCGTGGAGATCAAAAGTATAAGTACTAGTCATCTAGCCTCCTCACTTCCCACCATTTGCCAGAGGTTAAACACAATTAGCAGTTTGGTGTGTACCACTTGGTCCTTTATATATTCATACATGCACACATTCACTTACATATGCATATGTAAATACATATGTATTTGCTTTTCTAATAATAAAAAATGAGATCATTGTTATGTGTTGAATTTTGTCCTCCCAAACTTATATGTTGAAGTCCTAACCCTGTAACTTAGCATGTGACCCTATGTGGAAATAAGGTTGTTGCAGATATAATTAGTTAAGATGAGGTCGTATGGGAGTAGGGTGGGCGCTAACTCCAATATGATTGGTGTCCTTATAAAAAGGGGAAATCTGGGGAAAGAGACATATCATGTGAAGATGAAGGCAGAGATTGGGGTAATGCATTATCCACAAGCCAAGCAAAGATTTCCAGCAAACTGTCAGAAGCTAATAGAGAAGCATGGAGCAGATAGTTCCTTTTAGCCCTCCAAAGAAATGAACCCTTCTAATGCTTGGTCTTGGATTCTAGCCTCCAGAAGTGTTCTAAGTCATCCAGTTTGTGGATTTTGTTACATCAGCCCTAGCAAAGGAATATAGTCTGTATTAGCACGTTGTTCTGAAAATTACTTTTCAAGTCAAAATATAGATCAAGTACATCCTTCTAAGTTAGTACATGTGTATACACAGCATCTTTTCAATGGTTGCATGGGATTCTATACAATAGCTATTTCTCATTTGAAGGACTTGTGTGTTTTCTCATCTTTTCACTATTACTGTTATTAACGCCATTATTCTTTTTTTTTAGAAAAAGTGGTAAAATACATATAACATAAAACTCACCAGGAGTGAACACTAATGTAAACAAGGAACTCTGAGTGATTACAATGTGTCAGTGTAGGTTTATCAATTGTAACAAGTGTACCACTCTGGTGGGGGATGTTAATAATGGGGGAGGCTGTGTAAGTGTGGGGATTGGGGACTCTGTATCTTCCTCTCAATTTTGCTGTGAACTTAAGATTGCTCTAAAAATAAATTCTATTAAATGGAAAAGAATTAATGAAAAATCTATATTGCTGAATAAATAAAATATATAAATATAAAAAATCTTACCACTTTAACCATGTTAAAATGTACAGTTCAGTAGTGATAAATACATTCACGTGATCGTGCAACCAAGCTCCAGAACTCTTCATCTTGTGAAACTAAACCTCTATACCCATTTAACAATAACTCCCCATTCTCTCCGCCCCCTCCCCAAGACCCTGGCAACTACCATTCTACTTTCTGTCTCTATGAATTTGACTACTGTAGGTATCTTATACAAGTGGAACCCTACAGCATTTGTCTTTTTGTGACTGGCTTATTTACTTAGCATAATGTCTGCAAGGTTCATCCATGTTGTAGCATATGTCAGAATTTCCTTCCTTTTTAAGGCTGAATAACATTTAATTGTATGTATTAAACACCACATTTTGTTTATCTACTCATTCCTCAATGGACACTTGGGTTGCTTCTACCTTTTGGCTATTGTGAATAACCCTGCTGTGAGCATGGGTGTACAAATATCTCATTGAGACCCTGATTTTAATTTCTTTGAATTTATAATCAGAAATGGAATTGCCATTGCTGAGTCATATGGTAATTCTATTTTTAATTTTTTAAGGAACTGCCATACTGTTTTTCATAGCGGCTGTACCGTTTTGCATTCCTGGCTGGGCACGGTGGCTTTCACCTGTCATTCCCACCAACAGTGCACAGGAGTCCAGTTTCTCCATATTTTTGCTAACACTTGTTATTTTCTGGGATTTTTTATATTAGCTATCCTAATGGGTGTGGGGTGGTATCTATTGTGGTTTTGATTTACATTTCCCTAATGATTAGTGATGTTGAGTATCTTTTCATATGCTTGTTGGCCATTTGTATATCTTCTTTAGGGAAATGTCTATTTAAATACTTTGTCCATTTTTGAATTGGGTTGTTTATTTTTTTGTTGTTGTTAAGTTGTCTGGAAATTAACTCCTTATCTAATATATGATTTGTAAGAATTTCCTCCCACTCCTGCCTTTTCACTCTGTTGATTGTGTCCTTCAATGACCATCATTATTCTTATATCCTAAAGCATACATGCATGTAAATATTTACAAATCTATCCTACATGTGAGTAAGATAGATTCTTAAGGTGGAATTACTAGTTTGCCCTCCAAAAGTTATACCAATTTAGAGTCTTACCAATAGTGTATGACAATTCCCCCTTCTTCATTTCCTTGCCAGTACTGCATAACAGATGTACTTTAAAAACTGACATAGACATTTAAAAAATAATTTTACACATGCCACTCTGTTCTACAAACAATAAAAGCCTGTTACATCATAGTTAGCTATTAAACAAATTTGGGTCAAATTATATTCCCTGGAACTTAACATGTAAATAAAGTAAAAAGTTATAACTCAGAAATGGGTTCTGCTTCCAGCCCTAGAGTAAAAGCTTTAACTTTATTTTTCCTAAAAGCTCTCTAATTAGTTTTTTTTTTTTTTACCTCAAGCGATTTACTTTAATGAATGGTGCCACTTTATAAATTGAGTAAATAAATCCACTCCAATTCATAGCTAGAGAAATTGTAGGAGAAGCCAGTGTGCCAGAATGATTCAGTGTATGCCAAGGATTCAACCTCACAACCCCACTGTGCCACCATAGACTTCCAGCTTCAGGGGCTGGAAGTTAGGCTCATTGAATGGATGTCACAGCAATGGTGGGAGACGATGTCCCACTGATTTGGTGGAAGTTATATCACTGCAATTGAAAAAAAGAACCTGACCTAGGAGGATATTTCCTTTGTGGTTATATTTTAAAAAATAATTTTAGAAAGTAATTATGCTTTTAGATTTTGGTACAGGAAAAAGAAAATGACATGTTTTCCCCCTTCAATCACATCACCTGTGAAAGGGCATGTGCAGTCTCCACACTGACATTAGAGAACTGAGGTATTGCCTCTTCTTTCCTTCTAGAACTTTCTGTACAGAGTGCTTGTGATGTACCATGATCACTTGTCCTAAGTGATTCCGGTTGGCACACAAATGTCTTACTGTTCTTAAGTTCTTCTATTGCAGTTTATTAAAAACCAGAGAATTTGGACCTGGTGCTTCCATACGGCTTTTCTAGTTTATTGGCTCTGTTTGCTTGTAAAAATATGTTTTCAATTACACTTAAAACATTCAAACTACTTTGGTAACGTCAAGATGTATTGTTTTCCTTGCCCACGTCATATACGTTCCAGTTTATCGGGAACTTAAGGTGCAGCACACTGACGTCAAAGGGCCAATGATAGAACAAAGTCTTGGGAGGAAAGTGAAGGATAATCTTAAGCTATAAATAATAGAAGAACAACAGAAATTGAGTGTTTATTATGGACTCATTGTGAGCATGACAGATTATGGGCATGATCATAAATGACAAAAATATATGTAAAACCCAGAGGAAAAAATGAGACTGCTTGGAACACAAGATCAAAACAGGAAATGTTGGTTTGAGGCAAACCTTTTTTCCTCACATAGAACTTTCTAGATGCTTTTGTCAATCAGCCACATCTAATTTTTTGTCTTTGACAATAATGCAAAATTGGAAAAGGTTTTAAAAGCACAGGTTCAGTGGGGCTAAAGTAAACATTTTGTTTTCCCCAGAGGAGTAATCACTTACCATTAATATCTATTATTAATATTAGCACTTATAGGTGCTAATAATATTATTAGGTCCTGGACAAGGGAATATTGTTTATTGAATGCTGGTTAAATATCCATCTGTACAGACAGAATGCACAGATGGATTCTACTGGGCCATAGCCCAAGAAAAAGGAGGCAGCAGTGAGAATTTAAGTGGGGGTTGCGACTACAGTGCCATGGAAATACCCCCTCCCCCACTTCCACATGACCCTTGTTGAAACTTCTAAGGGCCAACAGCGAGCTAGCTATGCATAGTTCACCATAGAGGAACCGGGACAAGGGTGGCCTTATTCATGAGTCATATACTACATGTGGAGCAACTGGGAGCTTGTGGTGCTGAGGTAACAACCATCAGGTGTTTGCTTCCTTCTCTTGCTTTACCTACTCAACCAACTTTTACTTTCTAGCCTTAGGATTTAAAAATGCAGATTTCTGGCCCCAACCCAGGAGATTCTGATTCGGTAGGGTTAGTTGGCGATGTGGAATCATGATGCAGGTAGTCCTTGGACCACATTTTAAAACACTCTGGGAAACTTTGCCCAGGATGAGAATGAGAGACAGTGGCTGAGTGTTACAATTACCATTATTGCTAAGGGTCTGTCTTAGACCTTTTCCTCCTGCCTTGTGCTGTTGGTTGCTAAAGATTTCTTGATTTCTGATTTCTTTGACTAGACTCGTGGCCACTCACTTTTCCTAGACCCCCTGGTTAACCTTTGTATCTGCTACTTTGTCTCTGATATCTGTGCTTCTCTGATCATCATTCGTTACCCTTCCTTCCTTCTTTCACTCAACCAATACTGAACACCTGCATTTGGCTTCAAGCTCTGTGCTGGGGTCTGTGCTTGATAAGGAAGACTCAATGCAGGCCAGAATGGGGTTTATAGGCCAGCAGAGGAGACAGTTAAACAGGAACAGTGAGAGTATTAGATACCACGGAGGGATGTTAGCAATGTGAGAGCACATAGCAGGGTCACTTAATTTGGTCCAGAAGGCCAAAGAAAGCTTCTGGAAATGCTTGGGGAGTTGGGAGCTGATGAGAAGGCAGAGTGTTCTGGGCAGAAAGAACAGAACAGTGTAAATAAAAGCCCTAAAATACAAGAGGTCTGGCACATTCAAACAGAGTTGTGACTGTAGTGTGGCATGGGGCTGATGACAGCAGGTGGCACGGTAAGGAATGGGGCTGGGAAGATGGACAGGCCCAGATGATGAAGGCCTTGTCAATCTTGAGATGGAGCTTGGACTCTACTTGAGAGTGGTGACATATCTCTGAGAGGTTTTAAACGGGAGTGAGTCACTATCGAGTGTGTACTGAGAAAGAACACTACGTATGGTGGATGGTGCAAATAATTCGGAGTGAAGTCTCCAGAAGGCGGGAGGTGGGATGTGCAGCATTCAGAAAAGAGGTGAAGGAGGAGACAGGAAGAGAAGTATCTCTTCCACTGTGTCAGGAGGGAAGGAGCAAGAGACAGAATGGTTCTGCATCTAAGATGTGTGTTTGGTAACAGTAAGTTGAGAATGTTTCTTCCTCCCAGGGAGAAAAGAGTGAAGTCACTTTTGAGATGTCCTTTAGAGCATTTTAAGTAAGGAGATTTTAGTACTGAGATAAATTCTTCAATTGAGTGATCTGCAGAATAGGCCAGCTGCTCTGTCTTATTAGCCAAACAATGACACTAGCCATTTAGAAATGTAACAACACTATTATTTTCAGACTGTCAGTGTCTTTAAAAATTAAAACAAACCCCAAGAAACAACTATAAAACATTAAGAAATCAAGGGAATACTAGGTCTAACAGATGAATTAACTAATGTACATGAAAGTCCTTTGTACACTGTAGAGTCATATGACTATGTTAGATTGGAACAGACTTTGCAAAAAAGAAAACTTTACAAAAGAAAACAAATGGCATGTCATCTGATCAACCTTGGGATGTAATAATCAAGTTTAGTACCAGAAATTTCTTAGCAGAGACTCTCAGTGCATCTTTAGCTTTCTGAAGCACATACATTTTTCCTTCCAAAGAAGGATAAAGCCAGTTTTCTAGGATACCATTTTCCTATTTGTCCTAAAAGCAAGTTCAAGCTGAGAAATCATCTTAAGACTTGAATGAGTAAGTTCTGAAAAAAAATACAGAAAAAAACAATATTTCATTGAAAGGCAAAAAGTTCAGCCATTTCTTTTTCAGAAGGTTCTGACAACAGAAAAGGGCCTCAGTGGGGACGGCATGCCCAAGTAGACTTTTCTCACAAATGCATAACACTGGACAGATTTGGACAGATTTGCAATGTGCTGTTCTTTCTGCTAAAGACGTTTTTCCACTCTTGGCCTTCCAAAACCCAGAGTTCAAAGCTTCACTACTACTTTTTTATGCAGGAGCAAATTGACCACAACACTATTAAGAAAAGACGTGAGTCAGTGTGTTTGGCTCTTTGTTTCTTTATTGTGTTCATTGGAAAAGAAAGATATAAAGAAAGAAAAGCAGGGAAAGACTGACTTCCTTTGCATCTTTTCCTTCAGGGGTGTTTGCTTAAAAAATAATAACTTCAAACCAGGCTATTATTGGGATTTGTATTAAGCATTTCCAAGTTATGAAATAGGAACAAAGTCCACCAGACCCTTGTGAGGCAAGTTTTGTTTTTCTCATTATACAGATAGATAAATTGAGTCACTGACCAGTGAAGTAATTTCCCTGGTCTCAGTTGCATAAGATGAAAAGAAAGCATGAATTTAAGGTTTGGGATTCCAGGTAACCACTTTGATCATGTCAAGTTGACAACCAAAAAGTTAATAATCTGTTATACTGCATGTTAGATAGATGAGGTTTTCTAGATTAACAGAAATTCTATTTCATGGAATTTATATGCTTATGTACATGTGTGCTTGCATAGACACACATTTTGGGTAATTAAAAATTTCCGAGTAGCTGACATTTTACATATTTAAGGATCAAAATATGCTTGTTTTGATATGATATGTTTAAAATAAATAATATCTTTAATTCTTAAAAGAAGCTACTAAATATGTGAAATTTACACTCAGCTGCGATTCCTTTAGGAACTACCTAAAGCTGAATTTGTCTCCACAATGAATGCCATTTTGCTTTTAAGAGTCTTATCTTTTTATAGCTTCTTTTTCTCTTTCTTTATACTTGACTAGCATGGGAAATGCACAAAAAGTGGCCTTTCCTTCAAGAAAAAGGAGAAAAGGGATTCTCACATTCCTTGTCCATTTGTGCTCCAAGTGATTTTTAAAAACTGGTTTCTATGCCTTTCAACTGCAAACCATGGGTGCAGTAGAAACCATCCCTGATGGTGTCTAGCACAGAGCTCAGCACATAGTAGGTCCCAATAACTATTTGTTGAGTGAATGAATAAGTGAGGTTGAGACTGTAGTCCTAACCTAACAAAACTGGGGTACTAGAACTTGAGGGCAAACATCTTTTAAAGCTCCATAGTCCTTCTTCCTTTGTCTTTATGAACTAAAATGCCTTCCACTATCACTTACCATTTTCCTTCTTCTACATTGGGCTTTTTATAGCCATTTTCTTAAGGGAACCTGGGTTGAAAGATTTCTTGATAATACACAAGGGTAAAAAGGTTAGGACCTTTTTGACAGAAAAATGAAATTCATGTAAGGTAGAATGCTGATGTGCTAACATTGTAGGGAATATACACATGGCCTAAGAAGGTATATTGCTGCATCAAAATGCAGGGACCAGGATGCATTTGGGATGCCAGCAGCCTCGATGTGAGTGCTGTAGAGCAAAGCAGCATAAAACTCCAGCGGCCCATGGGATGAACTAAAATCTTAGATGAGACACCCAGAACAGCCATCTTTTTCCTGATGATGCCATAGCTGCATATATATGTGTGTGTGTGTGTATGTGTGTGTATGTTATTTAGTGCATAAATATATGTCATTTAGTGCAAACAAAGAACAAAACAAAAAACAGTGTACTCCAAACCAAAACCATAACCAAAGATGAGGAGAAACATAAATCAGCCCATAAATAGCTCACACTACCATCATGACCAGCTCATAGCAGGACCCTGGAGTCGTAGTCCAGAGTTCATTAAATAAGCTACAAGGCAAAGGGATCCTTGGTGCCTTTATTTGCAATATGTAGAAGGCAACACTTGAAGCTCCTACTCTTCTAAATGCCCACATGCTGGCACTTGAGTGAGCATCCAGTAATTGGTTTTCTTTAGGATTAAGTAACCTTTACTGAGCACCTTCTGAGTACTACATACTTTCTCATATGTTATCTTATAAATGAGATAACAAGATAATAAGCTAAAGCTTTCACAACAATCCTTAGGAGGTAGACTTATTTTAGAGCAAAAGGAAAGAAAGAGTTGTCAAGACGCACTGTCTTGCACCAAGTGGCTGCATTGTTAGATGGTAGAGGTGGGACTTGATTCCAGGACTTCTTGTGCTAAATTCAGTGCTTTTTATTCATGACATTATAGTAGCTTCCCATAGATAATTTAAGATATTTTATTTGCCTCCCATAAATGACATGCATTTGGGCATTAAATAAGAGAGGGATTTAAAAATATTCTTTGAAAAATTACAGACAGGTTTAAAATAAATTGGGTGTCCTTTAAAATCATAAATTATACAGAAGACAACCTATTCAACCATTCCTGCTGGCTAACCTTTCAATACATGATACCTGCCATAATACGGAGGAGAGTTTGGGTTCTATTCTTCTTGAAAAGCACATTCTCAATTACTAAATCTGGTTCCCTAATTACTCCTTGTAGATCGTTCTGCTTTCCTCTGCTGCAGTTTCTCTTTTATTCAATCAGGATGCTCAGAACCTTTTCTGGATGTGATAGTGGTAAGTCTCAGCCTGGATTAGTAGAAAGAAGAGGACTTCAGGGATGGGATGACCCAGGTTTATACTCCAGCCCCAACGCTTACTATCTTAATGATGTCAAGCAGTCTACTTAATCTCTCTAAGCCTCCACTGCCTCATGTGTAAAATGTAGATAAAATCCTTCCCAACCTAATTCAAATGAAGAAATGTACATAAAATAAATGTAGTGAACTGTAAGTTTCTGTACAAAGATTAATTTTTATCATCACTATTTATAGATTATCTTCATGTTTAAAAGTTCCCAAGTTAAGATCCTTACTAACACTCTTTTGCTGATGTGGTGACAATAAATTCTATTTCATAAATGTAAGATACCAAGCATCTCCAGTCTACTTGCTCTGTTGAAAAGGAGTCATGAATTCTTTCTTTAGTCACTGGCTCATGTCTGCAGAGGAGAATTTTATTTATATGTATTCAAATGTGATTTCAACACATGGTGATTCTTTTATGGCTAAATATAAAAAATTTACAAGTTAAATGTTATTGCTATCTTTACCATTCACTCTAGAGCTTGCTTATGCTGCAATTTGTAAACATTTTACAAGGCAGGGGAAAAGACGCACCCATAATTATTTCTCGATGTTGTCTGGCTCATGACAGCAGGATAAATTCTTTTATTTTATTATTTTAGAAAAAGTTTTCATTGAAAGTTTTTCCAGTCACTCCAAATAAATTTAGCTGTGAATGGAAAAGATACAGCTGATTGCCCTGGCTCCTTGAGTGGCTCTTCTGCCCTTGTCCTGCTCTTCGCTGAGTCAGAAGGAAGGCATGTGGGGTGACCAACCTCTGAAATCATTAAACATCTCTGTAAACTGTTGCTGTTAGAGATTCACTCTGGTTTGTTTCCTGAAGGCTTACTAATAAGTCAGAATCTAATGTGCAGCCAGACTGTTTGATCACTTTGCTCCTGGCTTTGCCAGGCACAGGGTTTTATTGTATGGTTGGCCTGTTGGCATGATGATTCCTGAAGGACCATCAGTAAGCCAGGAAGTGCCAGGGGCACATCACTGCCAAATTCCAAAGACATGCTACCTCCCCTGACCTGCTGGCAGAGGGTTTAGCCTTCTTCACAGTGCTTCAGTTGCTCACTGGAGAACACAGAAATAAAGGCAAAAATGCTCTGGGAAAATCTATGATTAAGAACTACTTTCCTTCAGAAGGTGGTGAGGTTTCAGGGGGAAAGAAAAGCCAGACTCTGGGAACTGAACTTGTATCAGATACCTAGGGATAGTCTTTCTCTGTAGAAATGGTCATATTGAAGATTGAAGCAATTCTATGTCCCAGCAGGTATTTAAACCATGTTTTTCTCCCAAAGGGAAAAGAAATGAGATGGTAATGAATAATGAAACTTTCTCTTTCAGAGGTTCAGTTCAAATCATTCTTCATGTCATTTTGTTTGTATGATGATAAAGAATCCAGGTAGTGAAATGGTACTATTCTGAAGGATTTTAAGCCATTAAAATAAAGAAAAAATAAGGCAGATATCATTTGTAAAATATTATTAAAATTATAGATATAGGGGAGAGGACCTCTTTGACAGTTAGAGGCAGACCCAGTAGTCAAGCAATGCATTGATCACATCATTTAATGAACATTACTGTGGTAATAGAATTCACTGGAGATACAAAAAAGCATATCTTATTCAATTTTTCAGTAGTTTATATTCTCCCCAAGAGATACAAACCATAGTACACAACAAATTAAATATTCTGTGTGGTCCAATACAGTAGTGGCTAGCCACATGTGGCTATTTAATTTTAAATTTAAAGAGATCAAAATAAAATTTAAAAAATTCAGTACCTCAGTTGCACTAGCCACATTTAAAGTGCTTAGTAGCCGTATGTGGCTGGTGGCTATCATATTAATATTAAACAGCTCAGATATAGAAGATTTCCATCATTGCAGAAAGTTCTCTTGCACAGCCCTGACTTGCTCAGCACAGCGTATAGGCAACACGTTACTAACATTCGTAGTAACTGCTTGCCAGTTGAGAATAAGGAAGGATCAATGCAGGTTGCAATATTTAGGAAGGCTTTACTAGGACCTTGAAATTATGGTTATTTGGGCAAGTGAAAAGGAGAGTGGGGGACATTTTTGGTAGAGAAAAGAAAAAGGAATGTTTGGGGGAATAATAGCCCATTGGGGAAATTCCTGTTAAAAACTTGGTGGGAGTTGAAGACAAAAAGGGTTGGGGTGAGACTGATTGAAAGATGACTGTCAAGCTCAGGTGTTCATTCCATATTTCATGTCATTAAATAGTTTTGAGCAGGGTACTAAAGTTCTAGGACAATGGCCACCCAGCAAATGACTTTTCTTCGTGCAATTTGGTAATAGAAGGTCAATATTTATAATAATATTAGCACACCAGTGGTAGTTTATCTTGTGCCCCATGGTTAGCTCCAGAGTTGAGACAAAGCCCGGTAACACTGTGTGTGTGTGAGAGAGAGAGAGACAGAGAGAGCACGAGCATTTATATTTGTGCTATGGGAGAAGGAGCGGAAATATGGAAGCTCAGTTCTTGGTCCTCTTAGAAAACCACAGGGGAGGATTGGGATCAGTTGCTGAGCATTTCATGAAGCCCTGGAGAAACCAGGGTATTCTAAATTTCATTCGAACTTTTCTTGTTTCTAAAATGTTTATTTTAATCAAGAAACATTTTAGGATGGAAAGGAAATTCCACCATGTCTGTTAATACCCTTATTATATGAAGTCTTCAAGAATGAACTTAGGGTAAACTGCATCTTCTTAGAACAATATATGGGTTAGAGAAAAGCATATTTAGAGCCTTCTCATTCACCATCACCCATTTTATTCCCCCATTCCTATTTTTTATTTATTCCTTTTCACATTTATTAAATTCCTATTATGTGCCAAGTGCTGAAGGTACAGAGATAAACACCTTCTTTGAGGAGCTCATGGACTTATATGGAGACGTGTATGGAGATAGATACATGAATTGAGCCAAGACCATTACGGAGTAGAGACAACCATGACAGGGCTGTGCACAGAGCACGAGGGAGCCCAGAGGAGGGGCATGGGGCATGGGGCAGCCTGGGGCAGGCTGGCTGCGGGGTGTCTTCCAAGAAGAGAAGACCGGATCTGAATCTTGAATAGTTGATCTGAGTCTTAGAAGAGTATAAATTAATCCAGTAGATTATGTGGGAAATACTACATGCAAGTGGCAAGATGCATGATGAAGCACAAAACCAAAAAAGTATAGCAGAATGTGAGCATGGGGAAAGAGCTAGATTTTGTTTCTTTCCTCTTTTGTCTTTGGTATATCACAAAGAAAGGGCTCGAGGTTTACCTATTTCTATGTACACGCTCACTGCAAGCTAAGCAGCAGGTGTAGACAACATAGACATCTGCCTAGGTGACTCATATGGCTTGGAGGAATTGTTTAAGTTGTCTTGACTCTCAGCATCTGGCTATGGATTACAGCAACAGTAAAGCCAAAGAGAATGATCTGGGGAGCCAGTTTCAAGTTTGTTTAATGTACCAAAGTGCCTTTGTTCTAGCCTGTTTCTCCTATAATCATGGGAGTTTCTACTGCCTTAAGAATGACATGCTGGCTGTCATTCTCTTTACCAGATTGGCACCAAGCAGCTTGTGATCATCACTTGGGGAGAGTTTATGGACAAACCTTAGCCCTTAAAAATTACCCCAGGGAGAAATAAATGATGGCTTTTTTTTTTTTTTTTTTTTTTTTTTTTTTTTTTTTTTTGCTTTTCTAATTACACAGGCCTTACTTTTTTGGCTCTGAAATTACAGCCAAAAAGAAAAGAAATACAAAGAAATACAAAAAAGCAAAAGAAATTAAAATCATAGTATTAAATAAGAAACAGAGCCAGTCAGCAGTGTCTAGGAACAGAGCCACTGGAATTCTCTCACTTTCTTTATGAGTCAGAGGCGTTGTCATAGGGAGCTGATGTTTTTTCTTCCTTTTATGATAGGACAAGATGTCATGAGAGGCAGCACGGAGGAGCAAGAATATGATGGACTTTGGAGTGTGACCTGGATGGAAACACTGGCTGTGCTGCTTTCTAGCTATGTGGCCCTAGACAAGTTGCTTGACTGAGTGGAAGCTCAGTTTTTCTTATCATTAAATTGGTAATGATAATACTCTCCTTGTAGTGTTGATATGAGGAATAGAGATATTGGGACCAGCACAGTATCTGCTCCTGTTAGACACTTAATAAATATTATCTATTATCATAACTACAAATGATGTGTTTGAGTTTCTTACTTCCCTTTGGATGACTATGAACTACTTATTGTCTTAAAAGAGAGGGTAACCAACTTTGCCCTTTTTGGTTTTGAACTCCTGACCTTGAGCGATCCACCCACCTCACCTCCCAGAGTGCTAGGATTACAGGTGTGAGCCACGTCACCTGGCCCTAACTTTTCCCCTTTTGGGATACTGGCCTCCGGGGCAGTAACTGTGAAGAGGAAAGAGGAAAGAGAGGAAAGAAAATTCCCAGAGTAAGGCTGAAAGAGAAATAGTAAAGTTTATGGGGTAGAAGCTCTGAGTATCATAAATAAACTAAATAATCTCTGATATAGTAAGTTATACCAGAAGATGAGTGTGTTCCTATTATAGAAATTAGCTCCCTATTGATGTTGAGAAAGCAAATGCTCAAAGATACTTGGTCAATAATCTTGGTTAATTAATGATGGTAAAGATAAAACAGAATTATCAGCTCAGAGATTGATGACCTAGTTCACAGAATTATCTAGGCTCCTTGTTTATTGAATTCATTGCTTGTTATTGGTCACCTCTCTGTTTATAACACAATATCCAGAGAATGGGGAGGAAGAGGAAAGAAAGAGATAATTTCAATCTATCCAATGTTCTAAAGATCTTTTTGGGAGAAATGGAGGTTGAAGATGAGAGAGAGAGAAACTTAATAATTCTGGTATTCCTGCTGTTATTATTATTATCATTATCATTATAGAGAGCTGAGCCACAGATACAAGGCATATTTATCTGTTTCTTTTGTTTCTTTTTCAACTGGATTTAGAAATATGCCACACTGGCTTATTTTATGGTTAGACACAGCACATATCCTATAGTGACAGTGCATATTACATAACTAGCAACACTGAAAATACCAGGAGATCTTGAAAAAATGAAATAGAAAGTGTTCCCAAACTGTTCCATAGAATAACAATCCTGAAAGATGCTCTCAGGTAGGAGAGATCTGTCATCACATAGGTTCAGGGAACTTTATTATAACATCTTTGAAGAATGAAAATGTACAGAGCCTATTAAGGTCTCTGTGAAGTCTTGCAGTGAATAAAATTGTTTAATATTGTTTTATTGAGTGTTTCTAAAACTTATTTGACCACAGAATCTTTTTCTGTATAAACACCTACTAATCCCAGGGAGTAGTGTTTCAAAATGCACTTTGGAAAATGTTGAAAAAGGGGAATGAAGAGATTTTACACAATAGTCATTATTAAAAAAGTCATCTTTCTCTAGTTAAAACAGAATTTTAGATCACAAACCATTTTTAGTGTGTGAGAAATTCCCCTTTGGCTGGTGTCAAAATATGGATTGGTAAGCATATAGGCCTTTTGTGACTCTTTAAGCCATGATTTAATTATTGTTTCTTTTTCCCTTTCCACTTACCCTTGACCTTGTCTAGCCTTTTGAGACATGTGGGATTGACCTACATTCTCAGAAAGAAGAATGCTCTTGCTACATCTTGGAAGGTTATGTGCCTATTTGAAATTTTATCCCACTTTGACTGGTTCTGTATAAATACCATGAGCCATTGCCAGGTGTTGTAAGTATAATGCATTTACCATACTAACCATAACAATGCATGCTTAAGTAGTATCATTCTGTAAAATGCTTGGCAAGACCTCCTATGTCTCTAAATGGTAAAGAGAGTGGTTAATTGAGAATTGTTCTTCTTCTCCCTTGCCCCAGAGAGAGTCAAGGTGTTTTTCAGATTAAAAAACTGAAGATTTTCTGGTGGATTCCTGAATCATATGCATGCCAACTCCATAGCTTCATCTCTATTAATATAAGAAATAGCCTTAGAGAGAGGATTGTTCTGTTTTGCTGTGAATGTCATAAGTTTTGCAAAGCAAGCAGCCCTTCTCTGGTGTGCCAAGGATTTTGTTTTTATGGTCCTAATTGATCTCTCTCCCCAAAAGAGTTCTGAATTATGCAAGTGTCTCAAGTCTTAACAAGCCATCCCCACACAGCTGTGCAATGGAAACATTCAATGGAAAGGTATTCACTTAGGTCCAGGCAAGGTCCTGGCTGCTCCTTGGAGAGACACAAGGGAATAGGTTTTGGGCCATTTGGGTTGGAGAAGCCTGTCTGGCCCATTTCTGTCTTCTCTCTCCCAGCTCCCTTTCCCCTCTCCTGCTGACAGGGTGGGTCTCGTGGCAGCAGGTCATCCTCAGTCTTTGCACTTGTCTCTTGCTGACCCTCAGCTGCCAGGATTTGTTTATTACTGAATTGAGCATTTAGATTTTGGTTTTGGCTGGTGGTGGCCCTGGAAAGAACATTTTCTACGATTGCTTTGGTTTTCTTTCAAATAAACTTCTACAAGCCTGGACATTTCTGGCAGTGCTAAAATGTGGGTGATTTATTCTTAAAGGCTTAAATTAGGATTTTTTTAAAAAAAGGAAAACTAACAATGTGATGTACTACAATGGTACAGTTCAGCCACTGGTTGCAAAGGACACTTTGCTCTGCCTTTAATCAGAAAAATTCACATCTGCAGGCCCCCTCTAGGAAAAATCAGTTTCCTACTGAGACACTCAGCTCCCTGGCTCCCTCTACTGGTGAACGCGCTCCCTCCCCACACATTTAGGTAGCAAGTGATTGGAATAAACTGGGGGCTGGAAGAGCGACTAGACATGCGGTTAAACCGGAATTGTGGGTTCAATAGTGTGTTTTTCCTGCACATCCACTTTCTTCCCTCATTCTTCCAACCTCAAAATCTTGGCCACCTAACTCACAAATTCTTAGCCCTTACCTAGTGCCTCCCTTCGTGTTCTTGGCCTTATGTCTGCCTTTTAAGAGGCCACTTATTTGAATGGATAGCATTGATGAACACTCTGACTCTTGGACTTTAAGTCTGGGCATTCGTTAAGTAGAGATAGTGAAAGAAATAGAATAATGTATAGCCATCATTTTGAATTTATGAACGAAGGTTAGGTTTATTACAGAGTGTACATGGCATGACAGTTGGAGGAACATATTAAAGGGATGATGGCTGGGAAATGTGCCCCACCTGCCTCATCACAAACAAAGCTCTAGAGCCAACTCTTAAGATTCCAAGTCCTTCTACTGAACTGAATTGAATGCAGCTGCCTGCTTAACACCTCTGCTGCGGGTAGTGAAAGTCCTGCATAAACCTACCATAGTTGCCTTAGGACACCAAGCAAACCTCGATTACAGAGGTCGCTGGCTCAAACTTCCAGAAAAACAGCTGTTTCATGGAAGTTGAGGGGACTGGAGAAGCTCCCTAGCAGGCTGGATACATGTTATTTCCTGGAGAAGCTGACAGCTGACACCCACACCCAGGCCTATTCAGTTAGAGTTGGAAAAGTAGCACTTGAAGTGATTAATTGTCTTTTGTCTCAGCACATGAAATGATCCAATGCCCAAATATCCTATGATGTAAACACATCAATGGAAAGCTTAAGAGAAGCAGTCTTCAAGAAAGGCTTACTTAAAAGAATGTTTTAACAATGATGCTTAGCCATAGACTATGTTAATTTTAACTTACAATAAATCAATTTTAGAAACACAATTACTGTTTCAAAGATATGCAAACAATTGTCAGGCATGCTTTAGAGGAAAGTGAAGAAGCATCTGGAATAACATCTGTCCACTTATTCAGGGTAAATTGTTTCCAGAAATGATACAAGTGAATGTTCTTTTCTACCTTCATCACTTTCCCTGCTAGAATAACTTCATGTGTTACCACCCAATTATTGTGTTGTTATCTTAGCAGAGAACATTTCAATGACTTGACATCCATGGAGTCTGTATCCTGCGTCAGAGTCAAGTCCAAAAGGAGGTCAAATGAGGCTCTTTTCCCCGTTAAAGTCCAGTCAAAGGGTAAAAAGGGTTTAAATAGATGTAATGCTTATAGAGCTTTCACCTGTGTGATCTAGTCTTCAAATGGTGTTGTACTTAAAAGAAGCCTGACTCAAAAAGGAAATTTTCTGTCAAATATTTGAGAGGGTCTGGGTTCAGATGACCATATTAAAATATCTTCTAACAGCTCAAAACTCTCTGAAAAGCCTTCTTCTTGTGTTTCAGAGGAATGAACTCTCTTAGGTGCCCCACCCCGCCTCTACACTCTTGGTCCCTGATCCTCCCTGTGCCCCCCAACCCCTGGTCTGTCAAATACATCTCATGCCTCAAGGTTTTCTCTGATTGTCCATTATGCATATTTTGCCCTTTTTCACATCAAAGAGGATTAAAGTTTTTGGGATCATTTTTTATTTTATTCACTTCCATTTGATCCAATACAATTTCAATGGCTTTATGGGCTTGAATACACAGGACCTCCAGATCACAGACATTCTCACCTTATGTGACTCCTTTTAACCCCCTTCCTTGTACCCCCTGAGAAGGTACAAGGTGGTTAAATTGGCAATATCTTGTCTATTGGGTTGGAGAAGAGAAAGGTTATGCTGTAAATTGTCACATAATACATTAATACATTTGTTCTGTCACATGAATATCGGAACTAGATCTTAAGCCTGCTGTAAAAAAAAATAAAAAATTGCTAGAACTCAAGTAAACGTCCCCACCACCATGCAGGGGTTGGGAACCTGCCTCAAGTCCACATATGGCCCTCCAGATCCCCAAAGGTGGCCCCTTGACCAAATCCAAACTTCATAGAACAAATCCTTTGAATAAAGGGATTTGTTTTGTAAAATTTGGATTCAGTCAAAAGGCCACACTCAAGGACCCAGAAGGCCACATGTGGCTCCAAGGCTGCAGGTTCCCCACCCCTGCTGGACATATTTGAGAACTGAGTCCCTAAAAGTCCCTATAGATTCCTTATAGGGACGTTTATGAGAGGAGTTTAGAAAAATGGATATTTTTTACTCAGCTTTTTCCCTCCAATTCCCTTACTCACTCAACACTGATTTACCAAGCAGCTACTATGTACCAGGTCCTGGAATGGAGAAAAACATACAAGGTCCCTGTGATGGTGATGATCAGAGACTTCACACTTCACAAGGGTTTATATCAATGTTTCCTAGACATTTGGAAATAGAGCTATAGCTCTAGTCTAAACCTCTACCAAGCTATGGTTACTGAGACCCTATATGTTGAGTTCGTACAGAATGCTCAGCATAGTTAGAGACACCTTGAGTCAACATTATGGGGAGACACAGTGTAGTTATTCAAGATCAAGCACTGACTGGAGAGTTTGGCTACATGAATTCCAGCCTTGGTTGTGCTATGCCCATCTGAGTGGCCCTGGGAAAGACAGTCACTTTCTGACCTTTCTCAGAAAATTGGCTCTAAGGTCTCTTCCAGCAATTATACTTTGTAATTCTCTAAATAGGTTTTTTAATTCCCAAGAAGTTAGAACAGGTACTGGATAAATAAAATGGCTTAGAAACCTCATCTCAGAGATTCTATTCTATTTTAAGTTACCTTAAAATTGCTTAATTTAGTATATAAATTAAGGTTTAGAAAAATGTGAAACTTTTTAATTTGATGGAGTTAAAATTTATATCCTATTTAAGAGAAGTATGAGGAGATTTTTGGTAATGAGAAAAGCCACAAGTATGAATGGTACTCCAGAAATGTGATCCATAAGAATTGAAAAGAGATTTCTTTCAGGGAAAGAAGGAAGGAGGTGGCACAGAGGGACTATGGCTGCATGTGCAAATCCTGAAAATGTTGTGCTGAAGGAGAGAAGGACCAGTTTTTGTTTTCCAGGAAGGATAATGGAAGTGAGCCCAGAATAAATAAGGATCCTGAGGGTGAATCATCAGGTGTGTTTTCATATTTTACATAATCAGCTACAGTTGTTGCTTTTGCTCTTATCCTGCCTTGAGAAGTTAGAATTCATTATTATTATTTTAGTTGATTACTCTGTGATCAGTTTTGGGGAACATTTTTTGTTTTATTCACTTCCGCTTGATCCAATATAATTTCAATGGCTTTGTGAATTTGAATACAAGGGGCCTCCAGATTATAGACATTCTTACCTTGTGTGACTCCCTTTACCCCCTTCCTGCAAATCTATTTGCTTGAGGAAAGACCATAAAGAACTTCTTCCCTCAAACAGCAAACACAATTCCTAAAGCAATAGTGGTATCTCTGATTAGTCTCTGTTAGTGCTGAAATGTGTTAACTCTCTCTCACTCCCCACTCCTTATCTCTCTAGTAAGGGGAAGTCTATCAGAGCTATAATTTAGTACCATGGGGTGTAAACTGCTGTTAATGACTGCCAGGTTACTGCAAGATCTTTTTCATTATCCTTAGCATTTTGTAAGCAGATCCTTTTTTAAAAATGTATATTCCTAGATGCTTTAGGTATTGGGAGATCCTTTTCACACAAAGTTAAAGAGAAAGAGTCTCTAAATTCCAAAGGGCAATCATTCTCACCTTAATCTCCTTCTCTCCTCTCCTTTAGATTTTTTTTCACTCAATAGTTAGAATAGTGCACCTCTCACGAGACTGTACTCACATCTCAAGATCTGTACCTTCTTTAAATTATGCACATGTATGTTTATGGGAGGCTGGGTGAAGAGAATGAAGTTGAAGCAGAAAGACCTGGTTCTCAGAGGATTACTTGGAGGACCAGAGGTTGGGAAATGTGGTTGTGTCACTCACTCTGTAAGTTTCCATACCAATGTGGGTAACCTGGGTAAGAAGTAGTAAACTGCTGTTTCTAACTTCCAACTTGCAAATGGGTACTCAGTATTATACCCTTCTGGAGACCTAGGGTTGGTTTTGTGGATGTGACCCCCTCATTAGTTAAGAATATGTTTTGAGGTTTTTATACTCATAATACAGCTTTTAAAATTATAACTGGCAAATTCCTGTGGGTTTTAATGTGGGGCAAACCTGAAATCATTTTGGTCTTTACAACTGAGCTGTTCTGTTCTGTTAGAGAAGGAGGATTAAGTAGAAGGGCATGGTAGAGATGGATCTTAACTTATTAGTAGAAATACTCTCATTGATTAAAAAACAGCAAGCAAACAAAAAACCCAAGAGCAGACATGGACTTTTGCTCTTTCCCATTCCTTCGTATTCCACATAAATGAGGGTAGGGAGAAGCTGTGTTTCATAACAGAGATCCTAATCTTGCTCTTCTAGTGCACTTTCGTGATTCCACCAGCTTCCCTCTCAATTTTCTATTCATCTGTCCTCCTCTCCTTAATTTTTATTTTACAAATGGAAATAAAATGGCATATTCTTTCTGACTGTGGAAAGGATACTATTTTGTAATTTTGACAATAGTAGAAAATCTAAAGTGCGTGTTCCCTAGGTATAGCAGGCTCTCACATCAGCAGAGCACCTTCCTTGTGTCTCTAGTGAAAGGGGCAGCCTCTCACCTGATCGTTTTTGGGAAACATTAAGGGGTTCTTCAAAGCCCGCAGCAATGGCGTTGGATAGGTACAGCCATGAACCTGATCTAAGGGCAGCTATATAACAGCAAAAAGAGGAGACTCATGTTGGGTATGCACATCCTAGCAGAAGGGGAGACACTGGGATAACTTCATGAAACCTCAGTGCTGGTTTTCCTAAAATCTTAAGAAAGGTGGTGTTATCTTGCCTGATATATACCCTCTGGAGAAAGAATCGCTTTGCCTCTGGGGGAGTTAGGTCATGAGCAATCTCAGATGATCTCACTCAGTTATTTAGGGGGTTGAACTTGATGGCACATAGGGGAGGCAGTTACTGTTAAATGGTTCATAGCTGGTCCAGTGGGTTAATTGCCAGGAAAAGCAGAAGTAAACCCCTGGAGAACACTTTTCATCCCCAAACTTAGGAATAACAGAGAACTCTTTTAAACTGGGAGCATTTTTTTCCCCTGTAAAGATAACTTCCCTGAAGGGGATCTGGTGAATAAAGCAGTGTATTTTCATCCTTGTGATGATGGGCGTGAGTCAGGAACTACCATAAAAGAAAAATGAACTTGGACGTACCACACACTTGGTTTGGCCTTGTCCCATACCTGTGCTCTTGTCATGGTTGATTACCTGCTCACATCAGATATGAAACAACCAGTCTGCACTGTGGCATTTTAAATATGCTCAGGTCACATATTATCTTGGCCAATAGTAACTTTATATCATTTTCTTAAAGGAAATCACACTCCTTGCAATAATTCTTTCCGGTGGAAAAAAAAATTAACCTGACAGAAAACTTTACATATAACTCTTGCATTTGAATAATAATAGCATTGAATCTCCTCCATTCCAAATAGAACTCTGGAATATTTTTATTTCTTTTGATATGCAAAAGATGAGGAGAAATGGTTTGGAAGACCTAAGTTACATTTCTAATGATTGTCATTTCTTTAATAGAGGAGAATTTTTTATAGCTTCGATAAGTTTTTCCTTTTAACATGAAATAATATTTAAAAACTTTTAAAAAAGTAAGAAAAAAATAAAGAAAAAGTGAAACATTTTTCCTCTTACTTTGAGAACCTTAGGGACTAAGACAGTGGTTTGGTTAACTGATTGGCAGCTTTGGTTTGCCTTTTCTAAGTGGTCTTGTGCAATTCCCCAGATGAAACATTTGAAGAGGGTTTTTCTCCCATATGAGAGAGTTTCATTCCACACAGCCCACAGACTGCCATGGCAAACTTCATGGACCAAGTGTCTCGTTTTAGAGAAGTGTCTGTGGAGTATGTTTTTCCTATCACAGGTGCACAGCACTCATTCTTACCTCACGAATAAGAAGATATACATATATATATATATACGCACATATTTTAAAGAGGGTGGCTTAAACGCTGGATATCTCTGTGAGAATTGGGTGCCAATCATATAGGTTTTAATTTCCTAAATGCGGGAAAAGAGGGTGGCAAGCAGTATTAAAACTCCCAAAGCCCTTCTATCTGATCTTCCTTTATAACCATCTGGTGTACACAGAAGTATTGTATAATCTGGCCTGTATTTTTCTCTTACTGTGAAACATATTGAAACGCTTTATGTTTAGATGTGTGTATAGAAATTCATGAAGTTCTTTTATACACTTTCTTAGTTCCAAAACAATTCTCATTTTAGGGTGTCGTGAAAAGATAGCCTTGTGAGAGCACATTCTGCTCTAGCTTGTAAATTTGGATCTGTTCTTTCCTATCTCCCAGCCACCTGATTACTGTCCCTTTGCAAAGGGCACCCGTTCACATCATTTTTTCCAAGTGCTTAAACCTGGAAAGATACTTTTTAAAGGACTCACAGAAGCTGTCTGGGGGGTTTGGAAAACATCACAAAATTGTTAGCAGACCTTTTGACTGTGCTATTTTTAGGAAGGTAATTGTGTTCTTTTAAAGTACATTTTTGACAATGCGACAAAGTTTTCCTTGCCCCCACTGATATGCGAAATATTTGCAATGAAAAACGTCAGTAAAACTCCCAAACCGATACATTTTAACCTCAGCAACAGTCAGCAAATGGATGGGGGGAAAAGTAATTTCAAAAGAGAAAAGGTTTTCTTTCGCAATATTTATGCTGCTGTTTCTGCCCCAAAGGAGCTTTTATTTTACCGTTCAAACAGAAGTTTGTTTTCAAACCAGTTGCTAGTTAAATGAGCAGCTGATCGGGCATCCATAGGAACCAGTTCTAACGAAACAGTAAGCGCGCTGACCAGACTTAACTCACTGCCCCACAGCTACCCCTAGCTGGTCAGCTGCCTGCAGAAGTGTTATCTTACCTTGAGCACGTAAGATGAGGGAGAGAGGCTCGCGGGCTCCCACGGAGAGGACCGGGGAAGTGCTCTGATCCGCTGCTGGTAACATGCACTTGGCTTTTATGGGCAGGTGGGAGGAGCTGCTCCTCATAGTAGGTGGGCAGGGAAGGAGCGGCGGGCGGGCAGCCTCGGGAGGAGCTGGACACTCTTCTCTGGGGAGGGGCGGAGAGGGCAGAGCCGGGAGCCCGCAAGAGGGAGGAGAGACAGGGCAGGGGAGGGGGTAACAATGGAGGAAGGAGTGGAAACGGGAGAGGGAGGGAGAAAGAGAGAAAACAGAGAGAAGAAGAGAAATAGAGAAAGAGATCTAGACAGCAGATGGGGAAAGATTGGGGGGAATGAATAGGGGAGAGAGAGGGAGAGACAGAGAAGGAGACTGAGACCGAGAGAGGCGCAAGACATAGGAGGAAAGGAGAGTTGGATTGTTTTCTGGTTTTGCATGACTTGGTTTTTTTTAGGGGGGAGGAGTGGGATGAGAGTTATGGGCGACTTATTATTAAAGGTGTTTCCTGTGAATTTGAAAAGCTGAATAATGGTTCAGGAGAAGGGAAGGGTTCATAAGCCAGGGAGAGGAGAGGAAGCTGGGCGTCCGAGTGGCAAAGCCAAAGTGCTGGGTCCCGGACCCTGAGCCGGAGGGGACGGACGCAGCAGCCCGGGTCCCACAGCCTGCTGGTAAACCCAGCCCGGTCCCTAGCACCCCATGCAAGGCTTATTTGACAAGAAAGTTCTCCCTGTGCTGCCGGTAGTGTGCAGCATCCAGAGGCCCCTCTGGAGACTTCTGCTGCATTAAGGTAAATCCAGCAAAGGTTGGGGAGGATCAGCAGAGATTGGCTTGCGGAGAAAGGAACCTCAGAACCAGCCTGGGTCGTCCAACATCTGCTTATGTAACATAGGATTTCAGGGCTCTCTGCCCTCTGGTTATTTTCGGTATTTAAAACACTCTCATTCCTAACATTTGGAAAATGTCTTGGTGCCACAGCTCTCAGTGTGTCTTAAATATTAAGAGAGGATTCAACCAACAAGCGCGGCTAAAGGATCAGTCCGAAATTATTAAGAAATGCATTCAGAGAAAGAAAAACAAGCTCCTTTCGCTGCTGAGTGGTGACTCACTTCCCGGCCCAAGCTTGATTTTTGCCACCAAAGGAATGAAAGCATTTTAAAAGAGAGAACCTGAGACTTGGGGCTGGGGGATAAAGTACTGAGAGCAGGGAGCGTGGGGAGGGGGACGGATGGGTAGGCTGGAAAGAATAAAGGGACTTTTACTGAATATTTGTGTGTGTATATATACTTGAGTCAGTGTTCACCACACCGTTATGAGGTAGGTATGATCCATATTGTGCAGACTTTTTAAAAAAGGAATCTCAATGGGGTTAGCTCAAGCTGACAAGAGGGGGGACCACAGCTAGTGAGCTTGCAAACCTCCTGCGCTCTTCAGCACACCAGGCTGCCCTGTAGAACACCTAGCTGGGTCTCAAGTTAGATCCTAATTTCTTTGGGCAATACCAGGCTCCGAGAGAAGAAAAAAATCATGGTTAAGAGAAAAGTTTCTCAAATTTGATACTTACTGACATTTCAGGGAGGATAATTCTTCACTGTGGGTACCTCTCCTGTGCAGTGTAGAATGTTGAGTAGCATCGCTGGCCTCTACCCACCAGATGCTTGTAGAGCTACCCACTCTCACCCCTCACTCCAGCTGTGAAAATAAAAAATGTCTCTAGACTTAGCCAAATGCCCCTGAGGGGCAAAATCCCCTCCTGTCCTTAAGAACTATTGGTCTAGAAAAGGTCCACAACTATAAAAAAGGACTTTAAAAGAATCTATTAAGAAAATACCCAATAGTGCCATTTGGATAATAATAATACCTCCATATGTGCTAAGTTTACACTGGACTTAGTTTTTTACATACATATTCCCATCTGTTTGCCTCAAGAGCCCAAAGCCTCAATTGCTTCCTTTGTAGCTAAGCTCATTCTCAATTGGATATATCTGGAGTCAACAAAGTAGCCTCCCATGTGCCTGGGATATGAAGAAAGATTAATGATATATGAAATAAAAAAATTAAGATGTTTATCATAAATACAAATCTGACATTTGAGCAGTTATTCAAATTTGCTCATGATGTTTTGTGACATTATTTGTCTTAATATTAGTAATTTTTTTATCACTATGCTCCTTATTCAAATTATGTTCAGTAACTTTCTGGCTGCAAGGATTTACAACTAGTTGTTTACTAGCTAGCAGAAAATAAGCATTCAGCAAATATATGTAGTCTAACTAATTGAATAAATGACACTATCGAATGGTCAGTATTTGTTCTTTTAATGAATGAAAAAATGAATTGGTGAAGGCTTAGAAAGCTAAAACTTTCACATCAACTTCTCTGCCCATTTACTATTTTGTTTTACTCTCTCTTTACCCTCCATAACTCAGGTTTCCTCTTCCCAAATAGTATGTCTATTGAGGATACGGCTAAATCCATTAAGCGAAGCCTATGAAATGAATAACTCTTGATACTGGACCTAGAAAGAGGATTGCATTATCTATTCTGAGACCTAACCCTGAAATCAGATGCAAATTTACAGGCATGATAACACCTTGGAACTTTTAAATTTAGCAAAAGAAATGTGTTCTGGGCAAATAAAATGGCATCCCACAAAAAAGAAACTGAAAAGTCAAGAAAAGCACATTTGAAAAGAAGGCAATTAATAGCTGTGGGCTGTCTTTTTCTTCTCCTTTTTTCCTCCTTCACTCCCTTCTTTCTAACCTGAAGATCCAGCTAACATAACAAAAGCGCTGCTTTCATTTTATTTGGATGGTGCTAATGATTAGTTCATTTCTCCAGTTCACACTTGCCTGAATCTGATTCAGTAGCAGATCTGGACAACAAGTCAGGAATCCAGGAATGTGATCTCTTTGCTGACTCTTAGCTTGTCCTTCCTAGAATCTTTCTGAAGGTGACTGAGGTTTGAAATGACCTAGTTCGGTCTTCTGTAGAAAGAAAGGATTCCAATGACAACATACTAGATGCTCTGAAGTTTCCATTGTGTGGCTTTAATAACAGCTACAGATCATAACCTTACTTTCAAGAGTTTTGCAAATGTAAACCTTTTTTGGGGCTTATTTAGAATTAATCAATTAACAAATATTTATTAAGAATGAATACCAGACGGTGTGGGGGTAGAAGAAAGTAATGTAGACATATTCTTATGGAGAAAGAAAAGCATGAAATCCTATTAGTTGAATAGTAAAGAGACTTCAGCAAGGAGCCATGGGAAGTAGCATTTGGATAGCCGGGTGATGGACCGTAGTGCAGTTCAAGCAAGGGAGGGAATGTGTGCAGCTGGGGAAGATATAGGAATGTTCAGTAGGTGGTGAATTGGCCAGCATGACTGAAGAGAAGGGTTCATGTAGCAGAGCAATGATGTAGAGGAATAATTAAGGAGAGGTGAGATCAGCCTGTGGAAGGCCTTAAATGTCACTTCAGTAGTCTGAACTGTATTCCATAGGCAGTAAGGAGTCATTGAAGACTTTTGAGCAGTAGAATGATATGATAGAAATGGCATATTTTCAAGATTTCACTTGTCTTTGAATATAGCGCCTTTCTTGTAGCTTTGGAGATAAATGCTTGCATTTTATGGTATGTCCTGGGCCATTAGCATACTTAGAGAAAGCGAAATGTCTGTGTCCTGCAGACTTGGAGGCTTGAGCAAAGTGTCAGAAACAGTGGTGGTTCTAGCCCAGTTTCCCTACAATGCCCTGTGTGGTTGTGAGAAGGAGATAGATAGGAAGGCAGGACTCTCCTAGGCTGTGGCCAGGATGACAGATGTGATTCACACAAAGGGTGGTGTCTGCTGTGTGTGTCAGAGGTGCTCAGTCTCCTCTTCACCTGTTGTAACTTTAAGGTTATCCCTGGATAGTATGCCTGATGCATAGGATCCTTGAGTTTTCAAGGGTTCTTAGATTGGAAAACAATGGGACCTGGCTTTAAAAGCTGTGTATTCACATCGACGTTCTCAAACAGCTAACTCACAAGTATTTGTATATGTTGCCATTGCCAAATTTCAAATTTGATTTTTTTATTTTAATTTTTAATTATTATGGGTACATAATAGTTGTATATATTTATAAGGTAGATGCGATGTTTTGATACAGGCATACAATGTGAATTAATCGAATTAGCATAATTGGGGTATCCATCACCTTAGGCACTTATCATTTCTTTGTGTTAGGAACCTTTTAGTTCTATTCTTTTAGTTATTTTCAAGTATACCCTAATTTATTGTTGCTTATAGTCACTTTTGTTGTGTTATTAAATATTGTTCATTCTAGCTAACTAACTATATTTTTGCACCCATTAATCATCCTCACTTTATCCTTCTGCTCCCTGATGCCCTTCCCAGACTCTGGTAACCATTATTCTACTCTCTGTCTCCCTGAGATCAATTGTTTTTAATATTTAGCTCCAACATATGAGTGAGAACATGCGAGATTTGTTTTTCTGTGCTTGACTTAATGTTCTCCAGTTCCATCTATATTATTGCAAATGGCAGGGTTTCCTTTTTATGGCCATATAATATTCCATTGTGTATATGTACCACAATTTTTTTTTGTACCAAAATTTCTTTATCCATTCATCCATTGATGAATGTGTAGGTTGATTCCAAATCTTGGCTATTGTGAATAGTGTTTCAATAAACATGGGAGTGCAGATATCTTTTCAATATACTGATTTCCCTTCTTTTGGATATATACCTAGCAATGGGATTGTTGGGTCATACTGTAGTTCTATTTTCAGTTTTTTGAGGAACCTCCATACTGTTCTCCATAGTAGTTACACTAATTTACATTCCTACCAACAGTATATGAGGGTTCCCCTTTCTCACATCCTCACCAGCATTCATTATTGCCTGTCTTTTTGATAAAAGCCATTTTAACTGGGTGAGATGTAGTTTTGATTTGCATTTCTCTGATGACTAGTGATGCTGAGCATTTTTTCATGTACCTGTTGGCCATTTGTATGTCTTCTTTTGAGAAATGTCTATTCAGATAGATCCTTTGCCCATTTTTAATCAAATTATTTGACTTTTTCCTATTGAGTTGTTGGAGCTCCTTATTTATTCTAGTTATTAATCCCTTGTCAGATGGGCAGTTTGAAAATATTTTCTCCCATTCTGGGGGTTGTCTCTTCACTGTGTTGATTGTTTTCTTTGCTGTGCAGAAGCTTTTTAGCTTGATGTAATTCCATTTGTCCAATTTTGCTTTGGTTGCC
>VBSM01000272.1:70767752-70811600 GCA_008086735.1 Cheirogaleus medius
TTTTGAGACAGAGTCTCACTCTGTCACCCCAGGTAGAGTAAAGTGTGTCATCATAACTCACTGCAACCTCAAACTCCTGGGCTCAAGTGATTCTTCTTCCTCGGCCTCCAAGTAGCTAGGACTACGGGGGCACGCCACCGCGCTTGGCTAATTTTTTCTATTTTTGGTGGAGATGGCATCTTGCTCTTGCTCAGACTGATCTTAAACTCTCCACCTCAAGCAGTCCTCCCGCCTCCGCCTCCCAGAGTGCTAGTATTACAGGCATGAACCACCATGCCAGGCCTCATGAGGGAAAGGAGTTGGCCTGTTATGATAAGCATTTGATTCAGGTGACCATTTAATTTTACGTTCCCTCTGAATAATAATGATGCTCCGTGGGACTCCAGTGCCTAGGAATATTAACAGGTGTTATATAGAAAAAACATTTCAAATCTATTTATGTTCCAAAAATTCTGTGTTATTAAAATAAAACAGATTTCTTTAGTGTAGTGTTATTCTGATCCTTGAATAGTTAGATATTATATGCAGTGCTTTCTAAGGGTATTTAACTACAAAACCAACCCCACACTCTGCCTGGTCTCCAAGGGACTTCTCACAGAATTAGTACCCTGTGGGCCCTAAATTGGGAGACCCTGTGGGAAAACTTGCTACACACCTCCAACACTAGGACTACCACTGATACTGGTATCACTACTCCCTCTTAAATACAGATAGCACTTGAGGCTTTTCAAAGCATTTCCATATATATGTTATCTCATTTCATTTTCATTAACTATGATTGGTGTAGGGCAAGTAGTATTTTTAAACTTGGCAGATGAGAGAAGAGACACATTATATCAATAGTTGCTGCCTTAGTATGTCGGAAAATTACTGAGTTCCATAGGGAAAACTCAGAAAATTACTGAGTTCCACAGACCCATGGCTGAAGAATCCTTGTAATTATAAAGAGTAGGGTTTTTCTCTGTTTTTTATTTTGCAAACATGTCTCTCCCTTTCAGCACTCTGCCCCAGGGGAAACTTTTCTAGCTAATGTGTGTGGAGATATCCACATGATTTCAGATACGTCCCACGTGGATAGAGATACACTTTGGACTCAGAGTCAATGTGCCAAATGCATTTTCCTGTGTAAAACAGATCAACTCAATGCTCGATCATAATGGAATTGGGAGAAAAAAGTTCTTATTGAAATCCAGCCAAAGCATCTCATTTATAGCCAAGAATTTTGTACAGATTTGTTAGAAATTCTGCATATAGACAAGTCATTGGGGATAGTTTGAAAACTCCCCTCTGTTTCCAGTTTTTGTATGAAGAGAGAGTGAGTGGTACAAAAGAGAGTTATTTATTGATGTCCTTGAGTGGCACAGATTTATACAAAGTCATTAAGTGCAGAAATAAAAATAACCAAAGTAAAAAAATAAGTAAGATAAATAGTGATTGTCAACCATTATCTAGTCATTGATCTTTAAGCAATTGGAGACTGAGAGGCTACAGGTGCATTGCAGCATTTTCTCTGACCACACGAAGAGACAGTGGAGGGCTGCTGAAGGGCCACACTAGGACAGAGGCTCTGACATTGCACGGATCTCCTCTGTCCTCCCACTGGAGGTTCAGGGTCATTTTTGCTCAGATATTTGCCTAATGATCAATGCCAGTAGTAGGCCCAGAGGTCCTCTTGGAGCACTGAACTATGTAAGACCCAGGGGACATAATTGGAGAAATTAGGCTGAGACTTGATCTGTTAGGAAAAGTTGTGAGTCAAACATCTGTCTCTTTTCTCCAATACATCCTTAGTGCCTGCTGTGGTACCTGGAACACAAAGTCGTATTTAGTAAATATTTATGGGAAAAGATGGATGGAAGAATAACAGTGACAGGGGCACCAAGTCTGATGAGGGCAGGTAGGATGGAAATTAGAGTATGGTGCTAAGAGTCAGAGAGGGCATCAGGATGAAGAATAAAACTTTATGGTGCCAGATTGTGTGTGGGTGAAAAATGACATAGTGTTTGGAAACAGAAACAGAAGAAAATCAAGAGTGTGCAGAGTACAACTCTAGTTACCCTTATTAAAGGATAGACAGATTGGTGGCAAACTTTGATGTACACCCTCACGGTTGTATGTTATATGTATTGTATAATCGTGTATTCTTGTTAACTTTTTGTAGTATGGAATTGGTTCTTTTTGACTAGTCTTTTTAAAACCCCCATGATGTAAATCCCTCTAGATATTTGGAAAGAAGTAGGAAGACTCAATGAGGATTTGAAATCTGGTTTCATCTCCCATCTGGATAAGCCAGGTAAGCAGCACACTCATACACAGATACTCAATAAACAAGGGTGTATCCGGTGGCAGGGAAAGCCAGCTAAGTTTTACGTTTAACCAGAGACAATCTACAGCAGTAAGATAATCAATGCAGAGATCCAGAAGAAGCCATAATTCAAGTGGCAGGCTGAATTGATTCCTTCTGGTCCCTGTTTATCATTGTTTGTCAGGTCCCTAGAGTAAGCTTTAAGAAAGCAAGAGGTTTAAGATGTGTCGTTCTCATCAACTTTCACATTGCATTAGTAGTGGTTAAACCTCTGGCTTCTATTTGTGCCATGGGACTGTTTTTTGAAAATCCAACTTGTGGCAGTTTGCCCATTATTTACATGTTGTTGGTTTAAAGCATATTGGTAATGGAGAATGAGTGGCTTGATTTTCCAGAGATGAGAATATGTCTGAGTTATCATGGGACTGACCATGCACACACTTCACTTGTCACCATCTCATTAAGTCCATTTCCAAAAACGAATTGCCAGACTTCTTGGCATGCACATCTATCGTCTGTGTATGGGAATCATTAGACTATGTAAATGCTGCTTTTTTGTGCTCATCTGTGCTTAGTGTTCACTGGATGGAGGTACTCAGTAATATAAATAAGTCACAAAGTCCTACCAAAAGTTCTTTGGACTGAGAAATAACATAAGTTGTTTTTTTAAAAATGTGTTTGTTGCTTCCATATGAGTTTTTGTTTATGTTCTGGATTACAGCCATTGCCACCATTGTGCAAAAGCCAGAAAGAAATTTAATCGGGTGTTGCTCATAGCAGTTGAGATTTATTATAGTTTTCAGTTTTCACTACGTCCTACTCAGTCAATGGACCCAGAGGCAGCATACCTCCACTGCAGAGATCTAAGGCACATACTTTCAAAAATATTGTTTCATAATTAAAGCATGGTCCTATCTATTTAGATTGCTTTACAGATAAAAACTAATTTAAAAACAATCCTACTCTCCCAATTAAAAGTTCCCCCAATCCTTTTTTGTGTCTAGTTTTTGGTTTCCTGCAAAACATCTGGCCAATAAACCTTATCTATTAATAAATACATGATCAGTAAATTTTTTACGTTTCTCTAGCTTATGTCTAGTTGCCAGTATATTCACTCTATTTTTGTAAAAGAAATTAATTTCTGAAAAACAATGAGATTTTCAGAGCACAGTTAGAAAGAAATTCCATCTTTCTCTCTTCCATGTTTTTTTGTGTCTAGCCTTGTACTTCTCCTAGCTGCTTCATTGACTATTGAATGTTTTTATTCTTCTCTCTTTTTTATCTTCTGTTTCCAGACTGCTGTCAAGTCTGTTTATTTGATTGTCGTCTCACTCATCAATCCATTCATTCACCCTGCACTTACTGATGCAAAGGAATAATCTCAGGGCATCATGGAATTTCTGTGTGTGCTACTCCACTCTCCATCACTGGCAAAGTTCAGGCCTAATCAATTCTCATTTAGAGCACTGAACTTGTCCTTCAGAGGCTTTAGGACTGGCTTGCTATAGTTCTGCATACATTATTCTTGATACTTTGACTGTCTTCCTCATTCTTAATATTTGGCTGTGGTGATAGGCAGACTAGTGGCCTCCCAAGGATGGCTACATTCTAATCTTCAGATCCTGTGAATATAAATATGTTACCTTATATGGCAGAAGGGACTTTGCAGATGTGATTGAGCTATGGATCTTAAAGTGGGAGGTGTTCCTAAATTACCCAGATGGGCACAATCTCATCACCATGATTCCCTAAAAGTACAGAGCCTTTCCTAGCTCAGAGAAGGAGATGTTACAAATGAATAAGGGTTAGGGAGATGTCACCTTGCTGACTTTAAAGATGGAACAGAATAGAGAACCAGAAATAGATCCATACATCGATAGTGAACTTATCTTCAACAAAGTTGCCAAGAACATACAATGGGGAAAGGACAGTCTCTTCAATAAATGGTGCTGGGAAAACTGAATATCCATATGCAGAAGAATGAAACTAGACCCTTATCTCTTGCCATATACAAAAATGAAAACAAAATAGATTAAAGACTTAAATCTCAGACCCCAAACTATGAAACTACTAAAAGAAAACACTAGGTAAATGCTTCAGGTCATTGGACTGGGCAAGGACTTCTTGACTAATAAGCAAAAGCACAGGCAACCAAAGCAAAATTGGACAAATGGAATCACATCAAGCTGAAAAGCTTCTGCACAGCAAAGGAAACAATAAACACAGTGAAGAGACAACCCACAGAATGGGAGAAAATATTTGCGAACTACCTGTCTGGCAAGGGATTAATAGCTAGAGTATATAAGAAGCTCCAATAACTCAGTAGGAAAAAAAATAATCTGATTAAAAAATGGGCAAAGGATCTGAATAAACATTTCTCAAAAGAAGACATACAAATGACCAACAGGTATGTGAAAAAATGCTCAACATCATTAGTTATTGGAGAAATGCAAATAAAAAATTTCATCTTATCCAGTTAAAATGACTTTTATCAAAAAGGCAGGAAATTATGAATGCTGGTAAGGATGTGGACAAGGGGGAACCCTCATATACTGCTGGTGACAATGTACATTAGTGCAACTACTATGGAGAACAGTGTGGTGGTTCCTCAAAAAACTGAAAATAGAACTACAGTATGATCCAGCAACCCTACTACTGAGTAAATATCCAAAAGAGAAGAAATCAGTATATTAAAAAGATATCTGAATTTGTATGTTTATCACAGCACTATTCACAATAGCTAAGATTTGGAATCAACCTAAGTGTCCATCAACACATGAATGGATAAAGAAATTGTGATACATATACACAGTGGAATATTACGTAGCCACAAAAGAATGAAATCCTGCCATTTGCAACAACATAGGTGGAACTGGAGAACATTATGTTAAATGAAATAAGCTAAGCATAGAAAGACAAATCTCACATGTTCTCACTTATATGTGGGGGCTAAATATTAAAAACAATTGATCTCATGGAGACAGTAGAATGATGGTTACCAGAGTCTGGGAAGGGTAGTGGTAAGGGGTGGATAAAGTGGGGGATGGTTAATGGGTAGAAAAATATAGTTAGTTAGATAGAATGAACAATAAGTGATAGCACAACAAAGTGACTCTAATAACAACTTTAAAATAAATAAAAGACTGGGATTGGAATATTCCTTACACAAAAAAATGATAAATTCTTGAGGTGATGGATACCTCAATTACCCTGATTTGATTAATTCACGTTGTATGCCAGTGTACATGTCACATGTACCCTATAAAGATATACAACTATTATGTGCCCATAATAATTAAAAGTAAAAAGAGCTTTGAGCATTAAAAAATACTTAAAAGAAAAAACAATGAAGATTATATAATGAAAGAAAATAAATTGTAACTATATTGAAGCAGGAAGAAAAACAATAAAGATGGAGAAAGAGCTCCATGAGCTGAGTAATTCAGGCAACCTATAGAAACTGGAAAAGGTAAGGAAATGGATTACTCCCTAGAGCGTCCAGAAAAGAATATAGCCCTGTTGATACCTTGATTTTAGCCAGTGAGACTGCTAATTTACAGTTCTGTAAGATAATAAATTTATGTCGTTCTAAGGCACTAATTTGTGGTAATTTGACACAGCAGCCATAGAAAACTAATACAACTTCCCTCCCAGCCATGACTTTTGGCAGCTCTCTGATTGCCTTTTGGCATCTCCTGCCTAGTGGCCTCTCTACAGAGTGTCCCAAAAGTCACCATACATACGGAAAATTGAAAATGGTAGCTAAGTGTATGTATATTTATAAAATATTCATTACAACATTTTTCCTTTGTATGGGGACTTTTGGGACACCCTGTATTTTTATCTCATTTATCTACCTTCGACTCTGTCTCTTGGATCTCAAAATGAAGACATTAACCATACCTTGATATCTGATACTGACTGAGCATTCACCACCTGCTTTTAGTTTTCTTTTCTGCCACAATTTCTCTGGGCTTAACAACCTAACTATTTTTTCCACCTGTAGTACTTTTGTCCTTCAATGTATCTTCCAGACTAGGCTGGATTTCAAGGATTTGTATTATCTGACCTCAAACTATCTTTCTGATCCTATCTCCTCTAGCTGCTCTTGGCCAAGCATGCTCCAGTTAAATTGCACTGCTCACCATTTTCACATACAACTTATACTTTAGAGACTTGAATCAGCCAGGAAAGCCTAGGTTATGGTGTAGAAACAAAAACAACATATCTATGTGGTTCAATTGAGGGCTCATGTGCTTGATGGAGCAGCTACTGTCTCAGCAGTTACTGGTCACTATGCAGCAGAAAAGAGAGATGTGCATGAGACCAGCAATTATGCTCAGCTCAGAAGTAACATCTGTCCCTTTGGTTCTCACCCTTTATTCGAAACAAGCCACATGGCCCACAAAAGGGGACTGTGGCGTATAATTCTATCGTTATGTGGAAGACAGCGATTGCCATCAGTCTATATAACTTTCTATAAGAAGCATTGGGGGAATAGCTTCACATCTATCAAGTCTGTGCATAGGTATACTATACTCTCCTGCAAAAGATGTTTTTGCGGGTACACCTGCTCATGAAATGGTAACATGGTTAATTTTACTGTGTCTTTATCTTTCTTTTCCAATGGATGATGAGCATTTTAAGGGAAAGAATATGTTTTTCATTCAATCAGTACAATCATGCATTGAGCTCCTACTGAATGCCAAGTAGAGGCCAATGCTTTAGGAACTATAATGATGAATCAGACATACTTCAGGGATATAGTGTCCACTAGGTGTAGGCAGGGCTTTGGGAAAATTGCTGTCCTCAATTTGGCAGTTATGAAGGAGGTGGTCAGGAATGCAGGTGGGATGAATAAGAGAGTGTGTTGGGCTTATCAGTTTTATCCAGCATTTGCACAGGCTTTTGAAGATATGTTTGTCAAGTTTACTCCACAATTTCTGGAGGAACTTTCAAAAAATCAAATAGCTATATTATCTATCTTTCTGATTATAGCTATCCTTGTGGGTGTGAAGTGGTATCTCATTGTGGCTTTGATTTGCATTTCCCTCATAATTAATGATGTTGAACATCTTTTCTTATGCTTGTTGGCCTTCTACATATTTTTTTTCCTTTGAAAAAATGTCTTCAAATTTGCTTCCTTTTTTTTTTCCTTTTACATCATCTCTTGTTTTAAATTTTGTTTTTTTATTTATACTGCTTTTGGATTACTCCCAAGGGAACACACAATTGGGGTTTGAGTGAAGACCAGTTCTTTATTTCTGTTTTTGTTTTTTTTAAGTATTTATTTATTTTTATTATTTATTTATTTCAGGATATTATGGGGATACAAGCATTCTGGTTACATGTTATGACTTTGCCACACCCAAGCTATGATTTGAGGCATGCCTTTTCCCCCTACAACCCTCATCGCATCCATTAGTTGTGAGTTTACCCACCCCCAAGCCCCCAATCCCTGAAGAATATTACTACTGTGTGAGCACCTTAGTGTTGATTCGTCAGTGCCAATTTGATGGTGAGTACATGTAGAGCTTATTCTTCCATTTTCGGAGGTACCTTCTTTAATTGCAAGTTATTAAAGGTTAGAACACTGAACTGTGAGCCTGAGATCTGGGGTTTAGCCTTGGCTCTGCCTTACCTGTCTGCCTGTGATACCTTGGACAAGTAGCTACAAACCCCAGCCTCCTCATCAAGTTCACCCAGTTCAGTTAAAATTATCCTTAGTCCTTGAAACATAGTACTGAGCACCAGCTATTGATCAGATGTGGTGCAAGGTCCTGGGAAACAAATGAATACGGCTTAATTCCTCTGCCTTATTCCTCTTGATATTGAGACACATTTAAATATATAATACAATACAACAAGATACAGTCACAGGGAAGAGAATTAAATATGATGAGAGCTCCCAAAAGGGAGCAGCTTACTGTCCCCAAAGCCATCTGAAGCAGCTTCTGAAGTGCCTTTTCACATTAAAATTTCCTGAATCTATGATACACTGCCTTTTTAGTATGCACATTTTGTTATATTAAATGGAGAGATTATGTTGCTCATTAATATATAAAGCTCTACAGTTATATATGCTCATTGAGATAATTAGAAAAACTCTGCCTAATAGTATGCTCCCTAGTTCTTGACCCTAAGGATCGGGACCAGGCTTTATTGTCTTTGTGTTTCAGTCCCTAATGTATGTTGGAGGAATGAATGCTTTTAGACAAAAAGCAAAATTACAGACTACATTTTGGAGGCCTCAACTATAATTTTCACTTTCATAATTAAGCCCCAATAAGAATATCCATTCTTCAGACAATTTAATCTTTAATGGGAAAAATTCAGCTTCCTTATTAAGAATTCTGTAATGTTCTTGATTAAGAGGTAGTTATCACTCACTTTTACCTGGTTCTAAAGTTCTTTACACATTCAACCAAATTGATTATACATTTATTCCTTTATTCCTTTTCCTCTAAAATTGGAAAGTCCTTTTATATTTAAAGATTTGGTGAATTCTGTTTATGGAGGGGAGATTTGGGATCACTTAAAATTCAAACCCTTCATTTTATAGAAGAGGAACTGAGCAACAGTTATGTCAAATGATCTTTGTACATTCAAGTCCAGAATTCAGGCATTCAGTTACCCTCATAACAGGTTTTCTTCCTCTTCCATATTTTGTTTGCTCTCTTAAAAAAATCAATCAGGTTAAATAAGTGGTCTGAACAAAAATGAATCTGTAACATCTTTTACATTGTGGGCATTAAGTTGAGTTGGCAAGAAAGTGTTTTGAGCTGTGATAAATTCCTTGATATACTTCAAAATGTTTCTCTCAGATTGGTTGTATTAGTCAGCTAGAGCTGCCATAAAAAAGAATACCACAGACTAGGTGGCTCAAACAACAGACATTTATTTTCTCATAGTCTGGAGGTTAATAGTCCAAGATCAGGGTTCCAGTATGATCTGGTTGTGGTAAGGGCCCTGCTCCTGGCTTGCAGATGGCTGTCTTCTTGCTGCATCTTCGCATGGTGGTGGGGCAGAGAGGGCGGTAAGTACACTAATGGATTCATTCTTCAGGTTAACATTTTCCTTTTTCCCTCCTTCCCTCCCTCCCATCCTTCCTGCCTGACTCATAGGAAATATTGGGGGCAAGATATTTAGAACATAACATTTTGGAAGAATTTCTTTTTTTTTTGCTGGAGAAATAGTGTGTTTGTGTGGGTATGTGTGTGTGTGTGTGTGTGTGTGTGTGTGTGTGTGTTATAACTGGGCTTCTATTTGAACTGCAAACATGGAAAAGACTGTAAAATTTACTAGGCATTGGATCTGTTATTATTGAAAGTGTTCAAGCAGAATCTGGCTTGGGTAAATATCTGTTGGAGATAGGATAGAGGAGTTTCCAGCACTGAGTGGGAGTTGGAATAGATAACCTTGGAGATTACTTCCAATTTTAAGATTTTATAATTCTCAGCAGAATATTAGATGGATTTGAGTTTTGCCTCCTCTTTCCTACTGAACACCCTTAGGGAAAGGCTAACAGGCAATGACATGCCCACAAATACAAGTAGCCAGAGGGTTAAGGACCAAAGCCAGGTTTCTGAAAAATCCACTATCAAAATTGAGAGTTCACCGCATTATTAATGATTGCTAATGAGTAATGATGGTTTTGTAGTATTAATATACTAGCATTGAAAAGGAAAGATATTACTGCCATCCCAAGAGTATATGGTTAACAAAGTAAAAACATCAGAGAAACAGCTACTCATCAAAGAGGGATTTGTATGAACAAGGATTGCTAACATCATTTATTATATTTATTTAATATATTTTTTTATTTCAAGAAAATATGAAAGTATGAACATTTTGGTTACATTTTATATCTTTGCCTCTCCCTGGCAAAGGTTAGAGGTATGCCCTTCCCTTCCACAATGCTCACCACATCCCTCAGATGTGAGTCTACTCCCCCAACCCCCAAATCCCTGCTGAACACCACCACCATTTGAGCACCATAGTGTTAATCAGTTGGTACCAATTTGATGGCGAGTACATGTGGAGCCCATTTTTCTTATCTTGTGTCATCTCACTCTGGATAATGGGCTTAAGCTTAATCCAGGATAATATAAGTGGTGCTAGCTCGTTGTCATTTCTTAGAATTGAGTAATATTCCATTGTAAACATATACCAAATTTTAATAATCCACTCATGAATTGACGGGCACTTGGGTTGTTTCCACGTCCTTGCAATAGTGAATTGTGCTGCCATAAACATTTGGATGCAGATGTCTTTATAACAGAATGTCTTATGCTCTTTTGGTTAGATGCCTAATAATGCTATTGCTGGGTTGAATGGTATTTCTATTTTTAGCTCTTTGAGGTATCTCCAAATTCTTTTCCACAAAGGTTGCAGTAATTTGCAGTCCCACCAGCAGTGTAAGAGTGTTCCTGTCTATCCACATCCTTGCCAGCATTTGTTTTGGGATTTTTTGATACACGCCAATCTCACTGGGGTTAGGTGATATCTCATTAATATTTTGATATAAAAGATAAATAAGGAATAACACCATCTTGGAAACAAATATCATAGTTTACCTTACCAAATGGTAGTGTGTCTATTATTTCACAAATCTGTGAAGTCCATGGAAAGGTATGTCATATTTTAGAAATATTTCTGCTCTCAGCACCTATTATGATTCTTAGCACATAGGAACCATGCAGTAGTTTTTGACTGAATAAATTAATAACTATATCTGAATAATATGAGATAATCATTACCTATATTTGTTTTTAAAATTTCCTGTTTTTTGTGTGTTTCACTTAAGATAATGGCCTTCGGTTCTATCCAAGTTGCTATAAAAGACATGATTTCATTTTTTATGGCTGAATAGTATTTCACTGTGCATATATATATACCACATTTTCTTTATACAGTCATACATTGATGGACACTTAGGTTGATTCTATATCTTTGCCATGTGAATAGTGTTGTGGTAAACATATGAGAGGAGATATCTTTTTGATATAATGATTTCTTTTCCTTTGGTTAGATAGACAGTTATGGGATTGCCAGATCAAATGGTGGATCTATTTTTAGTTCTTTGAGAAATCTCCATTCTGTCTTCCATAGAGATTATACTAATTTACATTCCTACCAAAATGTATGAGTTCTCTTTCTTTGCATCTTCACCAGTGTCTATTATTTCTTGTCTTTTTAATAATAGCCATTCTGTCTGGTGTAAGATGATACCTCATTGTGGTTTTAATTTGCATTTTTCTGATAATTAGTGATGTTGGACATTTTTCACATGTTTGGTGTGCATTTGTATATCTTCTTTTGAAAAATGTCTATTCATGTCCTTTGCCCAGTTTGTAATGGGATTATTATTTTTTGTTGTTGTTGAGTTGTTTGAGTTCATTGTAAATTCTGGATATTATTCCCCTGTTGGATGCATAGCTTGAAAATATTTTTTCCCATTCTGAAAGTTGTCTGTTCACTCTGTTGATTATTTCTATTGCTGTGCAGAAGCTTTTTAGACTAATTAAGTTATCATTTGTTTATTTCTGTTTTTGTTGCCTGAGCTTTGGAGAATTTAGTTATGAATACTTTGCCTAGACCAATGTCCAGAAGAATTTTTCCTAGATTTTCTTCTAGTATTTTTATAATTTAAGATCTTACATTTAAGTCTTTAATCCACTTTTAGTTGATTTTTGCATATGGTGAGTGATGGGGGTCCGCCTATCTCTATTTTTCTGTGTATGGCAATCTAATTTTCCCAGCACCCTTTACTGAAAAGGGTATTTTTTCCCCAGTGTATGTTCTTGTAAATTGTTTCAAAGATCATTTTAGGGTTCTCTATTCTGTTCCATTGATCTATAATGCCTGTTTTTATGCCAGTACCATACTATACTTTAGTATGCCAGTACCATACTATAGCTTTGTAGTATAATTTGAAATCAGCTAATGTGATGCCTCTAGCTTTTTTCTTTTTCCTTAGGATTGCTTTTGCTATTTGGGCTCTTTATTGGCACCATATGAATTTTAGGATTTTTTTTTAATTCTATGAAAAATGACTTTGGTATTTTGATGGGGATTGCATTGAATCTGTAGATTGCTTTGTGTAGTATGGTCATTTTAATGATATTATTTCTTTTAATCCATGAGTATAGGATATTTTTCCATTTGTTTATGTCATCTACAATTTCTTCCATCAGTATTTTGTAGTTTTTCTTGTAGATATCTTTCATAGTTCTATTTCTATGTTAAATGTTCCATGTCCTGAATCTTGTCTTTTCCTCTTTGGCTGAGCACATATTTCAGCAGCTTCCCAATAAAGAATGAAAAAAAGGCCAAATTTACTTTTACCTCATCCTTGATTAATAGTTTAGCTAGATATGGAATTCTAGGTTGAAAATAATCTTCCCTCAGAACTTCGAAGGCATTTTCCACTGTCTTTTGGCATCTGATGTTGTCCTTGAGAATTCTAATACAATTCTAATTCCTTTGTATATGAATTTTCCCTTTCTGGAAATTTTACACTCTGTATCTGAGTGCTTGTGGATATTTATGATGATGTGTGCTTCATAGGTCTTTTCATTGTGTAAGCATTTAGTGGATTCTCTCAATCTAGTGAGTCATGCACATCCTGATTGGGGAAATTTTCTTGAATAATTTCACTAATAATTTTCTTCCCCCAATTTCTTCTGTTCTGTGTTTCTGGAACTCTTGTCAAATGTTGGAATACCCTAACTTTGTCATCCTACCATTTTTATTTTTCACTTTTTCAATCTTTTTATTCTATCTTTGAGAAATATCCTTTATTTGTCTTCTAATTCTTCCACTGAATTTTTCCCTTGTCTATCACATTTCTACTTTCTAATAGTTCTTTATTATTTTTGGATTTTTCTTTTTAAAAGTACACATTCTAGTTTAATGCTATTTCTTTCGTATGTTTTTGAAAATTTAAACTTTTTGATGATTTTTTTGTTCCCTGTATTACCTCTGTTCCTTGGAGTCTTCAGCTTTTAGGGGGTTCTGAAATATGAATCAGCTCAAATTTCAATTCTTGTTGATCTTCCTGTAGCAGATGCTGTTGGTGCCCTGCCAAATTCCCTTTACTAGATTGGTGCACACATTCTCTGGCGTCTGGGAATATTGCTTACTAATAGCTTATACCTGCATCCTTCTTTGGATGCTGCTTGTCTGATAGAGCATAGGAATGATGGTGCAATTGAGGGAACCATTGACACTTAAATGTTGGGCCCTGTTCTTCAGGATACTGTATTTGCCCTCAACCAATGACTGTTATATGTTGTTTTGTCCTCAGTAGGTAGACTACATGGATCTAGGAACTAAGGAATATAAGTAAGGATGATCCAATTTACTGTCACTGCACAGCTCTAGGCTCTGTGGGTCTAGAGATCTTGTTTCCCAGAAGAAAAATTATTTCACCTGACAAGACGATAATAAGAGTTTAACTTAATTTAAAACTATAGCTGCCACTTGGAATTCTGGGGTCTCCATTCTAGCACATCAGCATGCCAAGAAAGGAATTGCCATATTGACAGGGCTACCTGTGACTCTGTTCATCATTGAGATGGTAAAGTTGCTGCTATAAATTAGAGCAGGGAGGAATATGTTTGGCATTAGATGATCCACTGAAACATCTTGTGGCATTCCCATTCCCAATTTTAATTGTAAATTGGCAAGTGGAGCAACAAAGGCTTGCTAACCAGGGACTTTGACTACTCGAGGATGAAGACCTGAGTCATCCCACTAAATGAGTCACTTAGATCATCAGAAGTGCCAGTAGAAGGTGAAGGAAATCTAGAAAGGACAGAAGAGGGAGATGTTATATGTCAGTTAAGGAACCTTGGGATATACTTCAGCAGTGGCACAGTGGCTTATACCTTAACTTTCCTCTTAGAAATTTTACTGGAAATTGTGACCAACCATAGCCTTAAAGAAGCAGTGACCAGATGAAGTAAATTTAATATGAGGCAAGTAGACTGAGCTGTGTAAGGGATGGACTGATATTAGTAAATCTGATGAAAGGAGAAAGACATTTCATATATGTCACTGTATTAAATGAATTTTTTTTGAAAGTACTAAATTAAAAGCACTGAACAGTGCTTGGCATTTCTGAAAATCTTGTTTAATACTTTCAAATTTTCATTGACTTTTCATCTAAATAGTTTTTAATGGAATCCTTAGTATCTTTAGTGGAAATGGCATATTTAGCAGAAAATACAGAATAAACCTGTATTTCTATATACAGACAGTTTAAGCTTCCTTACAAGATTGACCATAGGCATATAACTCTTCTCTATACAAAACTGTGCTACAATGTCAGTAGAGGAACAAAATGGTGTAGATCCTAAAAGATGATGATGCTGTTGGTATCCTGCTCAGATCCCTTTTACTTGGGGTGTACACCCAGCCTCCAGCTGTTGGAGATGCTGGTTGTGCTAATGGCTCCCACCTGTACACTTCTTTGAAAGCTCATCTTTGGCTCAAGAGATACATGAGGGATTACACTTCTCTCCCTTTGTCTGGGACAGACCCTCAGGTAACTGATGCAGGGGTACAACAGCCCAGCCTCCTTCTGTCTGGAAGAGACAACTTTTGGTGAAATTTATCCTCTGGCTCTCTCTGTGGGATCAGAGAAATCTGAAATCACGTTTTTGTCCAGCCTTTTCTTCTACTGTAGCCTACACCCTTCCTTTTCCAACAGGGTTCTCCTGAGGGCACTCCATCAATATGTCATTTATGCAGGAATCTCCGTTTCAGGCTCTATTTCTAAGGTACCTGACCTAAGATCTTTTCAGGCACTTGAGATTGTCTTCCTTCACAAGATAAGTGAGTTACCATTGCTCCATCAGTTTTCCAAAAAGTTGCTGAAATATCTCATACTCTTTTCTTTCTCATTATTTTTATTTTTTAGAATCTATACAATTTTATTCCTTTATTGACATTGTAGTACATTTTTGGAGAGAGAAGAGTTATATGCCTATGGTTAATCTTGTAATGAAGCTTAAACTGTCTATATATAGAAATACAGGTTTATTCTGTATTTTCTACTAAATATGCCATTTCCACTAAAGATACCAAGGATTCCATTAAAAACTATTTAGATGAAAAGTCAATGAAAATTTGAAAGTATTAAACAAGATTTTCAGAAATTCCAAGCACTGTTCAGTGCTTTTAGTTTAGTGTTGTCAAAAAAATATTTCATTTAATAGAGTGACACATACGAAATGTTTTTCTACTTTGATCAGATTTACTAATCTCTGTTAGAACACCGAATGCAAACACTTTTATTAATGGGGTAAAACAAATTCACCAGAGTTATAATTACATACCTCACTAAAGTTTCACCAAGTTTGTCCAAATCATTTTTGTTTTCTTAAAATATTTAATTGCAATGATCACATTTCTTGGCTTGCAACAGGTGTGTGTGTGTGTGTGTGTGTGTGCGTGCGCATATGCATATCATTAATGTTGATGTGATATATGTCACAGTGACCTGACGATGACTAGCTGAAAACCTACTTGGAGTTAAGTAGGAATATTGCATCCATATAGTATCCAAATAGCAACATTGTATACATTATTTGTGGGTCAATCTATACTGCATTGTGATGTATCTATCTGTGTATGTCTTAGTTACTCTACAGAGTTGAAGTAAAGAGCTACACTTTGTTTGTCTTCTATCCCCACAGCATTTATTACATGTTCTGGTACATTGTAGATGCTCAATTAGGTATTGTTTTAAAACAAAAGCAAAACCAAACCAAAACCAAACCAAACCAGAACACCTGGCAAATATTTCTATTTTGAGAAATTTCCTGTAGTCAACAATGACTTGCAAATTAATTGTGGTATCCCTGTCTTTAATCTCTTGCAGGCAAATAAATATTCTCTCATGGATCTCCATATACATTCTTGTTGCAAATAAAATTGGATCGGGGATTGTGGCACAGCTGGTTTGAGTACCAGGTACCAACTCACAGCTCCAGTGAAGTCACTGTTGTGCAGCTGGCTGGTTCACAGTCGTTCAGTTTCACTTCGCAGAGACACACACTATTTATGTTCTTCCTCTCACATCTGTTGAACTGCTTCTAGAGTCAATGAGAATTACAGGCTTTTAGCACACTGGAGAGGTCATATAAGACTTTATTTTGTGCTTATTTTCTTTTTTCTTTTATTGCCAGAGGACAGGATTAATATTTGGGTGATAAGCAAATAGTGTCATAGAATTCACATAATCAAATAACTTTTCACAATTGGGAGGGACTTTAAAAATCACTTAGTTGAACACTAGCAGCCCCTATTTTATACATAAGAGAGCTGAGACTTAAAGACTTTAAATTACTTGATTAAATATAGTTACTGGTGAATGTAGGATTAGTGATGTCATCTCAGGCAGACATATTTTAGGGAACAGATGGTAAGTTTTTAGACATACAAAAGTCATTTAACGCATCAGATTATAATGGATTTTTATTGTATTCAATATTTTAAAATCTCAGTTAACTGGAATATTAGAAGTTAGTATTTTCTAGTTAATTAGTTTTTGCTGTAAAGTTAAGGGATAAATCTCTTAATATTGAAAATTATTCTAACATACATCAATGTCTGCTCCTACATTAACCTCCATGAGGCTATGGGGCCATTTTAATTTTTAATCATTGAATAAAAACTATCCTTCATCTAGGATCATTAGTGTGAGATTCTGAAATTAAATATGTAGAATGCAAGAGATCACACTGAATGTGTACTGACCCCAGGATAAGCATATAAGAAGATATTTTTAGATCAAATTCCTTATGTAACTTTGTTTTAATGCCTTTTAATTTTTCTAACAAAAAATTGAACATGTTAACAAAATTTGTATTATTTGAAAGGCAGAGCTAAGTAGGTTCTGCTAATTTAAGAGTTGTTCTAAATATTATGAATGATTTTTGATCATGTGGTGTCCCAGAGGGTTTTATCCACAGCCAGATATTCTCTGGCTTCACCCACATGTCTTCTGTTTGTCAGGATGAATAAACCTCTTTCTCAAACACCAGGAATAGAATATTTGACTGGAAAGTCAGAAAGGTGCTAGCAATTACTGTATCAAGGGCAACATAAGTCAAGTTCCGAGAGGGCAAGGGGAGAGCAAGTAGGTGTCTTGGGCTAAAGCCAGGAAGAAATGAGGACTGCAGGGTCAGGGGACTCAGGCCAGGAATCTGAGAAACCTTTAAGGACTCAAGGGTCCAGACAGCATCAGACAAGACAGCATCAGTAGTCTAAGCCCAGAGTCTGTACAATAAGAGGTTAAGGATCTGACTCAAAAGATCTAAAAAGTGGCACTACATGCCAGAAGGAAGAATGAATCTTAGCACAGAATAAGTATTGAAAGAAGAAATTTTAACTAGGGGCTGAATTTCATGTGTCTTCTTCCTGGGCTCCATTCCAAGTGAAAAGCTGGAACACCTGGGTGAAGGCAGGTTTGTGAACTCAGCAAGATGCTGATAATATAGCCACTATGCCTCTAATTTCTTCTCTAAGTCCTTTTGTTCTGCACATTGTAGCTATTCCACAAATTCTCACTAAGTGAAAGTTGTACACATGAAATGTGTGGGGGGGTGCACATGTATGCACTTTGGAAGGGACTTTGCACTTTGGAAGGACTCTGGTCTACATTTGAGAGACATCTTTAGTAGTTAATGGATTGGCTTAGATAAAAGATTTGGACAAAGTTACATGCTTTGCTAAGCCTAATTTATCAGAATTGTTACTGGTCAGAATAAGAATTATCACATTTTAATTCTTACATATGATTCTTCTCACAGGCTTCCTGGTATATGCAGTTCTGTATTCACTGAGGCCACTGCTGACTTGTGTGTTACTTTATAACTCTTGCAAGACTGTTGATAAAGAATATTTTCCATGACCTATGAGGTCAGTGAGAATTTGAACAATGGAAAGAACAGAAAAAGCCCATTAGCTTTGTCTTTAGAGTTTGTTTTTGTGAAAAACCTTAGGAAGATGAGGCATCAATATGAATTTTCAAACAGGATAAAATTTTCTAACTAGAGGGGACCAAATAAGTGTATATGTAAGTGTATATGGAAATGTTTTGAGGTTGTGAAGTTGTGGAATTTAAATTGTCATTGCAACTAAATTGGAAGCCTTATAAATATGTGAAAGTTCAGGAGCTGTGATAAGAACTGTTTTCTTGTCCTAGTCCCACCACAGAATTGTAGGATGGCTTGAAAAAATTATTTTGCCTCTCTGGATCTCAATTTCATTGTCTGAGACATGAAAATTTTAGACTAAAGCTTTAGGATCCTTTTCAGCTCTGTTCATGATTTATGTTTTGTTTCTCAGACACAGTTTTGGTACATAATGGGTATTCATTCAAAAAATACTTACTGACCTTGGCCCTCACAAAGATACGTGGTTCTAAGAAAGACGAGTGGTCTCATGGGTTGCACAAACAAGCAGAGAAGGATACGGGTGAATAAACCTACAAATTGAGTATCTCACTGAAGTGTGTCTTAAAGAAGATCTGCTGGGCTCTGGACATTTGATGGCACACATAATTGCTTTTGACAAATAGAACTGCTGGTGACAAAAGTTATGCCAACATCTGAGAGAGGTGTAGAATAGCACTACCTAACTTCTTAGGGAAGGCTTATAACTGAAACACAAGGAAATCAAGGCAACAGGATGGACATCCAAGTAAATCAGAATAAGGTCCAACCTACAGAATGTTCTCAGCTGAGGTGTAAAAGATTCTACTGTAGTTGGCAGAGATAGTATTTGCTCTCTACATGAGAAGAGCTAGCAGAATAATGGAAGAGATCTGACAAATGAGACATTCTACGAAGACGGAAAGTCGGATACGATCATGCAGTTCAGACTCCTTCCTATTACTTTTTATATTATCTTTCCTTTCCTTTCTCAACAGCTTCCTTTTCATCCTCTTCATTTTGTCTTCCTGTCACCTCTTAAGAGACTTGTGATTGAGATTACAGTCTGATGAAAACTTGTACTTGAATCATTAAGTTGAAAGATTCTTACTCAAAGGCCCCTGAGAGATTTTCACAACAGAACTACTTCTGGGGACTTGGGAAATGACCAGTCTCTTTGATTTCCTGGGGAAAACCACCACAACAAAGTCCTCAAGGTCAAAGCTCAGTTTTACACTGAACAAGAAATTGCAAATTTTGACTTTTTGGTGGGTTCACAGAGAGGTCACCAGGACTAGTTCCTACACACATTGCCAGGAACAACAGACTTGTCCACAATGCAAAAAAAAAAAAAAAAAAAAAAAAAAAAATCCTTGGAATATAGTTGCAAAGTTTCCATGGATGAATTTAAAAACTTGATGAAATGATTGATCAACTGGCTATAAAATATGATTAAATAGATCAAAGAGCAAAGAGTAGCTTAGAGTGTAATAGTAAACACATAAACTTAGGTACAATAAGGCAAGATTTCCCGTTTCTGTGATTTTTACAATATTAAACTTGTAGTCTTGTTGTTTTCCAGGTAGAGGCACAATTTCCTCAGGCCTTTCCCTGTGTCCTCTCTGGCCCCAAATGTGATTTGATGTCTTTCTGCTCTTTTGAATCTCTATTCACTCTTCTTTGCTATTGCAGGCAATAGTCTGAAACAAACCTTGGAAACCAAGTCTAAGCCTGTATAGACAGACTGTCTGCAAAGCTCACAACATTGCTGAAAATCCAGGTCATCACTGTTAAACAAGGGACTCTATCTTGACCTGGCAAAGCATCACAGCTATCTCTGTGTTTGGGGAACCCAGGTTGTCTAAAGGGAAGCATTGTTCATTTATAGTACTTTCTCCATTGTTCATTTAAAGTGTCTTCCTTAAAAAGATTGTACCAGGGGTCTTTAGACCCTTTCCAATCTCCATTCTTCGACAGGAGAGTGGAAGTTTTGTTGGTAAGAAAGTTAACATTTCACCCAAGAAGAAATATTTTATCTTCTAAAAATAGGGGAGCACATTTGAAACAAAAGAGACTTTTAATTCAGAGACAGTTGGCTTTGTTTTATAGCAGTGGGGAGAATGCACCAAGACAGAACTCAGCTGGAAGAGCCATCTTGGATTGAAAAGTGAACTATCTATGACAAAGAGCGGGGGCTCATTTGAAAAGCCTGAACCCCAGTGGATGGAAAGTCCTTTAACATACGTTGCAGGGACAGAAAGTCTTTGCTTTTGATCTTAGTTTTCAGGTGTGGTTCTTTAATATATCATTGCTTTTAATGCAAACATTTCTAAAAAGTTTTAACCCCATTTGAGTCCCTGAAGTTGTGAGCTCATTTTGTATCGATTAGGGACTGTGGACTTTGAGTCCTTGCTTTTGTTTTACCTCTTGCAATAAATCGTTCCCTATAGTTTGTACTTTGGGAGTCGGCCCACTGAGCTCAGCGCTGTTCTCCTCTTGCTTTCTCAGCAAGGACGGCAGATAGCACTGCTGTGGAACATGCTGCTGAGAACTGCAGGGCAGCCTGCTGAGAAAGCCCTTCTGAGGGTCAGTTTGGAAGGAGCCACAAGAAAAAGGGTGAGGGTTAACGACTCCCTTCATGAGGCTTGCTGGCAGCGGTACTTTGCCGCAAATGGAAATTTCAGAAGTTTCTGTACTGCTCGCAAGAGCATTCCTGGAGTTGAGTAGTAGAAAGCGAGGCCAAGCAAAATGTAGTGACTCTGCTGAACACAGCTCTGTCTCCAGGAACGCATCATCATCATCAAATAGCATTTATTAAAAGCCCACACACATGTGGTGCAGAACAGACCACGTTAAACAAGCACAGTTGGGTTGCTGGTCCTCTGGAGTGCCACAATTTAAAACACTAAAAAATCAAATTTTGCTTCTGTTAGGATGTGTACTTACAACCCAAGAACACTGATAAAGATGGGTTACACAGGGAAAAAGACATTAATACAAGTAATTATTATGATTACCTAAAAATAATAGCAATTAGTGTAGAACTTTCTCAGTGCCAGGGATTAATGCTATTTGTTCATGTTGTTGCAAAATAGTTTTTATTACAACTCTGTGAAGTAGGTAGCATTAATGTATGTATTTTACATAAGAGGCAACCAAAGCTTGAAAAGTTAAATAATTTTCTTGTGAAAACAAAGTTACCAGGTAGCAGAGCCAGGACTTGAACTTGGGCTTATTGAAATCCAAAGATCATGCTAGGCCGTATTGCCAGTTCTCGTTAGAGTTGATAGTTGGCCTTGGGTTAGTTAGTAGAATATCTATTTTTATAATAGAATAATTTCTGTACTTTTATAGTGTGATAATTTATGTATGACTTTAATAAAGTTCAGAAAACACCTCATTTGGCTCTCTTTATTTGAAATGGTGCCATTCCTTCTATTAATGAGGTTAAGAATTTTCTTTGGTGTGGCAAACTGGTGGTTCTCAAGGGTCTCTGACCAGGATAGTTTACAACCAAAGTGAATGAGGAAGACTAATTCAGATCACTGGTCAGAATTACCTAGACCACAGAATTTTGAAATTCATACTTCCTATAATAACTATGCTGATTAATGACCCTCAGATTGAAGGGAGGAGAATTCAAATAATTTCAACCTCTTCCCTTTTCTAGTTTCTTTCTAGTTAAAGCAGAGTGCTGACTGAGCAGTAGTTGGTGGGATTGCACAAAATGATAACCCATTTTGAGAACCATGACCTCTCACCATTACTGCTATTCCCTGCCTATGAGACTGAGTACAGTGACTGGTGGCATGGAAGTCAGGCAGAAAAAAATTTGTATGGACAAATTTTATAGACAGCATACCGACTGAAAAGTGGAGACAAATCCCGAAGTGGAGAGGCTGTGCAGCTGACAGAACGCATCTTGTGCTATAAGAAAGCTTATGCCTTAGCCAAAGAGTTGGGTCCTTCCCTATTTTTATTTATTAGTGGCTATGTGATATTAATTTCTCCATTTATATTACAACATTGTAATATAATGTCCTATCTGTGCATTATGTTGACGTTTATGACCAGCTTTCCTAGCTTTAATATGCAAACTGCATTTTTGCTCAAGACTATTGGTTTCCCCATTTAAAACATCACTTGTTCTCCTATCTGGTCATTATATTGACTTTTATGAACATCTTTTCCAGCTATTCAGCTAATTAATATTCAAAGTATTTTTGTTGTTGTTGTTGAAGTGTATGGTGGCTGCTGTGGTGTGTCATCCAGATTGTTCTTTCATGTCTGAGGCACCATTCACACACCTGCAAGGTGTATCAGCTGTAGACACCTCATAGCTGAGGATTTCTCTGGAGATTGCTCTAGAATAAAGAGAGCTGCTCTGCTCAAGGTTACACCCTCTCCCTGGAGCCAGCTCACATCAAATAATTGGTCTGTGTGGGTGTACAAAGACATGGCCTCCTTGTGTCAATTCTGAAAAACTCTGAAGACCCATTGCAGCTCCAGGGCCTCTTGAAAGACTGGCTAAGGCCCCCATTATAACTGCACACTGCCCAGTCCTCTCCTTTATGGGTGTTGCTCCATTTTAGAATCTGTTTCCCAGGGAACCCAACTTAAACACCAGTTAGGGTAGTCTGAGGAAGCAGACTCTAAAATGGAAATTTGAAGCTACATTACCTGCAGGTTGCAGGGCAATGAGAACTCCATGCCTGGTGGTAGATGGGGGAACTGACAGCCCCTGGCATGCCATGGCAGTATCATTGTTAGAGCTTTCACAAGTGGTGAACTGGAATAGGACACCAGTGGAAGGGAATGCACTGGCAGGGGCAATATCTCCAGCATTTGAGAGGTTCTAGGGAAGTAGTAATTACCAGGCTGAGGAAATCAGATTGCTTTTACTAGGTGCTAGCAATGCACTGGAGACAAGGAAAGGCTAAGCATGATTAATCAGCACTTTAAGGTGAAGTATGAAAGCCAGAGGGCTTTCCTGGCAGCATATAAAATGAATTTTATCTTCTATAACTAGAAGGAAGAAAAAAATCGAGGATCAATTTCAGGACTTCATTGGAACTGCAGAGAAGGTTAACTTTTCAACCTCGGCAAATCTACTATGTCAAGATCAGGGTCCTAGGTAAAAAGCAGGAGTACCCCAAGACTTGGAATGGGGACATCTGGGTTAATGTCCTTAAAAATCTTGAATTCTCAGATTTTCTTGAGTCCTCTGGCCCACAGAAGTAGCCAATTCCACATTTTAAATGCTGTTTGAAGATGACACACAGGCTTTGACAGATAACACACACTCCCTTCAGGAACTTTTCTTGCCTCCATTCCTGAATACCAGACAAATAATTAGTTAATTTACAGTATAACCCAGCCAGGAAAGTGCTAGGCTATAGGATTTCAAACAGTAAATTAGCAGAGGTTTATAAAAAGTAGTATTAAAACCTGGTTGAGGGTGAATTTGTGAAGTTGTAAGTTGGTGTAACTTTTTTTGAAAGGGTATTGTAGAAAATAAATCAGTAGCTTTAAACATATTCTTATGTTGATCCATAAATTCTCCTTCTTGGAAACTATTCTGAAGAAATTACACACACACACACATATACACATGTATTTATGTATATATATATATATATATATAAAATGCCACTGGAAGAGATATTTATAATAGAATAAATTTGAAAACAACCTAATTTTTAACAGTAGAAAATGTCTAGATAAATTATGATATATTGAAAAATGGATTATGCAGGTATATAGTGTTAATAGGAAGAACATTAATGATAATTATGATATAAAAAGAGTCAAGATAAAACTAAATATCATATGAGGTCAAAACACAAAGGCAGAGAATTTGCCCATGTATTAAAAATGGTTATCTCCACCTGGTGAAGTCATAAGTAAATACATTATTTTCCCTCTCTTTTTAAATATATTTTGACCATTCCCAAGAGAGAATTTTAAATTTTATAATCTGGCAAAATTTTTTTTTAAATCTACCTAGTGATCTGAGGAATCTTGTATTTCTGGCCCTGAGCTGCACAGAGATAGAGGTGAGGGGCAGATAAGTGGGAAGCCTCCCTTCCCTGCTTGTGCCTGGAGAAGAGCCATCTGGCCGCTTTGGCCAATGTGAAGCAGGGTCAGTGGCCCTTCTTGGAAGTCTCACCAAGTCTCACAAATTGTTGTCTCAAATTTGGTAAAAAATTAGGTGCAGGTTGTGGGACTGAATTGCCTTTCCTAAGGTTGTGAAAATAGAAAATATCTTAAAATTGTTAAAGCTGTTTGGGGTGCAATCTGGCATTATCTTAAAAAAAGGCACAAATATTTCATCAATCTGTATCCTGGAAATTTAACCCATAGGAATGAAAGCACTGGCATATAAAGATACATGCACAGTCAATACTGCCATAACATTTGACGTTGAAAATGTGCATTCGTTCCAATGAAATTGATATATTAGGGAATACTTTGAGCATAGTATGAATTTTGCTTTCTCTTATCCACAATTTCCTCTGTGAGAAATACTTGGGGATGGAAGAAACTGCATCCAGCTGAACCAAGCTGCCTGGCAAAACACAAAACACAGACACCTCAAATATCTCCAGTTACTTAAGTTCACTATGTGTATCATGAGCCACACCCATCCACATCTGGTGTTAGGAGGTTCCATATGATTTCAGATAAGCCCTACTTCCACTGCTTCACAATAACTCACAAACAAGAAGATACACACTTCTTCACACAAATTTCAGATCTTCTTCAAGGTTGACTGCCATATTTATTTATTTCTTACTATATATTTAACATATGTATTACATATTGTGCAGTTTTACATGTTAATATTTATCTTATGTAAAACTGTGGGGTTTTTTTAGGTTTTTATTATTTTTTTGCATGTTGCTTTTTTTGAAAGAAGATTCTGAATGTTATACCCCCAGCTCCATTTTTTTCCAGAAGCTCTGTGGTTTTCATTGCACAATTGTGCATAGCACAGTGACTTTTAGAGATGCATATATTGTCTTATAGTATAACTGAGTATATAAGACTATTTGTTGCTACTTTGTTTGTAGTGGCCAAAAACCAGAAACAAAGTAAATGCCCTTAATATGTATGTGATTAAATAAAGTGAGTTAATTCATGTCATTGAATAGTGCACAGTTTTTAATAAGAATAGATTAGTGTTATAATAACAGCTTAGAGAGATTTCCATGATGTAGTGTAGCTATATATTTTTTGAGCACTGACTATATGCCAAACATGATGTTAAGCTCTTTTGGTGTGTAATTTCCCTAAAAATTATATTTGGGAATACAAATATAAATGAGTGAAATAGGAGTTTTTAAAAACAAACAAACAAACATGATCCTAATTTGTTGCAGGATTCAGATACATAAATAATAAGTTAGACTGTGAACTCAAAGCACAGATAGGCTTTCTTAAAAGACAAATGTTGCATTTCAGAAGTGTAGCCAAGGAAGAGTCACTGTTATGATTTAAACTCTAGGTGTTTCAGACATGGCGAGACAGGTAAAATGTATATATCAATACCATCAATGCAAGGAAGTATGCAACAAATAAATGCAGAATAAGAGGTATAAATTAGATACTTTAGGCCTTGGAAGGCTTCCTTTTTGGCTGAAGCCTACAAGAAACCATCATGGAGAGACATTTAATATATGCTTTAAATTATAGATGAAACTTTTATGTCAAAGTTTTAAAAGCAGGGATATAAAGTTTAGGGGAACAAAATATATATTTAAAATAGTAATAATCTAGAGGGGTTGGAATTTAGGATTATTTTATAAACATTTGAGTACTAACTGAATATGGTAGTTGAGTAGCAACCAAGAATCACAGGTGAAAAAGGAATTTTAAGTAAACATCTAGGCCATATCCTGATTTCAGGAAAGGCCACAATAATACATTTCACTTATGTCTACTCCTTGAATTAGTCAATTAGTCAGAAGAATCACTAGAGTACTCCAGGAGACTGGCCTTCAGAATTCTAGTTATGCATTGAACTTCACCACCTGTGGATTGAGCAAGCCACTTCACCTCTCTAAGGCCTGAAGTTTCTCGTCTTTGAAATGAGAATGTTGAAGGACATGGTCCTGAGTTTTAGGGTTTTACAGTTCCTGACAGATAAGCCTCCATATTGTTTCCAAAGATTTGTGGGAGTCATGCTATTTATATTCACCCTTCAACTTTACCAAAATATGGGCTTTCATAATTGGATTTATTTGGCATAAAGGAATAGTTATTAAATGAAGTCTCTTCTTTGGGTGAAGAAAGATCCATGAGTTGGCACGTTCTAGCATATTGGCTCATATTCATGAATTCTGTATACTCTCTTTGCAAGAAGAAAAAAACCCAACCAATTGGAATTATTTAACCACTCAGAAATTTTAGGACTTTTTTTCCTTGAAATGTCACAATGATTTCAACAGTGAAAATTCTTTACATGTAGCCACAAATACTAATTCTTATTCTCTTCAAATGCCACAAAGGCATCTACTCTTATTTCCTCTGTGCTTGTGGTAGTTTTTTAAAAAAAGAGAAAATATATATACACATATATACATACACACAAATTTGAAAAACATATCTCAAGGTATAAGAAAAGAGAAAAAAAGTATAAAAATCATAATTATAAAAACATTACTGTATACACATGATGTACGGTATGTCAAATCTAATTTCTTTTTTCTTTTAGAGTTAACGAGAAAGGATTGGAGCGTGCCTTTAATAGAAGAGCAATATCTTGCACTATATTTTTAAAAAGTCTTAGCAACTTGTTAATAGATTTATTTTCTATGTGAAATTGTCATGTTGAAGGTTAGGATGTGGCTCATTGATCCAGTCTCATATGCTAAGGTAGGGATTGTAAGAGATGATCCCTAAAGCCCTGTAGCTTATCAGGTTTATGATTCTGTGATCGTTATGGACAGTTTGCTTTCAAAAAATCATGCACTTGTAGATAGAATACTAGTATATACATAAACAATTTTTCTGAATGGCTGTCAATTTAGATTTAAGTCTTAGAGTTATATAAAATTTGTTTTTGTATAATTTAATTTGCTATGAATTCACAAATGATTCAAAAGACATTCAAAACATTTTCAAGCTGGGTACAGTGGTTCACAGTTGTAACCCCAGCAATTTGGAAGGCCGCGGCAGGAGGATTACTTGAGGGCAGGAGTTCACTTGAGACAAGCCTGGGCAACATAGTGAAACCCTGTCTTCACAAAAAATGAAACAATTAGTAGGGCATAGTGACATGCACCTGTAGTTCCAACTACTCAAGAGGCTGAGGTGGGAGGATTGCTTGAGCCCGAGAGTTTGAGGCTGTAGTGAGCTATGGTTGCACCACTGAACAATACAGCCTGGGTGACAGAGTGAGGTACTGTCTCAAAAAAAACCAAAAAAAAACCAAAAGAACAAAATTTTTTTTCGTAACAGACATTGTTGAAAGGGAAAGGCATAGTGTTAGTGTCTCTGGGCTAGCTTTTTATTTCTATTGCTATTATTTTTGCTGACTTAAAACTGACAGTTATTTTTGTCTTTTTCTAATTCTCACTTTATGGGATAATTTTTGAGACAGAAACAATCTCTCAAGTTTGGAATAAAAAAATTGCCAATTCCTGAGTGTATATTGTGACCAACGTTGCTGTAAGAATTAATAGATAACTTTTGAATCAAAATATAGGGATGTTTGGCAGTAACCATAAACCAAAGAATCTTCAAAATTCAATATTTTCTTGTTTTTGTTCCAACTTCTCATTCTGGGGTAGAGGAATATTTGGATATCCTACCTTCTGCCTATGATTTCTGTGATCCTTTTCAGTTTTGTTGTTTTCTCAACATAGAAAATATCTGATTAAATACTTTGTTAACTCTTATTCTCATTTAAAGGGAGGTTGAGGATCGGCTGCCACTTCCCACAGGAGTCTGTACACTAGGTAGCAGTCCCTGTTTCAGACTGAGTCAGGTAGCTGCACTCCTGGTGGGACATTTAGAAGAGGGAAGGACATGTTACCTAGGGTTTCTTGCCCAATCTCGAAAATAGAGCTTCTCAATTATTTTATACTATAGCTTAGTTATTTGCTTTGTCCAGTCCAGGTTGCAAGCGTCTCATGACTCTATTATTGTTTATTTTGATTTATGTTGGATTGAGAGACATATTGAAGCTTTTAATTTTTTTCTGCTGAATGGTTGAATGTTTGCATGCAGAATTTTACTGTCAGAATTGTTATGCAGTCTGAGCCAAGGTTATTTAGTTCTATTGGCTTTTAGTTTCACTCATGCCAATTTGAGGGAGTTCCAGCAGTCAATTTCTTGTCTTAAAAAGAAATTAGTTACTTGTCAGAATTCTAATCATGCCTAGAATAAGGTCTTCCAAGGCAGCTCCAGAAAACTACTATGGGAAAAGGAATTTAGAAATATGAGTTCTATTGCTTGACTCAATTACTGAATATTTTGAATCAAGGTTCCCTAATTTCTGCCTCAATTTCTCCCTCTGGAATATGGAAACATGGTACAATGTAGGGATAATGTGATATTAGGCCATACATTTAAATAATTACAAGGCCTTGGCAAATCCTTCAAGGTCCTTTTAAAAAGATACACATTTGGAGCTACACTTAAATAACCAAAAGTTATTAGGAAATTCACCCTGAAAAAGCACTCTGGGAATATATACATCAACATTCATGCCTGAAATATTATTCTTAAAAAGCCAGCAGCAAACTGTACAGAAAACATGTTCAAGTATCATGCACATGGAGAATTCTCATCAAACTAGATGAATTAAACAGAGAATGTAACAGCTTGATGTGTGGGCAGATGTAAAATCTAAATATTCACATTTATTAATTCTAAGGAAAGTATTTTGTGGCTAAAATTTCCATTGATTTGGATTAGTGCAAACACAATATCTATATTACTCTGCTTTTCCGATGTTTCTGATACAGAGATTTTTGTCTCTGATATTAGCAGAAGTTTAGGGCTGGAAATCTGGGTCTCTCCTTATATAGAATTCTTTGCAGGAGTTGTGACAGTCTTTTGGCTATTTCTTTTGCATATGCTTATGCTTTGGTTTCATGAGCCTTCCTGCTTCTTGATCTGACCTTCTCAGTACCACATTAAACTGTCAGTTTCTAGTGCTTATTTGGAATATTTTCAGAGTGAACATATGGATTTTATAGTAAGTCTTTGTAACACCATTTTGACTCCTTAGTAGCTTTTTCTCATCATGATATTATTTGCATTATATTGAAGCATGTATATTTTGCTGGGCCAGGATAAAATTAGGGTGTAATATAGAGAATGTGTTTTAAAACCATTTATGTAAAACTGAGAATGTGGATGAATGCCATTGCAGTCTAGCTATTGACTGGCAGGATATATAATGTACACCACTGGCATGGAACATAATTTGAAATGATTTAGCAGGAAGAATAAAACATCTTTACTGAAATCCAAGGAGCAAAGGAATACTTTCACAACAGTTTTCTAGAACTTGAGCAAAGAACATTAATATTTATGTACATTCTTATGAAATGCATAAACCTCTGTTGCATCATTTAAGGTGGTCTCTCCAAAACTAATTTAATAGAATACATGAAACAGATAATTCCCTATAGTTTAAGGACCTGAACCAATACAATTATGATTTATCTTCCAATTTTTATCTTTGAAAACAGCTCTGAATGCTAATTACTAGGAGATCTGTCAGGAACAAGGTGGTCACAGATTTTATTTGGTATCAATTCATTCACACTCCATTCAATGCTGGATTCAGGCAATGGAAGTTCTGCCTGAGGACTGGATTATGGTCAGGTCAGGACCACCCAACTGTTGCGTGGTTAGTGGAACTCAGGCAAGAATCATCAAAGGACCTCCTCCCAGACTACTCAGCCATTCAATACCTCTTGCATAGTGCTTTATGATTTATAAAATTATTTCACATCTATTTATCCTTTTGAGCCTCACAACAAAAACCCTTTTGTCTAAGTAAGATAGATAAAATATTCCAATTTTACAGGTGGAAGAATTCAGGTTTGGAGAGACTAGGAAAGTTAATGGTAGCTGATGTTCAAATACAGTTCCTGGGACTTGAAGTCCAGTGCTCGGCCTCTGCAGGCTACAAGTAAGATGAGGCAGGGAGTGAATCTACAAATTGTGGAAACCACATCTTGGATGGTCTGTGCTTAATAACAGACTGAAGTGCTGTGGCCATCTTAATTACTGAAACACTCAGACACTAAAAATTCTCTTTAGTGCTGATTACTGATGTGGCCACTTGTGTTTTTGTCTGAGGGATTGAAAAATCTTTCAATATTCCGGGCCATTAATAACATCAAATGTGCCAAGAAAAGAATATGAGAACTTCAAGTTATAGAGTGTGATTCTCAGGTGAAAATAGCCCCGGTTGTATTAATCTTTAATAAGGATTATGTTTGTTGCCTAGTCAAGGGAACATATAAGGAAGAGAAAAGCAGTTGGCATGGAAAGAGTTCTTCAAGGACCTTCTTTCTTCTTGCCCTGACTCTCCTCCTATCATTCCTCTTCAAGTTCTCTGGGTGTGAAACAAAACAGGTAGACTGGCAAATGCTGCGTGTGGAGTAAGAATTACTTCAGCTTTTGAATGATTTAATTTTCCAACTATAATCTTGAATTCTTCCAATGACAATTTTGACTTAATCACCTTGAAATGCCATTTCACATAATCTTGGGGAATGCCTCTGAAAGCCCAACTATTCCTCAGAAGAATCTCATCTCTACCCTTCTGGTCAATTAGTGTTTTCTTCCAGTCATCCGTCTCACAGAAACCAGAGAATTCACAGCCCTTGACCCAATCGGAGAAAGGGAAAATTTCCAAGAAGACTTAAGGAAGGAAAATGAGCCACAAAAGAGAAGGAAATTAAAAAATGACTCTAAATAGCTTCAGAGCTATTTAGTCACCAGTTAATAATTCTGTGGTCGAATGGGTACTTTTGGTCTCACAAATTTAATGGCAAATATTGTTCACTTTACATGTCTGTGTATAATTTTTTTATAGAAAATATCTTCATGGATTTTTGAAATCTTTCTCTTAATAATTTGATCATCAATCAGTTGTCTAGAAAGTTAAAATACACCTGAAGGTAAAAAATAATTGATATATTTTTCTGGGACATGTAATTTTCATTACCTATTTATTAGTCAGTCTACTAAGTGCAAACCAGTGTACACTGTGCTGGGTGGGGGTGGTTTAGGGACAGGAATGAAATATGGTGATTCGCCCCTTCAAGGAGCTACATTAAAGGAAGACAAGAATAACACGTTTAAAACAAATTGGGGCTAAATTACACACTAAGACTATGAAATTTTAAAGGCTACAGGGAAGGGGCAAAGGGCTCTCTAAAAAAGATGCAGTCTTTGAGCCTTAATAAAGTTTATAAAATTGACCAGAGATGTCTTGGACACCCTCTTATTTACCTTCTATTTTCTGTCAAGAATTATTTTCAAAGAAAAGTAATTATTTGAGGAGTCTGAAATGTAAGGTAGAGAGTATTCTGCCTCTCGGAGGAAATGGTGTTCTGGATGATTTCCAGTGGGAGTTTCTGCCAGACACTAGCTGATGGAGGCCTCTGACAAGTTAAGCTTGGTGAGCTACCACCTGTGCTCACAGTAGAGGAGCTAGGACTTGGAGCTGATATTTTATTGAGTTCTTATCAGAATCCATGCTGGGATTCTCAGAATTAGCTAGGAGCTAAGTATAAGTATAATAGCTAAAGACATCTGGCCACATAATTTAGAGACGCCTAGAAAGCAGAGACTTTCTCCATTAACCTCTTGCTTAAATGTTGAAGGCTGTTTTCAGTACAAGCAAGGGCGCACCATCAGTTGGGAAGACATCTTAAAGCTTTGGAGGCTCTTTGCTCCCTTCAGGTAATAATTTGTCAAGTTTTCTTTGTTTTTCAATGACACACCAAAGGTGAGAAATTACTTGAGTCACTCAGTAAGCTAACTTAGCATAACTGGAAGTTACTAAAATCATCCATCTCTATATTCTTCATCGTCTCTCCTGAGTGATTAATTAGTTGTTATAGGCGCCATGCATGTTGAAAAAATGGTTCTTATTTTTTAGGACTTTATGGTTTTTTATAAAAGTCCATAACTGCCTTAAAGTCAGAAAATTGGAATTGGCTTTCTTTTCTTAATTCTTTAATTTGGCAAGATATATTTTAGACCCGACAATACAGGCAATGAGAATTATCTCTCTGTCTCTCTCGGTGTCTCTGTCTCTTTGTGTATCTCACATACATCCCAAAATTCATTATGAGGAAAGAAAAGAAAATTGGTCAAATATCTACATAAGAAAATTTCAGGAAACATTTCTTCTTTTTGCAGGTTGGGTGTGGATTGGGGAGATATACTACAATAGTCAGTTACATTAATAAAAAGGATGGTTTAGTCCAATGGCTTTGTTGCTAGCTTCATCTGCTTCAGAGGAGAGGAGGACTTCCTGAGTGCAAACATATTTTGTGGGAAGAAGTGAGGTCTTTGTTGAGAAAAAACAGTGGAAAGAATGGGATGCTTGGAAAATACATATTTTAAACAGTTGGACAAAGACAGCTGGTTCATTTTTTCCTTCCTGCCAAGCCATTTCCACTTAGGATTCAAAAAAACCGCAGTTTGATATTGGATTTAGAACCAAAATTTCAAAGAAACACATTGCCAGGGAACATGCATAGAATTCCCACTGATAATAGCATAAAACACAAAAGGATAGAGTCTGACCTCCCAGTGCAGTCTCTCCTTTTGGCACATCAGGTGACCAGCTAACTGCATATCTTTGTACATATACAATGTGTTGCTAGATTGTAAGTGACTTGAGGATAGCTGCCTAATTGATTTCTTTTTATCTTATCTTTGGTAGCAACTTGGTAAACAATAGACAATAACTGTCAATAGTACTATATTTAAGTTTACAGTGTCAGTGAGACTGCTATAATCTGTGTTAGTTGGGTCTGCCAAGAAGCAGGTGTGCCAAGAAGCAGACACCAAGACAGGATTAAACTTGCAAGAATTTGTTAGCAGAAATTTTTAAGGGAAATGCCTGTGAGCAAGAATGGGGAGGGAGCTGGGAAAGTCTGGGAGAGATATCAGACTGAAATGCAGGTTTGACAGCAAATGACAGAGAGAAGGAAGGAAGCAAGCGTGGGTGGAAACATCTTAGACTGAAGTGCCGGTCTAAGAAAAGTTTAGCCACACCACTGGGGAGTCCGCTGGCCAAAGTTGCCTATCAAAGGAATACTCCCTCTCCCAGGAAAAGGTCTGACTTAGTGTCCCTGCTGCATTTAGTCACTGCCTGGAAGTAACTGGTGGAAAGTGTGACTGAGGAGAAGTGATGAGATTTGAGAGTACTACCCCAGGGGCTGCTGGTCGGTGACACTCCCTGAATAGAGAGATCTAAGAAGCGTATTCTTGTGGCTGCTACACAGTCCTAGATTAAAATTTGTGCATCTGTTCAACAACAAAGGAAGTTTTCCTTCTTGGAAACATCTACCGGAGGCTGTACAGATTAACTGAGATAATATATACCAAGGGCTTAGCACAGCACATAACACACATTGATTACATAGTAAGAGGCACCTCTTTTCTTATCATCATTAATGGTATCACCTGCCTAGCTATCATTTACTGAACCTCATTATGTATTAGGAATGATGATGGGCACTTTATAGGCAGTGGAACATACTAGGAACTTATTGGCTTTGGTGGCAGACAGAATGCAGTTTTAAACCAAGATGTGGCATCTACTAGCAATGTGACCAAATTGGGCAAGTTGTTGAAAGTCTCTGAACCTCAGTTTTCACCTTTGTAAGACAGAGAGAAAATACCCATCATGGAGAGAGGTAGAGGGATTAAAGTAATAAAGTATTAGTGTCTGGTACATACCATAAATGCCATATGGGATTCTCGTTATTATCATTTCTAAGGATTGCAAGAACACACCAAAATTATTGATCCTGAAAGGCTGACTTGTATGGACTATAACAACTGGGCTCTCCAAGTTCTCAGGCTTTCTTTTGAGTTTGGCCAAAGAGAAGACTTTACAGGAATCTATGGGAGAGGAAGACAGTGAAGTCAAGTGTGTATTATTATCTTGGCCCTTTCCCTGGGACACTGCCTATGTCCCTCTACCAAAAGTCACTGTTCTTCCCAAGACAGCAGACTCCACCCAACTCTCTCTCTCATTCTGGATTCTGATAATTGCTTCCCCTGTCTCTTTCAGCCTACTAGTGGTAAAAACAGCTGTCACTCTTTCTAGATTATTGCACTAGCCTTTGTAGCTCCCCTAAACCCACATATTTGTGAATCGGTCCCTCTGAATTGTCCTACTTTGAGTATGTCCTCACTTTCCTATTTGGATCCCCTCTCTTCAACCCTACACCTCCTCTCCATGAAATTAATGCTCATTAGATGTTAGAAATAATGACCTTTTAAATAGGGAACAAGAAAGACAAAAGGCGTAGTGAAGTAGTCCTGTATTTGAAACCTAACACTGTAAAATTTGTTTGATTTAAGAGAAACTTCCAATCTTTTTAAAAAAATATGGTATTTGAAAACAACCATACTGAGACCTAAGGAGAAGAGTGGACAAGAAACTCCAAACCTAACTATCGAACCCCTGGGTGATTTGGGGTGTGTCCCCTAATCTCTCTGACCCTTAAATCAGAATGTGGGCAAATGTGTGACTGAGATCATTTTGGCTGTAACAATACTGGCCCCCAAAAACATTGTTTATGGAGGGATAGTTCATTTTTTGGTTCTTGGAAAGGAGCTTTAAAATTCTTGGGCAAAGGACAAATGTATCAGGGCAGATGATTTTGTCATCACTGTGTGTTGGGCTCTACTTGGAGGAATCTCCTGTCTAAAATTGAGGACAGTGACAGGAAAGATCACTGTAACTCCTATTGAGTCCTTCGAGGGTAGTGGGCAGGCAGGGAAACCTGATGCCCAGGGAGGGTTTCCTGCTTTTCCGACTGGTGTGAATTCCCTGAAGTAAAACAGCTTGAAATTGATGGCCCCAGGTAGAAAAACATTAATAAAGGAAAGAATGGAAAATCAGACACCATCAGTGTGAATGTGAAAACTCTAGCCAGCAGACAATTTCAAACAGATTTGTGGAGAATTTTTCAAGAGCTACTTAGATAGGATTCTGTGCTTTCTTGGACTTCAAAGACCAGACATGGGGCCCATATGATACCTACAGATTCGACACAGATGACCTGTTCTCACTCTGTCTCTGCTTTTTGGCATTGAGAGCAAGCAAAGAGGAATCTGTCTTTGGGTGGAAGATGTTTTCCTAATGGTTAAAGGAAAACTTTTGGCTTCTGGTTCAGGAGTTGCCTCACACCATCTTAATTAATTATGTCTTAAAGGATATGAGTAAAATTAGATTATTGAAGAGAAATTTCATTGGCTTTGCTTTCTTTTTGGGGAAGAAATTGAAAGTGCTCATCAACTGAAACAATAGATGCCAGGAATTAGAGGAGAGTAACAATAACTCTGACAGCTCTGAATAGGGCAAAGTCTTCCTCATTTCTTCATAGACCCCTGGCCTCCTGTCTTCCACAGGTGAGTTAGGCTCCCTGTCTGGCTTTACATCATGCCACTATTAATCTCCCTTTTGAACGAACTGTCAGGCCACAGAGCACACTTCCTCATCAACACAGTCTAGCCACTCTCTGTAATCTCAGGTGCCAAGAACATTGAGCACAAGGTCCCTTCTGGATGAAAACAAGGCCAAGTTGGGGGTGGGGGTGGGTGGAGAGCAACTCTCTTTGTCAGTGAGATCATATTTAGTAGAAGAAATAGAGGATATGGACCAAACATTGTTTTTTCAATGCTTACTAGCTTTGCTATTTTGGGCAAGTCTCTACCTCTCCGAGGTTCCTCTGTAAAATGGGGCTATTGTGAAAACTCACCTTGTATCATTACTGCATTGCATAAATGAAATGATGTATGTAGACATGTTTTGTAAACTTTGTGATTTGCATGCTGTGTGAAGATTAGTTGCAATTAACATGACCCACGTAATAAAAACACTTTAATGCTTTTTTAATTTGTCTGTTTTCATGTTGTCTTTTGATAGATAATAATCACTTTGGAGAATTTACCTCTGTGCAATTGATCCATTCATATTTATTCAGCATCTGCTTTGTGCAAGGCCTTATTCTAGGCTGTGGGAGATATAAAGGTGACTAGCACATGGTCCTGACTCTCTTAGAACCTACAAACTAGTTAGAAATTTAAGACTCTCAAAAATAACTACTAGTGACATAGACTGCCATTGTTATGCTTTTCCTGCTTTTCCAAACACAACCTTCTCCACTCCATGTGGCCCTAGTGGGGTTGTAACCATGGAGCACTCTTCCCTTTCCTTCCTTTTTCTTGGTCTCACAATAGTAGTTGGAGCTCTTTGGTTGTAAGCAACAGAAATGGACTCTGGTTGAGTTGAGCAAAAACGGGAATTTGGATGAGACATTAAACAATTAGCAAAGCTAAAAGGAAGTGATTAAGGTAGGTTCCCTAAAAGCAGAGCCTGAGACATGGACTGAGGTGCCCATGGTTTATTAAGGGTTTGCTCTTTAGGAAAACTTGTAGGGAATTGAGGGAAGCAGTATAGGTAAGTGGAAGGAGCTAAGCAAGGATGTGGTCTCAGTTAAAGTCTGCCCTTGGTCTGGAGGTATGTGGTCCCCAACCACAAATTAGGGACCAGGATGCAGAGCTCCGCCGCCCCTGCCCAGGGAAAAATTCTCTTCCGTGAAATTTAGGAAGTGTGTCTGTAGGAGGGACGCACAGCAGGAGGTGAGCAGAGGAGAGTGAGCGAAGCTTTGTCTGTATTTAAGCTGCTCATGCTTGAATCATGGCCTGAGCTCTGCCTCCCCCTATTCCCTGCCACATCCGTGGAAAAACTGTCTTCCATGAAACTGGTCCCTGGTGCCAAAAAGGTTGGGGACCGCTCTCTTAAGGTAAGGGGCCAGGTTCTTGTACCTTGTTATCAGGCAAACATTGGCCACCTCAGGTTGGGGGACAGTGAAACCTCCCAGACGTCTCTTAGGAAGGTGTCCTCAGTTAGCCAAGGTCAATGCTCTGGAGAAAGCTGCAAGTATGAACTGGTAGGTGCAGGACACTCAGCGGCTGGGTAATGTTGCCCTGGCTGGTAAAGGGAATATAGGCGGGGTATCACAGAAGCATCTACTAAAGAAAGGTAAGAAGGTGAGGTCCAGAAAAGGTCAAGACCCAGAGTCTTCTGGAAGATATCATGGGTATCAGTATCAAGAATGAGTTATTATGGTATTGGAATGAGTGAGCACCAACCATTTTCTCATTGCTGCAACACTCTACTTAAGTTCAAAGGCCAGACAGAAGGGCTCTCACTGGACATTGGAATAGAAAATCTATGTATTTTTTTTGTGACTAAGTAATCTGAGAATACACAAAATTAGAATTGAAGGAAATTGGTCTGCAGTAGTAGAGAATGAAGCCACACAGACAGGGGAGCAGAGCTGAGATATTGAAGAGAGAGACAGAGACTGAGATCTGATGATCTCTTCAGGCATGACTTTATCCAGGATAAAGGCGCATGACCCCCTTACTTCCCATTTAGCCAATAAATTCCATTTTGATACCCTTTTCGATTAAATTACTTAGGGCAGTTTTTTATCACTTGCAATCAAATGGGCTGTGATAGGCAGACATTTGGCCCCCAGACGTTACTCCTGGGAATATGCTATGTTACATGGCACAAGGGACTTTGCAGGTATAATTAAGGTTATTTATCAGCTGACCTTAAAATAAGTAAATTAAACCAGATTATCTGGGCAGGCCTAATCTAATCACACAAGCCTTGAAAAACAGAGGTTTTTCTCTGACTAGTAACAGAAAGGGAAGTCAGGGATTTAAAGTACTGTCATTGGCTTGCAGATGAAGGGACCATATGTCCAGGAAATGGAGGTGTTATTCCTGTAACCACAAGGAATTGAATTCTACTTGGAAGCAGAATCCAGAGCCTCCAGAGAAGAGCCCATCCCAGCCAACATCTTGATATCTGCTTTGTGATCCCCAAGTAGAGGGCACAACTAAGGCATGCTGTGCCCAGACTTTGGAGCCACAGAACTGTGAGATTATAAATGGGTGTTGTTTTAAGCTGCTAAATTTGTGTTTATTTGTTATGGCAGCAATAGAAAACTAATACATGAGCTGAATAAGTGGTACTCTTTCATCCAGTAAGGTTTATGGAGCCCCTGCCTCATGTCCTGCTACCCTCAGAGGTCTTATGGCCTCATTCTTATGGTAAAGAATGTTTGTTATAGTGGCAAGAACAATGTCTAATTCATCTCTCTGTCTTCTGGCACATGATAGACACTCAACTCCAATTTGTCCCACTAACCCAAATGGCTTTACACTATAGTTGGCTCAAGGGAGTAAAGAGACAAAGACTTTAGTGTGGGTTGGATGTTATGCTTTAGAGCTGTGGTCCCCAACCCCTGGTTAGAAACCAGACTGCACAGTAGGAGTGAGCGGTGGGCGAGCAAGCAAAGCTTCATCTGTGTTTATAGCTGCTCCCTATTGCTCACATTACCGCATAAGCTCCGCCTCCTGTCAGATCAGCCCTGGCATTAGATTTTCACAGAAGCGGAAACCCTGCTGTAAACTGCATGCAAGCGATCTAGGTTGTGCACTTCTTATGAGAATCTAATGCCCGATGATCTGAGGTGGAGCTGAGGCAGTGATGCTAGCACTGGGGAGCGGCTGCAAATACAGATTATCATTAGCAGATAGGGTTGACTGCAGAATAAATGTAACGTGCTTGAATCATCCCGAAATCATCTCCCCTACTGGTCCATGGAAAAATTGTCTGCCATGAATTTGTCTTGGCCTTCAATTTATATGCTATGTGAGGAAGGAAATGTATCTTTTAAGTGCTTAGGCTGTTTTCTCACACTTTAAAATACAGACCTGCTTAGTCGCCACAGATATTTCTATTTTGGTTCGTTACTAAGATTAATTGTGAGTCTTTATGGTTATGGTTTAAACACCACAACCATCAGCACATTTCAGGCCTAATGCCTGGAGCAGATTCAGGAATCAGCAAATTCAGCAATTATCTAATACCTGCTTCTCAAAAATTTAATGTGGTTATGCTTAATTAATGTTTTTCCCTTGATGACTAGCATCAGTGTTCAATCTAGTTATCGTTATTTGTCCTCATAGAACTGTTCCAGATTGCACAGGGTGTCCTGGTTCTTCTCTACCTGTCAGCCAGTTGTCTGAAATATGCCCCCTTCCCCTCACTTCTTTGATCTCTGCCGGTCCCAGTTATTAATTCATCTCCCAGGGCCTGTTCTGGGGACTTGCAAACAGTTGGTTCTTTGTACTTTCCACTCCAGCCTGCCTCCTGACCAGCTTACTTTCCCTTCTTTCAATGCTTATCCCTTGGTCAGGAATGGGGATTCCCCTTAAGGGACCCCAGGTTCACTTTCCTTATGATTTCTGTACTTGAAAGGAAATATTCAAGTACTCTTAAATTTTTATGTCCTTCCATAGGATGGCTAAAGACTACTGTGCATCTCAGAGCTGTGAGAGTTTAGGGTTTTAGTAACTTTGATCCATATAAAACTTCCAGGCAAAACCAAACAAACAAATAAAATGACTATTCCATCATGATCACCTCTGTTCTACAGATGTGTTGTTCTTGAAGCCCTTGTTGCTGTCCTTAGAATCACATCTTCATATCTAAAAAGGAGCAACAGTATTAGGTAATAATTTGGGTCTCTATTCGACATCTTCCCTTGAGAAGTATTAAATGTTGCCAGTATCTTGACAGTCCAAAAGCTAGTCATGTAGTTGATAATTTACTAATGAGATGAATGTGGTGAATGTCCATTTCCCTTTAATTAGTTCTGTCAATATAAAATTGGCAAGAGATGACAGTAAAGAGATATTGGCATTTAAACATGTTCATATTACTTTTATGATTTAGGATTATGACAATTTTCATAGGTGATATCCTTACAGCAACCCTGTCTGGTTTGTAAGTTTTGAAATTATAGTGTCATACCTCTTTCCCATTCCTGCAGACAGAGGCAGTAACACTAATCAGACACTGGAGTTTTGATCAGATCACATACAGCTGTGTAGCTATGATCTCATTTTATTTTATATTAACTAAATGATATTTATGATTTATGTGGAAAAATAGATATTTCATTTTCTTTTTCTGGAAAAGTTTGCTGTATAATTCGATCTGTGTGTTTTTGTTTTTGTTTTTTCAACTCTTCCCTGTGTTTTATATGATCAAAGTTATTGTTTTCAAGACTAAAGTAAAGGGAGCTGTTTCTCTTTTCCTGTTTTATTATTAGAGAGTCTTGGAACACATGTATGACCATGGTTCACTTTTCTGGTTCAAATTACTAGAATTCAGAACTTAGACTTGGCATTCTATTAATAGAAAAACAAATGAAGAATTATTTCCTTACTGATTTAAAAACTTCTCATTTTTTTCCACCCATGATATTTTCATGAGGGAAAGAAGTTTGTTAGGCTAGGAAAATAAATGATAATAATATTAATAACTACTGCTTATTGAATGCCTAGTCTGTGCCTGATAATTTGTATAAACAACATCACCTTCTAATTCTGATAATATGGTGGGCCAGATACTCAGACAAATCCTCCCACTGAAAACTACCAAAAGTGCTATATAATGGTTCTTAAAAGCATTCATAAGCAGGCAATAAAGTAAGAAATCATCAGGCTAAAAATTCTCCCACTGAAAACTACCAAAAGTGCTATATAATGGTTCTTAACAGCATTCATAAGCAGGCAATAAAGTAAGAAATCATCAGGCAAAAATCTAGGTAGGTAATGCAAATCCAGAAAGCTAAAGTACCTCTAAATTGTACTTTGCTCCAGAGGACATTTGCTGAACCTAGTAACTTGGAGATTCAGTCTTTTCATAGAGTTATGAGACAGGAAACAAAACCCACAGAATGCTAGGACAAAAGCACTCTGCCCTCAGCAAAACGGTGGACTATACATGCCACACCCTCCTCTCAGAAAAACAAATAGATGGGAAATATGAGCAAGATTAAGAGACACAAAGAAGAGAGTGAGATATCTAACATAAGTATAATTTGAGTGTCATAAGGAGATAATAAAGAGAATAGGAAAAAGTAATGTCCAAAGAGATATTGGCTGTGAATTTTCCAGAATTATTAGAAGACATAACTCCTGTGATATATAAGTTCTGGTGAATTTAGAGCAGATATTAAAAAAGAAATCCTTACCAAAATACATTAGCTTGAAACTACAAAACACCAGACAAAGAATGTATCTTTAAAGCAGTCAGAAGGAATAAGCTGACCACCTGCAAAGGCATGGTTAACAGCTGATTCCTTGTAGTAATAATGGAAGCCAGAACCAGTGAAATGATATCGTCTGTATGGTAAGGGAAAATAATTACCAATTGGAAATTCTTAACCCAGTAAAACTATCTTATAAAATCAAAGGAAAAATAACAACACGTTCAGGCAACCCTAAACTGAAACTGAGTATCACTTATTAATTTTCACCAAAAGATCATCAATAAAGTACTTTCTAAAGAATATATTTCTAAAGGATATAGTTCAGAAAGGATGAAAATGATACTAGATGGGAAATCTTAGGTGCAATAAGAAATGATGAGCAGTCTGGCTTCATCCCAGGGATGCAAGGACAGTTCAACATATGTAAATTCATAAATGTGATTCACCACATAAACAGAAGCAAAAACAAAGATCATATGATCATCTCAATAATCTCAACATATGCAGAAAAAGCATTACATAAAATTCAGCACCATTTTATGATAAAAACTCTTAACAAAGTAAGCATAGATGGAACCTATCTCAAAATTATAAAAGCCATTATGATATCATACTGAATAGGGAAAAGTTAAAAGCATTCCCACTCAGAACTGGAACAAGACAGGGATACCCACTGTCACCACTTCTATTTGACATAGTGCTGGAAATTGTAACCAGAGCAATCAGGCAAGAGAAGGAAATCAAGGGTATCTAAATGGGGAAAGAGGAGAACAAACTATCACTCTTTGCTGATGATGTTATATCTAGAAAACCCCAAGATTCTGCCAAGGGACTCCTGGAATTGATAAATAAATTCACCAAAGTTTCAGGCTACAAAATCAATGCACACAAATCAGTAGCATTCCTATGCACCAATAACAGTCAAGCTGAGAATCAAATCAAAGATTCAATACCTTACATAATAGCTATAAAGAAAATAAAATACCTAGGAATATATTTAACCAAGGAGGTGAAAGATCTCTATGAGGAGAACTATGAATCACTGAGGAAGGAAATTGCAGATGATGTAAACAAATGGAAAAACATATCATGCTCATAGGTTGGTAGAATCAACATTGTTAAAATGTCCAAAATACCCAAAGTGATTTACAGATTCAATGCAATGCCCATCAAAATACCAATATCATTTTTCACAGATCTAGAAAAAATAATTCTACACTTTCTTTGGAACCAGAAAAGAGCCCAAATAGCCAAAGCAATCTTTAACAAAGGAACAAATCTGGAGGCATCATTTTACCAGACTTCAAGCTATACTACAAGGCTACATTAACCAAAATATCATGGTATTAGCACAATAATAGAAACATAGAACAATGGAACAGAACAAAGAACCCAAATATAAAACGATCCATTTATTGCCATCTGATCTTTGACAAAGTAGACAGCAATATACACTGGGGAAAAGAAAATCTCTATTCAATAAATAGTACTGGGAAAATTGGACAACCACATGTAGAAGATTGAAACAGGATCCATATCTCCCACCACTCACAAAAATTAATTCAAAATGTATGAGACTTAAATCTAAGACATAAAATCATAATAATTCTGGAAAAAAATGTTGGAAAAACTCTTCTAGATATCAGTCTAGTAGAAGAATTTATGAAGAACACCCCAAGGGCAATCACAGGAACAAAGAAAATAAATAAATTTGACTTGATTAAATTAAAAACTTCTACACATGAAAGGAAACAACTAACAGAATAAATAGGCAACCTACAGAATGGGAAAAAATATTCGCATGCAATTAGGGCTAATATCCAATAAAGGACTAATAACCAGAATCTACAAAGAACTCAACCAAATCAGCAAGAAAAAACCCAAATGACTCCATTAAAAAGTGGGCAAAAGACATGAACAGAAGCTTTTCAAAAGAAGATAGACGAATGGCCAATAAACATATAAAAAAATGCTCACTATCACTAATCATCAGAGAAATGCAAATCAAAACCACAATGAGATATCACCTAACTCTAGTGAAAATGACTTTTATCATAAAGTGCCAAAACAATAGATGCTGGCATGCATTCAGGGAGAAAGGAACACTTATACACTGTTGGTGGGACTGTAAACTAGTGCAACCCCTATGGAAAAATAGTAGGGATATTTCTCAAAGAAATAAAAGTAGACCTACCATTTGATCCAGCAATCCCACTACTAGGTATTTATCCAA
>VBSM01000272.1:70811700-70824159 GCA_008086735.1 Cheirogaleus medius
GCACAATTCACAATCACAAAGATGTGGAATCAACCCAAGTGCCCATCAATACATTAGTGAATTAATAAAATGTGGTATATGTACACCATGGAGTACTACTACTCAGCCATAAAAAATGAATTAATACCTTTACAACAATCTGGATGTAACTGGAGACCATCCTCCTAAGTGAAGTACAGCAAGAATGGAAAAGCAAACCTCACATGTGCTGACTATTAAGTTGGAGCTAACTGATCATCATTCATGTGCACAGATGGAAATAAAACTCAATGGAAATCATGCCATTGGGGGGCAGAGGAGAGAATTGGTGAAATCATACCTAATGGGTGCAGTGTATACTATCTGGTTGATGGGCACACATAACTTTTACTCAAGCAGTACAAAAGCAATCCATTTAACCAAAACATTTTCCCCCTTAATATTCTGAAATTAAAAACAAACAAATAACAACAATAAAAAAAGAAATTATGAGCAAAGGTAATGATAAATTTAAATAAAGATGGGGATATGGAATAGGTCAAAACTAAAATACTAGAAGAAAAGGCAAAATTAAAATTCTGGAAAACCATAGGATTTAAATTGAGAAGAGTGAATAAAGTTAAAAATTATGTTGTTTGAGAGGGAAGTAAAGATATTTTTATGGTATGCATTTTATAATTTCTAGGAAGACCACTAAAAATAAAAATAGTGTACACAACTTTGAAACGTGTTGAGGAATAAAAGAGTGAGAAAAAATAACCAATTTTGAAAAGGCAAGAAATGAGAGGACAAAGGAATCTGGAAAAGCCTGGATAAATATAACTAGTAGTAGCATATCTCAAAATTAATAAAATGAAAATGGACAGAAATTAAAGAGAAATAAATAAATCCACAATTATGAACAAGTGTTTTAATATACTTCTTAGAAGTGGGGTGATAGAGCAGATAAGAAATTAGTAAGGAAAATGAAGAATTAAACAATGTGATTTACCAACTGTGCCCTACAGATGTGTAACAATGTACTCTCACAATGAGGAATATACATTTTGTACAAGCATACAAGGGATATTTGCAAAAATTGACCATATAGCAAGTCTCAATAATTTTCAAAGTCCCCTGGCATTCTTTGAATACAGTGCGCTTAAGCTAGAAATCAATTACCAACAGATAACCAATGAAACTCTACATATGGTGAAATTGGGAAATACATTTCTAAGTAAACCAGAAGTCAAAGAAAAGAATCATAGTGAAATTAGAAAATATTATAATAGAATGACAGTAAAAATACTTCCATTACAATTTCTAAAATTCAAAAAGGGAGAGGAGAGGGGAGGGGTAAAAATCTACCTAACAGGTACAATGAACACTATTTCTGTGATGGGCACACTTATAGCTCTTACTAACGCATTATAAAAGCTATCCATGTAACAAAAACATTTATAACCCTTAATATTTTGAAATAAAGAAAGAAAAAAATATCTATGAGATGCAGATAAAGCAGCAATTAGGATGTCTAGCTTTTAATGATTTTATTAAAACAAAAACCAATGTTGAAAATTAATGAGTAAAACATCCATCTTAAAGAACAATGAAATAATCCCAAAGAATTGTGAAGAAAGGAAATAATAAAGATATGGGCAGAAATTAATATAATAGAAAGTAAGCATAGAATAGAAAGGATAAACAAAAACAAAACTTGGTTGTTTGGAAAGACTAATAAAATTGACAAATCTTTGCTCAAGAAAAAGAACCATCCCAAGCAAACTATATGAGGAATAAAAAGGAGATATAACTGCCAGTATTAAGGAAATAATAAAAAGATACTATAAATAATTTCATGAAATTTTCTTTGAAAATTTACATTAAATAGACAAATTCCTAGAAAAATGTTACTTACTAAAAGTGATTCAAGAAGAAATAATGAAAACATGAAAAGTCACAATCATTAAAGAAATGGAACAGGTGGTTAAAGATCTTCCCACAGAGAAAACTCCAGGCCTAGATGATTTTACCATGCAGGCCAACCAAACATTCAAAGAATAAATAATTCCAACTTTATAGAAACTATGCAAAATAGAGTAAAAGAGGAAATATTTTAGAGTAAAAAATAATTCTTTTTATGAAGCTAGTGTAACCTTGATACCAAAAACCTGATGTGGACAATACAGGAAAGGAAAATTGCAAGCAAATATCATTCTAGAACAGGGATAAGGTGATCCTAAATAAAACATTATGAAAGCTAATTCAGCAATGTATAAAAAGAATAATATATCACACCTAAGTCGCATTTATTGTAGGATTGCAGTTTTTAAGAAACATCAGAAAAATCAATTGTTATTTTTCTCATTAATGGATCAAAGGAAGAAATAATATTGCCAATAGATGCTGAAAAGTCATTTTATAAAACTCAACATCCATTCAGGATAAAAACTCTTAGCATACTAGGTATGAAAAAGAATTCGTTAGCTTGATAAAGAGCAGCTAACAAAAACCTATTGAACACTAAAAACTTTCCTTTCAGTATTAGTAATAAAATGTTCCCATTTAATTGAATTAATTATCCAAAAAGAAAAAGTTAAAAAAAAGTACCATTTATGCTAGCATCAAAAATATAAACTTTGATAAACTAGGAGTAAGTCTAATAAAAGATGTGAAAAATCTTTTTGAAGGAAATCATGTTACCTCCTGTTTTTATAATAGCTTTACAAAGCTGCTAATGTCTCCACCAAAGAGGGAAAGCAGCTTACATAGGTATCATAGCTGGAAGTAGAGATGTAAGCATGTGAAGCTAGGCCTATTCAATCCCACGATCTCTGTTTTTTCTGATAGCGTGGCCTTGATTTGGGGGCCTGCCCAGAAGTGCTCAATCTGATGAGTCCTGGGCCTTGGCTGCTTGTCCCACTCCTGGCTAGAGAATGGTGACAACTTTTGTCATTTTGATGGTCTTAAGTACTAGCTTCATGACCATCCCCTCATCTCAGGTTGCCACAGCCTCCCATGGGGGTGAAATCTGGGCATTGGCATCTTTTCCATGGACAAGTGTCCTAGCAGCCTTAGCACAAGTCTGACCTTACTGGAGGAGGCTTTGCCCAAAGGAACTGGGTGATGTAATCCAGAAATGGGGCAGAGGCATTGAAACGAGGCGAATTTTGACCAATGAGAAACTGCAGATGTGAAGGAACTAGCAGTCAATAGCTTGCCTTCCTCCTCCATCCTCTACAAAGGACTCTTCTGAGATGTAATGGCTCCGTGTGGCCACTCTGGAGATGTCCCTCCATTGTGACTGAACAACCAGCTGTGTTTTCTTGTGAAGCTGTGGCCATCTCAGTAATGCACCATTTTGTACGTGTTCTTCTTTTTTTCTCACTCACTCCTTTTCCTCTCACACTTGCTTTCCTGAGATAAAACCCCCCAAAGCACTAACACTTGGCCTTGGGGTCTGATTTCCAGGGAACCTGGACTTCGACATCTGCTAAGTTTCAGCTTCTCCAAAATTTGAACAGTGTGTTGCAACTTGTTAGCCTACACAATCATCTTTAGTGCATTGCCATCAGCATTTGAAAACATAATAAAATAGAAAAGAAGCAAAATATCAGAGTGCATCTTATATATAACAGTGAGGATAATCACCATTTCCTACAACTGTTATTTCACTTATGTGTGTATGTTTGAGGGTATGAGCATGAGCATACTCAGTTGTTACGTTAAATATATATTTTAACTCTGTGTCATGCTCAAAAATGTTTGAAAGTCACTGGTCTAGGCAGTGGCTACATGCAGATGATGCATTTATGTTGTAACTGTGAATTCTGGTTGGAAAGTCACAATTCCTATCTGTGGAAACTTTTGGTGGTCTATCTCTTTACATTAACAAATATTAAAATATCTGAAGAGCCCTCACTTGATTTTCCTAAACAGGGACAGCTTACATTTGTTTAGCTTCCATGTTAAGGGAAGTCTCTTGAAGTATTACTTCTTACCCTGGAAGCTAGATGGCATACCTTATTTAGAAAAATAAAGGAGATTATTTAGTGAACAAAGTTTTAGTTAATGATGTGTAGATGTGTTTATTTATTTATATGCCTTTGTAAGACTATGGTTGTATAGGAAGATACATTTTCTAATAATAGTCATTGCTAATCCAGGCAAGTAACAAAATACACATCTTACTTTTCCTTAATGGTGTTTATATTTTGAAAAATATGCTCACTTTTCCAAGTGCAGTGACTGATTTGATCTCTTTGAAGCATCCTGATTTGGAGAATGCTGGGGGTGGTAGGGTGGTGAAATACAAGTCTCAAAGCTGTGTATGTACTTGCTAACTTTAAAAACAAGCACCCAGAGCAGGTTTTAGTTTGCAGTGTATGTACTGATTTAACCTGAAGATATTAACTAAGAACAGCTGCTACTTTGCACTTGGTTAGATATTCTGAGATAAAATACCCTGGCAAGATGCTTGAAAAGGAAAAACAAGATTGTGAAGGCACATGACAATCTTAAAAGTATGATCCAAAAATCAAAGAAATAGCAAGTGCTGTCTTAATCCCTCTAATTCTAAAAATATATTTACTATTACTAGGAAAAGGTAATTTGAATGGGTTCATACTCTGTTCAAAATGCAAGGGCATAGATAAGTTGCCAAGACCCTATAGAGTTTTTTAAAAAATTTTTTATAGTAATTCTAAGTAGCTGACTGATAGACCTAGCTTTCTTACTTGGTAGTCATAACACAATCATTTCTACAATTACTGCCAAACCTACTGAGAATTTAGTGCATTTGGAAATCTCTGAAGAGAAATTTCAAAGTTCATGCTATCTACACCCAGATGGTCAGATCATTAAAGCTTGGCAAAAACTGAGAGAGGTTGTTATTCCTTTCCCATGTATTTATTGTATAATAACTAGTGAATACCACTCTGTGTACAAATAATACGGAATTTGTGACAAGTTTTGAATAGTTTTACTTATTCACAAGTATTAGTGTTATGCTAATGAATTTAAAGAATAATTTTTCAGGGGAAGGACATGCATTAGTTTTAGTCTTGTAGAACTATTTCAGAAGGTATGCATTGACCAGAGGAGATTTGATTCAATATTCATTCTTCTTGCTCCGAGTCAATTGTAACAGAGGCCAGGTATCATATGAAGGGAACACAATTCGCAGAAGCAGCTTTGGCCTAGGATGGCAAGTCTGCTGGTCATCTTCATATCTGTGCAGAAATGGTCTGCTTGTTGACCACCTCTGTGGCAGATCACCATTCTCTTTCCTGTATTCATCTTCTGTGCCATATGACCATTGAGTTCATCTCCCCACCTCTGACTTTGGGCTTGGTCACCAGGCTTATTTTGGCTAATAGGACTAGACTCACGTTCAGGTGCCGGTTCTAAACCTAGGCCCTAGAGACTTTGTGTGTATCTGCTTGCTCTGTTGTGTTTCTGCTAGCGATTAGAATAACATTCCCAGGTTTGTCTGCTAAACTCAGGAGACAGTTGAGAGACATGAGGAAGAGAACCATCCGGCCAAGTCCAGGCCTGATTATGTAACTGCAGTAGATCTGCATTGCATGAGCTAAATAAATGCTTACTGTCATATGCCACTGATGTTTGTTATGGAGCATTATTGTAGCAATAGTTGACGCACAGGCCCTCCAAATACATGTTTGATTTTCGGGAAATTTCTTGGCCTTGCCAGACTTCAAAAGCTGATCTTTGTCTTATGGATTACATAAGAAATTAAATTGGAACTCTGGCTTTATTCTTGAGCTCTAGATCCATGTACTTGCTCTTTCTGGGGCTCACAGGAACGTCCAACAGAGGTCAAATATGGCAGAGTATCATTTGACCTCTACACACCACACATAAAAAAAATATGTATGTTCAGCTGCTCTGCCCCAGACCTTTTCTTTGGTTAGTTGAGTGACAGAAATCATACCTCCACTAGTTCTTTTTCTTCCTCACCATGCCTGAGGCTACAGGAGGTATCATGTTGGAACCCAGCTCAGTTATAAAAGCATTCAAAGGCACCATTTCCTCAAGTAAGTTTGACATGTATAGGAGTTATCAATGGGTATGTGGAAAATATTAAAATGCTTAGTATGATTCCTGCAGGAGAAACTAATTTTCCTAGGTGTTTTTCCCAAATAATTTAGGTATATCTTAAGTAAAAATCTAAGATCACAATCACTGGGATGTATGGTCCCTACTTTATAATAAGTTAATGATTTCTCACAGGAGAAATGCATATATGAATATGTCATATTTTGTTCAACAACAGATATAATGCTTCAGTGAAAGTGTCTAGAAAGAGAGGTCCTTCTCCATCTACTGGGATCTCTGTAGGTGATGGGCTGCTCCTGACATTTTTCAGAACATCTTTCACCTCTGCTCTCCCACCAAGCAGTGGGTGAGTTTAGTGGTGGAGTTGGATGTGTCTTATGGCACATACTGTTTCAATGGCACCTCTTGAATACTTGTGCAACATCTATGTCTCAGTTAATTTGATTTGATATAGTGAAGGCCAGACCAAGCTCTCAAGATATAATCTATACATTATCAAGATAATGTATAGATATGAAACTAGCATAATTTTATCATTACAGATACCTGGACATTCTTTTTGTTTCTGAGATTCAGGATGAAATAGGACACCATCTCTCCCATAGTCTAGATGACTGTTTTGAGACTAACATGTTCAGAAAAACTCACATTTCCTACCTCTATTTGAAGCATTGCCTTCAACAGAGGTTCTCTAAGGTATTTGAAATCACACAGTCATCTAGGTGTTTGTAGGGGAAGAGGTTATCCTAGAGATGGCTAAAAGAAAGCTAAGCCAGTGCCCTGTTATCATTTCCTATGGAGACCAATGCAATCATGCCCCTAGTTCTAGGGATCAGCTCAGTCATGTTTCTGGGGGGATTCGTTCAGTAATTCTCAAATTACAAACCCCTTTAGATTCACCTCAAAGGGTGCTGAATAAAAAGAAGTTTTAAAGCCTCACTGTAGGAGATAGATTGAATTAAAATATTTAAGCAGAGGCCCTATGATATTCATTTTAACAAGTTTCCTGAATGATCTGAATGCTCAGAAAATATCCTGAGTAACAGGACATATCTGGCTCTCTGGAACCCTTAAGCCTTCTCTGGTCATATCTGTCAAGCTCAAGAGGCCTTTGAATTGTGTTCTAAACTACCACACTAATAAGCCAATAAATATTCATGAGCATTTATTATGTACCAGGCATGTTCTAGGATTTAGTGATTCGATAGTGAACAAATGAAACAAAGGCCTCCCCTCAAGGAGTCTTGCAAAATGCCTTGACCCACCAGCTGCAGTAGGTCTTTCTAAAATCACATTTATGTAGGTCAGGAGAATCCAGGTCCATAGTTCCTTAGAGTTCCAGAGTTGGATAAAATGTGTCTCCTACCTCAACCTGAAGATGGCTAGACAAGGCCCATTCTTACACCTGGACTCAAACCACTATTAGCCCTCAGTCAAGCCTATAAACATAAACTCACTTAACTCTCTCGAGTTGATGAACTTGGCTTCTCATTTTCTGAATTCCTTTAAACATATTCATTTAACAGAATGTCAATAAGCCTACTTAGGACTTTCTGGCATAGTCTCAGGCATATGCTCAGATACTGAACCTGATAATGCTATTTGTGAAAAGTTTCCTTAGCCTGGGAAGCCCATATCAGTAGTGCTCTTGCTTATTTCTCCCTAAAATTATCTGTAAATAGGTGCTAGACCCTAACATGAGAAATCTAAAAAGAATCCTCACATGTTTTGTTACTGATAACACATGCAAAAAATATATGCTTGAAATTCCACTAAGATAGGTTATACATTTCTCTGCAAGTTAGAACAGGTAGGTTGGAGAATCTAGTGACTGCTCTGCAATAACTCAATACTCTGTGTTAGGTCTGCAGGAACAAGCATTCCCAAAGCAGAGTACCTTTTAGAACTATCTGAAGAGACTTAGTTGGCTCCGTAAGTTTCCCCAGGGCACACTGGCTCCCCTCTGAACCACATTCCAGTTCAGTCCTCTGTGGCTGCCTATGAGAACATATGAACCTTGGATGGGACTCTTAGAGACTGTCTAAAATATCCCAGAGAACATGGGCTGTGTCATGACCTGTGCTAAAATAATGCCAGAATTGCCAGTTTGAGCTGATAACATCTGTCTGAACAGTGCTGAAACAGTCTGTCCTCTTGAAAATTTGTGGAAGTGTCAACAGAACTTGGTGAGACCCTAGAGGCAAAGAGATATTCCAGGAGCCTGGCCTAGCAAGTTCAACTCAGTCCAGCATGGACCCTGAAATGCTGATGCAGAGATTATCATTCCTTACTCACCCCATCTGTGATTCCAAGTGTACCCAAGCACTCTTCTGAGACTTAAACAGGTGACAGTGAAGAGTCTTTGGTTTGTGAATGCTGACTTAAGACCTGACTATGGTCAAATATGCTTCCTGTGCATCTGTACTGTATTCATGTATCTACCACTAGACCTTGAGGGCTCAGAAAATATTATATCAGATAAACTTAATTGTTCAGCCAGACTCTGGTATGAAAAGCTATAGTGAGGATAGAAGATTGGAGAACCTCCTATGTCAGCCCTGCAATAAAACCATAACTGGGAACCCAGCTGGGAAGCCCCAGGGAAAGGAGCTGTCCCCAGTTTTGGTGCTGACTGCCCACAGCTTGTTTGTCCTACAGGGAAGAGGAAGAAGTTTGTATAAATAGACTGGTGATCTTGCCAAGTCTCATCTAGAGACAATATGAGAGAAACCAGATACAACCTGATCTTAGGGTTGTTTTGCCATGTATCCAATAACCCACTGAAGGAAATAAATTTCTGAGAGGTCAGAACCATAATAAAAACAAGTTTAATTACAAATCTACAACCTCGAGCTACTGTCCAGTTTAAAGAGAGGGGGTACAGGTTATGCAAAATGGTGTGGCCATTCAGAAGTCTAGAAAAAAGAAGCCTCAGACTGGCATAGTCTTTTTTGTTCCATCTGGAGCCATAAGTGAGGCTTCTGTTAAGCAAAGTCAGTGAAGTATATCCAGACAAATATCCTAAGTCTGTAACCATCACCAAGTGTTCATCAGTGGGAAAAAAGTAAAAAATCCTCTGCTGACATTGTAGAAGGTCTTAACAAATCCTGCCATTCTATGGAAGGTGCCCTGGAATAGATGGTGCTAGTCCTTGCTCTGATTTTTCTTTCTTTAAAGTCTGATACTGTCTTATGTGTACTTAGTCAGTTTCCTCACCAATCAGGCTTAGGGTTTAGGGTGATAAAAGGGAGACCTGATCTCTTATATACTGTAGTTAAAGCACTGTTTTCATCTCTACATTCTGCTTTGTAGCATAACTCTATGAGTACTGGACACCAGACAGAGGCTAGTCCCACCTAGATTCGTCTTAATGCCTGATGTTTTTGGCCTAATGCCTGATGTCTATCTTTGTGTGGACACATCAACGTAACACACAATACTGCCTGTTTAAGTCTTAATGTTAACTTCTGCCTGGCATCATTGTTGCTATGTTTTCCACTTTTTCATCCTCTGACTTATTTCAATCACAGCCTGAACTCTCATTTCAACAGAGCCTTCAGAACATAGAATAATAAAAGGCAGTGTTGTGTAGTGGTTAGAAAGACAGATTCCAGGGCCAGATTGCCTGGGTTCAGATTTTATCACTGGCCCTTACTAGCTGTATCCTTAAGCAAGTTACTCAAACTCTTGGTACTTCAATTTATTTGTCTATAAAACAGAGATGGTTATAATAAAGCCTATCTCATAGGACTGTTTTGAGTATTAACTGAGATCCATTTCCTCCTCCATGACTGGACCAATGAAAGAATAACTCATGCCTTATATGCCAGTTGCCTTATGTCTTACTCTGTTTTGTGCTGCTATAACAAAATACCACAGACTTGGTAGTCTATAATGAACAACAACAAAAAAATAGTTTTCTCATGGTTCTGGAGGCTGGAAAGTCCAAGGTAGAGAGACTGGCATCAGGTGAGAGATTTCTTGCTGCATCATCCCATGGTGGAAGGCAGAAGGGCAAGTGAGGCCATGAGAGGGCTACACTTTCCCTTTTATAATGATACCAATCCTCTCCATGAGGGTGGAACTCACATGGCCTAATCATCTCCTAAAAGTCACACCTCTTAATACTATTACAGTGGCAATTAAATTTCAACATGAGCTTTGGAGGGGACAAAAACATTCCAACCATAGCAGTTTACACTTCTTTTGATCCTTACAATCTTTGAGATAGGGTCATTGTTATCTCAATTTTATAGTTTATGTCAGAGAAATTAAGTAACTTTTTGAAGATTAAACATCCACTAAATTGTGTCACTAGGACCTGAACATTGGCCTGACTTCAAAGACTGAACTCAACATTATATTATATAACTTTGGATTAGTTAATTGTCCCAAACCAGACCCTTTTGTGCAACTTGGTGGGCTCCCAAGCTTTTATTTCATCTAGCCCTGGTCCTCTCTAATTCCTGGTCAGCCCTCAGATTATGCAATTTACTTGGGTAGGTATAGCAGCATAGATGAAGGGCATTGACCACAACAAGAATGAACACTGGAGGACAATAACCCGTTTATCTTTCTTTTCTATTGAGTTCAGCTCATTTAGAAAAGTATTCACCTAGCTGTGGTCTTGACTGCATGGGGCAAGAAGAATTCTACCTTCCCCAAAGAAATCCAAATCCAAAATGGGTATATGCAGGTGCTATCTTGTGATCATAGTGATGTTCTTCCAGAAATGCAATGTGAATGTGGCTTGCAAAAAAAGTAAGAGGAGCTTATCAGGGAAATAAAGGAGATATTTTCTTTTGAAAGTCAGAATAGAGTTTTATCTTAGTAGAATATATTGACTCACATAGAAAACATCCTGTTAAGACACAAGTTAGGAAAATGAAAATGCAAGATGTTGCAAATAGAAAGTTCATTTTAAATTCAGAATAAAAACAAAAGAAAATTAATTTTGAGGACACTTCATTGCAATTAAGTCTAAAGGCCAAAAAGTCTTGCCCTAAATCCATTTGAGTTTGAAAAAAAGGTACAAGATTGTGTATGTGTGTGTTTGTGGTGGTGTGTGCATCTTTTATAGAACCTCCTTCCCTACAAAGCAAGAAACTAGTTTGAAAATTGCAATGTTCCTTTAACCCAAAGAAGTTTCAAGCTTGCTGAAGCTATTTCTTTATATTGCTTTTTTTGGATCTCTCATATTGGAACTTATGTGCTTTAAAAGTGTTAAAGGAAAGAGGAAACTCTTAAACTACTCAAAGATTTGAATCTCACTGTTATCTAAAACTGTAGTTAAGGGAAAGATTTATAAAACAGTAAAAGGAATTAATTAAAATCTTCCATTAAAAAAAAGGAGCAAGCAGCTAAAAATAAAAAATACCATAGATAATAAATAATGGAACTCTTCAGATTAAATGAGTAAGTGTTTCCGGTTCCTGCACTCTCAATCACTCATTATTACTATTATTATTGTTAGGTAATTGTTTTAACTTAAGTTATTAATCTTTTGTCCTGTACAGGATGTGTTATACTCTGTAATTTAATATAATTAAATGTCATAATATATTTACAGATCCTACATTTCATGGTTGCTAGTTAAAAGCGTGACTCATTTTTTTTTCATTTTATTATTTTTTTTAATTTCAGTATATTATGGGGGTATAAATATTATGGTTACGTATATTGCCTATGCCCCCCTCCCCCCTCGAGGCAGAGCCTCAAGCATGACCATCCCCCAAACGTTGCACATCTCACTCATTATGTTTGTATATACCCATCCCCTCCGCCCCACTCCCACCGCCCGACACCCGACAAATGTTATTCCTATATGTCCACTTAGGTGTTGATCCGTTAATACCGATTTGCTGGTGAGTACATGTGGTGCTTGTTTTTCCATTCTTGAGATACTTCACTTAGTAGAATGGGTTCCAGCTGTATCCAGGAATATACATGATTCATTTTAAATTATTCAAAGGAAAGAACCAATAATTTTAGGCGACAAATGTTTTCCTACTTTATTCAGAAAAATATTTTATTACTTTTTAATATTTACATATTCATGAAGAGCAACATTGATTTATTCCATCTTAATGTTCTCTTTTGAATTATTGAGGTAGGTGGACATTGTCTAAAACAATGCCTGACTCCTCTTTCTGTACTTTTTTCTTATTTGGAACCACGGCTTCCTCTTAACTGCCCACACCTGGCTCCGCAGAGCATCCCTCCTTTTTTGGCCACCTGGTGACTGTGTTTGATGTTTTCTGATGCTATTTGATTCTATACTGCTGCTACGTAGAGCATCTTGCCAGGAATCAATTTCCTGTATCTACTTCCTAAGCTTTTCCCCTCTCTTTATTTATTTATTTATTTTTATTTTATTTTTTTTCCCTTTTATTTCATCATATAATGGGGGTACAAATATTGTTA
>VBSM01000272.1:70827372-70845684 GCA_008086735.1 Cheirogaleus medius
AAAAAAAAAAAAAAAAAACCTTTGCTGGTTCTTATTCCACTACTGATCTATAAATATAGGAATGCCAAAGGGCTCTTGGAACATCATCAATACTTATGTTTTGGCTGATTTTATTGTGTTCAATGGATTTGAACATTATCCATTTATATCTCCAACCTTAATCTTTCCCCTGAGGTCTAGACACTTTTATTCAACTGCTTGCTCAATGTTTATATTTGAAATATGAATATGTAGCTCAAATGTAATACGATCAAGACAGAATTCTTGATTTCCCCCACTGAATGTTTCTCCCTAAGTCACCTGAGGGGCTTAGACCACAAAACTAAGAGTCATTCTTGAGTTCTTTCTTACAAAATATTCACATTCAATCTTGAACCTATTCTTGTAACTTCTGCTTTTAAAGCACCCCCTGCCACTCAATCCAAACATTTCTCACCGTTTTTACTGTTAATATCCTATTCCAAGCCACTATCCATTTTCTCCTTAGCCCCACCTCTCAGGCGTCCATTCATTCAGGAAACACCCACAAGGTGCCTACAGTGTGCCAGGCACCATTCTTGTTGCTGATTTTGCAGCAATGAACAAGTCAAACGAAAACCTCTGCCTTCAAGGAACTTAAATTCTGCTTTAGCGAGATGCCTTCTTATTGGCCTCTCTGATCTTCTCTTATTCTTTCCCCTCCCTCCAACTCATTCTCCATATAACAGCCAGAATGATCTTTATAAAACCTAAGTGAGGTCAAGCTGTTCTCTGCTGAAAGCCCTCTAGTGGCCTCTCTGACCTCCTCCTCACTGCTCCCATTCATTTATTCCTTGCCAGCACACACACACTAAGCTCATTCCAGCTTCCTGGACTTTGTATATACTGTTCTTTCAGTCTAGAAAGTTATTTCCACACTGTTTGTGTGGCTTGTATCCTCACTTCATTCAGACTCTGCTTAAATATCACCCAGAGAGAGATTTTTTGATCAACCTCTGGTAAATAGCTGCCCCTTATCACTCTTTATCCCTTGACCTTCATTTATTTTCTTTGTCACATTTATCTACCTGACATGATATTATCTATGTATTTGTTTATCTGAATTTTGTTCATCTCTTCTACTGGAACGTAAGCTCATGGAGGTAAGAAATTTTGTTTGTTTTGTTCCTTGTTCTCTTCCCACGACCCAGAACATTGGTTGCCATATGGTGGACAATGAATTAAGGAATGAAAAAAGTTTAAATATCATAATCGGGAAAAAGCCCACTAACCTTGGCATCAAGAGAACTAGGTTCTAATTCTGGTTCTATCATTGACTAGTTATGAATCATTTGGCAAGTCATTCTGACCATGATGGGTCTCAGTTTCTGTACAATGAGGAGTTTGGAATGTAAGCCTTTTGATTCCTATGCTACCATGCTCAAATGCTTTTAATTTTTTTTATTTCAGCATATTACGGGGGTACAAATGTTTAAGTTAGATATATTGCCTTTGCCTCAACCGAGTCAGAGCTTCAAGTGTGTCCATCCCCTAGACAGTGCGCACCGCACCCATTAGGTGTGAATATACCCATCCCCTCCGTCCCCCTCCTACCATGCTCGAATTCTATGTGTGTGGTGTCTTCACACTAGAGACCAACTATGTGCCTTGTTTGGCCCAAACAGGACTGATGGCATTTTTTTCTAGAGCTGCTGGAAACTAGACACAAGACTTTTCTTTCTCTGTATCCTGTCAGGGTTGAGATCCCTGCCAGGAGGGAAGTCACAGCATTTGCATCTGCACAAACATTTCAGTAGAGAATCTCCCCAAGTTGCCTACAGAAGGAAGAAGCCACAGTGGAGAATTCCACTTGGGGAGAGATTCAATAGCGCTTTGATCAGAAAGTTCATTACATTTGCTTCAGATCACAATGCATATTCTCTCAGGTCTGCAATCACTTACTCTGTGTTAGGCAGAAACCCTAGTGGGAAAAAACAGCATGTGTGTACGACTCCATCTGTGTGAGCCTCTGCCAGAAACATTTATGAATCACTTGTCTCCTGATAGACAACTCGCTTTCTTAGTTTGCAATCATATTTCCCACAGATGTTGCCTTTGAATTAGCCATTGCCTCATTTAGTTTTGTTTTCTCCAATTTGAGACCATAATATGGACAAATCTCACCTGCCATCAAACCTGGCAGTACTTGCCCAACATTGAAGGAAGGAGACATTTGGAGAAAGCCAGAGAGCTAGAATACAAGGGTCAGGGATAGACACTTCTTTATAAATTTGGAGTTTGATATTTCTGAAGTCCTGGCTTCAGGGATGTTTTCTCTCAGGTTATACAAAGTCCTAGCTTGAATTCTGGAAAAACCAAGCTGACAACTTTGCCTGGAAGGAGTTTCTTGCTAATTTCTGGTAACAGAAATAAACAGAAATAAAAACATCTTGCTTTTATTAGACCATAGCTATTGTGTGGTCTATCCTGAGCAATGAAAATGTCACTCACTGTATAGAATCCATACATATTGTGGCCTTTATTGTCTGGAAATTTACATTATATTATACATCAAATTCATGAATAGCCATATTATCTGGATCTCAGATGTTACTGAGAAATGTTGGAAGGTAAATGGATTCTCTTTTGGGTGTATTGGGAAGTTAGCACACTACACTTAAAGAAATATATTTGTTGTCTTTACTTTCAAGTCACTCCGCCACTCTGCCACTCTACCATTCAACCCTGTTGATTCTTTATTAACTTCAAGTAGATTTTTCCTTCTCTTTTCCTTTAGAGATAAAATATTTTTTAAAAACCCTCTAAAACAAATTTTATTCCTTTGTAATTACCACATCAAAATGTGCCAATGGTGTGTCCAATTTCAGATACATGAGCTTAAAGTTAAATGCAAATTTTAATTTCCTTTATAAAGGAGCTGATGAAAATCCATTGTGAAAAGGTTATGAGAAAAAGCTTATCTTGTAATTGCAGCCAAGATTCAAGCCATTATTTAAGACGTGAAGCATTTGGCAACAAAAAGATTGTTGTCATTAAAAAGGAAGCCCGACACATTACTCTTGGGCTGAGAAAAAATAATTTAGCTGTCATTGTTACTTTAGGAGCAACACAGGAAGATGGCAGAAATGAAAATGAGCAACTTTACTTCAAGTAGTATAATATAGATTTTTTTTCCTCTAAGAAGCAGAGACAGTTAATAAACATTTGATGATTGATTTAAACATATTAGAGAGAGATTCACTTGTTGGTTAGTACTTACCATCTAGCTAAATTTGTATTCCTTTAATGCATATAACTGAGAGGAAGCCAATAGAACTTTATCACAGTGGTTGTATAGAGATAGGAATTTGTTCTTTCCTCACTATGCCATCAGCAGACTGAGGTCTGTAACTTAATGAAATTGTTACCAAATTGGTGGGTATTCTTCTAAAATATTCACTTTTGGAAAGAAGGGTTAAAATGAGGCCGCTGAAGTTATCATGGCTAGGCTTGTGTAGGCCTGGGCCAAGAGGGAAAAGGGCACTGGAGATTTGCATAGGTGCGTATTGAGAAGGCTCTGTTGTTTTCGTAGGCTGCAGAAAAGCCCAATGTGCTTATCATTAACTCCTCCTACATAGTTCCTCCACATGCCCCATCCTCAGTGTTTATTATGAGTCACTGTCCAAAATGGTCTGGCTGTCTCTTTTCTCACCTCCTCCCAATATGGTATTCTCTGCCTTCTTGGTATGAGAGGAAAATCGATGGACATATCCCAAAGATGTTTTCAAATGGGGTTCTTAATCTAGCATATTATCTCATAAATACACCTTTCCTTTGTCTATCATGCTTGCCCTGACCTTGCGTTGCACTTCTGTTTAATTAGACTGCCATTTTCCATTTTGGAGGGTGAGGAAAGAGATGGCACATTCAACTTAGGTCGTTAAGGAGAGATTAGTGAAGGGCTATTTTCAAGGTTGTGGGGAGGGTTAGGATAGCAACCAGGGATGGTGAAGTACATCAGCCTCAAGGGTCTCCCATCTTCTGATCTCCTGTGGTGTTTCCCATTGACCACACCCAGTTGAAAGCTAAGGGAGCTCCTTGTTGCAGGTCAACCTCTGCAGCTTAGAGCAGGGTGGAAAAGGTCGATGTGTGTATCTGGATGGACAAATAGAGAATAGCCAGCACATGGATTACTTCTGGAAAACTATCATTTCCTCCTTTCCTAGTACATGGGCTGCTTTCTTATCCTGTCAGTTGGTGTTCTTAGCAACCCAAAACTAATGCTTGTGTAATTGTTAAAGTGAATTAGGAACTAACAGAAAAAGAAAAGGGAAGGGAATCAAGGATTCTAGTGTATTTGTTTCTCATCCATGGGCTTAACAAACCTATGCAGAACATAGGAAAGTAAATCTGCTGAACTAATATGGTTTTCCTTTGTGGTTCCAAGTGAAGTATAAATGAATATGGAATAATATGTTGTGCATTCTTCAGGCCAGATACAGATAATTGAGAGCTCTTCATAGTAAAAGTTTTTATTTTTGTTACTGTGGTTCTATTTCACTTAGACTATTTCTTTCTTTTCTTTTTTTTTATTTCAAAATAATAAAAGAGTACAAATGTTTTAAGTTACATGGATCATTTTTGTGAAGCTTGAGTCCTGGCTAAAGGTGTGGCCATCACCCAGATAGTGTTTATAGTACCTGTTAGTTATATTTTAACCCCTCTTCTTATCCCCCTCCCCTGGTTGATTTCCACTGAGTTTTACTTCCCTCTATGCACATGTCTGCTAATTGATTTGCTGTCCAATTTAATAGTGAGTACATGTGGTGTTTGTCTTTTCATCTTTGAGACTCTTCACTTAGGAGAATGGTCTCCAGTTCCCTGCAGATTGTTGCAAAGGGTATTAATTCATCCTTTCCCCAATCATCTTTCTTTTTCAATCCCTACTTTCTCTTCTCATGTCCTTTTAAATGAATATTGCCCCTCTTTTTTTTCTTGATGCTGATGAAACCACTATTATAATTCGCTGAGATAGTATCAGTGTGTTTCTTTCATACTCCTTCCAGAGTGAGGAGTTATTAATTAGTTTCTTAATTGTGTGGGGATTCTTGGTTGAGTAAGAGAAATATTTTAAAGGTAGACTTTCTATATAATAACATCCTTTCCTACAAAACCTCCACCTTACAGTTGGTTATAGAAACCTTCATCTCATGGGATGTAGATTTCACCCAAGTTCGTGAATGTCCCCTAAGTCCTCATGCCATCTCTGCATACGACTAACTAACGGCATTCCTTTGGGTTTCATCTAAATGCCATTTTTTTCCCCAGGGAAGCCTCCTCTAATTCCCAAAACCAGGATAAATCCTCTGTTGTAAAACTTACCACATTATAATTAATCTCTTATGTCTGTCTTGGCCTCATAAATAAGCTTCAGAAGGGCAGGAACAATAGTTGTTCTGTTCACCTCCACATCCTCTGACACCGGTTATGCAGTGGACACTCATTAAAGACTTGCTGAGTGGAAATTGAATTTAATGTAGCCAAAGACCAACCAAGCTGCAGCCAGGGTGATATGAAGCTCAGGAGTTTTATCATTCATGGTAGACTACACCACACTGTCAGGCCTTTTGAAAATGTTTTTCTTTTCTTTTTTTAAATGGCTTTGTTTGTTTGTTTGTTTGGTCAATAGCAGGTTTACAAGTAGAATTTTGCATTTAGCAGCAAGTATAGTGGAATTGCAACCTCATTTCAATTTACAAAACTCCAAAAAATTTGGCAAATATTTTTGCCTATTGCATTTTTGTAAGTATTTATTTTGGGAAGAGGCTGCAAATTTAACTTTCTTTTCATGGTGCCTTGTCTTATTTCTGTCTAAAGAAAACTGATATGAAATGAACTGGAAACTTTAGCATTCTCTTTGTTCTTTTTTAACTCTGTTATTAAAACAATGTGGAAAGAACACTGAGCTTGGACTCTTAAGCTCCAGATTCCAGTTTCCAATCAACCATGTTTTCTTATCTGTGAAACAGAGATAATAATAATGCCAATTGCATTAAGTTGTTGTGAAGATTAAATGAGATGATTCACATAAAACATTTTGTGCAAGGTCTGACAAATAACAAGTGTTCATTAAATTATGATGATGGTGGTAGTGATGACAATGATGATGATAGCAGTAGTAGATGCTAAATTATTTAATATATCTGAATACTTGCTATTCTATCTCAATCACAGGATTGGGAGATTATGTAAAAATGAGAAAAATATGTGAAAGCACTTAACAAACTACTTAATTCTAAGGTACAACATTAATAATGGTAATGATAGAAGTGTTAAGTAGTGGTAAGCATTAATGTTGTATGTGGATTTAAATCTTAATTCAAATGGCACTCAGATCTGTTCTGAACACACTATGTTTTCTTTTTCTTTGTTTCCTTGCTTGGGCTATCAAGAGTTATGATTGGGAATGGAGTTTAAATGAGCCAGTAAAGCACTCATCAAATAGTTTATTTTCCTAACCTTGGTGTATTAATTTCAAAACCTGAAATGTTCACTACACATTTCACATGCTCTTTTACCTATAGTGTCATGAATGCCAAGAAAGTTGTTGATTTAACTTCACATTTGTGAAAAGTAACACTTAGTCGGCAAACAAATACTCCTGAACTGAAGGAGATAAGCTTCCTATAAACTTGCAAGTCACTGCTTTTTGTTTTGTTTTGCTTTGTTTTATTTTCAAAAAACAAAAGACTTTTGGTTGCTTTAATTCTTATCACAAACAGCACGAATTTCCAGATTCCCAGCTGTGTTGGGGTCCCTAATAGGAGAAGTTCATTATATTTTCTGCCACCATTTTCCTTCAAAGGTGCTTTTACAATGAATCTTTAGGTTTGCTGAGGTTCAACGCCACTGAAGAAAGAGATATTTCAGAGAATTCAAATATGTGGGAAAATTATCTGGATAATCTTGAAATTCAACTTTCTATCCCATCAAATTTGACTTAATAGAACTTCTCTTTCTTTCCTCTTTGACTAGCAGTATTAATGAGAAATGGATACATGGTAAGAAACAGGAGGAATAGAGGTAAAAATAGAATATGGAGTGCTTAGAATTGATAATGAGCCTTTGAAGGATTTTCCACCTCACCTTATTCAGCAGATGCCTTCTGAAAAATTGTCTGCTAATTAAAGTCATAAAATGTTAGGTCTAGAAGGTAGAGCTACCATGAGTTAACTTCTTTCCTTTGCCAAGGAGGAAACAGATACTTCAGTTGCTGGTGGGTATCCCTTCTACACAAGTGTTATTCCCACTGTGCTTTTCTGCATCTCTCTTGTTGGGTCTTGGTTATCACATAAACACTTGCCAGCAATCAGTATAATCAGTGTTGGCAAAACACAAATGTTAATGCCTTTTAATCAGCTAGGCTTTTCAAAAACTTGGGCTGAAAGCCCAGAATAATCCTACTTAGCTCTACAGATGAATGGTGCAGCAAGTTTTAAGAATTTTTATTCTAATTAATGATGGTGATAGAAATGGCAGTTGTATTCACAGTGATAGAAGAAACCACAGAGTCATGTGTTGTGTGGGCATGTGGATGTGTGTGTCCTGACCTCACCACATGTTTCACATTCCCAGCTTTCTTCTTACATTTCCTTCTAGCTTCTGTCTCATTTAGCATTAAGCCTGGGGCAAGACACTGCCTCTGCTACCAAATATAAATGGAGCAAATAAACCATACCACTGTAGAAATTAACCATTAATTCTTTTTTGGCACATAAGGATGGGGGGCATCTATGCAGTTTGTCCTTTCCAGATGCCCTTGTGTAGACCGAAACTGACCAATTTCCTCTTATGATTCAGGCCTCTTTGGCCCTGGGCCTAGCTCTGTTTCTTCCATTTCCTTTCACTGCTTCCTGATAAGAAGTATGAGATATGATGCCCAGAGTCAGAGGGTTAGGATATTTCTACTGCTAGCACATCTAGGTCAAAATACTGATGGCACATCTAGGTCAAAATACAGTTAGCCTTCTGTATCAGTAGGTTCCATATCCATGGATCCAACCAATTCCTGATTGAAAATATTTGGAGAAAAAGTTGCATTTGTACTGAATATGTACAGAATTTTTTCTTGTCATCATTCCCTAAACAATACACTGTAACAACTATTTACATAGTATTTACATTGTATTCAGTGATATAAGTAATCTAGAGATAATTTAAAGTATATGAGAGGATGTGCACAGGTTATATACAAATACTATGACATTTTATATCATGGACTTGAGCGTTCGCAGATTTTGGTATCTGTGAGAGGTCCTGGAACCAATCCTTCACCAATACTGAGGATGAACTATAGTTGTAACTTTGGAACCTAGGCATGTAGTTTAAAAAAAAAAAAGCCATTTCTTATGTACCTAGGCTTTTGACTATGGAGCAAATTTGTGACTAGTAATCAAGGTGAATTATAAAATGTACTTTATTGAATATAAGAAAAGAAATACATTTCAAGAACTATGTTCACCTAAAATAATCATCCATAATAAGTACCTTTTGGACTTAAGGTCTTACGCTGGTATACGTGTCCATGATTGCCCTAAAAACCTTTCCATAGACAGGTACATGTCCACAATAAAATGAGCATTATAAGGATATCACTGTCTACTTCGACTCCAGTACTTTTGCTGGGGCTTTTTCTCCACATTTCCACAGCCTCTCTGCATGTCAACAACCCTATACTCTTTGAGGGCAGCTTAAAGTAGCCCAGGCTGTAGAACATAAGGAGGAGTCCATGCAGTGCCTTTGGATGGGAGCAGTAATCTCCAGGCATAGGTGATGTTCATTTTGCAGGCCTTCCCAGGGTGGCCTGCAGGCAGCTGTTGATGGATGGAGTTTTCTGAAAGAGAAAAGCAGCTAATGTGACCCCTTAGCTTAAGGAGATGAGGAACTCACTCAAGTGACCTTGAGGTGGCAGGAAAGGTAGGGCATGATCTGCAAAAAGTGGTCTAGCTCTCACTTCCAAGAGGATCCCTTGTGCTAGACAGATAGGCTTGGCTGTTTTCTAATATGTCAGCTACTTCTAGCCATGAGTCCTTTCCCCACATCAGATTTTCCCCCAACCCAAATCTGCCTAATTGCTGTTCTTTGAGAAACACTTTTGTTTTCTGAGATTATGACTGTCCCATTTTTAGTGTTAAAATGCTTTTGTTTCATAAAATCATGGTGTCGGCACATGATATTTCTTGTTTTTGATGGCCCAACTTGCCAAAATTGGCACTTGGTAGTTTTCTGAAAATTCTCCATTAAAAAAAAATTACTGGTTGTTGAATTCCCAAAGTCAAGAACCCAGCGTGTTCTGGTCCTTGGGGGCAGAGGTGGCTAGGAAAGCCTGAGACAGAGGGAAGATCTTGCAGACACTATAAATAAGGCAGACAAAGGCATTGGGTGCCAGAGGAAGGGAGGAGCAAGCAGGTACTAGCCAGGAAATGGGTTAAGTCAGAGGAAGTGAGATTAGGCAGCTAGGAATGGGCCTTGCAAAATCCAGAGGAGGGAAGGTGAAAAAGAGGTGACCTCAGAGGCAGGGGGGCAGCACAGGTGCCGAGCTCTTCCCTGGTGCATATGGGTGGTCCTAAGACTTGCATAGATGCCATGTAAGTCAGAAGCCTGAAATCACACCCCTGCTTTGCCGTAAGAGAGGAGTGGGTATTGCTAGAGGGTCCTGATTCAGTAGAAGAGGAACTCAGATTGAATATCTTTCTTCAGCTTAGAACACACATGGACGGGCTGGCCACAGAATTCTCCGTGTTAGTAGGGTGAGGGGAATGTGCTAACAGTGTCCCAGATTGCCAAGACAAAGGGAAGCAGGCATCTCTCCAAAATCTCCTGAAAATAACAGGAAATAGGAGAGTCAGCATCTTCACCCAAACCAAGAAGACCCCCAAAGCAATCACAACAACAACAAAAATAAACAAATGGGACCTGATCAAATTAAAAAGCTTCTGCACATCCAAGGAAACTATCATGAGAGCAATAGACAAACTACAGAATGGGAGAAAATATTTGCATGCTATATATCCGATAAAGGGCTGATAACTAGAATCTATATAGAACTCAGGAAAATCAGTAAGAAAAAAATCAAACAACCTCATTAAAAAGTGGGCAAAGGACATGTACAGAAACTTTCAAAAGAAGACCAACTAATGGCCAAAGCAGAGATCGTTAGTGCTTTTAACTCTTGCATCCAAATGTAACGGATGATAAAATAGAAACATTGCTGTTTCAATTTGCATTTTCCTGATGAGTCTCTACTCATCAAGAACATCTTTTCTTCAACATCTTTTCTCATGTTCAGGGTCATTTGTATTCCTTTTGAAATTATCTATTTGAAATTGACCATTTAGTTTCTCATATAGCAGTCAGCTCCTGGTTATTAGGTTTTATCAAACGGCAGAATATGGTGCTTTTTTTCATTTAAAAAATTTAAATAAATTAAAATAAAAATTTAATAATTTTAAAATATTACCTATTTGTCTACTTAGAGAAGTTAACATCTTGACCTTGGATTCAGAAAGCCTAGGTTCAACTCTTGGCTCTACTAATTATGTCTGACTTGTTCCTTAGAGCTTCAATCACATGATCTGTGAAATGAGGATAACATCATAGAATGATTGTGAAAATTAAATGAGGAAATTCCATGTAAAGGACTTAGCATAAGATTTGGCACATTACATGAATGGTTGTGATTGTATTTAATAAAAGAAATTTCAGATCATTAATAATAAAGAACAACCTCATTCCTCCACCTCAGTCAGTGTCAGTATGATTCTGCCTTTTCAATCTCAAACTCACGTTGGGGTTCCACACCAGCTATAGGTACTCTGGGGTTTCTATTCTTGAGCTGAGTTAGCTGCAGGTCCTTCTAAGATATTGCTGTACCTCATCTGTTCACCTTGTTGTGTATGGATTACCTCCTATAAATAGTTTAGAAATTTGAAAATTCGAAGATTTGGGAACTGTTGCTATGTGAGATCTTGACTGAGGCAAAGTACAGAATCAACCAGAATCACAATAGTTATTCTGGATTGTAAGTTATGAGAGCAATAACAAGTGAATGATGATCTGAGTGTATGAAAAAAGAGAAGGAAGTTCCATAGAGATCTGTTAGCATATTTTGGAGAACTATTGTCATTATTGTCAATAATTATAACAATATTAAAATGATAATATAATTAAATAATACCTTTATAGAATGGGCATGACTCAGGTCATTCTATAAAAATGGAAATTGGTAGTTTCTCTTAAAAATTCTGTTAAAAAATATGCTACTCAATAATTTTGAGAGCAAATATACACTGTTTCTTCCTTTTTCTCTTATTACTAAATTATAACATACAAAGCTGTAAAATGTTACATAAAGGACTTGTAAATGTCACCCCAGTCTCTCTTACCAATAATTTCCATTTTATGAAAATATAATTTCTATCAAAATGCAATAGGTAGAACTAGAAACTTACAATAATAATCTTGATAGCTGCGTGCTTCAGAGACTTTTTCCCATTGATCTTCACAACTTACATGGAATTTTTGAGAGGAAGCATTTGTTATGTCCTCTTGGTGGATATCAAATGCATGTGACTGTGAGGGGCTTGTGGAGTGAAGGTATGCAAGAAACCAGACTGGCATAGTAATCTACGTCCCTAAGTTCCCAAAATTAGACCCCTGGGGCTCAAGCAAAGCCAAGGCAGTTAGGTTTATGATTACCTCAAGTGCCTTGCTTCTTGCATTTCTAGATGGTACATCTATCAACTCTAGGAAAATGAACAATTATAAAACGGTGTTGGAATCACTTGTAACTCTTGGAGGCCTTTCCTTGTTATGATGACATATGCTGTTGTCCATAGTTTAATGTCTGTTAATCTCCAGGTTATTGCAGAATGAGGGACATAAAGTAAATTGTACAAAATAATTTATTCTAGGAGGAATTTGTTTTCTAAATCGGAGTGTCAGTGGGGTGATACACATGAACATGAACATGCCTGGTATCAGGCCATCACTGAGAACAGCCAGGAATCTGCTGGTAGCCCTTGGGGTAAAACTTCAACTAAATGGCCTGGAACAGCAGTGTAAAGAAAGCTTTTCTTAGTGGCCTGACATCATCAGGATTGACCCTCCTGGGTTGGAGGACTGATGGCTCAGTTGGATCACAGGATTGAGTACACCACAGAAATAAACCTTTACGGTTTTCTTGTTACACTAGAGTTTTGTCTGCCTGACTCTCATATGTGCTGCTCTATCATGGAATTGATAAGCTCCATGAAAAATTAGATGAGACATTATTTTTAAAAAATGAGGATGAAGAGAAAAGATAAGGATGGGAGATTTCTTTTCAGACAATAGGAAAATATAGTACATTTGGCTACTCAGAGAAAAATAACACAGATAATTAAAATGTGGCTCTTAGGTAAGTTTCTTAGAGACTGCTTTTGATTATATGACAGCACAAAATAAATATGGCCATGACATGTGTCTGACCCAGGCTGCCATGAGTGAATGACACAGTTGTTAGGAAACCAAGTTCTCACACACACACCGAGGTCCAGGTGATGGTGCTGCTAACAACTGTAAACAGACCCCAGGGTACCTGGTGCCAGGTTCTCAGGGGGCTGCATTGCAACATCAAGTTAAAGCCAGTTTCAAAACAATGGCCGGAGCCTGGGTATAGCAAACTACTGAACACGATGTCCTGTGGGTGGCGCAAGGCAGCATTGCAGCTAGACAGTTGGGGCAATGGAAACATCTGGACTACATGTGGTATACCTGGGTCTTAGTCTCAGCTTTCTCCTTCAGTGGCTATGCGATCATAGATAAATCATTGCACTTTTTACTACTCCAATTTATTTGCTTGTGAAACCAGTAGATAGGACTAGATTAATTCCAAGGTTCCCTTTTAGTTCTAAAAATGTTAATGATCTGCTAGCTTTGACAGGAAATCATTGCCTTCCTTCTTTTCTTTGTTGTTCATTTTTAAAGTGACAGTTTAAATGTATAATATTTTCTGTTGGTTTATACATGTATACTTTCATTTCAGTGAATTAATAAACACAGTGACATTTAAATTAAGCACTATTGCAGAGTGTCCATTTTTCTTGAGGCTATTGTTTTGTAGGAATAAAGAATATTCTTTGATATCTGGGATATGACCAAAATTCCACAGAAATAGGACAAAACAGTGCTTAGCCTAGTTGCCAGAAGGTTGGCTTTCATTAAATGCATAATTTTTCTGGTGTTTTTGATCTCAAACTCCACCCTGCTGCAAAAATGCAATTTAAGCCAAATACCATATCCAGGGATGAGGTAAATTTAATCTCTTTTTGTTCTGGATGAAATAAAACTGATATATTTTTTTACTATTTTGGTGCAGTCTTCAGTAGGACTCATTATCCTATTTAATAGACTATACTTTTCAAAACTGTGTTGGCAGTAAAAAGATGGTATCATAAAAATTATATCCATCAAAGTAAATCTTTCTAATAAATAGTTGGCAGATATAAATTATATATAATGAAAACCTCTAATTTATTTTGAGCCCTTAATTTCTTAAAAATGCTTTAAAGAGATATCATCTATATTTTATTCAACCATTTTCTATTAAATCTACAGTCTTTGTCAGGCTAATTTCAGTAAGATTGAAGCAGAAATTTCTTCTTCTTTTAAAAATGTAATGTTCAAAGTCTTGTCTGCACTCATTTAGGTATTTCACCAAGTATAATGTTTGTTTTCAGGGAATTCATAGTTATTGAAAATCCTCTCCACAATAAATAAGGGCATATATGCATGATACAGTTACAGTGATCATATATGACACTCTGACACACAACAGAATTCACTCCCTTACCAAATAGCAACTGAATGTCTGCTAAAGTCAGGCTCTGTTTTAGACACTGGAGGTAAGCAGTGAACCAAAGAGACACAATTCCTAACTCACATAGCTTATTCTCGACAGGAAAATGGCTGCTCCAGCTGCACATTAGCTTCTTCCTTATCACTCACACAAGCGTAGGAAACACAGCAAGCACTGTTGCAGCCTGGTGCAGCAGAGCAGTGCCCAGTCTGTGAAAGAGAAGGAACCCAAAGATGACTTTTGTACCTTTTTTATGGAGGCTTGTGCACCCACCCATATAGCCCAGAAAGAGAAATCGGATATTTATAGATTCCTGTGAGAGCAATTGCCAGTACTTAAAATTCAAGATATTTTTCAGCCTCCAAACCTGATTTTAATTTGTCTGTTTGACTTTCTGTGCTTTGGTAAGCACGAAAGGCAGTATGACCTAACGACTGGAACCAGCCTCCATGGGTTCAAGTCCTGGCTCTGCTATTTTCCACTTCTGGCACTTAGACGTGACATAGCTCATTTCTCTCACCTGTAAGATAGAGATGGTGCTGATATTACCTGACTGATATATTGGGGCTTATTGTGAAGATTGCATAAATTCATACATGTAAAATACTTATAGTGGTGCTTGGCATATAGTAGGCACCCAAAAATGTTAGATATTATTATGCATAATAAAAAATCTCACCTAAGATATATACATTTGGGAATAATTTGCTTTATATTTCTGTTAGAGTAAATTATTTTGAAGTTTTCTTTTTCCTTTTGGTGTTGAGTGGAACCTTTATCGGTGATGAGAAATGGGACCCAATTTTGATGTAGAGCAAGAAGGACACTGTGTTTTGGGGGCTTCTCTCCTTGAAGACTCTCCATGGCTTGGTTCTGGTTCTGTCACTTTTGTCCTGTGGGCTTCAGGTTACCTATGCAACAAAAACACAGAACAGATGTTATGAAGCTGAGCTAATGGCAGCCTGTAGCACTGAGCTCCTTAGCTGATGGGTTCGAAAACTTTTCCCTAGCAATGCAAGAGTGCCAAGAGTGAATGGGCCAAGAAGGAGAGTTATGGCTCTTTGCAAACCCAGAAGGAGCAGTTCTCAGTCTGCACTTGACATGTCTGAGGGTTTAGAAGACCGTTTTGTGGTACGGCTCAATCCCCAGTGTGCTGTGTTCCCAGGGAAGAAAACCAATAACAACAGATCCCACAACTCATACCATTTACTAAATGGGCTTCCTCGCAAGTGGGGCTCTGGGAGGAATCTCACAATTTCCTGCCGCTTTGTCTCTGAAGGGTAAGCAAAGGGAGTTGTTCCCATTTCAGCTGCTTTCGTTTCTTGAGACTGTGTGGAGAGTGTGGCTGTGTCTTTGCTTTTCATTTTTGCTTCCATTCCAATGCTTGCTTTTTATCGGCTTTGCCTTTTGTACTGCCCGACAACCTTCAAACTTGAGATAAAATTCAGCCAAACTTCTAACTTCACTTTTGGGGGTTTTGGCATAGAAGATCTCTCAAATCTATCTTTCAGTCTCAAGGAAGACAGAAAGTGCAGAGCGCATGATGACAATGACCAAAATGAGGCAGGGTGTCTCCACCAGCAAATGTGTTGCAAAAACACTGCAGACTCAGTGAGAGTCGCACCGAGAGTCTTCAAAGAACCATTTGTTATCTGATTTAACCAACATTAATTCTTTCCACTTAAATGTGCTTTTGTGTGACTAGCATAAACAGAATTTAACAATTCCCTAGGGACCAGATTCCAGTTCCTGTCAGGATTTTGTAATCAAGTCCTTAAAACATATTCTGTCTGACAAACACTTTTGCTCTATAGATCTAACTCACCACATTTTTAAAGTTAAAAACAACCCAGTTTCATCCTCCTAAATGCAGAAATTCATATTCAATAGCCCTTGACCCTAGTCCCTGATCTTCGATGTTAGTTTTAATATTTTGGGGTCCCATTTATCATTTGAAAGAATCCGTGTGGCTCGTCAGCTTACCCAGCAGAGAAAAGGCTTGGAGACTGAAATACTTGAGCTAATAATTGTCTTGGTCTTGAGAGTATACGTGATTTGGGTGTTCTCTGCTCTTGGGTACCTAATGTTCTCGTTCAGAATATATTAATAAATGATTGAGCTGTCACTTCTAAGAAATCAGGACTGCAATGTATTGATAACTGAGCATTAGGGAAATTATTATTACTGAATACCTTGAGAGAACTAGAAAAATGATCCTGAAAATTTCTCCTTTTGATAGGTAAGAAAGCTGAACCAGAAGACGTTTTTATAATGGTGGCAATGATATATTTTTTTTAATTTTTATTTTAAATATACTTCTTAGGACTTTGAGGTGATCAGGAGAGAAAGCTTGGTTTTAGTGAGGGATAAGGAGTATTTGAAGAAAGGATCATTATAAAGGAAATGAGGAAACATACGGATTTTAATAAATCCGTGAAAGCATGGTAGAAGGGATAGGGGAGGCAGGGGCCCGGGTTGCATGAGCCTGCAATCAGTGGAAAGGAAAGTAGTGGGCACTGAGGTCTCGACTTTAGGGCACAGATAGTTCTTAATACAAGATTATATCAAGTTAATTATTTAAAACTAAACCCTAATGATCAATACATTCTAGGTGTTTAGTATATATTTGCCCAATTCCTCTTGTTTCACCACCTCTATATGCCACAAACATTTGCTTTGCTTCATATACATGCTTAGTGATGCTCAAACTGGGAGGAAAAGGGGTGGGTAGAATTTGAATGGGCACATTTAATAAACAGGGTGTTGAAAATAGCATGAGCACTGACTATGGCAAAAGTCAAGACATCCATGTGTAAGAGTAAATACGCCAGCACTGTGGAAAAAGAGGGAGATACAGCTGGGGAAAAGACAGTTATTTTCTGCACAGGTTCTCACAGAAGCCAAATATGCTTTTTGATTTCAGAAGCTCCCAAGTTCTAGAACCTCGAGAGCTCTGTGGTTCTCTAGCACTGTGTTACCTACATATTTCACGGATGCACTGCCATTATAAAGATGTAAAACTCTCCATGATGTGAATTTAGCTCCACCACCTTTATTTCATTCGTGTTCATCCAAGATCTAGTATTTTTAAAATGCTGTAATAGCTGTTCTTCTGTTTATTTTAATGTGCGTTAAAAAAAGGCATAGTCTCAAGTGTCATCTTGCATGCTGGTGCTCTGAAAACTGAAACAGAAAATGTTTGAGTTATTACCATAGTTGGCAGTCATTTTCCAGTTTCCTCTCTGTTAATATGTGATCATTAATGTGCTGTGATAGAACATGTGGCTGTATAGTTTAGCACAGTTTCTTGTTAAAGAAGTCAGGGTGTTTGAGCATGCCTCAAACTCTACAGCACATTCTGGCCCCACCTACATTCCTGCCCAATCTCCTCCCACTATGTATATACACATTGTTCCAGAAATCATACTAAACTTTTCTCTCCAAATCTGCCTCAGTGCCTTTGTACTTGCTATTCTCTCCTTCTGGAATGCCCTTCCCCTGTTCTATGACTTGGGATCTACATCTCATCCAGTTATTTAAAATTTTGCTTCTTGGATGGAACCTTTCCTGATTCTTTGGGGCTGAATTAATGAATCACCCCTTTAGGATTGCCAATTCTATATTCTCACAGTATATTTTAGCTTTTCTAATTCAGTAATATGCCACTGGGCATATCTCAGCTAATTGTCATATTTTCTCAATGTAAATCATTATTTAGTGTCATCTTTCCAAAATACTATATTTAATGTATGGATAATTTTAAAACCAAGAAGAGCTTATTATCAAAAGCAAATCTGACTGGGTGTGGTGGCTAAAACCTGTAATTCCAGCACTCTGGGAGGCCAAGGCAGGAGGATCGCTTGAACTCAGGAATTTGAGACTAGCCTCAGCAAGAGCAAGACCCGGTCTTGACTAAAAATAGAAAAATTAGCTGGGTGTGGTGGCATGCAAAATCTACTTACCACTTTTTTCAACATTCCAAAGTTGAGTCTGTGAATTTTCCACATTGCTTGTTTAAAGATTCTTCAAGATTACCTTTGGCCTTTGGCAGTAATGTTTGAGGACGTGAGGACTCATTGTTTTTCATAATCCATGCTGGCAATTTAGACAGTTTCATCTTTAGAATTAATAGAATAATCTTGATATGTGTTCAAAAATACCAGGGTTTCATGTTCATTTCCTATTTGATTAAACTTTTGGTTTCATTTTTCCCTTAACTGAGTTACATGTCATTGAAAATTAAGCTACTTCCTGAAAGCTTTAAATGGCCAAACGTTCAGAGTTTGCCTGATAGTCTGTCAGGACCTCCATATTGTCACTAAACTCTTTTAACTTTGAAAATTCTATGATCTTTCTCCAAATTTGGAAACTTTTATTGCCTTAATTGCATGGCCTGTCATGTGACAGCTTTTGACTGCATATGGACCTTTCATTTTTTTTTTTTTTTTTTTTTTTTT
>VBSM01000272.1:70852744-70863162 GCA_008086735.1 Cheirogaleus medius
TGAGGCAGAAGGATTGCTTAAGCCCAGGAGTTTGAGGTTGCTGTGAGCTTGGCTGATGCCATAGCACTCTAGTCTGGGCAACAAAGAGAGACTCTGCCTCCAAGCAAACAAACAAAAAAATCAAAAATAAAAAGTAGCAGAAAAATCCACTAGGAGAAAGAAAATCAGTATTTCATGAAAACTTTGCAAAATATAAATATAAAAATAATTAGTAGGCCCACAAACTCAATTAACTTCTCCTTTCCCGGATCCATCTTCTACTTTGTAGTACTACTCACAAGAAAAATTTTTGGCAATAAGAGCATTTATTCACAGTATATGTACTTAGAATTTTTTCACAGAACTCAGATTTTTATGAAAAATGAACAGAAGTAACAATGACAGTAAAAACCCAAAGTGAAACTGAGAAAAATAAAAGAGCAATTGAAATTCTTTAATTCCTATGTGCAATGGGCTGAATGTTTGTGTCCTCCCCAAATTCACATGTTGAAATCCTAACCTCCAATGCAATGATAGTAGGATGTGTGGCCTTTGTGAAGTGATTAGATCATGAAGGTAGAGCCCTCATGAATAGGATTAGTACCCTTCTATAAGGAGCCCCAGAGAGCTCTCTAGTTCTCACTCTGCCATGTGAGGATACAAGGAGAAATCGGCAGTCTGCAAACCGGAAAAGGGGCCCTACTGGAACTGACCATGCTGGCACTCTGATCTCAGATTTCCAGCCTTCATGCAATTTTGCTGTTTATAAGCTACCCGGTGTATGGCATTTTGTTATAGCAATCTAAACTGACTAAGGTACTATGGCTAAAGTAAATGTGATTTTTAAAGTGAATATCAGACATGCTGATATCTTCTAAACCCTTGTGTTCATGGGCTGTTGGCTGGGGCAGGAATGAGGATAGATGCCTGTTCTTCCTACCTCGCCTGTTATTGTCCCATGGTACTTTGTACACAGAGCTATATTAGCATATATCACTTGTATGTACACACTCATCTCTCCTAGAATGTGGGGATGTATGGAGGTCTGAGGCTGAATCTTATATAACTTCCCAGAAGGTCCCCTTTCTCTCCAGTTACTTTACTCATTATTGCTAAGGAACTTTTTATATATATCTGTATTCCCTGTCATTTTTTGTTTTGTGTTGGGGTGAGGGGAAGAAGACGTAGGGTTGAGCAAGGGAAGGCAGAAGCAGGGAGCTAAGGATGATGACTCTAATTTGGTTCAATGGACTGTTTTCAATTTCTATTGTCAGAGAAGTGAGTACCAAAGAACTGGCCATTCAAGAGAGTTATGGAGATCTGGCTGACAGAGGTTCCCTGGTGTCCAGGTAGAAAGTGAAGTGCAGTGTTGAGGAGGAATGCTCTTGTGCCCTGCAGACTAGGGGTTTGGGGAGCTCCTGCAGCCAGCTCCCTTGGCAGACACATTTGAGTTCTCAGGGCCAGCAGTGCCACAAGTGATGCTTCTTAGGCCTGTTGATGTACTTCCCAGCATATTATGCTGCAGCTATAAGCAACTTCTTTGTGAAATTCCTATGAAGTCCTCGGCCAGTGCAGGCTCTTACTTCTCCATGAGGATGGGCAGAACAGAATAGCTGCTGACACAGAACCCTGGATGGATACACCAGCCACGGACTATTCCTGTCTTTGCTGTGAGAAGTGGCATTCTGGTAGGGACTGTGTTGGGGGCTAGATTATCCTGATTACAGGAAGAGCAGAGAGACTCTGCAGTGAGGGTGGGAGGTGTGATGGCCCATATTAGTCAGACCTATTCCATTTTGGAGTAAATGGGGAAGAAACAAAAAAAAAATCACACATAGTAATCTCCATGGAGAGCAACAGTGAACCCTTCCGTGGCGCATGAGAAGAGAGATGCTTACCCCTCTCTCCTCTCCTTTTCCCTCCTCTGTCCTCTTCTCCTCTCCTCTTTCTTCCTCTCTTCTTTTTTCTTCTTACTTTCTCTCACAGTTTTGGTTGTTCTGAAGCCAATGTGAAGGGCAATAGAAAACAGTGGGTTATAGTCCTTGTCAGCTCTGATTGAAACTATTTGTATTAGTCGGTATCCAACCGGGAACACAGAAACCACCCAAAGTATTTAAAATAGTGGAGGCTTAATAGAAAGACTTGGTAATATACATGATGGAAGATCTGAGTAACCAAACAGGAGACAGAGAGGCAACCGAGAGATTAGCAACAAAGGAAGCCATACCAAGAAAGACAAAGGGAGGGGTGTTTTTATGTGATCCCAGGACTTGGGGGTCATCCAGGGGAATTTGGAACTGCAACTGGCCTTTCCTGCCGTGAAGCCATGCTGGAGACACAGCCTGAGGCAGAAAGAGAGGTAGAAATACCCAGATTTTCTTTTCCTCCTGGCCTCCAAACGTCCCACAAATTGCCTCTAAAGCCAGAAGTCTGCTGGGAACTTGGGGAGTGCAGCCAGCAGGGGTCAGTACCTCTTTGTTACAGAGAAGACTAGGGGGCGGGAGAGGAATAGATTTGAGATCCAACACCCCAAGGAGCAGCCCAGTACTCCTCACAGTAGCCTTCTGGGCAACATGATGGTGGAAAAGTGTGTGTGTGTGTGTGTGTGTGGGGGGGGGGGATTGTGGTTGGGGGTTAGGGGTGTGAAATTGAGAGAGATTCTCAATTTTACTGCTAAAAGAGTTAATGTTTATGCTGGTTTAATACTCAACTTTCAGACCAAGGGATCATATTCAATATAAATTCATTTCACAGACTTTAATAAACATTAGAGTCTGCCACAAGTTCAAATGAGCTTATCTAAGATTGTATTCCAAATGAGTAGTAGCAGATAGAATTTTATCCTAAAATGTAGAAAACAGCCAAACACTTGAATCAAATGGTACTCAGTCTTTACACTGAAACGGTAATACTTATTTCTATTATAGTAATCATGGAATAATTAAATTTAGAGGAAGTAGATGTGTTTATTTTCATTTATTCATGATGTTGTCACCAGGGATGGGCAAATTTGTTTGGATAAAATACAAATTGGATTAAAGGTTTACCATAAAAATCAACTATTTAAAGGTTCAAAATGTATAATTAACCTTTTTTTTCTTTTTCATTTTTATGTTTTCTTGCTTTTTCTGTTTTCAGCCAAGAGAGACAGTACTGAAATGTCATTAAAAAAAATGTTGATTTTGCAGTATTTCTCTGCCCTTGGGAACAGGAAATACCTAGAATTCTGCTAGTAAGATGGTTCTTATGAAATTTCTCATGTAATTTTTATAATGAAGGGGATTAAATATGTTTGGATGAGTATCCAACATTGGGAACTTTGTCACCCTGATGCTTCAGACCCATTGACATTTTCCCAAAATGTTCCCTCTTCCATATGTTAGGGAATTACGTTTAAGATCAAGTAATCAGGATAATTGAGTTTGTGCTGGTTTTGGATTTCATACTCCTTATGAATGTGAAATAGATTAAATAGAGGACACTTGAGAAGTAATGAATTCCAACAATAATATCAATTGTTGTAACAAAAAGGCCAAGCAAGTGACTTTTCTACAGCATTAAAGTGGTATCAGCATTTTTCTTCTCTTCAGGAGGAGAGAAGTTGGGGCTAGGTAGTAAGTAACAGTCAGCTATCTAAATGCCTCTCAGGCTACCTAAGCAGCATTTTGGCTTGCATGGTAATCTCCTGGTCATCTGAGCTATGAAACCGATATAGCAATAAATTCATAAAACGGCATCATATAAAGGTCACAATTGAAAAAATGTATGCTGTTCTCATATTGTTTTTGTATCATGGGAAAGAATAATCCTCTTCTTGGTTTTTAGTTACCTGAAATCCATTCTTTATGTTTACGATTACCCTAGTTATAGATGGTTTGATCGTCTTAGTCACATCTGAGAGATAAAAAGCAGACTAATATTCCCTGAGTACCCACTATGTTCTAGTTGCTGTGTGAGGTACTTGGAAATGCTTAGGAGGAAAAACAGGCATTTTTAAATTGGCAACTGGATAGCTGGTCTCTGTCACAGACACAGGCTACACTCATTTATCAGTACTGAATGTGAATGATGGAGAATGGAGTTGCGGGCTAGTGAAGTTAGCATGGGCTTTGGAGTCAAGAGGGACTTTGCCTGTTTATTCTCAAGTCTATTCCCATCCTTCCCCTGTTCCCCTCTTTGTATTGCAGAGAACTTGTTCTTGTGAATTATTTCCAAGACTTCCTGGCCAATTAGGAGATAGGAGGAGGGTGGGAGGATGAGAGAATCCAGGAGGCTTCTGCTCCATCTCTCTTGCTTCAGGGATAACTTTAATAGTGACTGTGTCTCTTGTGAAGCTCCAGATCCTGCCAGACAGCTTGTTCTTCCAATGGTCCCAACTCCCGCTGTCTGAGCCTGCTTGGTTCCAGCTTCTACTGTGACTAGCTCATGAGCTCTGATGACATCACCTCCTCCCCTTGTCCCTCCAGCTCTGGGATGATAGGAAACTCCTTCAGGTGGAAATTCCTGGTTATCTCCCCTTCCAATGTTTGCTCTTTGAGCTCTTTTAATGCCTTTGTGACTAATACCCATGGTAAACTCCCTCTGTTGAATTACCAGTTATAGGCTTTGTGTTCCTGGCTGTACCATGAATGATACAGAGTTGGGTGGATCCAAGTTAAGGTCTGTGTTTGCCCCGTCGTGAGCAAGGCATTCAGGCAAATCATTTAAACTGTCCAAGACTGTTTTCTCATCCATATAGTAGGTTTAATACTGACCTCCAAAAATTATAATGGAACATAAGTGAGAGATTTCTATCATAGTACCTGGCATATTGCAAGCATCCAAAAAATCTTTGCTCTTAAACCTATGATTAAAAAACCAGGGCACTGCTCTCTGAACTCTCTAATATGGGGAATTCTAGGGAAACAAGAAAAACATAATGATTATATGAGTAAAACATCCATTTAGGAGGGTGTGTGGGTTGTTGGAAAGGTCATGGAATACAAATTGGAGTTGTTTGGACATACTGTCTATGGAGAAGAGCAGATTGTCTGGGAGAAAAAGATGAGACAAGGGTGTATTCCAGGGAAAGGGTCAACTGAGAGACAAAAGTAAATGTTGGCTAAAAGACCTTAAGGCGTGCCCATAGAACAAGAAGAGTGGGCAGCAAAAACTTACAAAAGCTGGGGGCACATGAGGATAGCATCCGGCTGTGGGAGCCGACAGAAGATTAATGCAAACCCAAAGTGTCGGGAGAATATTCCCTTGTGTAAAAGAAGACAATGTTGCTTATCCCTTGTTACTGTACAGTTTTGCTAATCTAATCTCTTTCCAACATGACATCAGAACTTTCCTATGACATATTTGGTGCTTGGAAATGGGCAGCTGTTTAAGCAGAAAAAGCTTGTAAGCATAACCTAGTTTATAGAACCATATCCAAGGAACATCTTTGATAGTTGTCCAAATCTTAATTGATTTGAATATATTTTTAACCTCCTTTCATTTACTGGAAATATCATGTGGAGAAGTATAGTTTATTAACATGATAGACATAAAATTTATGATATAATGTTCCGTTTGTCTAAGGTTGCAATGGAAAATCATTTTGGTTAGCTTTGATAAATATAATGACATATTTACCATGTAATGTGACATGTGCTTGGAAGGTAGTAGGTGCTCTATTAATATTAGTGCTTGTTGAACTAAATGTGTATTAAGTAAAAATATTGGCAACACGAAATGACACATTTCCCAAAATTTTAACAAGACAACCACACAGAAACAACACATGCAATTATGAGATAATGAATTTGAAACTACAAAATGTGATACAAATGTAAGATGTTGTTATTGTAAAAGTAGTTTGAGTTAACATAGCAAGAGTTGTTGGCATTAAATCATAAATCATAATTTTAATCTTGTAAAGAAGCAAGTGTCAGGTATTTGTATCTTTGATTTATATCTCAGTAAATCATGGTTCAGTGTAGTAGGCTTGGAAAATACAAATCCAAAGCAGACTTGAGTTCTACTTTTAATGATGCTACATTTGAGTGGAATGCAACCATCTCAGTTTAAGATATTGTAACAGACCATAATGTCTACACAATAAAACATACAGGTTGAGTCTTTCTCTCCAGAGGACTTGCTCTTTTCCTAGTTGTAGAGAACAAGAGAATCACCCTGGCCATCCCCGAAGCTGGCTCATATTGTCTTCATCCTCGGGCTAAATCTGGTGTCAACGAGACTGTACATGCAGTTGTGTTGGGTCTAGTGATTGACAAGGGCTGCTCCATTCCTTGTATGTAGAGACAGATACACTTACCTCTGTTAGCTACCATGAGGGACACCTGTTTCCTTTGCTATTTGGGGATACTGGAGAAATCTTCTCACTCATAAGGTTATACTCTTCGAGAATATTGGGAATACTTGGGAATATAGATTTGGGATAAAGCCATGGAAAACTTCAAGTCAGAAGAAAAATTCCAGTGGTTCAGTCTTATTTATATAGAGGTTGAAGTTAATAATGTTTAGTTAACCACCACTTCATGAAATTTTCCTTTATATGAATGTACAATTTTTCATGGGATTCTTTTGTTCATTCTCCCTACCTTACCTTTTTTAATATTCCAAAAAACGTTTCCTGAGAAAGGGGATAATTTAGTATGCTGCCTAGACACAGCTGTTGTTTCATGTTGGGGAAAACAACACAGAAATTCCTAAATGAAAACAGAATGGAGATCCTTCCAAATATGCCAATATGCTGGGATTTTTATTTTCAGTAAGATTACTCTGAAAAATAAATACAGTTTCAAATAGCCACTCTGAGAATTTTAAATTGCTAAAAGACATTTTGGCACCATCTATAGAAAATTAATTTGTAGTTTATTCAAATTACTCTACATGAGGAGAAAATAGCTCAGTAAATGAGTGGAAACCAATTTCTTAATGTTTCTCATTTGCCTAATTGCTTTCCCAAAGAATAAATACAAAACACTCAAATATAAAGTTCATAGAAGATAGAAAACATTCTTCTGGCCACAGGGCTTCCTCCTATGCTTTCATAGTTTTATGTTTTATTTTTGAACCCATCCATATATTGCTCCCTCATTATCAACATCAACAAAACACAATAGTCACCCATTCCCAATTGTTTTCTCCTTCTCCTACTCTTTCTTCTTATATCCCCCATTTACCCCTCCTTCTTTCTTTCTCCTTTTTCTGCTCTCCTCCTCTGCCTTCCTTTTTCAACAAAAGAACCTTTGTTAAGCATTTTCTGGGCATCAGATATTGTGGGTTCAAAGGTGGGCTGTAAACATTTCATTGACAGAATAAAGTGGGTTTTTTAGAAATTAGAGTTCATTGTGGAGCGTCTTTGGGTAGGATGGATAGTGGAGGAATGCTTAAGACACAATGAATACATCAGTCTAGCTAGAGAGAAGAGAAGTAGTGGAAATAACAAGAGGAAGGTAAATGTTGGCCAGATTTTGAAAGCCCATGAATGCTGAGTTTGTATTTCATTTTGTAGGCAATGGAGAACTGTCAATGGTTTCTAAATGCCAACGTATGCTACAGAGTGATTTGGGAAGATAAACATATTAATTAAAGTATACAATGAGTGCGATGCGCACCAACTGGGGGATGGACACTCTTGAAGCTCTGACTCGAGGGGGGAGGGGAGGCAAGGGCAATATACGTAACCTTAACATTTGTACCCCCATCATATGCTGGAAAAAAGTGCAGGTTCAGCTAGTGCAACAGAAATCAACAATGAATTCCTTAAATAATATTAAAGTTTATCTCACAATTTATTAACAGTCTAGACTTAAGCAGTCTAGAGTGGTATTTAAGCTATTAAGTATGAAATGTCTGATTTCCTTAAGTATTAAGTTTGACAGTTGATGTCCCTGACATTTCACTTTGACACATCTTGTTTTATTTTTATTGTGAAGGTACATCTTCATTCTTTCAAATGCACAGTTTGGCTTGTGATTATCTATCAAATTTTTTTAGAGCAATTTTTGTGGAACTGTGGGTAAGTCAAAAATTGGTGTTTTTCCGAATATGAGTTACATCATGGAACCAATACTGCACATACAGCTTGAAATATCAACGAAGTGTTGGGAAGGATGTAACTAATATATGCACAATACGTTGATGGTTTGAGAAGTTTGGTTCTATTCATTTTAATCTTGAAAATGAGCCAAGTGGATGACCTGAGACCAAGGTGGATAATGATGAGCTGAAAGCTGTAGTGGAAGTGAATCCATCTCAACCTAGTGTGAATTAGCATCAAGTTTTGACATTACTATTCCAACAATATTGGACCATTTGAAAGAAATTAGCAAAGTAAAGAAGCTGGACAGATGGGCTCCACATGAATAAAAGGAGCGTCAGCAGACAAATTGTCTCAAAGCTTGCCTTTCTTTACTGTCACTACATAAGGTGAACCATTTCTACACCATATTATTATGTGTGATGAAAAATGGATTCTTTTTGACAATCACAAGTGTTCAGCACAATGGTTGGATAAAGATGAAGTGTGGAAACACAGTCCAAAACCGAATATTCATCAAAAAATTAATGGTGTCTGTTTGGTGGTCCAGAGCTGGTATTATCCACTACAGCTTCATGAAACCTGGTCAGTCAGTTACAGTGGATGTCTGCTGCAACCAGTTGGAGGAAATGATGAGGATGCTTGTGATTAAGCAACCGAGATTGGTAAATAGAGACAGGCCAATCCTCTTGCAAGACAATGCTCAACCACATGTTGCAAAAACAACACTGCTCAAACTACAGAGACTAGACTTGGAAACTCTCTGTCATCCACCATATTCACCAGCCCTTGTACCAACTGACTACCACTTCTTCCAGGCTTTGGACCACTTCTTGGAAGGAAGAATATTCAATTCTCAACAAGCTGTGGAAAATGCCTTTTGTGATTTCACTGCCACTCCCTCTCCAGACTTCTTAGCTGCTGGCATAAACAAGCTACATTAAGATGCCAAAACTGTGTGGATAGTTTAGGCACATACTTTGATTAATTGTACTGCTTCTTATTTGAGATATAATAAACTACACTTTTGATTCAAAACTGGACATTTCATATTTAATGACCTAATAGCTTGGCTCTGCAGAGTCAGGACTCCAAGATCTTTCTGTCTTATTGCTTCACCATTCCTGGGACTTGTTCTTGTCCACATGGCTCGTGACAGCTTGCCTCCACTTCTACATGACTGCTACAGAAAAGCAGCACGGAGAGGGCAGGTGCTGAGCTAAAATACAGGGCTTCTATTAGTATAAGAAAGAACACTGGGGAGCGAGTGTCAAACATATTAATAATTAACCTGTCAGGCAGCAGTGTGCAGAATACATTAGAATAGGGCATCTGGCTTTGGGTCTTTAAATCTCATAACTCTCCTAGAACTCACTTTCATACACAGGGTTCAGAACCACGTGTTCGCTGGCTCCTTGGGGGAAAATTAGACTATTTCAAAGAGAGGTTCTGGTTACAAGGAGATGCAGAATGGTGCAGTAGAAGAAGCAGCAGACTGTAGAGTGAGTTGTGTTCAAGTCTTGACTTATTAGTTATAACTTGGGTGACCTTGGGCAGGTTAACTAAACTTGTTAAATCTCAATTTGTTATTTATATATGAGGTTATAAATACTTTTTCTTCCTGTCACAGTGTTTGTCATAAGAATTTAAAAAAGAGAAAGGTAAATCATTGACTTTCTGTTCATATAAGATATAGATATATATCTATGTATAGGTACGTGTGTATGTTAGATGGATAAAAGATAATAATAGAATAGTATTAATATAATCAGGCACAAGTGTGAAAAAGAATTATGATTATGACTGTGATATTTATTCATTTCTTTATCCTTAGTGCCTAGCATACGGCAGGCCCAACATATCTTGGTTGAGTTTTTTTGTTTCTAACAGCAAGTTTTACCTTAAAATATCACATCCAAATATTTTTAGGGAAATTGTTTCTATTTTTTGTAGTTTGTCTATCCTTTCTCCATCTCATTTTTCTTTCCTAACTCTCTGTAGGAGGCTACCTGATAAAGAATGAAAGTGTGTTTTGACATAAAACTTCTATTTTTCATATTATCAGGAAGAAATCTAAAAATGTATCTATTTTAAAAATATTTACTTGTATTCTTCATTCTCTCTTAAATCATTTTTTCCTTCTGCCTTCCTGTCATTAAGAATAAGCAATGAAAGTTTTGCCTTAAGAATTAGTCTCAAAGATGACCTTTTGAGCCCATAGTAATAGAATGGTTTTGACATCTAGGTTTTTTTTTTTAAATTTTGAGAAAGAAAAAGATTTATTAAATTTCTAACTCTTCTCTCTCTATATTTAAAACTAAGCCTGGCAGACTTCTTTCATAGAGTTTTATTACACCTAACCCCAGTGAGAATGGCCTATATCAAGAAAGCCCAAAACAACAAATGC
>VBSM01000272.1:70863262-70889013 GCA_008086735.1 Cheirogaleus medius
GGCAATGTATGTAACCCTAACAATATTTGTACCCCAATTATATGATGAAATAAATAAAAAAATAAGTCATTGTATAGAAATACTGAAGTCTGTTTTAAGGAAATTTCTCATCAGGGTACTTAGATTTTTGTTTTTGTTTGTTTTGTTTTCCCATAAAGAGAGAAAGGTAGGAGGAAGAGGGAATAAGTACTTGGAGGTTATTGTCCTCGTTTTTCTTTATTGGCCAAAGCCCCAAGAAGTGGCAGTGAGAGGCAGAAACACCCAGATAATTTTGAGAAATTCCCAGTGAAGGGAACATGCTCCTCACTTTTCAAACAAGAAATATTGAAGTCAGCCCCTTACAGAAGTTGTCTTTTTCTGCCTATGTTGGAGAAATACGTTGCCAACCAGGTGAGTATATGCCGTAGCTCTACGTTAAGGCAGACAGGCTAGAGCTAATGTACTGGTAACCTATAGGCTGAGTGTTGCTTTTAGGGGTTCTAAATATTTCTGTATGCCTTGGGAAGTAGACATCTAAGCACTATATCAGCACAAGGAAGCAGCAGAAGTTGTTAAACTTGTCCATGCCAGGGACCAATTTCATTTCAACAGACACCAAGGAAGGATTCCTTAGGGCAAGGCCAGATCAACTGCTCTGTGGTAGAGAGGGACGGAAACAGCAATGGTGAATGTGCTAGTCTCCCCACTCGCTACATGTCATTTTTGGAAGGTGGAGCAGGAGGGAGAAACTCCTAAATAAGCAAGAAACTTGTAGTTGACTGAATTAACCCAAAGGAAATAACGTTAATTTGGAAGAGAAAAGTTTCTTTTTTTTTCTCCTGCCTTGAGAGGGATTCTAGAGAAAGATGAGGTAAGTTATGGTTGATGGCAAAAAGTATAGGATCTCTCTGGGTTGTTGTGAATACATTTGAGCGCTATTCCAAGTACTTAAAATATCTAGTCACATCCCAAAGTGAACACTGACAATTATTGGCACTTAAATATGTGCTATTTTGGTCAGAGGTTGCATAGTAAGGTATTCTCTTCTACATATATATATATACAAAAGGAGCAATTGATTCCAGGAATTTCATAACTTCTGAATTTCTCCATGACTAGGTGGTAGGGTGAAGAAATACAAACCCTTCTAGAGAAATCCAACTAATCAAAGAACTTGGAAGCTCCACTAGAGGTCAGTGAGCATCCTGTGGAATTCGCAGGAAGGAGGTAGAAAACGCCTATTGCCAATCAAGGTAGGGCCTGGAGGCAGAGCCAGGGCACCCACTCCATTTGCTTTTGTGCCTGCTGTTTGCTTTGGCAAAAGCACAGTCCTTTGCAGGAGGGAAATGATTTCTACGTTGGTCTGCAGACTAAACGGATGTGGACTCAAAAGAAAGGAGGACTGAGTTGTTCTGACTAAATAGGCTTGATTCATTTCCCTGGGACCTCCCCAGACACAGTGATATTTTCACAGGAATGAAATGAAGGCAGTGACGACAAAGAAGACATTATAACTGCCACCTGAATTGCCAGTTAGTGTAATATTTACTTGTTAATGCTTCTGAAATAGTTTTGTGAAAAAGGAAAATTCTCAAATAAGTCATCTAATCTATCTTTCTGGTGGTGCAGGACCACCACCTATTATTTATCAAAGATTAGGGAATAGGCTTTAAATTTTTAGTTATGAAGGGAAAATAATTCCACATGACCCAACAGAGATGCTTTGGGGGAAGCATCTCTGTTGAACAGCCTCGTCCTATAATTAAAGGTATATGCTAAGGAGCTCATAGTCTAAGGAGACAGTCAAGGAGCATGCACTTATAATGTAAGGAGCACTTTGATATTAGGTCATTCATGTATCAAATTGTTGTTAAACAGCATCCTTGAGCCCAGTACTGAGCTAGATGCTGGGGACATCAGAGTTTGTTATCTAACTGGGGTTATAAATTTCAATGATTCAATACAGTGAAGGAAGTGCTATGAGAATGGCTAACTGGGCCCTAAAGTAGCATGAAGAATGATGATTGGAGATCTGGATTTGGGGAATCAGAGAAGGCTTCATGGAGGAGGTGATATTTGTGAATATCTCTTTTACAAAGCCATATGGAATCATCTCTATAACATAAAGATGCTTTGATAAACAGGTCATTTTTGGGTTGTTCTTAAAAACCAAGTGAATTGATAAACAGGAGAAAGTTTCTTTAGTATGCTTCTTAAAACAACCTGAAATGAGGAGATCAAGCCATTTCTTAATGGCTTATTTGATTTATTTTGATTTTTGCTGACGTGAAATCATCTCTACCAAGTTGCATGTGCTTGATGACTTAAGAAATGATTATGAAGGAGAGAAGGAAAGGGAAGTTTGGCACAGATGTTTTCTAACTCCTTCACCTTCTCATGCCCTTCATCTCTTGGCCACTTCTCTTTCCCTTGATCACTGTGGTCTATATATGGGGTTCACCTGTCCTTTTGTGTCCTTGCTGGGTAGGAAAGAAATTGATAATCTCATTGCCATTTAACTTTTAGAACTTAATGGCTTACCTCTTCTCTGGGAACTTTGATTTTTAAAAAATTTATAGGAGGAAGACAATGCTTAATCAGAAAGGATGATGAAATTTCTGATATGAAGACACTTGGATGGTAGAAATATATGATTTTACCAAATGGCCTTCCAAACTGCTCAAAGAAATGCCTCCTTCTTTGCCTGGGTGGCTAATGTTGATTACAGCCCCTGAGCAAATACTCCCCTGAAGGAGTTTTAGGAGATTTAGTTAAGCTGTAAAGATGGACAGAGCCCATAGGACTTACAAAATCTTAATGAAGTCATTGTATTATTTATATTTTACAAACTCAGGAATGAATTCCATTACTTGAGGCTTATATATGTGCAAGTTCAAATTTTTATTCCTGGCGTAGATTTGAGTGATGAAGGTAAAGAAAAAGAAAGTGACAGAAAAAAGTATGCACATATGTTTACATATACATATATGTGTGTGTATATATATGTATTTATGTATGTATATGTGTGTATGCCATATCACACAGCATGTTATTGCACTAAGTGGTATTGATTGTGGCACAGAGAATCATACAGAAAGTCTGGAAAATTTTAATTCAATTCTCTTTGTGTCTGGTACTGACATTTTCTATCCTCAGGACATGTGAACTTCTTAGCTTCTGAATTGATTGTTTGTTTATTCTCAGCCATTTAACCAGTTGGGCTCTGTGAGCTCCAGACAGTCTGATTGTGGGATGATTTCCTGGCAGACTTACTGCTGATCCTTTTTAGGGAAGGCATGCAATTAATAGTTATTGGCAAGATTTTGATGGTTTTTAGTTTCTTTGCCATGTAGTTCTGAACATGTTATTGTTGCTCAGTTGTATGGTTTTTAAAAAACTCTATAAATTTTTCTTTGTTATTTCAGTTTATTATCTTTTATGATATGCAGCCTGTTACACTATTTAAGACATTTCTTGTCCATCTTAATTCTTCACTGATTATTCTGAAGAATTATTACTATGTTGATTAATATTGAGCCCAACTATCCAGTGCACTCCTTTCCTCCCTTTTATGTGTTAATTTATTTTCTCTTTTTAAATTTCACCAAAATTCTAGACAGCTCCCACTATATCTAATGAAAAATTCTTGCCTTATTTACCATTGTATTCATTTATTACTTTCATTTCAGTTGCTTATTATTTCTTATGAATGTTAAGTGGAAGAAATAATATGAAAAATTTAATATCTCTGCAACTCATAAAATTATAAAAAATCTAATTTTCAGCTTGACACAAAATTCGAAAACAACTCAAACTGTACAAAATATAACTTCTTGGAAATGTTTCCGAATTGATTCCAAATATTCTTTTGTAGCTGTGTGTCTCATTTTCCTCTATATATTTGTTAATTTTCTTTCCCACCTCCAGGTTTCAGAAAAATGAGAGTTCCAACAAGTACCATATGATCATGGAATCACATACTCATTAGGTTGGATAAGACCTTCATGATTATTTTATTCATCTACTTATTGCATTTTCAAATCTCCTTTATATACATCCCCTCATAGAGATAATCTGACTTATTCTTGAACTCCTCCTAAGAGAAGCAAATTATTAACTTTCAAAACAATGTATGTCATATTTGAACAACGGTGTCAGAAGTCTTCTCTTCCCAGGACATTTCTCTTTGCGGTCTTAGTTCTGGAGTTATGTTGGAGTTATAACATTTTTGGAGTTATCTTGAAGAAATCTGATTCTTCAATGACATGCAAACATTTCACTGTTTTATGTCAACAACTATGAGCCTCCAAAGTCTTTTTCTCTTTCCTCACAGGTCCATCATTTACTGTTTCCTTGATCACTGCTTATGTTTTATGTCTGACTATTGTTCTTAGAACATGCTCGGTTTGTAGCCTTCCTACAGTGTAGTGCCTCAAACTGGACACAAAACCTCCAGGTGTGGCCAAACAGAACTGTCATCCTTCCGCATTCTAAAATGATAAACCTCAATCAACATATCCCAAGATTGCATATTAAGCACTTTGGACATCATATTTCATTGTTGACTTATCTCAGGCTTACTGTTGATTTAAACCATAAGTCATGTTTTCTCCTCTTTGTGCTGGGCCCTGTATACTTCACTACCCAGAACTCAAACTGTTTTTTGGACTTCAGTGCAGGACTTTAAATTTGTCTTCTTTAAATCTTATTTTATTGTATGTAGCTTGGCTTGGAAAGGTGTTTTTGTTCTTTTGAGGGGGCCCCTAAATCATTCATAATCATGTCCAGCTTTCTACCATCTATACATTTGGCATAGCTGTCATCCATATTTTTATATGAATTATTGATAAAATTATGTGGTCTGAGAGAATTAAGGCAACTTGTCTTTAGGTTGCCACAGATAAATACCCATTGCATATTCTATAGTTCTTCAAAAATTAGAAATGCAACGAATCAAATCATCGTATCAACCCATTTCTCTGTATTATTGACTAAGCTACTTAAAGACAGACTATGTAAAATGCAGATGTCCCGTGTTCCATATCTACTACATTTTCTTGGCCTACCAAAGTAGGAAAAACAGGTTAATCTGATGTGACCTATTAATGAACTCATGGTAACTCCTTGTAGAAACTGTTAACTGTGTCCTCACAATGTTTCCCCCTTTTGGAGTCTTGTTGACATTGCCGTGCAGTTCGCTGTCCTTTGGTGTGTGTTATTTCCCTCTCCTTGTTTGTTTTCGAATAAGGAAGCCATTTAGTCAGTGTGCAATCTCCCTGCTCCTCTACTAGTTTTCTCATTTCCTCACTGGCTCACACCACATTTGCATTTCTCTTAGCCACAGGAGATGCAATTCCCCTTGACAGAATTATAGAGCTTGCTTAGAGAAGATAGATGTTCTTTTAACATTTATACACATTTTAATATATTTAATAAATTTAATCTACTCATGCTGTGTTTTTGCCAAAATATTCATTCTGAAGAACATTGTCTGCAGAGAAGATGGAGATCACATGAGAGATGTGAGTTTTCATCATCTCTCTACTTTCTATCAATTGGCAAAAGTGTGCTCAGAAGTGATCTATAGCTCTTCAGCTTTCACTGCCAGGAGAATGAAAAGACAAGCTGGGAGAAAATATTTTCAAATCACACATCTGATAAGGGACTTATATATAAAATACAATAGAACCCTGAAAAGGCAATAAGAAAATAAACAACCCAATAAAAATAGGCAAAAGATCCGAACAAGCACTTCTCCAAAGGAATATATGGATGGCAAATAAGCATATGAAATGATGCTCAACGTCATTAGTCAGCAAGAAAAGGAAAATTAAAGCCACACAAGATATCAGTGCACACTTATAAGAAATGCTTAAGGAAAAAAATTGATCATACCATGTGTGGGCAAGGTTGGAGAAGAACTTGAATTCTTATATATTGCTTGTGGAAATGCCAAATGATTTGGTCACATTGGAAAACGGTTTTGCAGTTTTTAATAAAGTTAAACATATACTTAGCATACAAATCCAGCAATCTCACTCCCTAAGTATTTATCCTAGAGAAATGAAAACTTAAGATTCACACAAAAACCTACATATGTATGTTCATAGTGGCTTTATTTGCAATTGTCAATAACCGCCCAATGTCAATAACAGCCCAATGTCTCTCAATTGTGTTATAGCCCCACAATAGAAAAATATACAACAATAATAAAGAACAAACTATTGATACATGCAACAACATGGATAAATCTCAGATGTATTATCCTTATGAAAGAAACCAGGCTTAAGGGGCTGAATATTATCCCATGTATATGACATTCTTTCAAGGCATAACTATAGGGGCACAGAATAGGTAGGTGGTTGCCAGGGCCTGGGTAGGGGGGTAGTAATTGGCTACAAAAGGGCATTGAGGACTTTTTTAGATGATAGAACTGTTCTATGTCTTGATTGTGGTGGTAATTACTCATGATCATATGCGTTTGTCAACTGGCAGAACTGTACACCAAGAAGGGTGAATTTTACTGGATATAAGTTAAACCTTAATTTTTAAAAATGAGTGTGTAGCTTTTTTGTTCTTGTTATCCAAATATATTTTGTTATTGAAAACAAATCCATTTTAATTTTCCTAACATATGGTGAGCCTCAGCCAAAAAGATCTCCCATAATAGCTGGATAAAACTTCCGGACTGTCTTAGTCTGTTTGGGCTGCTGTAACAAAATATTCATAGAATTGGTGCCTTAGAAACAACAGAAATTTATTTCTCACAGTTTTTGAGGCTAGAAAGTCTAAGATCAAGGCACCAGCAGATTCAGTATCTGGTGAGGGTCTACTTCTTCATACATAGCTGTTTTCTCATTGTAACCTCACATGATAGAAGCAGTGAGGGATCTCTTCAAGTTCTGTTTTATAAGAGGATTAATCTTATTCATAAGGTCTTTGTCTTTATGACCTAATCACTTCCCAGAGGTCCCACATCCTAATGCCATTAATGCCATCATCTTGAGCATTAAGATTTCAACATATGAATTTTAGGGGAACATAAACACTCAGCCCATTGTACAGCCTGATTGATCTGATCTCCCTTTCCAAATTCTTCCCTAAAGGCCTTTTCTCTCCTCACAGTGCTCTCCATTGTAAATCTGATTGTAGCCCTTGGGATCACAGTCCCCTGTTAAGAATGACTCAGTATCTTTACTGTTTTCTCCATAGATTAAGAGAGCACAAACCCAATGGCCAGAATCTTTCTATGATTTTTTTTCCAAATACCCCTGAACCCTAGCCCCAGTTTAACATTTTGGAAGGGCTCAGCAGTGATGAAACACACACATATTAAATATGTCTGGTATGACCACATTTTCCTGGTACTTTATAGAATCGTGAGGTTTTAAAAACCACCAGTTCAGATCAGATTTTCCTTGTTTGTCGGTGAATATGGAATGTGGGGTGGAATCATAGAGTCACAGAATGTTCAAACTGGAAGACTCTTAGAGTTCATCTGGTCCAATTCTTTATTTTACAGAATCAAAAGCTTCATTGCCTGTTGGCTATTATCTGGTAACTTCAGGCACTCTCTGATCTTGCATTCCTTGGGCTCCATCCAGACCCAGGTCCAAGATACGCTGTGCTCCTAGAGAAATGCATTCCACTTGGATAAAGCAAAACAAAACAAAAGCCCAGCCACCTATTCTATTAGCAGACAGGAGTATAAATATGCATTTCCTAGGATGCATCAGCAATCAGCTATGCTGTGGTTTAGTAACATGAAGCTTATTTAAGCAGCCCTTGGGTTTTCCCCTAAGGTCAGACATTTGGGTTCCTCCAGGGTTTCTGGTGGTCTAGTAGTAAGGACATTGGATGATCTATTTTATTTCATGTGTTTATTTATTGAAATTTAACTGCAGTTCAGGCTGACTATTCTGAATGCTGGGAAGTCTTATTTTAAAAAAAACCAAAAAAACACCTACCTTCAAGGCTACTTTACCTTGTTTGTCCTTAGAAAATTTCTGTGAAGGAAGTTAGAGTCTCTCAAAAATGAAAACGTGAAATTAAGTTTTCTGCTGCTCTTGGCTTCTCAAGAATAAAATTTGTGGCAAAAGTACAAAACCGCCAAGGTTTGGAGCTCTCACTACTGAGGATGGGTGGATGATATTTGAGAAGATAGTTTCGGCTGGAGGAACACAAGGCTACCCCAGCTCAGTTGTTTATTTCCCTTTCTCTCAACAACTTTACTGGGAGAAGCTTCTGGGTCCTTAGTTTATTTGTCCTGTTGATTAATATCCTTGCAATGGCATCTCCCAAACATGAAAGTGTCACTTTTAATTTGCATCTCTCCCTTAACAGAGTCAATTGCAGGACTTGGTCGTGTTCGTGCTGCCCTCCCTGGCTCTTTTGGGGACCAGCAAAGTTACTATCCCTGGGGCATGAATTCTGCTTGAACTGAACTGGCAAAAGTTCAGGTGTATGGGACCTAGTTGTTGAGAATAGGTGTTTTTTTGTGTGTCACTGCTTCTAAAATCTTGCCCTTCTTGTGTCCAAGGGTACATGGAAGAGCTTAATTGTTAAAGTGATTCAGGTTCACTGTTTTCTTTTTTTCCCCCTGCTTCTTATTTTAAGAGTGTGGATATACTTCTGTTTGGACTAGAAAAACTCTCATTGGAGCCCGTATGGGGGCTGAGCAGGGCTTCCTGGGGGAGCACACTTATTTCTTATCAGCAGTCTGTGAAGCTAGCCCCCTTCCTGTTCAGAGCTCCCTTTTGGAATTTTTTTTTTTCTTTGACACATTCTTGCAACTCCTTCACTCCTGCTCTGGTTGCCTAAGGCCCCATGAAATGGGAATGCCCTGTGCAGTGCCCTGGTGTCTGGTCCCTGCCATTCTCTGCCACTCATGTCCTGTCAGGGCCCCACACCTCCACCCACAATGATGTTCCTTAGATGTGGTCTCATTTTCTCAGTCTTTCCAAAGGGATAGTAAGTGTAGGTAAGGAACTCTTATAGATTTCAACAGCAGCTCTCTAGAGACAGAGATTCTGCTATTGCTCTCTAATCTAATGAAGTGCCTCCAAAGACAAAATAGGGAGAGCTGGGGAGGGCGTCCCACATGGTGGGAGCCTGGCTTTGGGGCTGCCTATTGCCGGTTGCAGAGCAGCGAAACTTAGACTTGCTGTTGGGCTGCGTAGGGTTTTCTTGTTCACTCAGGCCTCTGATGTCTGTACTTCACATCCCATTATCCTGGGCCTCCCATGACATCAGCAGTTCTGGGGCTTTTCTGGTGAATGTTACTTGTGAATAAGCCTCTCAAGTCACAAAATGGGATGAACTTCCATTAAGGAAACAAGCTTTTGCAATATTTAGCCAATTCCCAAAGCTATTTGGAATATATGTTGATTTATCTTTAGGAAAAACAAAACTAGAACTAGAAGTTGTATATTAATAAACATTAAAATTATTGAAAAAGTTAAAGAGTAGCTGTTTATTAACATGTTCACCTCCCACTCCACCTCTCCAAAAAGTAAGGTACGATATTTATACCCCAGCAGGACTCACTTGGATACAAGGAACTCTATCTAATGAAAATCCCATGCTGCAGGCTGAGCTGGAGGGAACATCGGGAATGGCTCAGACGGAGGTCTTCGAGGCAGGGGACGGACACCGTGGTACTTGGTTTGTGGTGGAATATCTGGAAAAAGCATTGGTTACATTTTTGTAACCCTTGGCTAATGAGTCCCAGTCGGCGAGGCTGTGCTGAACACCACACAGGCAGCAGACCATCAGCTTGCTTCTCGTGAATACAAAGATGTCATGGAATCAGGTCTTGTCTTTTCATGTAACCTGGCAGCTAATTTCCCCCTTAATTAGTTATAACACTGTTTATGCAAAACAAAGGATTTTATTATTTCCTTAAAAAGTGTGCTGGAATCCTAGAATTTATTTTCTAAGTATATTAATAAGCATTTTCTTTTTAAAAACAAGTTTGCAGGTCAGGGATTTTCTAGTGGAGACTGTTACCTGTGTTCTCAGGGTTTCTTGAGAGTGTGTTGACAGAGAGATATGCTTCTCCTCAGACCTGCCCCTGTATTATTAATAGCTAACAATTACTTGGTATTTTGAAGTTTGCAAGGAGTTTGGCTATGCAGAATCTCAAGTGGAGGTCTTACTAATATTAGAGTAGGATAAAGAATCATAGAGTAAAATTTTAGAATGTTACTACTTGGAAGGGCTTCGGTAGTCCTTTAGTCTAGCATTTCTCAAATTGTGTCAAATAGGATGCTAATTCTAAGAAATCATATTTGAAAATAGGGCTCCAAAATCAAATAGGTTTGGAAAGCATGGAACACTATTTCTCCTCCTGGAGATTCACAGTTTGTATTAACATATTATAGGTTCTAGGAAGTCCAAAAATGAAAAAAAACACCAGCTTTGTTTGAAAACAGCATTTCCCACTTTTATTTGATTATGCAGTATCTCTTGCCCCTCTTTTTTTTTTTTTTAAACACTTAAGGAAACCAAAGCCTTAAAGTTATACAGCTAATGGGTGGCACACCCCCAATCTCACAATTCTAAGGCTCCAGATTGTTACATAACTTGCTGGGGTTTGTAAAGTACTCTGACCATGACTCACAACTGCACACTTATGGAGTTGTTTGCCAACTCGTTCTCTTGAATCTAATGGTCTTTGGGTAATTCCCCAAACTGAGGAGGAGGCAACAGCAGCCCATGTGTTGGGCCCACAGAAGGAACCATAGAAGACTGCAGTGTGTTTGAGTTTCTGCATCTGAAGGGAGGGTTGGTTCTGCTGCCCACAGGTGAATGACCACCTGGTTGCAGTCAAAGCCAGCCCAAGGCAAGTCAAGGAAGAGATGCAATGTGCCTTCTGAAAAATCTCTGTAGTCTTTTTTAACTTGTGATGTAAGTAAGTATAGCTATCCCTTCATATCCCCAGTGATTTTTAATAACAATTTTGTTCTGGAATATTTATTCATACTAAAGTGTAAATGATTGATAAAAACTTAAAGTATTTCCTATTCCAAAGGGATTTATATTTTACCCTAAACTCTATCCTAAAAGAAATAAAACTCTGAGAGTGGCTCTTGAGGTAAGTGAGTGGGGGAGAATTTATAGGAGGGCACATAGAATCTGAAAACTTTAGCAGGTAGATACATTTCCATCTCATGTTTGAATGAGAATAGCCTGGGCTCCAAAAAATACACATTTCTGGTCCAACCCAATTTAATACGTGTGCCTTGACATTTTATTTTAACAGTTCTGTTAAGTCATCTTTTTTCACAGGATGGAGTAGTCTTGGTGAGCCCCCAGGAAACAGTGTGACTTGATTTTTCACACATGACCCTTGCTTATACCACTTAAAAAAATGAGAGCACATGCTCAGGCCTTCTTAGTCATACACACACACTTATTAATTCCTTCATAGTGAGTAGCTGCCATGTACGAGACCCAGGGAAAGAGATATACCCAAGTCATGGCTTTTGTCCTTACAGAACTTACCTTCAAGAGGGGAGATTCATAAATTCATATAAACAGATAATGAGGACTTCATAATTTCTATAATGGAGATATATACTAGCAATGTGGGAATGAATCTTCATGTCAGTATTTTGAGCTTCTGTGACAATATCAATTATACCTGATAAGTACTTCAGTGGAACTCAAATTTTGTGCTATTCTTCAGACCCTAATTCTAGGCCAAAGTCAGAGGTGGTGCTTAAAACATAGAAGAGTTCCCTGCATGGTGTGGTATGTGAGGTGAAAACCTTCCCACTCTTGCCATCATAAATGGCACAAGATTTTAAGGTGACATTTGTGTTTAGGTTGGTCTGAAGCCTTTTGTTATTGGAGAGAGGTAAGATACTAACTTAGGGAAAACTGTGGACTCTAAAGATATTAAGTCAGCCAGCAACTTCCTAGTAATATGCAGAAGAAAAGAAAGGTAGATCTTTTTTTAAAGTAAAGGGATAGCACTTAACAAGGTCATTAGGTCTTGACTTCTCCAATTATCTTTTTTTAAGCAAATCTTCTTTGCTTCTTTTAACCATACAACTAAGCTTCCAACATATGGGTCAAGCACATCATCAAGAATTGAGATGGGAGGAGTCATCTTACCTTTCTTCATCAGAGCCTTGTGGATTAGCTTGGCAATGTAAAACTCTGGATGAGGGTTGCAGGTAGTAACCAGTGTCCCCAAGAGTTGTGTGATATGCAGACAGTACCCTATGAATGTCTTGGTTTACTCTGGGTCCCTCTTTCCTTGCATCTGCCATCATGTGAACTCATAGGGTGTAAGGTTGAACAACAGAATTCCAGAGCTGTAAGTGACTTAGACTCCCTCTGAGAAGCAGTAGGGGAACAGTTGAATACTTAGCTTTTGAAACCAACATGCTTGGGTTTGGACCACGGCTCTGCCTCTTACTAGCTGTATGACCTGTGAAAGTGGGGATTTATAACACCTAACATGTGATGAGATCATGCAGGCCACTTAGCATCTGGCACAGTATAAATGTCCAAATAAATGTTAATTATTATTATAACCTCACCTCCCACCCTTCCATTTAAAACAATAATTTGAGACTCAACAATGTGAAATGCCTTGTCTAATCTCTTATGGCTAATCAGTAACAGTGAGAATTAATTTAGTGTTGGCCTCACCAGAGCCCTGGGATTTGCTCAATAGAATTTTTTATTTTAAGCCACCTTTAAACAGTCATAGAGTAAGACTCCATTTGGTCCTTCTCCTTCAACTACTTTTCACACTCACACCATGACATACTTTTTGGATACATTTCAATAGTTTGGGTATTGAGCTTTGAAATGTTCACGTTAATATTGTGTTTTTCGAGGTCTGTTGTCCGTGGAGCTAAACCCACAGTGGACTGTGCTATTAGTCCAGATTCCCTCGAATCTCTTTCATTTATGTCTGTGAGCTTCTCCTCTTCTGTTTGTTTGATTTTCTTGTAATAGTCCTCACTTGTGATTCTTCTGGAGTCTTGTGGTGCAGACAGGCAGCAGGCTCTGGGGTTTTATGTTTCCTGTCCACTCCAGTCTCCCAAGCTCTTAGCCCCTGCCTATATGGGGAGGAATATGAAAGCTTAGCCTGCATACTGCTGGTTGAGACAAACTCCAAAATGTGGTTTATATTTCAGAACTGTCTTTGGGGTTTGGCCTGAAGCTAGGACTTTGCCTGAAATCCCACCTTGGCTTGTCTGCTTTTCCTTCCCTCTCCCAACTCCCTGCTTGGGAGAGAAGCCTCATCTCAGAGTCTGCCTGTGGAGCCCTGAACCTAAGAGACCCAGGTATGCTTTTGTTGACCTCCTACCAATAAAGAAGAGCCTTATTTAAGAACAAGCTATCTTCTGTTTTACATATACACTTTTTCATAGTAGAAATTGTTCAGAGGGTGGAATGTTTTGTTATTTCAATGAGATCACGCATGTAAAAGGCTCTTTGTACACTATGGATGCCATAGAAATGTGAGTGATGATTACTCAAATTTCATTCCCTATGCTGTAATTTTGAGTTAGGGAAGAGAAGTCTGGCCTGTAAAGTACATATCACAGTTTCCCTTTCTCAGCTTTCAACTGCTTGGGAGTTTCTATTTCCATTTCTAACACTTTAGTTCCTCTGTTGACACCTCGCCACTGATTGTATCAGGTCAGGGAGAAGAGTTCTCAGAGCAAAGGATGTAGGACTGAGATGCTTAGTGCACCCAAAGTTAGCTGTGGAATGTGTTGTATAAAGGAAGTAGGTTATATTTTAAAAAAATAATATTTAATATGCCTTTATCCTTTAATTTATAACAGGTTTTAGTATATGAAAGTATATAAAAGTACATAAAGATATATACTTTATTGTAATTATCAACTGTTTTTCTCAGTTTTCCCCATTCATGTTTAGGGAGAGGAGAATTTAGCCCTAAATTTGAACATGAATGCACAAGTAAAAAACAAGCTTACTATAGACAAGAATGTTTCTTTTTACATGTGTTGATATAAAACTTGAGTTACTACTCCTAATGCTTGTGCTTAATGACTGCAATAGCAAATGCTTTTCTACTAAAAAGTCCAAAAGAAGTGAAGTTGTTTGTTTTTTCCCCCATAAATTCTCTGTGGTTCCTGCAATGACCACAACACCTTCTGTCATTGCACTTGTAGCAGTTTCATCAGAACTGAGATTATCTCCCAAGGGGCAGGTTAGAAGTTCTCCACCTGTAGGCATTGCTGGGCTAGCTAGCATCCATGCTTTATTCCCACAACCCAACACATTTTTTGGCATAATAAAGGTGCTTTTAGTAGCCCCTGCAAGAGTAGATGCTGAAACCGTAACTTGGCTCCTATGCGATGTTGATTCTATCACTTGCAACCAGTGGCAGAGCTCATGGGAGAGCTTTCCACCCTCCCATCTGCCTTGCCCTTTTCTGGCCACAGCCAAGAGCTTCAGATTGAAGAGATTCTGACTAGTGAATTTGGGGGTAACCATTTCATTTCCCAGGTGGTCCAACTCAGGATTTACCCCTGATTTAGAGTTGGTCAAGAGAGTTATGCAAATCAGCACCAAAGCTGGGGAACTGCAGCCAGACATCATTTCCCTGGAGGTCCCGGGCACAGCCCGGGCAGAGCCTGGCTATGTGGACGTGGGGCTGAGGGCCCTGGACTGCATGTGACACCAGGACTCAGAACACGGGAGACTCCCAGCTCTTTGAAAAATAGGTTTCTGTTTGATTCCTTCCCAGCATTTACTTAATTGTAAAGTCTGTAGTCTAATTTGAATGATTGTCATACTTGTTCTCAGTAAACCAAAATGAGAAGTTCTGAGTAATCCATTTGGTACCAATAAAAAAAGAACCCACTGTTGAAATGTATAATTGTTATTTTGATGAAAGTATGAAGAAAATTATTCTATTTCTGACAACCCTGGTTTTCTTTTCTCTCATTTTGAGCTTATAATTCTTGCTTTAAATTCCAGATGAGTGTTCCCTGTCAAAATGTACAGTTTCTGTTTGTGCCTGAATAGCTCAGAATAATTTTTTTTTGGTATAAAGGAGAATTCTCTTATTCCATCCAAAGGATTATAAGACCTCAGTGTGTATCTTGCTGCTGAGCTCAAGATCCTTAAAAGCCAGTTTTTGTTTGCTGCAACTTATCTGAGGTTTTTTAATACATCCAACTCCACTCTTATATTCTCAGAAGTGAAGGTTTTAGGAGAGTGCAAATGAACACTACTTGGATAGGTTTGTCTTTCAGTCCCTGGATATCCTGAAATGCTCAGAGAAGTCTGTTTTTTAATCACATAAGCAGGTTTTATTGAATTAGGTTCTGATTTCTTGATGAAGAACCTCATCTGTATTGTATTTGCCATAAGAAATGCAACTGATACGTTTTGGACACACCCACAGACTATAGGCTGTGTGATATTGGCCTTTAGGTAAATTAGGATTGAAATGTAACATTTCCCTACTAAAGAATACCCGATTCCAAGCTTTTGGCACACAGTTTTGTCAACTAGAGAGAGAGGTGGTGGCCAGGGAACTGCAATTACTTGTGGACTATTGTGGGGCAACCTGAAGCCATCAGCCAAAATGCAGCCACTTCATCCTTGTTCACAATTTCTCTTTCATGTTTATGGGAAATTCATAAGATGTTTCATAAGGTTCACTTGCTTCAACTATTCTTCATATACTGCCTAATTACATCAAAAAGCTGCTTGAAAGATGAGTCGATAGAACAAGTTTCCGTTTCTACAAGTGGGTCTAGATTTGGGACATTCTGCTGCATGGGATGGGTTTCAGAGAATGGAGGGGACTGCATCGTTCTGACTCCCTCTTCTAGCTTTTTAGTGGATCCGGGAAAGAAAGACAGCTGTCAATAAGTCTTTCCTTGTACTTGGCAACACCATGTGTCTTCAATAACACAGCACACTGTCTGTCTCTCTGCTTAGTAAGTTGTTGTAAAGAGGGAAGGGTGTCTTTGGAGACAGAAAACCTAATCCCTAGTTGGAGTCAGTATGCGAACTCCCAGCACTGGAGTTTCCATTGAGTAAAATGAGGATGCTGGACACCCTCATGCAAGAGGCAGGATGGAGAGTGGAGAAAGACAGACCCACCAGGGTTCACATTCTGGTTCTACCATTTGCCACTCTTGGACCTTGGGCCACATTTCCAGTATTTCTAAAATTAGGCAAATAATACTGATCTTGTAAATATATTTGGGATAAAAGGTAGTATACACAGAGCATTAAATTTTTCATAGGTACTTAATAAACAGTAGCTATTATTATTACACCTTTTATTGTGTGTGTTAGAAACTTTGTACATCCAAAGGACATCACATACTCATTCCTGTGAGTGCCTATCTTTTGGAAAACTGATGTTTGTTTTACATTAAAAGCTCCTATTATCTTTAGAGAGATGTGAATGAAAAATTGAGTCTAAATTCAATTCTTTTGCCTATTTGAAATTTAATTTAGCCAATAATTTTTGAACTCCAGATATGTTTATTAAGTCTGTTTTGTGCCAGGCAGTGTACTAAGTGCTGGGAATAGAAGGATGACTGGGTGCCTTTGTCTACCAAGTGCTGTTAATTCTAGTGGAAGGGCAGAGATAGAAACAGAATATTTTAATGCAATTTGATCAGTGCTATACACAGGTTTTGGTAGGCACTGCTAGTTGTCTTTCTAGTAATAGTTCTCTCTTCTTTATAGTTGACTCAACCCTGTCTTTGTTTAGGCTGGCAGGAGGTCCAGCTAAATTCTCCCCTCCCTAGGGTCCCTTCATGCTAGGTGTGGCCATGCGACAGAGATCTGACCAATAGGGCACACACAGAGAGATCTGATGGGGATTCCAATAGAGTTGTAGCCCTGATAAATGGGGATTAACCCAGGGGACACTGCCGTTCTGCATTTTCCGTCTTGAACCTGAGTGTAATGCCCAAGGATGCAGCAGCCATTTTGTGATCAAGAGAGAGATGAGCATGAAGAAGAATGTAAGAGAATTCTGGAGATGCTAGCCCTGATGCCACTGAGCTACCAAACCAATGCCAGCTGCTACCTAGCTCCAAAATCATGTTATGTGAGAAAAATACACCTGTATTTGTTTGAGCTGCTATGAGGCAAGTTTTCTGCTACTTGCAACCAAAGAGATTCCTAACTGTCTATAGGCAGGAAGAAGAGGGGTCATATTGTTCCCATAATGCTAAGCAGCTGGGAGGAAGCAGTCACTATAGTCAGAAAATCTGCCCTCTGGTGGATGGGAAGAATGCTGGGCAAAAAGCCATTTGGCAATGAATTTCTCATCCATCACCTACAGTTTGGAACACTCAGGGTGCAATCGAGAGAGAAAAAAAAAAAACTTGGATGAGCTTGTCTCCTGGGAAATTTTAGTCCAATTGGAGACATGTTCCCATACAGTGTTCCACACAATTAGTCACAATGTCACCCGAGTGACCTCGTGTGCTGAGGGACCTCGGTCAGGAACTCACGGTTCCCTCTGACTTAGATCACGCCAGAGCCATCCACAGTCCACGTTTTAGGCTAAACCCTTGCTGCGTTTTCCAGAAGCAGGGCCTTGGAAACCCTGACCGTGGCCAGATTCACAGATATGTGGCTGCCAAGACTAACAGGCTGGTAGACAGTCTTTTTGCTGCCCTCACAAACTCCCAAAGAGATACCTGCTTTTTCCAGTAACTCACTTCTCTCTCCCTGTCTCACCCTTTTCTTTTTTGGGCACAAGTTGAGAGTCTCACAGATGGCTTTGGGGAAAAATAACTGCTTGTTCTCAAACATGCTGTTGGGAGACACATTCCTGCTCCCTCCCTCCCTCTTGCACAGTTCCTGGCCTGCCTTGGCCCTGTCTCCAGGAGATCATGACACTGCAGCCTCACTCTGCAAGTCCCCATACCTTCCAGCAGTCGGGCTGGCGGCCGGGGCTGCTGGCGTTTACATTCCTCTTCTAAGTAGCTTGGCAAACAGGAGACTTTGCTTCTCTGTTCTGAGCCTTGTTTTTAATTGCTGGATGAAGAGAACATTCAGCTTTGTGCCCACAAACCCACAGACCTCAGGGAGCCCTTCCACCTCTTCCTCCCATGCCTACCTGTAATCACTGAGGTGTGGCTCAGCATGCAAAACAAACAGCCACAGAGTGAGCTGCTTTAAACTAGAGCCCGATTCGTGGGGAGATGAGGAGGCTCAGTTAGGTGCCCGTGGAGTGTGCGTTGGCATTGAGGGCTGGAAAAGAAACCTTAGTGCACCCATGAAGATGCTGTGTTTATGATCCAAAATAAGGACAAGCACAGTTTGAGTTCCCAGGTTTAGTTGTGGTGGATTCCAGGCAGGTGAGGAGACCAGGAACTATAAGCAAATGCTTAGAAGAGTCTCATGCCGATGTCAACAAAGAAAATAACCATTTGGATAAAAGGCAAGTAACAGCTGATATTCAGAAGAGACTAGGTATACCTTAAAATGTGGTCATGTCTTTGGGTTTACAAAGGCCCTGAAATAAGTGGAAACTGTCTTTGACACTCATTCCTGCCTCTGCCTTAAACTTTATGTATCTTACTGAGTCTTAGTTTCTTCACTGGTAACTGGGGGATAAATACATAAGTTTTTCTCATACGGTTGTTTTGAAACTGACATGAATCAATATCTTCAGAAGAACTTTATAATCTATATTATTTCTCACAAGTTTAATTTTCTTTTCATCCTTTTCTAATTTTTATTTTTTATTAAGTTATAGTTGACAAATAAAAATTGTATGTTTATAGTGTACAACATGTTTTGATATGTGTATTGTGAAATGACTAAATTGAGCTTATTACTATATCCATAACCTCAGATACTTAGTATTTTTTATTGTGAGAACATTCAGGATCTACTCTCTTAGCAATTTTCAACTATAATCACCATGCTCTACAATAGAGCTCTACCATGCTCTGGAACTTATTCAACCTTACTAAAACTTTGTATCCTTTGACCAACATCACCAGTCTTGTCTGGTGCTCAGTTTTACTAGGGTGGGCCCAGTGCTGGAGTCTAAGGTAATGTCCCATGCTCTTCACTCTTCCCCCTTTCAGAGAGTATCTCTCTTTGTTCTCTGCTGCATGGGCTTTAGGGAGGGGTGATGCAGGTAAGGTGAAATTGTCCTTTCCTGCTCTGTTTAATGCTTTCCTTATTTCTGTGCTACATTCAGGTGTTGTAATCTCTTATCTGGTTTCCTTAGTTCGTGTGAAGGTATTTTCATGCATGAGTAATTGTTCAAATTGATGTTTTTTTGAGGGAATGAGCATTGGAAAACCCTATTCTGCCATCTTGCTGACATTACTCTCTTTCTTTCTTTTATTTAGTAAAACACTAGAATCTTTACCTAGGAACCAAAACCAAACAAGAAAAGTAGGTCACAAAATAAAAGGCAGAAAGGCAGAGCTCAGAGAAGAACATGTCACTACCTCCTTTTAAGCATTACTAACATTCAGAGTGGGGTGGAGGCAGAGCTGCTTCAAAGAGCTAGCCTGTGATGCATTTTGGTTATCTTTGCCTTTACAGATATTTAGGGAACCAACTCTGCTTGCAGAGTTTAAAGGTAAATAAATTCTATTTCTTTCCTCTCTATTGTTACTGAAAACTCACCACTTGCCCCAAGACTGCATCAGAAGAACAAGGACAAGTTGTTGAAGAAAATGAAAGAGAAGTTTATTAATTTGCCAGCAAATGAGGAAAATGGCAGATTCATGCCTTAAAGTACCAATTTTCCTAACTATAGGCACGAATACAGAGTTTTTAAAGGGAGTGTTTTCAGCTTCAGGCTATTTCTGTTTAACTATAGATGATGGTTCAGATCCAACCTGTCTTTGGCAAAGAAAATCTCTTGTGACCTCCACTTGGACAATTCCGTTGAGTCATTTCTTGCAGTACAAAGAAAAAAAACACTCCCCAGCACCTCCTGACCACTGGCCTGAGGCAGAGATGTAGGTTTTAATTCTCAAAAAGAGTGGGGAATGTTTTAAAAAGACAGAATACATCTTTACTCTTTTTCAGGCCATTCCCTCTGTTACATATTAGGACTATCATTCTTTGTACCATAGGAGATGATTCAACAGAATTGTCCAGGATGAGGTCCAGGAGGTCCGGGCAGGTGGAGGTCATGAGAGATTGTCTTCGCCAAGATGGGATCGATCAAAAACACTAACTATAGTTAAACAACAAATACCCTAAAGCTGAAAACCCTCCCTTTAAAAGTTCTGTGTTTCTGCATATGATTAGGAAAACGACATTTTAAGATAGGAGTCTCCATTCTCTGCATTTGCCATCAAATTAATAAACTCATCTTTCCTTTTCCTCAACCACTTGTCTTCATTCTTCTAATATGGCCTCATGGACAAATGCTGAGCTTTGATAACACTATCTTTCCTTTGGAAGGGAGACTAGAATCCAGAGGCAAAAACAGAGACAACAGGACATCACAGAATGGGAAGGTGCATCCTCTTGGAAATCTGCAGCTACATAGCACTAGAACTTAATCTTAGGGCTTCAGAGGGTAAGTGCACATGGCTTTAATGTTCATCAATATCTAGTTCCCCTCCAGTTCCAGATATACAGGGACTGTGATTCCCTGTTCCTTGAGGTCAGGCATTGCTTAGACGTGACTAGAGATGGCAAATGAAATGTGAGCAGGAGTGACACATATCTTTTACAGTTCCTGTCATTGGTGTGGGATCTCCTGCTCTCGCTCACTGCCATGCCTTCTAAAGGGGCCATGTGTTTCATATCGTGTAACAGTGGATAGGGGAATAGATGGGAGGAGGGATAAGAGCCTCTGGAAGCTAGGATTTAAGAGTCACCACAGGAGGGGACAGTTGCCATGGAGAGTATCCTGAACTGTGGAGCATTTTTGTGTAGGAAGTAAATCTTTGTGGTATTGGGTGGTGTAGTACAGCAGCATAATCCAGCCTATGCTGAACAGTAGAGATACATGGAGGTAAGAATTTTGCTCTTCTCTTGGTGGCTTTCCTTGCACTTTGCCCACTTCTAAGCAGCCAAACCACTACAGAGTTTCCCACTTCTTTTGTTTTTTCTCTTTCCCAAATCCAGAATAGCAGATGTGTGGAGGGTTTCAGCAGTTGGAACCGAAAGGAGGAAATAACTACTCCTTTCTCTTCAGAATTAGTATTGCCACATAAGTGGTTTGCACTCTGGTGGTCTCTATAGATTCCAGGTTTGTGTTCTCAGGTACTTCCCCTATTCCACACCAGCCCATTCCAAACTTATTCTAAGGCTCCAACTCTCTGAACAGAGCAGTGAAAAGAGAGGAAGTGGCATCCGCAGGAGCCCAGACCCCCCACAGAGGTAGAAGGCATTATAACACTCCAGGAGGTCTATGATCCTCTCTGGAAATTAGCAGACCTGATGTGTGCCACCCACACACACACCAGGCTCCTGCAGAATCAATGCAGCCACAGAGACTCTGCAGAGCTATTTCCTGGCAAGGGATAATGAATGTGGTTTTGTCTCCTCCCACCCCCTGAGCATTAAAATAGTATATCTCAAATGACTTAGAAAGGAAATGTGCCTGAAAGGTACTTTAAATTGTTTCTGTGGGCTTGTGTGCCATCTATCTTCATGCCACATTTTCCTCAAGTATACTCTATCCCTGAGGCTTTCAGAATTTGTGTCACAATCTCTGTGTGCACATGATTTTGGTTTTTATTTGACTGGGTGTAATCATAGATTAATATAGTTTTTCATAGCATTTATTTATAAACCTATTACCATATTTCAAAAACACTGTAAAATGTAATAGTTAAATTTTGTACACTAATTAATTAAAAGACATTAGCATTTAAAAAATATATCCAAATCTAAAAATGGAATTTTTACAATATATTATCAAAACATACCTTCCCAGGACAGTTCTGACCCTTTATTACTTTCTTTTTTATTTTTAACTGTACAACAGGGATAATGATAAGAAGTGCTAGAGTATGCCACTATATCTAAGCCATTGGCTGTTAAGAAGTATTGATGTCATTATATTAGTTAAATATAGACAGAAAGTCAATAGAACCTATTTAAATAACCTTCAATTTTGTGATTCTTATTAATCCAAGAGATGGAAATATTTGGTCAGGTTTGTTTCATTTGAACTTACTCTATTTAATACGTTTTAAAGGTCTTTCTGCCTCCTATTAATGAAATTACATTTCTTAATTTCTAGTACAAAATCCTAACTTCACATTTCTAACCTGAGTGAAAAAAGTATAATTAGAAGTAGAAGAAAAGGTAACATTCTAAACTCTAATTGAATCTAATTTTCCATTAGATATGATAAATCAATATCGATTGTGATATTGAGTACAACTACTGTGGTAGGGTTTGGACAGATCCTGCTTTATGATGAATTAGGAAATACAAATGTACATTTCTGTGTCTAGTCTTCACTTACTCAAATCTCATGTGTACATACTCCATTCTGACTCTTTAGGGTCAATTCCAGGTGAAAATTATAATACAGATATTGAGTTAAAACACAGATTTTGGGCAAACTCTATTGATATAATTTGGATTTTTGTCCCTTCCAAATCTCATGTTGGAATTGGCTCTCCAATGTTGGAGGTAGGGCTGGGTAGGAGGTGTCTGGGTCATGAGGTAGATACCTCATAAATGGCCTGTCACCCTCCTTGTGCTAATGACTGAGTTCTCGCTCTATTATGTGATAGTCCATTGTTTAAAAAGCTTGGCACTTCTCCACGCTCTCTCTTGCTCTCTTCTCACCATATGACACACCTACTCCCTCTTTGCCTTCTGTCATGATTGTAAGCTTCCTGAAGCCCTCACCAGAAGCAGATGCAGGCACCATGCTTCTTGTACAGCCTGCTGAAGCATGCACCAAATAAACCTCTTTTCTTTATAAATTACTTAGCCTCAGGTATATCTTTATAGCAAAGCAAAATGTACTAAGACACCCCTTTTCGGCTGAGTTCAAACAGCTCTCATGGTCTTGATAGGAAAGCTTGCAGGGACATGGCTGGACAAGATTTGGCCTGGGGTGGCTGGATCTAAGTTGCTATCACACACAAAACTGGAAATTGCTTAGTTCATTATGAATTCTCAAATATCTCACTATAGGCATCTTTTTGCTTGGAGCTGCCAGTTGAGTTGAGACTAAGAAAGTCCAACGGGACTCTGGAATCTGTGAAATGATTTTAAGCTTAAGGAGAAGCACCGAACTTAAGCTGGATAGGAATCAAGGTGCAATAATAGAGGATATCTCAACCTCTGTCTCCTCTCAGAGTTTGCCAAGATTAGTAATTGTCTGAAGGCTCTGAAGGAAGGACTGTCTAGCTTGTCTCAGTAGAAGAATTGGTGTTGAAACTGTGACCTTTGGAGGCAACTGAGGCTAAGGGAGGAAAAGAAAATTAGAAAGTTCTCATGAATATAGCCATTCCTATCCCTCCTCTTAGATCTCCTTACATAGATGGCTATCCATGAGATTGTTTCTTCCACTGTTTTATTTTTCAGCATCATAGACTGAAACATTTGTTTGAAAAACTTATTAGCAATATGCTGCCAATTAGTCTTTGAATGTTTAAATGATAGTGTAAGGGAGAAAAAGTAATATCTTTTCCTTATTCGTCACAAGGTTCATGGGTGAGGTACTTATAATAAAAGACAGATTAACAAAAGTATACAAATTTATCAATTAATAAGTGTTATGTGACATGGAACCTTCAGAAATAAAGACCTGGAGAACAGGGAAACCTGTGTATTTTTATGGTTAGGTTTGATGACAGTCATGCAGAAGTATGATTGGACAAAGGTGGTAAGATCTAATGATAACACATTGGGGGAGGGGACTTAGCAAGGCCTGTTTGTTCAGATTCTTTTTTATGTTTCCGCGTCTTCAGAACATTCCTTTCTTCCAAGAATAGGATGATCTCCTTTCATACAAAGGTCTTATGACCTATTTTAGAGGAAGGTCAGAGAATTCTTTTATACCCTGCTTCAGAGGAGAAGGGCAGGAGACTGTCAGAGAGACCTTCCTGCTTCTGCTGTTTTCTCAAATACCAAGGTGCCATCTTTTAGGGTAGCATGTCCTGAATGCCATCAATATCCTTAAGGAAAATTCTTAAGAACAGTCCACACTAAAATTTTATAGATTTGAAAAATGTTCCATTAAGCATTACTACTGGATTGGAATAACATTTTAAAGTGAGTGTACCAGTTAATACAGGATAAGTTGTGCTTGGTAACAAACAATTCCAAAATTTTAAAGGTTTAAAACTCTTGCTCCCACTCTATGTCCATTGTGGGTTGGCTTGTAGGGGTGGGTGGGTGGGAAAGGAGGATGTATGCTATGTCGTCCTCTGTCCAGAACCAGGATAGGGTTAGCTACATGTCCACACAGTCAGAATGTCAAGTCAAAATGAAAAAAGAAAAAAGGTGGGTGGGAAGAAACAATGCAGGGATCAAAGGAACAAGGCAGATCACACAGTGAGTGATTCTTAAAGCTTTCTTTTAGAAGTGATACACATCACTTCTGCTCTTATTTCATTGGCCAGAGATACCTGTATGGCTACGCCTAACTTCAAGGGGCAGTGAAGTGTAACCTTATCAATTTCCAAGAAGGAAAACTAAAAATATTTGGTGAACAACATTAATGATCATTATACTGAACTTTAATAAATGCTAATCCCAGTAGATGCTGAAGTATATTTTAATTAAGAATATATGTGTCAAGTCCTTGTGTCTCACAGAGAGATCTAGACTTTGACTTGTGCTCCTGGTAAATTGGCTCCTTCATAGGCATGAAAACAAGTTTAGATGTAGCAGCAAAGTTTAAAGGAGCACACGAGTAGCCAGCCAGATGGAGTATCACTCCTTAGGGTGCATATTGAGAAGGGGCCAAGGAATAAAGCTAGTACAAGAAAGCACTCTGGTATAGTAAAAAAGAAGACAGGAGTTGAAGTCAGAAGACCAGTTTTAATCTCTAACTTTGAAATTAACTGGATGAGTAATAATGTGTACATTGTTGATTCTCTAGAAGCTTTAGTTTCCCCATCTGAAAGATAAACAATCAAATGGATTTTATATACAAAGTACTTTGTGACTCATAAGCACTATACAACTATCATAGAAAAGAAGAATATATTATTCTCAACCCTGGGCATGTCTGAGCTCTGTCGAGATTTTAATGAATCCCTGGTTCTGTCTCAGAAAATAGAATTACTGTTTGGCATAGTACCAAACCATATCATTTTTATATAAGTCAGCAACTCTAATTTTAAATCTACAAAATGTAATACTAATAAAAACAATATTCTATAATACTTTCCTGAATTATTTCACACTATAACACCCAAAGCCTATATTAACTGCCATCACTGAAAGATAAAAAGACCCAAAGAAACTGGGTGAATAATAAAATAATGGAGCACAAGATAAATTCTGAATAGGAAATAAACATAGAAAATGAAGCCTCCTTGGAAGAAGGCAAAGGACAAAAAAAGTGAGAGCAATATGTAAGTTGCTGTATCTTTATACCTGATGTTATAATACTATAAGCCTATACACTATGTGCAACCTCCCTTTCTTATATCACACATTTTGGATATTTAGGGGTTCTTTGCTCATAAAAAATATTATTCTGAGCTTAGTAATTATAAATTTAGGTTTTGGAAAATTTTAGTAATTTATAAAGATGAAAGTCTTCCTTTCCTTTCTTATTTTTTTTTTCCTTTTATTTCATCATATAATGGGGGTACAAATATTGTTAG
>VBSM01000272.1:70889113-70911384 GCA_008086735.1 Cheirogaleus medius
TTATTAGGCCTTTATCAGTGGTGAAGAGAGCAAATATATTCTCCCACTCTGTGGATGTCTATTTGCTCTACTGATAGTTTCCTTGGCTGTGAGAAACCCACTGCTAATATCATTCTAAATGGGGAAAAATTGAAATCTTTCCCTCTTCGAACTGGAACTAGACAAGGATGCCCACTATCTCCTCTCCTATTCAACATAGTGCTTGAAGTCCTAGCAATAGCAATCAGACAAGAGAGGGGTATTAAGGGCATTCAAGTGGGGGCAGATGAAATCAAACTCTCACTTTTCGCCGATGATATAATATTATACCTAGAAAACCCCATTCACTCTTCCAAGAGTCTCCTAGATTTGATAAATGAATTTGGTAAAGTTTCAGGCTATAAAATCAATATACACAAATCAGAAGCATTCATATATGCCAAGAACCATCAAGCAGAAACCCAAATCAAAAACGCAAAACCCTTTACTATAGCCCCAAAGAAAATTAAATATCTAGGAGTATATTTAACCAAAAATACAAAAGACTTATACAAGGAGAACTACAAAACACTAAAAAAAGAAATTGCAAATGATTTAAACAGATGGAAAAATCTACCTTGTTCATGGATTGGTAGAATCAATATAGTTAAAATGTTAATATTACCGAAAGTGATCTACAGAATTAATGCAATCCCCATCAAAATACCACCAGCATTCTTTACAGAACTAGAAAAAATAATTCTTCACTTTGTATGGAACTAGAAAAATCCTCATATAGCCAAAGCAATCTTAAGTAAAAAGAACAAATTGGGAGGTATCAGTCTTCCTGACTTCAAGCTGTACTATAAAGCAATAATAGTTAAATCAGCCTGGGTCTGGCACAAGAACAGAAGCATCGATATCTGGAATAGATCTGAGATACCAGAGATGAAACCTTCAATATACGGTAACCTAATCTTTGATAAACCAGACAAAAATATACAATGGGGAAAAGAATCTCTCTTCAATAAATGGTGCTGGGAAAACTGGCTAGCTACATGCAGAAGAATGAAGCAGGATCCCTACCTCTCACCTCTCACAAAAATTCGCTCAAGATGGATAACAGACTTAAACCTAAGGCATGAAACCTTAAGAATCCTAGAAGAAGATGTTGGGAAAACCCTATAAGACATTGGTCTAGGCAAAGAATTTTTGAGGAAGACCCCCAAGGCATTCACTGAAGCATCAAAAATAAACAAATGTGATCTGATCAAATTAAAAACTTTCCTTTCTTCTTTCTCTCCCTCACCCTTTTTATTCTTTCTACATTTATTAACTACAGCTGCTCTGTGTTGTGTAGAGTACTGATATTAGGAATATCAATGTACTTGGAATATTTTCCCTGCCCTAGAACAATGCAGAAGCTAAAGATGGTAATGAGGTGGAGGCTGTGATACAAGTATAAATAAAATGCTACAGGAGCGGGAGGCTGAGGCAGAAGGATTGCATGAGCCCAGGAGTTTGAGGTTGCTGTGAGCTAGGCTGATGCCACCACACTGTAGGCCGGGTAACAGAGTAAGACTCTGGCAAAAAAAAAAAAAAAAAAAAAAAAAAAATTCTATAGGAGCAAGAAAAAGAAAGTAACTTTGTTTAGGGAAGTTAGGAAAGGATTCACAGAGAAGGTGACATTTGAGTTGAGATCACTGTATATGAAAGGTGGGGAGAGGACATCTAGATAGAGAAAACAGCTCATGCTAAAGCACAAAGATGAGCCTTATGCATCTTGAACATCAAGTGATTTAAAGTAGTTAAAATACAGGATATTTGTGGCAAGGAGAGATTACAAAGATAGGCAAAACTTGACCATGGCGGTCTTTGTAGGCAAGAGCTAACAAGTTTGTGGGATATCTTAAGTGGTCTTTAAGTAGGCTGATGCTAATAGTGTTGTTTACTAAATGCCCACATTACCCGCAAATAGAAAAAAAACTTTCCCTCTCAAGTTCACAAACTTGTGAATTACTATATTAATATGTGTGTTGGTATCTAAAATTAACCCTTCACTTTGGCTCAACCACATGATCCAGATTATCTTCACGAAGTAGAAAATCTCCTGTCTTGATCTTCAAGTAACTTCATAAACAATATTGGTCACATTTAGGGAACCTAGTCTACACATCCAGTATTTTAACTCCAAAGCATTTGAGTGCAATTCATTTGTTGGAGTTATGCTTGACTTTCATGTAATCATCACAAACATCAACACAGGGAATGTCTTTGAGATTTTTCCATTGTGTAACTCAGTGTTAAAAGCTTTCAAGATGAATTAAGCTGAAATTCGTTTTCTCTTTCCCATATAATCTAAGTTTTGCCAACAGCCCTAAGTGCTGAACAAGCTAATTTTTGATAGTCAAAAAGTCAAAGGTTCTATGGCCTTAACTTTTCAGAATCAGTTCAACTTTGTTGCATTTTATGATAATAAAGACTTTTGGAAAAAAGTAAGCATAAACTAATGATCATGATCCAGATTATTAGCAAGCTGTAAACATTTTATTCATAGTAGCTGGATGCTTTAAAAATAAAACTCAGTAATACATGTTCTCTTGTCTGTAAGTATAAGATTTACAAACTTATGCCAGCTTTATAGACTAGTAGAATATGCTTCTGGTAGATTTAAATTTAATATAAACTATAGTATTGGGTATTTTATTTGGGCATGCAACCATAATCTTGATTAACTATATGATTAAGATTTTTAATGTGTACTCTATTATTTTCATTAAAAATGGATAAGACCACTAAGATGGGTAGTGCCTTCTAAGTGAAATATCTGATGACTGTCCTTGGAGTCTAATGTCTCTGGGACATTACACCGGGTTCCATGGAAGGGTAAATTAAAAACAAAACTTGATTTAGTGAATAGAGAGGGAACACTTGAAAGTAAAGTTTTAGTTGAATACAAGCCAGAGCCAGATCATACTGCTGCATGATGATAACATAAGGATTAACCTAATTTTTCCTTATTTCTATAAGCTTTTCATTTACTTCTCCTTTACCCTGTCCATATTAAACTTTGGTCTCTACTGGCCACAACTGAAATGCAAAGTGGTTAATTCTTAGCATTTAAAACTCTAAAGGCTTGAATTCTAGTTGACATATAGATTAGAAAAATAACTTTGTTAGTCAGTTTACTCATCACATCCCCACCTCCCAATCCCAGACACAGGGAAAACAGGCAAAGACTCTAAGGTGAGGAGAGAGCACTTCTGAAGTGAGTTGAGTTTTTCCCCTGGGAACATTTGCTGAATCCTGGAAATTTTGCCTATTGGAAAATTTAACCAAGTGAGGGCATGGTCTGCAGATTGAACTTGGTTTATGCATTGAGCCACTTCCAGGGAGAAAGAGAAATTAGCAAAAATTTTGTTTGTTTGTTTATTTGTTTTAGCCATTGTAGGAGGCTGGTGAGGCAAATTGGAAACTTTAGGAGCTTCTCAAAGGCATAGCTAATTTACCCCATGTGACATTGGCACAATTCTAGACATCTGCAGCAGCACCGAAGATTGGAAAGGTAGTCTAAAAGCTTCAAAAAGGCAAAGTGAAATCTAAAACATACCAGGGGGAGTGGGCCTGCCTTAGGCACTCCATTAGTCTCTAAATCAAGACATTTGTTAGACTGTCAAGATGCTTGGAATGGCAGGTTAACCACTTCGGTACCGTGCTTGGCCACGAAACCTTGCCCAGAGCCGGCATTCATAGTCCGCACGATAGTTTGTGCTGTGCATTGATGACGAATCCGTTTTGCTCTTGTGTGATGAGGAATGCTTTAAAGCACTGAAAGCTTGTTTTACTTTACAGGCAGCTTTACTTGTAATGTAAATCAGAATAGGTAACATATACATATATGTTTTTATTACGTTATTTTTAAATGTTCACAATTTTATTTTGATAAATGAAAAATTAGAAAAGTCATATCAAGGCTGTCGGCTAAAGTCGCTGTGCGTGTTCATCTGTGGCTGTCGACTAGAGTTGACGCTGGTACTGCAGTGGTTAAAGAGCTGGGCTGGAATCTTACGAATGTCAGAGCTGGAAATTCTGAGGTTTTACAGAGCTGTGAAGGAGACCAATCAGGCTCTCAATCAAAAGCTTCAGATGATCATTCCCAAGAAGAACACTGAAACAGATGTATACTGAGACCAGCAATCTACAACTGAGCTCTAACCTGGGTCAATTCCTTACTGTATAAAATGACCAGCCTCTTATCTGAGCTGCATAACAGAAGAAAGGGGAAACCCTCTCTGGTTGAAGATAACATCATTCAGATCCTCTTTATTTCTTTTATACTTAATGTCTGATACACAACACAATATTACTATACATGCAAAAATACAGGAAATATTTTTAATGATCAAGAGAAAAAAGATGGAAAATAGTAGCAGACTAATAAATGATTCAGATAGCAGAGTTACCAACTAGGGCCTTTGAAATAACAATGATTAATATATTAAGTAAATTAGAGAAAAAGATTGAAAGAATAAATGAAGGTATGGAAAATTTCTTCAGAGAATTATATTCTGTTAAATAAAAAGAAATGAACAATTTAGAATTGAAAAATACAATCTCTAAAATTAAGAAGTTAATAGATGGATTTAAGAGTAGATTAGAAAGAGAGGTAAACAGGGCAAATGAGTTGAAAAACAAATCAATAAAACACACAAAATTAAGAATATAGAAAAAATTAGATGAAAATATGAATAGAGATATATAGGATGATCTAACAGTCTAGCATATACATTATAAGAGTCACAGAAGGAAAAGGAGAGAAAATAGGTAGAATCACTATATTTTCTAAACTTATGGAATATCTTAACTGAGAGATTCAAGAAGCTCTGGGAACCTAACATGAAGATAAACAAACAAAATGTACTGTGTTTCCCCGAAAGTAAGACAGGTCTTATATTTATTTTTCCTCAAGAAGACAGCCTAGGGCTTATTTTCAGGGGATGTGTTATTTTCCCCTCAAAGCCTCAGCTTGCAGCACGCACAGGATGGCCGGGACCTGACAGGGGGAGCCGACCTTGTTGCTGGGGCTGCCCGTACCTTTCCGGTCATCTCTGGAATAGTAACTGTCACGATGGGGCAGATGAGAAGGGCTGCTCGTATTCTTTACCACTCCACGACCAAATGCATGGGTTGTGCAGATAAGCTGCATACCCACGCTCATCACTAGGTCTTATTCTCTGGGTAGGGCTTATATTGAGCAAATGCTTAGAAATCCTGCTAGGGCTTATTTTATGGGTAGGTCTTATTTTTGGGGAAACATGGTATATCACAGCATCTTCCAAAAATCAAATACAAAGAGAAAAACTTGGTACTTTAAAAAGAAAAACACTTAAAAGTAAAATGTAAATTCTCAACAGAAATAACAGACACTAAAAGATAATGAAATGACATCTCTAAAATGTTGAAAGACCTATAATTTTATACATAAAAATTATTATATCCTTCAAAAATGAAGATAAATATAGTTTTAATTGAAGAAAAATAAGATAATTTGGCACTAAGAGGTTAATCTTTATAAAATTAAATGGACTTCCTTCAGGTAGAAAAATGATTCCAGGTGAAACATGGAAATATAGGAGGAAATTTTGAACTCTAGAGGAGTAAATATGTGGGTAAATAAAAATGACTATTGACTATATGTGTAAAATAAGAATTGTAATGTCATATATATTTATATATAATATATATTATATATGAATGACAACTGAATTACAATGGAAAATATCAAAAATTGTAGCTAATGCAATGATTAGAGAGAAATTACAACACTACAATTTTAACATGTTATGTTTTCATTTTAATTTAGTTCAAAATGTTTTCTAATTTCTACCTTAATTCCATTGAGGTCAGAGAATATGATACATATATTAGAAAGAAGAAAGGCTGAAAATCAATTATTAAAACAATCCAAGAAACTAGAGAACAAAAAGCATATCAAAACTAAGGAAAACATAAGGAAATAAATAAAAATAATAGAAATAAAAAATAAAATATAAAAAGAAGAGAAAAGTCCACAAAATTAAGGGTTGATACTTTGATAAGGTTGATAAAATTGATAAAGTTATAACAAAAGGGGGGAGGGGCCAAGATGGCAGACTAGAAGTGCACAGGCTACTCTCATGGAGAGAATTGAAAGTGGCAAGTGGATATTCATCTTCAGATCAGTCATCTAAGAGAGAACATTGGGAATCAACAGAGAGGTGATAGGAGGCTCCTGAAGTGAAAGAGAGGGAAGAGAGGCAACCACTCTGTGGGATCAGAGGTACCTGGGGAAGGCAGTGCATGTGGGGAATGGACACAGGAGAGAATTCCAGGTTTCCACACTTCCCCCATGGTCATTGCTATCTGAAATGTGGGAGGGATCCTCCACCACAGCAGGCCACAGGACTGACATAGGGAATAGATTGGAGACTGTGTAGCAGTGTTGCTCTAGAGAGAAAGCACAGTGGGGACCCACTGGCTTGTGAACCCTGAGTACTTCAGCAAGCACAGTTTTGAGATTCCAGACCCAGAGCACTGCATCTACTCAAGGGTCAGATCCATTCCTACTGCCTTCCCATCTCCCCTGCCAGGCCAAGGTGGGAACAGGTAGGCTGGGTGGTCTCATGGGTCCCTTGGGCAGGAGCTGCATGTTCCCACCACTGCTGGGGGACTTGGGTGGGGTGAATGCTCAAGTTGCCACAGGCTGACAAGTGTCACTGCCCGTAGACCTGAGTGGGGTAGCACTAAAGTTGATGCAGGTTGAATTCACCACCACCTGTGAAAATGGGTAGGGCAGCACTCACACTGCCATGGGGGCAATTGCCACTGCTGATGGAACTAGGTGGGCTGATCACTCTGCAGTGCATGGACCACCTCTGATAACAGCAGGGGAATAGTGAGATGCAAGATGCAGCAGAGCACCAGAGTTGAATGCTCACAGTGTATCTACCCCTCTCTTGTCAGTTCAATTTTTCAGAGTAGGACTAAAGTGTGCAATCCAGGAACCTCTCTCTCTCTCTTCACTGAGTGGGAGAGTTCCAAGCAGAGGAGAACAGATGCTCCTTAATCCTATCTGTCTTGATCTGAGAGAAGAGGTTTCAGATGAGAAGGAACCAGTGTAAGAACTTTGGCCATAGGGGAAAAAAACAAGCTATTTTGATAACCCTAAAGGATCACAGTAGTTCTCCAGTAATAAACTCCAACCAAAAGGAAATTGTTGAAAAGTCAGACAAGGAATTTGGAATACAGATGTCAAGGAAGATTAATGGGATTGATGAGAAAGTTGAAAACCAACTCAAAGAAACCAAAAAAAAAAAAAAAAAAATTAAGAACATGAATGAAAAATCCACTAAAGAGAGAGATAACATAAGAAAATATATAATAGAACTTTAAAAAATGAAAGAGTCAGTTAGGGAATTTCAAAATACAGCAGAAAATTTTAACAACACATTAGACCAAGCAGAAGAAAGAATTTCAGAGCTGAAGACAAACCTTTCAAATTAACTCAATCAGCCAAAAATGTAGAAATAAAAATAAAGAAATGAACAATCATTCTGAGAAATATGGGACTATGTAAAGTGAGCTAATATAGGATCATAGGTATTCCTGAAGGAGAAGACGAAAGAGCAAAAACCATGGAAAACCTATTTGAGGGAGTAATGGAGGAAAACTTTCCTGGTATCACTAGACATTTAGATATCCAGATATGAGATAATCATGAGCACAGGAAGATTCATAGCAAATAGGACATCACAAAGGCACAGAGTCATAAGTCTGGCACAAAGTGAAGGAGAAAATCTTACACGCTGTGAGATGAAAGCAACAACTAACTTACAAAGGAAAATTCATCAGACTAACAGCAGACTTTTCAGCAGAGATCCTGTGAAATAGAAGGGATTGAAGTCCCATTTTTAGTCTTCTTAAACAGAATAACTGCTAGCCAAGAATTTGTATACTGAAAAACCAAGTTTCATAAATGAAGGAGAAATAAAGTCTTTTCCAGCCAAGCAAACACTAAGGGAATTTTTCACTGCTAAACCTGTCCTACAGGAAGTGCTTAAAAGTGCTCTATACATGGAACAGTACAATCAATACCCATCAGTATAAAATATCCAAAAGTTAAAGTTCATAGCTATTATAAAACAGTAACACAAGGGGCAAAAAAGCAACTAGGTATCATTCAATATGATGAACAGAACACTATCTCACCTATCAATACTAACATTGAACATAAAGGATCTTAATGTTCCACTTAAAAGATACAGATTGGCTGAATGGATAAAAAAACACAACGCAAGTATATAATATCTTTAAGAAACCCATCTGCTTTTCCACCCGCTCGCCCCTCCCCCCAGCGCCGCTCTGGCTCCACCGCGCTCGCTCTGAGCGGCCGGCTCCTGCGAAGCTAGCGCCGCCATCGTCTCCCTTCAGCCGTCATCATGATTACCTACCAGGACCTCATCAGCCATGACGAGATGTTCTCCAACATTTACTAGATCGGAGAGATCGCAGACGGCCTGTGCCTGGAGGTGGAGGGGAAGATGGTCAGTAGGACAGAGGGTAACATTGATGACTCGCTCATTGGTGGAAATGCTTCCGCTGAAGGCCCTGAGGGTGAAGGTACGGAAGGCACAGTAATAACTGGTGTTGATGTCGTTGTGAACCATCATTTGCAAGAAACCAGCTTCACAAAAGAAGTCTGCAAGAAGTACATCAAAGATTACATGAAATCAGTCAAAGGCAAACTTGAAGAACAGAGACCAGAAAGAGTAAAATCTTTTATGACAGGGGCTGCAGAACAAATCAAACACATCCTTGCTAATTTCAAAAACTACCAGTTCTTTATTGGTGAAAACATGAATCCAGATGGCATGGTTGCTCTACTGGACTACTGTGAGGATGGTGTGACCCCATATATGATTTTCTTTAAGGATAGTTTAGAAATGGAAAAATGTTAACAAATTTGGCAATTACTTTGGAACTATCACCTGTCATCATAACTGGCTGCTGCTTGTCACCCACACAACACCAGGACTTAAGACAAATGGGACTGATGTCATCTTGAGCTCTTCATTTATTTTCACCATAATTTATTTGGAGTGGAGGCATTGTTTTTAAGGAAAAAACATTGTCATGTAGATTGTCTAAAAATAAAATGCATTTAAACTAAAAAAAAAAAAACCCAAAAAGAAATCCATCTAACTCACAAGGATTTTCATACACTCAAGCTAAGAGGGTGGAAAAAATATTCCACTTAAATGGAAATCAAAAGTGAGCCTGAGTAGCTATTCTCATATGAGGTAAAATAGACTTTAAATCAATAATCATAAAAAGAATACAAAGATAATCATTAATGAATGATAATAGGAGCAAGAAAATATAACAATTCTAGCTATATATGCACCTAAAGCAGGAGCTCTCAGATTCATAAAACAAATTCTACTAGATCTAAGCAAAGAAACAAACAGTAGGATTATAATGGCCTGGGACCTTGACACTCCACTGACAGAAATGGACAGATCATCAAAGAAGAAAATCAAGAAACACTGGACTTAAATGGTACTCAAAAACAAATGGACCAAACAGATATTTACAGAACATTATACCCCCAAATTACAGACTATATTTTCTTCTCATGAGCATGTGGGACATTTTCCAAGAAAGATTCTATGTTAGGCCACAAAACAAGTCTCAGAAAATTCAGAAAAATTGAAATCATACCATGTATCTTCTCAGACAACAATAGATTAAAACTAGAAATCAATTCCAAGAGAAACTCTCAAATTTATACAAAGTCATGGAAATTAAACAACCTGCTGTTGAATGATCCTTGAGTCAATGACAAAACTAAGGTGGAAGTCAAAAGGTTTTTTAAGCTGAACATTAAAGAGGACACAAGCTTCCAAAATCTATGGGGTATAGTTAAAGCAGTGCTAAGTGGGAAGTTCATAACCTTAAATCAAAAAGACAGAAGGATCACAAATTAACAACTTAATGTCACACTTCAAGGAACTAGAAAAAGAATAAACCAAACCCCAAACTAGTAGAAAAAAATAAATAATGCTAAAAGAAATGGAAAAAGAAAACTAGCTAGGTTAACCAGAAATAGAAGAGAAAGAACTCAAATAAGCTCAACCAGAAAGGAAAAAGGAGACATTACAACTGATACTCCAGAAATACAAAATATCATCAGAGACTACTATGAAAAACACTATGCAAACAAACTGTTAAATAGAAAATCTAGAGGAAACAGATAAATTTTTGGAAACCCAAAAACTCCCAAGCATGAATCAGGAAGAAATAGAAATCCTGACCAGATCAATAATGAATAGCAAGATTGAAACAGTAATAAAAAGCCTTCTAATAACAAAAATCCCCAGACCAAATGGATTCACAGCCAAATTCTATCAAATCTACAAAGAAGAACTGGCACCTATCCTACTAAAACTGTTCCTTAACATCAAGGAGAGAATCCTTCCTAACTCATTCTATGAAGCCAGTATCACCCTGATACCAGGGCCAGGAAAGGACACAACAAGAAATACCATTTGATCCAGCAACAGCACTACCAGGCATCTACCCAAGGGAAAAAATGATATTCCATAATAAAGACATCTGCACTCAAATGTTTATGGCAGCACAATTCGCTATTGCAAAGATGTGAAAACAACCCAAGTACCCATCAATCCATAAATGGATTAATAAAATGTAGTATATGTATACCATGGAATACTACTCAACTACAAAAAACAATGGTGATCTAGCACCTCTTGTATTATCCTGGATATAGATTGAGCCCATCCTTCAAAGTGAGGTATCACAAGGATGGAAAAACATGTACCACATATACTCGCCATCAAATTGGTACTAATTGATCAATACTAAGGTGCTCACATGGTAGTAATACTCACTGGGTTCTGGTCAGGTATTGGTGGGTAGGGGGTGGCGGGTGAAACCCACAGCTAATGGAAACAGGGCACACTGAATGGAGGAAGGACACGCTCGTAGCCCTGGCTTGGGCAAGGCAAAAGCATATTTCATGTAACCAAAATGTTTGCACCCACATAATATCCTGAATTAAAAAAATAAAATAAATTACACTAAACAGAGGAAGAGTTAAATTATTTAGATATTAAGGACAAGAATTCTTCCTTAATCCAGAGGTATTGCCTTACAATCTTTTGGGTACAGCTAAGCAAAAGGAGACTAAAGCACAGTGTTGTTCCATGGAAGAGGAGCTAGAGACAGCTTTTCAGAGCCACCCATGGTTTCCAGGTAGGATCCAGATGTCTCCAATCTCTCTACCGCTAATTACAGTCTATATCAGCAAGTATACTAACAAAACGAGCAAAATAGAATGTGTGCTTCCATCATCATTCCCTGGTCATTCCCACTAACCAAGAAAACCTTAATGCTCCTCTCAGCTTTAGTAAATTTAGACAGGTTCCTTCTTGACTCTATGTCCCAGGGCTCCCTTTTTTAGAGCATTTACTCTAGAAAACTCGAATTGTAAATATTTCCTTTATTCCTTTGAGATGTAAATATTTTTAAAAGACTCCTTCCTGCTTTAAAACTCAGGACTAGCTTGTTAAGTCCCTAGGAGCAATCTCTTTGAAGTGTAATCATCAAGAAGGATAGCATCTCTATCTCCCAGCCTTTGTGAAGAGTAGGAGCCTAACTTTAATGGACACCAATTAGCAAACACTGATGGCCCTAGGATCTTCCAAACTCCACCCCAGCCCTTAAAACATCTCCAGCTTTTTGTCTCAGCTAAACTGAGTTCAAACTGAGTTCTGACTGGGTGTTCTGTCTTCTAATGTATAATAATAGCCCTCAATAAAGTCTTTCTTACATGTTTTTTTTAAAGGGCAGATAACCCAATAGAAAGATAAAGACTTGAGTAGAGAGTTTATAAAAGAAGATACTCAAATGGCTGATAAACTTATGAAGAATATTCAGTCTCAGTTGTCAGGAAAGTGCAAGCAAAAAGCCACTCACTGCATGACAGTACTACACATCCACAAGAATGGTTAAACCAGAAAAGACAGAGAATACTGGGTGCTAATGAGGATGTGAAGCAACAGGAATTGTTGGCTGTGAGGCACTGCTGGTAGTAGTCTACACTGGTACCACCACATTGGAAAACAGTCTGACAACATCTCCTAAGCAATATGATGCTTAGGTATATAACCAACAGAAATGTGTACATAGCTTTATGAAAAGACATGATCTTAGCAGCATTATTCATAAAAGTAAAAAAACCCAAAAAAACCTGAAAACTACCAAAGTGCCTGTTAAGAGTAGAATGGATTAATAAATGGTTGCATTGTCACAAATGGAATACTGCCTAGCACCACATTGTGGACAAATCTTCTCTTCAGAACGAATTATTGAGAAATGTGTTGCTGCTTCCAGAGTGTGTCTAAAATGTGTTGGAACACACACTTCAGAAAGAAACAAAAGGCCCATGGGGGGTGACTCCATGGAGGGCTCTGTATGCCTTTCATAAGGGGATTGGTCAGTGAGAGGCAATGTTCCTGTCACTTGATGAATCAGCCTTCGTTATCCCACTGGCTCACCAGTGTCTGAGCAGTTGGCCTCGTGTCAGCTAATGCATCCCTTAGGATGCACAGCTACAGAGTGGCTAAAAGTGATCAGTTCCTTCAACCACTTTGGTGATGTTTAGACAACGGGATAGAATTAGAATTAAACTATATTTAGATTCTGAAAGTTATCTTCTTCTTTTTTTCTTTTTTGAGATGGGGAGATAGGGCTGGAAAATGTACCCACAGATGTTTAAAGAAAGCAATCTGGTGTGAGGAGTTTTGCATTAAAAATCTATCCCTCAGGTTGACTTTGCCATTTTGGTATGCTTTAATGTGACACCTAACATGTGGTAAGAAAAAAAAAGTGAGGGAGAGTTAGTTTTCTTTTGCAACAATGAATTTGACACAAAACTTTAATAGTTAACTTCATCTGCAAACTAAATTTTGCAGTGTCTTTTTATGAGCCAGACAATTCTACCACCAAATAAAATATTTTGCCTTCATCCACATTACCATACTACTGACAAGTCTTCACTTCAGAACTCATCATTCAGAAATGTGTAGTTGCTTCCAGAGTGTGTCTAATACTGTTGGAACAGGCATTTCAGAAAGAAATGAGAGGCCCAGTCTCAGTAACTCCACGGAGGGCGCCGTTCGCCTCTATTGAGGGACTTGGCCTGTGAGAGGCAATATTCCTATCATTTTCCAATTTGGCCTTCATTATTCCCACGTGGTTCGCCAGTATCTGAACAGATTTTGGCCTCCTATCCACTGGGGAATTGGGTAGTGTGTCCCTTTAGTCACAGAGCAACCAAAAGTGATCAATTCCTCCAGCCACTTCAGTGGTGTTTTTGAGACTAAAAAAAGTTTTCAGTTTTCAAGAACATTAATCATATTAACTCTTTTATATTTTTTAAACATTTTTTTTTTTAGTTCCCTGGCCTGAAATAGAAATGTCACTACTGGGCATCAGCCATCGCAGACTTGACTATTTTAGTAAAGTTGGGAGAAAACAGTGTGGTGGCCAAGCGAGTTGCCCGAGTCATTAGGAGTTGGAGGGAGTCCTGCTATGGTCAGGGTTGCGCTCTTGCTACTTACACTGTTCCTGGCAAGGCTGATCGTTGTGGCTGCACTGGGGGCCTCTGGGACTCAGGAATCTGAGACTGTGATGGGAGAGGGCAAGTCCAAGTCCTCTCGGAAAGAAGATGCCTTGGAGTAACCTCACGTGGCCTACATGTGCCTGGCCCCTGTGCCAGTCCATGCTCGGCGGGAGTACCAGTTAATCCTTCCCACGTCTGCATGGAGTATGGAGCTCCTCAGCCTCCACAGGGAAGGTGCGCTCAGGACATTGGGGCTATTTATCATGTTTTTACATCAGGCTCAGCTGTCTTCACTTCCCACTTATTATGTAACTCCCTCAGAAGCAAGCAGATAGTGTCTCTAAACAGGGAGCAGAGAGGGGGGCAGAAAACAGAGGAGAAATAGCGCTGTATCCTCGTAGAATATTCTTGGCAGAGAATCATAGGAGGCCAAAGAATTTTAGATATAAAATTTTACATATGAAGAAATAAAGCCTCAAACAAGTTAAGTGACTTATCCAAGGATATAGAGATAGTTAGCAATGTCAGGATTAAGGTTTTTTTCCCAAAGGTTGAAATTTCTGTTTTTCTCTCATGTTCTACTTATCTGTAATTATACACACACATACACCTTCAAGTTTCACTTAAGAAAATTATATTATTTTCAAAATCTCCATTATGTACTGACTACTAAAATTATATAATATTGAGTAACCTTTTTTTCTATGCTTATTTGTTAGGTCCAAGGATTGTTTCCTCTTGGCAAAAGCAAATCCATCGTTCTTTAGTTTCCCCACCTTAACAATTAAGGAATTTTCTTCTCCTTCCCTCTGTTAGCCTGGCAGCATCCTCAATCGAAAACAAACAAGCTGTTAATCGGTTTAAAAAGAAAAAAAGGAAAGGAAAAAAGCTTTCAGAAATTGTGTTTAGCCCCATCTGGCCTTAGAAAAACATAAGAATTGGTGATCAAGTACATTCAGCAGGATGGCTGCCTTTCAAGGGAAACAATATCTGGATATTTCTATGTCTAGACCACAGAGGAAAAATGCTTCCTTGGTAATTAACCCATTGAAAGCAGAATAGGCCCACGTGGCCCTGAGAAACACTGATAGAGAGGAGTTAGAGAGATGCAGCCTCTGATGGCATTGTTGCTGATACGTTTACAAAAGTTTGTTCACTAGCCTCTATTTTAGCATTTTAGATCCAGAGTCTATATAAAGTAAAGAATGAATAGGGGGTGGTAAGATATTTGTTTTCTTAACCAGCCAATGGTATTTAACATTTTTTTCTATTCCCATTTCATTCTTTATTTGCATGCCTGTGCTAACGATTTTGTGAGAAGTCTCCTTCTGCCTGGAGTATGAAGCAGAGATCCTTTAGTTGACACCCTCGAGACATTTTCATTGAGAATTAACAGGTCGAAAGGTTACTTAGAAAAGTGATTTGTCTGGGTCCCATAGAGAAAATTTATGTGAATCTTGGTAGGATTATGAATCATAACTTGATGTTTTAATCAGTGTTTTGAGTTCTGCTTCATTATTTACAAAAGCTAGATATGAGTTGATGAATATTACTACCTAGCTAAATAACTTATTTTAAAAAAATACTTTGTAGCCATAGGCCATGAAATAGCATACATTGCAGTGAAACATTTTAAACCTCTTATGTGGATATTACACATTATCAATCATAGAAAAGGAAAAGGTCCTTTTATACTAAAGTTTCCTAAGTATGATCTTGCATATTCCTTCCACAACCATTTATAAAATGCTACTGCATGCTTACCAAGGAGTTTAAAAATCATGAGGATTTGAAGTGATAGATTGCACAGTATCTACTTGAGAAATATAGTCTATAGGGATAAATAAATATGGAAAAATAATAATTAATATCACATAAATTATATAGCAATGTTGAGAAATACACAATAGAAGCATGGCGAGTGTGTGGTAGAGATATTATAGTTGGAAAAGAATTTTTAAAATTTTTGTTAATTGATGAAATAATGGTACAAGGAATGTTTGAATATCTATGAAGGAAATAAAAAATAAATTAAAATCACTCAAACTAATCTCTTCATTTGATTTTTTTTCATATTCTCTTCTAAGCGTTTTCCACATGCAGGCACAATTTTAGAAATCTTCATCCACAATCCACTGTTTGCCTGCCTTCTCAGCCTCCCCCAACCTTGCTCTTTCTCACCTGCCTCCCTCTCGTGGAAGTCCACCTCCCTCCACCAGGCTACTCATTGCTGTGGGAACTTCCTTCTTTACCTGGAATCATCTTTTTCATCCCCTATCTCCCCTCCTTTAGCTTATCAGACTCCTGCTCACACTGTAAGCTGCTGCTAGCATAATTTCCTAAAATTCTTCCTAGAACATTTTCTACTCCTCTCCTTCCTGGTTTTCTGCCTCTTCTTAGGCTCACCTCCTCCCTCTCCTCATAGATTACACTGGATGAGCCTCCTCAGTAAGCTTATAAGAACCCTTGGCAATTTTTATCAGTGTATTTACAGTATGAGAGTTTAATGATTTATTTCTGTCTGTCCCTCCAAGTAAGATGTGAGCACTTTGAGAGGAGGAATCCTATATTATTGACGCTGTATTCTTAGTACCTCTGTCAGTGTCTACCACACAGAAAGGGTCCCATAAAGTTTACTAAATGAATGGACTAGAGGACTGATATGCAGTGCTGAATGTAAAATACAGAGACCCTGCCCCCAAGGAGTGTATAATCTAGTAGAGAGACAGAAAACACACACATGTGCACACACACACCCCTCCCTTCCCCGCACCCCACAATTATAAGTTGTGCTAATGCAGTGACAGAAACAAAGAGAGTTTTAAGATAGAGAATAATGAATGAATGTGCCTTTGATGGGAGATTATAAATGTTAGGTTTCAGTTACAAACAATGGAATCCACTGTGGTTGGCACTAGAAGAAAATGAATTTATCAACATATAAAAGGTGACTCATAGGGTCTATGGGAAAACTGGGAAGCTAGGAACAATGGCCAACCACACCCCAGGGTCTGGACCAGCAAAAGCTGTGTAGCCACCACTACTTGGTTCCAAAACAATGGCTTTCCCAAACCCTCACCCCACCAATGATGCTCTGGATGGGTTGTCAGAATCTCCACCATTACTGCCCAGAATAGCTCATCGTCCCCATCACCTGCTTTCTGAACGGCAAGTACTGGTGAGACTAGCTCCTCCAGTTAGTCCCTTCTCAGTGGAAGGCTGACTTGGGTGCAGCTGACCCACAGACCCTGGATCACAGACCTGGACTCCAGCTGCATTGGAACTGGGAAGTTGAGTTCTGGTATCTACCTTGGGAAGGCAGGATTAATAATGTGGGTATTAATGAAATTCTTCTATTAATACAAAAGAATATTAAATAGATGCCAAACCTCCATAAAGGAAAAAAACCAAGGTCACTGCAGGTAAAAAAAAAATAGCTCTCTGAGAAGATGTAAGATTGACATCTGAAGGATGATAAAGACCTCACTATGCAAACACCAGTCTTTAGAAGAAATGGAGAATGTCTCATTCATGGCAGGAAAATGCTTCCAGGAACTGAAAGAATTCCACCATGACTATAGGGTGGTGAGTGATAGAGAAAAGGGTCTGTGATGAGATTGGAGAGGGCACCAATCACTCAAAACCTTGTGGGAGATGAGAGGAGTTTGTACTTAATTCCAAATATAGTAGGAAGCCCTTAAGGGTTTGAAGCCAAGGGATTTGAGAAAATCCAATTAATACTTCACAGAGTTCATACTGGCTCACGTGTGGAGACTAGATTGGAAAAGGGCAAGAAAGGGAACAGGGAGACTAGCAAGAAGACTATGGCGTTGTCCAGATGAGATATGATTGGAGCTTAGATAGGATGATGGGTAGCTATAGAGACAAGTAGGCAAAATATGACATATAATTTGGAGATAAAATGCCTGAATTTAATACTAGTCTATATTGTGAATAGCTGGTGAACAAAAAAAGAGATATTAAGAAGGACTTCAATGTTTCTAATTTCAAAACTGGTGGATGGATTCCTGAAATGGAGAAGACTGGGTAAGGATCGTATTTGGGGGAGAAAGATGTTGGTTGATTTCAAGAATTTGGTTTGGGACATTGTAGTGGGTACTGAGATTCCCCATCCAGATCTGTGGCTATTACCCACATAACAGAAATGTAGGTAATTCTCACATTATGAATGCTGCCTCCCCAAGGAAGGTATCAGAAATGAAGAGCTTGTTACTCCAGGTGTGAGAGTTTGCCAGCAGACAGGCTTCTGCATCAGCCTTTTCAGGGATGCCCTCAGAAAGCCAACCTTACACAAGGTCATGCTGCCTCTCGGTGTGGGGAATGGACACAACAATGGATAAGGGCCTGGCCATCTTGTTCCATCAGGGAACAATCTTAAAGGTGTGTCTGGTTCCAGAGCTCCTCATGGCTTGGCCAGCATTGTTGTTTTCCTTCTTTTCACTTCTGCTTTCCAGAAGTACTGATTTCAAACTCAGTCTGTAGTAAACATCCTGCACACTATAAACTCTGTCTTAGAATATGTTTTCCAAGAAACACAACCTTTATACTTGATACTAGGAGTGGTTTAAGAAAACGGGTGCTAAGATGGAGTTTTGGAGCTAGGTCACTTGCTACGTGGCTGACAGTGAGGACCCCATCACTGGTGGTAGGTAAAGCACTGAGAGCCCTGGCACAGTTATCCAATTGTCAAAAGTTTTACTGGTGCTGTGTTGGGATGGTATAGCAGTGTAAGGGAATCCATTAGTTGATTCCATGATCAGGCATTTGAGAAATATGGGCAAAGTAGAAACTAAAACAACAAAAGAAGTGTGTGGCTATGTCTAAGCTCAATTGATGCTCTGAATACAGATAACAAAAAACTAAGAGTGAGTTAAAGAGCTTCCTTGAAGTCATACAAGGAGCTTCTAACTCGTGGGGGTAGGGTAGAGAAAAATTGAGAACTTGGCATCTTTTATTGTAATATTTGGTCTTAGTCCTTGGTTGCTGACATAAGAGCTTCTAAGACCCTTGGAATCTTCGGAGTGATAAGTGTATTTCTGTATGCTAACGACATGACTAGTAGTTGGGGGTTTCTAAATAGCTTCAGGATAGGGGCTAGTCATCAAAACATCCAAAGCATAATAAGAAGATTGGAACTTTTGGCCCCACTCCTGACCTCTAGTGAGAGGAGAGGGCTGGAGATTGAATTGATCACAAATACCAATGATGCAATCATGTCTGTTATGTAATAAAACCTCCATAAAACTCCCCCAAAATACCAGATTTGGAGAGTTTCCAGGCTGGTGAACACATGAAAGTGCTGCAAGCATGGCACAGCCAGAGAAGGCATGGGAGCTCTGCATCCCTTCCCATATATCTTGCTCTATGCTCTATTTGCTATTCCTAGGTTATATCCTTTATAATAAACCTAAATAGCAATTAAACTGTTTTCCTGAGCTCTGTGAGGCATTCTGGCACATTATTGAACATGAAGAAGGAATTGTGGGAGCCCCCTAGATTTATATCCAGTCAGTCACAAGTCCCAAACCACTGACATTTGAAGTGGGAATAGTCTTATAATACTGAGTCTTTAACTTGTGAGATCTGATGCTAACTCCAGGAAGTTGGTGTAAGAATGAATTAAATTGCAGGACACCCAGCTGGTGTCCAGAGTACTGGTTGTTGGTGTGAGGAAAGCCCCCACTCATTTTGTGTCAGAAGTGTTTGTTTAGTGGGTAAAGACAGATCATAGTCAGTATGTTTGGCACATAGGTGATCCATTCGACAACCTGTTGGTATGGTACATGAATAAACACAGCATCCTTGTCTGAGAAAGACATGGGAACCATGGCCTCAGATATCTTAGGGCTGAAGTCTGAACCATGTTATGAGGTAAGTCATCAAGAACAGGTGAAGTACTAGCTGAAGGGAAGGGGAATCTGGAATTGATTGCAAAGGATGGAAATGATGAGTATTATTTGCAATCATGAGCCCAGAAGTAGTGGTAGAGGCTGTCATTTATCTAAGTAACCCTCCTGTTCTAGGTTTTCCCCAGAAAGAGACCTCTACTGGAATCCTGGAAAAGTTGCTTCAAGAACATACAAGAACAATTAGATTTGAGAGGTAAAGGGTAGACTGTGGTGGACTAGTTGATGTGTCACACAAATCTTCCTTCAGAGAATTTCTTCTTGCCCCAGCTTCTGACAGTGTTTTTTAGTCAATATCCTTCAGCTTTCATCCCATTTAGTGAGGAACTCATCTTCTGGGAATACCTTACTGAAGATCACACCCTTTCCTAGAGTGGTCCACATCCAAAGACTTACAGATGTGGGAGTACAAAGACCTTTCCCATGGGGGACAACTCTGATGGGTCTTCTAGCTCTAGAGTTTCCCACAGGCATCACTGGTCTATTGTTGGCCCTACACCACAGTTTGACTTCTCCTTTTATCCACTTCTGCTTCCTACCCTCTCTTTTACAGGTGTTAGTCCCAAGGGCAAACTTTAATAAATATCCTGAATGCTAAACTTCGTTTCAGTGTCTGCTTCCAGGGTAACTGAAGTGGTGACAGAGGTGTTGAGTTTATATGCCCTTAAGATATTCAAATGAGAATGTCAAATATGAAGTTGCATTGAATATAATAATAGTTTCTCTATTGGTATATTAAAGATATATATTGGTATATATCTCTATTGGTATATTGAGATTATTCCATAATTTTCTTTTCTTGCACTGTTTCATTTTGGCTTTGTTACTAAAGTTTTCCTAGCCTCATAAAATAAATTGGAAGCTTTTCTTTATGAAGTGAATTGCATTTATAGACTTGCTTATGTTGAACCAATCTTGCATCCCTGGAATAAAGCCCACCTGGTCATGGTGAATTATTTTTTTTGATGTGTTGCTGAATTCTATTTGCTAAAATTTTATTTAGGATTTTTGCATCTATATTTATGAGGGATATCAGTCTGTAATTTTCTTTTTTTGTTGTGTCCTTTCCTGGCTTTGGTATCAAGGTGATATTGGCTTTGTAGAATGAGTTAGGAAGGATACCATCCTTCTCAATGGTGTGGAATAGTTTCTGTAGTATAGGTATGAATTCATCTTTGTATGTTTGGTAGAACTCTGAAGTATAGCCATCTGGCCCAGGACTTTTCCATTTGGGGAGGTTTTTAATTACTGCTTCAATTTCTGAGCATGAGATTGGTCTATTCAGGAATGCTGTTACCTCCTGGGTGAACTTAGGGAGGTTGTATGACTCCAGGAATTTGTCCATTTCATCTTTGTTCTGTAGTTTTTGGGCAAATAGTTTTTTATAGTAGTCAAATATAATGTTTTGTATTTCTTTGGTGTCTGTTGTGATCTCTCCTTTTTCATTTCTTATTGGGTTTATTAGAGTCCTTTCCCTTTGAGTCCTTGTCAATCTAGCAAGAGGGCCATCAATTTTGTTAATCTCTTTGAAAAACCAGCTTCTGATTTTGTTGATCTTTAGTATAGTTTTCTTATTCTCCCTTTCATTAAGTTCAGCTTTGATCTTCATTATTTCTTTTCTTCTACTAGGATTGGAAATTGTTTGCTCTTCTTTTTCCAATTCTTTGAGCCTATTCATTAGGTTGTTAGTATCTAAGCTTTCTGTTTTTTGGATGTGAGTATTGATTGCTATTAGTTTTCCTCTCAGGTAAGCTTTTGCTGTATCCCACCGGTTTTGGTAACAAGTATCATCGTTATCATTTTGTTCAAAGAAACTCTTGATTTCCCTCTGAATTTCTTCCTTGACCCAATAATTTTTCAATAATACATTGTTTAGTTTCCATGATTTTATGAGGTGTTGAGTGCTACTATAGGAATTGAACTGTAATTTTATGCCACTATGATCGGAAAATGTACAAGGTATAATTACTATTTTCTTGAATTTTTTTGAGGTATGATAAGAAAAAGACCATATGATTCTGTCAATAGATGCAGAAAAAGCATTTGACAAAGTCCAACACACTTTTATGATAAAAACTCTTAACAAAATAGGCATAGACGGCTCATACCTTAAATTTATCAAATCCATCTATGACAAACCCACTGCTAATATCATTCTAAATGGGGAAAAAGTGAAATCATTCCCTTTTTGAACCAGAACTAGACAAAGATGCTCACTATCTCCTCTTCTATTCAACATAGTGCTCAAAGTCCTAGCTATAGCAATGAGGCAAGACAGGGATATTAAGGGCATCCAAGTTGGGGCAGATGAGATCAAACTCTCGCTCTTTGCCGATGATATGATATTATACCTAGAAAACCTGATGGACTTATCCAAGAGACTCCTAGATTTAATAAATGAATGTGGTAAAGTTTCAGGTTATAAAATCAATATACACAAATCAGAAGCATTCATATATTCCAAGAACCATCAAGCAGAAACTCAAATCAAAAGCACAATACCCTTTACTATAGCCCCAAAGAAAATTAAATATTTAGGAGTATACTTAATGAAAGATACAAAAGATTTATACAAGGAGAACTACAAAACACTAAAAGAAGAAATTACGGACGATTTAAAGAGATGGAAAAATCTACCTTGTTCATGCATTGGTAGAATCAATATAGTTAAAATGTCAATATTACCTAAAGTGATCTACAGA
>VBSM01000272.1:70923357-70943444 GCA_008086735.1 Cheirogaleus medius
GCAATGTACATAACCATAATATTTGTACCCCCATAATATGCTGAAATAAAAAAAGAAATAATAATAAAAAAATTTAAAAGATCCTATAATTTTGAAATGGTACTGTGGTAGACAGAAGAATATGGCACCCCAAATACCTCCATGTCTGAATTCCCAGAACCTGTGAACATATTATATTACATGGCAAATGGGACTTTGCAGACACAATTAATTTGTTAGAGTATAAAATTGGGAGATTATCTTGTATTATTCAGCTAGCCTCAATCTAATCAGATGAATCCTTAAAACAGAGAAGCTTCTCTAGTTGGAAGCAGCAGAGAAGTATAGTACAAGAGGTAGAGAAGAGGTAGCAGAAGGAGGAGTCTAGGAGATTCCAGGTGTGAGTAGGATTTAACATGCTTTTGTTGGTCTAAGATTCAGAGGCCACATGCAAGGCCTAGAGAGAGGCTTCTAACAGATAAGAGAAGTCTCTCCCTTACAGCTAACAAAGGGACAAGGACCTCAGTTCCAATCTCAAAGAAGTTGACTTCTACCACCAAGCAGAATGGGCATGGAAGGGGATCATCCATTCACCCAATAATAGCCCACTTAGCCAACACCTTGATTTGAACCTTATAAAACATGGAGCCAGGAAACTAGTGAGATAATAATTTGTGTTGGCCACGCTCAGTGGCTCACGCCTGTAATCCTAGTACTCTGGGAGGTCGAGGCAGGTGGATTGCTCAAGGTGAGGAGTTCGAAACCAGCCTGAGCAAGAGCAAGACTGTTTCTACTAAAAATAAAAAGAAATTAATTGGCCAACTAAAAATGTATAGAAAAAATTAGCCGGGCATGGTGGCACAAGCCTGTAGTCCCAGCTACTCGGGAGGCTGAGGCAGAAGGATTGCTTGAGCCCAGGAGTTTGAGGTTGCTGTGAGCTAGGCTGACACCACGGCACTCTAGCCCCGGCAACAGAGTGAAACTGTCTCCACAAAATAATCATAATCATAATCATAATCATAATTTGTGTTGTTCTAAGATGCTAATATAGCACCAACTCAGGAGAATTTCCAAGGCACCAACTTGGGTTGAACTACAAAAATCCAATTTTAAGTTAGTTTGGAGGAACTTATAATCTATTTACCATAGAGAGACAGGCTTACTGGCTATCCGTGTCCCCACATGAGCTCATAATGCCCCAGTTTAAGCTATAGCATGCCTTCAGAACAATCCTCATATTTTAACCATGTCTATCCATCCTGTATACCATGATTTCTGGCAATTAATTTATCACAAATCCCAATACATTTTGTTTCTCTAAAGAACAGCAGTTTTTCTGAAAGAAGCATTGGCAAGCAGGGTCCTGTTAGGAGCATACCGGGCTAGTAATTCATAGTTAGAAAAGGGATTTCACTAGAGGATATACTTTCTTGGCATTCTAAATTGTACAGTAGGCGGGACAACTACTTTTGCATAAGAGTTTCGCGTATGTTCCCTTGATGGTTCATTAATCAGGTATTCATTGACTACTTACTATGTGCTGGGGATTATATTTTAGGGATTGAGGAAACAAAGATGTGATAATAATCCTGTTTACTGTTACTGCCTTCATGGAGGTTCCAGGCTGGGTGAAAGAGACATGCAAGAAATAAAAGCTTAGGAAAAGGAGTTTATGAGTCTTTTGACAGTGCTCATGGATGGCTTCTCTGAGCTCAGACTTAAAAGATAATAGAGGAATGGGCCATGGGTAAAGAGGATTTGGGTTTGTTCCAGCCCAGGTGCAGATCATGTTCAAAGATAAGCAGGGGAGAGGTGGTACAAGCAGCTCAGTGTTTCTGGAGTGTGGAGTATGAGAGGAGGAAGTGGAGGAGAGAATGGGTAAGCAGGCAGATGCTTTAAGACAAAGTCTGAAAGCAAAGAAAGAAAAAGGAGGAGGACAAAGTTAAGACTGGAACCTGTATTTGAAAGGAAAATAAAGTGTGTGATTCAGTGAAGCAATGCAGGGAGAAATGGTATCAGAAGCAGACTTTGATGAGGTAGACTCAATATAAACCCAAAGACAAAAGATTCCAAAAGTGAATCGTGACTACTGGCTCTATATTTATCATTTCCTGACATAGGTACAATAATGTATGTAGTATGTATGTAATTCCAGGGAATAAAAGCTCTTTGTGACCATACTTAGCAAATATTTAAATTATGATGTTCACATTAGATTCATTTAATTCTGTTTTTTGTAATTTGGCATTAATATAAATGCTATTCTACAGGAAACAATGGACAGAGTCAACATTCAATCTCTTCAAGCTGGAAAACAATCACATCTTTTTCAAATATGGTAGGGTTTATGACTTTGTTTGAAAGTAAAGCTTGGCTCCAGTTTATTTTAACACTTAGATTTAGTATGCCAGAAAACCAAACCATAGCTGAACAAAGTTAAACTGTCCGAATATGATGATTTATACCATCTGACCTAAAAGAGCAAACTAAAAACAAAAATTATAGTCAGTCAGGACAGCATGCTTATGTAAGAGTAACTTCTCTTCTTATCATTCCAAAAGCAATTATATTTCTTAGTGGAAAACCAACCATTTTCCCTCTTGAGGAGGGTTCCATAAATGTGGTCTATTACCTCAGCCTCACATTCCCTGGAAAACAAAGGAGCTTTTTGTTCTTTGAACCCAAACCTGACTACTTCTTTTGTGAACCAAACACCAAAAACACCTAGAATTGAAACAATAGGCAGAGCAGACACAAATGACCTTGTTTCAGCGGCCATATGCATTTAGCTTTAAAAGAAAGTATATAAAAAGATTTTTTTGTAGTTAAAAAAATATTCATTTTCCTTGCTATTATGTCCTTTAGAACAGAGGTTTAGAGGAGAATCTTCATCTGCTATGACTTTTGCATTTCCTAAAGCAGCTAAGATAACTCCTACCATTTACTCTCAGTGTGATCCTGCCATCCCGAGTGGTCAGTGATCGAAATGCATAACTAGGTTTCCTTGGGTTCAGCCACCCAAAGCCATTCCATGTTACTTCTCCTTTTTCCAGAAATATATCATTTATAAAAAAATATCTCTTTTAAAGTTTTGAATGTAGGGGTAGTCAATGGAGGGAAGAAACAAGTATTAGGAAGAGTCAGAGGGTTGGGTGGCAAAATTGTAGCATTTGAAGAAATGGGACCACCAGTTCTCTTCTCTGTGGGGCCACTTTGCTGATGTTGTGATACCAAGAAGTTTTTAGGAAGTCTGCCTTTCTAATTATCATAGCCCAGCAAATGACATGGCATTTCCTTCAGAGTTTTAAACCACGCTCCATTCCTAGAATTGGGTTCTTGGCTTCGTTTTTGCTGAGTGAACTTGGAATTTCATTTCTCTGATCCTCCATTTCTTTAATTGAAAAATGAGCTAGGAAAAAAAAAAAGAAATACCTCACATATTTTCCAGTCCTGTGAGTTTCTGCCTAATTGTAATTTTTACAACTGAGATTTTCAGGAACTGAAAAAAAATGCTTAAGAAAGATAAAGCTTTATACTAGCTTACCTTCTTTCATTCCTTATTTCCCTTCTTTCCTTCCTTCCCTCCTTCCTTTCTTCATTCCTTCCTCCCTCTTATCATATATTTACCAGGTGAAGACTGGTATATTTTAATATATCCAGCTCATTTTATTGGCAATAAAACAATAATTAATGTTTTTAAATTGTACTGAACAGCAGGCATGAGTCTTTATTTTTGTTCCAGCCATCATACTTGTCTCTGTTCCTTGATTTTATATTAAAAATGGTAACATTTTTAGTCTTAGGAACAAAACTTCCATATTTCACTAGTAATATCACTAATGTGTCCTGTTCTTTACAATCTTACATTCTCTTCAAACTTTGGATCTGCCATCTCCTCACTCATTCTCAGTAGACAATGTCACCTTGGACTTCTCAGCCATCAGCACTCTCCACTTCTTCCAACTTCCTGTCACTAAACCTTTGCTTCTCCCTCTGTTTATGGTGTCCTTTCTTCCATGTGGACTAATGCGTCTGCCTGGGCCCTGGATTTCATCCTTTTCTGCCTCTTCAGGGCCTCTGCTGTTTTTATTATTTCCTCCTTTTCCTCTTTTCCCTCTCTATTCCCTCCTTCTTGTCAACATTTTAACATGCTTCAAGTCTCCATCTTGAAGGAAAATCACATTACTGAATTTCACATTTCCTCCAATTACCAACTCAATTTTCTCCTTACGTGCACAGATAAATTTCTTGAGTTTTCTACAATCGCTCTTTTCACTTCCTCATTTCTCACCTCCTCCTCAACCTATTGTAGTCTGGTTTCACACTTAACACTCTATAGAAACTATTATCTTTGAGATAAAAAAATTTTAAAAATGATTTTTCTGTAGCCTAATCCAATAGACATTCCTTAGTCCTATAATAGTTAACTAATCTTTAACATTTAGCCTGTTGATCAATCTTTTATTCCAGAAATGCTCTTTTCTTTTGGTTTTTGTCAGAATGAGTTAGCTTACACTGCAAAAAAAATATTTTATATTTATAGAAGATTGACTTGGGACTCCAATAAGCATTCTCCTCATTCCGAGACACAGGCTGATGAAACAGCCATTATCTAGATCAGAACATGGCAAAATGTTAAGGCAAAAGAAAAGAGAGAATATGGTAAGTTAGATACTAGCCCTGATAGCCTCAATCAGGAATAAACACATGGCACTTCTGTTCATATTCCATTGCCAAAGCAAGTCACATGATATCACTTATCTCTAAGGGAGTGGAAAAGTACAAATTTACCAAGTACTTAAGAAGAGAACTGAAAATAATTTGTGAAACATCCTAGAGATAACTATAACCACCTTTACCAAAAAACTGCTTTAATATTCAATCTAGGCAAGCAATATGAACCAAAATACACTATTTTTGGAAACATGTCTCAGCCATCTTACCAATGGAATGAAGTGAGCATGACTGAATGATAGCCACATATGTCAGGAATAGGTATGGTTAAAATGACTACATAGATTATACTGAAATTTAAACATATAATTCTATATTAGTTTATGTCTTGGTCCATTTGTGCTGCTATAACAAAATACCTGACATTGCTAAAACACAATACCTGTAATTTATAAATAATAGAAATTTATTTTCTCACAGTTTTAGAGACTGGGAATCCCGAAAATCAAGGTACTGGCAGGAACAGTGCCTGGTGAAGGCCTATTCCTCAAAGATAGCACCTTCTGGATATTTTCATATGGTGGAAGGGAGGAAAGAGAAAAAACTCACTTTCTTAAGTGCCTTTATAAGCATCCTAATCCCCACTCATGAGGACTCTGCCTTCATGATTTAATAACCTCTTAAAAGCCCTACCTCTTAATACTATCTTGTTGGCCATTAAGTTTCAATATATGAATTTCAGGGGATGCATTTAGACCATAGCAGTTTATTTGGGCTGCTATAACAAAAATGCCATAAACTGGGTGGCTTATGAACAAGAAAAATTTATTTCTCACAGTTCTGGAGGCTGAAAAGTCCAGAAGATTTGGTGTCTGACTAGAGTCTGTTTCTCATACATGGTGACCTCATGCTGCATCCTCACTTTACGGAAGGGGCAAACAAGCTCTCTTGGGATTTTTTGTACAAGCCCTAACTCCATTCATAAGGGCTCCACACTCAGGACCTAATCACCTCCCAAAAGGTGCCATCACCTAAAAGCATTACTTTGGGTGTTAGAATTTCAACATATAAATTTTGGGAGGACATAAACATTCAGATCATAATACATTCATTTATTCAATAAATACTAAGTATTTACTCTATTTTTCCTAAGTACTTACTATATACTTGGCACAGTGCTAAATGATAGAGATTAAACAAAACATAATGAAAGTGGAAAAATACCATATAAAACTTGCAATTCTTGATTCTGCCTCCTACCCATCAGTGAATTCCTTCACACTTGTAAAAAGTGAATCCGAACATATAGTTACTGTTGTCTACAAGATAGAAATTTGGATATTTGCAAACTTGAAACAGCTATTAAGAAGAAAGTAGAACTCTTTTAGTTTAATTGCTTCACAGACTATACTAATTAATTAAATACATTCTGGTCCTTAGAGATAGGTGATCAGGATATTTCTTCCATTTGTCACCTGGGTGAGAATCTTGTTTCAAATTAGCAATCGTACATTCTCAAAGAAAACAGCTGGGGATTTCCAGAGGGAATATAATTTTTATTTGGAAAGAATTCTCTGGCGAGGTCATTAAAATGTGCTAATCTTTCGAAAAAAAAATGTCACCAGGTAAACATTCACAAGACAGGAGCTTCAGAATGACCAGGCTTATATCCAGATAACCCATATTTGGAGTGACCACCATAAGTTTTAGACTAATGCCAAGTAATACATAGGAGTCAGGTACTATAAAAATAAATGCTGAGATGCCATTCGACTTCCTCTTCTTTTATATATTTACTCTTTTTCTGACAGGATATAGCATGTGAACAAATGAGATAATCACTGGAAACATGAAGTCCTAGCCAGCAAAGCAGAGAGCACTTCAGTTGTAAGAATTCTTCAAAGTACCTATTTTTTAAAAAATCATGAGGTCTTTCAAGTGCTTCTTGAGAACATGCTGAGATGGAAAGAAAGTTAGATGAAAGATAGAGACTAGGAGCAGACAGTAACTCAGAGTCTTGTTATAAAATATTTTTTAAGGTGGAAAAAACATGCTATCACTTCCCAAATCAAGCCAAATTCATTTTAGCTTTTGCAGTTGTTTCCTACTGAGTCAGTGAACTATAGAAGGCAAAGACATCCAACACTTCTGTAATAGGTCAAGGAAAAGAATGTGCGGCTGGAGGAGAGTGTGTGAGGCTCATATAACACGCCAGGACTGCTCCAAGGATCGCTGTGCAGGGAGACCTTACAGGGTGACTGGTTTTTTATCTCAAGTGTAAGAAAAATATGTATGACTCAATTTACATGGATGTGAATTCATTTAAACAGATCTGTATTTGGTTACTTTCTGAAGGTTCATGATTATTTTAGTTGGATCTTTAGGGCTATAGGTGTTCTTCAAATGTAGGGCATTTTAAAAAGTGAAACATTGACATTTATTAAATAAAAAGGGCTAATTGAGTTAGGTGACACATATATGACATGGGAAACTCCAATTTTCATCAAGATATGTGTGACTATAATGTTAAATTAAGATGTATTCTTTCATTATCATGTTCCTTAATCTGCTTTGTCTGAGATTCTCTTGATTCTAAGCAAAAGACTAGTTTGCTAAGTAGAATAAGGAGACCTCTGTCTGAGTCCTCCTAAGAAGGAAATTCCATAATCTCACATCTATCCTTTATCAGGAATATACCTGACTGTTTTTATACAGCTCTCTAGTAGACTATCACAGTTGACTAAAGGGACCATAGGAACGCGGCTTCATTTTCCTCCTCTGTAAATAGGGATAATGTAATTACCTAGAGTTGTTGCGAGGATGAAATGAGTTCATTTGTGTAAGAAATGCTCATAACAAGGCATGCCACATAGGTAATGCTTGATAAGCTTTGGCTGTTGCTGTAATAACTGGTGCAAGCACTGCCCCAGGTGCTGCAGGGCAAAGGCAAATGAGCTGTAGCTCTTACCTTCAAGATGCAGAAACTTGAGAGGTATACAGTGAATTATAATTCAACTCAGACTGCAACAAGAACTCTAATAGATGCAATTTACAATTGGTAGTACTCGAAAAGGGCAGGTTTATGACAAGGGCTACATTTGATTTGAGTCTTATATGACAGGTAAACTTTGACAGGTAGAAGGGGAACTGAGGGAACAATCAAATATTCTAGGCAGATGAAGCGAAGAGGATAAATTTATGGAGGTAGCAAATACAAAGGACAGCACCTATTTCAAATTGGCTATAATGTAGCATATAGTATCAATGCAGCTAAACCTTTCCTGTGTCCCATGGCAGACCTGGCTAATCTATTTCAACATTCTTTCCTGCTGAGTCTGATTTGCCTTAGAATCCTTCTTAACATAAAGCTCAAGAAACAACTACCTCTTCATCAATTTGGCTTGGATAATGAAATCTGTTTGCTACCTTGGGTATAGGATAGCTTAAAGGTGGGAGTGATTGTAGTAAATAAAGTAAAAAAGTTAAAAAACAATAATGGTTACCATATATCAAGTGTTCATTATATACTTTCACACAGGTTATGTAATTTAATTCTCACAACAAATATGTTAGGCAGGCATTTTTCTCTCCATTATATATATATTAATATAAAAACAGGCTGAGAAAGGTTAAAAACCATTTTCAAGATCACTTCTAGAAAATGTTGGAGTCAGAGTTTAAACCTAGGACTTTTGAAATCTAAAATCTGTGTTCTTAATCATATAATAATACTGGATTTCATTTAAAACAGTATGGAGGTAAGCTGGAATTAATCATGAGCCAGCTCTTAATTTCATGTTAAGAATTTTTAGAATTTATTCTGCATGTGTAGGGAAGCTATTGAAGGACTTTGAACAGAAGAAAATCTTGATTGGATTTGTGCGTTAGAAACAAAGCTCTAGTAGCAGGATGATAAATATTTATATATTGGAAGTAAGGAGATTAGAGATGATCAGTTTGGTGAGAGAGGAATGGTAGTATGGGTGAAAAGGAGGTAATGAAATCGAATTATAGCTTCAAAGTGAAATTCATGGGACTTTTTGACTATATGAGAAGAGGTGACAGTTCTGAAATTTTGAGTTTGGCAACTTGACAATTGATATGGGCAGGAAGAGAGTGAATTAAGTTGGAGATACTGGTGGAATATATAGACAGGGATTATCTATCAAACTAACTAAAAAAGAAAAGACTATCTTTGTATACATAAGGCTGAACCAGTTAAGTTTTGCTCTTCTAGTTAAAAAATAATGGACAATAGACTAATGGAGCTCCAGACAGATCTAGGCGATAACAAGAATGGGCACATTTCTCAATAACATTAAAATGTGTGTGCAGGAGAAAGAGAGAGAGTGAGAGAAAGAGAGAGAGTGAGAGAACGAGAGTGAGAGAGAGAGAGAGAGAGAGAATGAGAATAAAGTTATATGATTTAAGTTAAAAGGACTGATATTATCAGAAAGCTACTCCAACTTTCTCATTAAATCATTTCTTTATAAGCACAAGGTAGATTTATTATGTCGTTTTCATTCTTCCATGGTAGAGAATCCTTGCCCAGTCATAAATTAACTTAGTGCCAGAACTCTCAGCAGTCTGACCTACTTAGCTACGTTTTTTTTTTTTATTGGGTTTGTAGTTTAATTCTGATGAAAAGGTGTCAGAATGATAGCTCCTGAGGCTGATAGACAGTACTCAGTGTTGTTGGAAAGCATTCAGGTTAGTAAATTTCAATTCCTGCTTTCTTTTAACCATATTGTAATTTCCGAGCAAGGCAAGGTGTGAAAAGTGTTTTATGTTTTTATTACATCTTTAACCATCTACTAGAGTTTATATTACAGGAGTACCCAGTAACTTTTATCATTTTAAAGCATATTTCTGTGTAGCTGGCAGGTGATGAATGTATATCCTTGTAGAACTTCATTTTAGTAAAGTAGCCAAGGCAGTTGAGGAGACATAAAGAAGAGAACAATCAGACACTGAAACCAAAAGTGTCCTACAGACATGAAAACGACAGATGATAAGGAAACAATGCCCACCAATTCTTACAATAAATCAAACTGTGGTTGTTAATAAATTTCATTTTTACATTACAAATAGTAGATTTCCTATTAAAGATAATGTTTTGCATTAAAACAATTTCTAATCTTTAATAATTCAATGAGAGTAAAAAAAGTGATTTGTCTTTCTCACAGGTGGCTTCAATAGCTAATAGACTTTAAAGTAAATTATTTATAAAATGTTTAAGGTGTTCCTAGGCTCTTATGGCTCATAGTAAAGAACATGCTCACTAATCTTAAGAAATTAAGAAAGTAATAAAGTCATGGGAGATATGTAATAATCATGAATTTATGCATACAAACTGCTGTTAAAGGGAGTTGGAGAAGGAGGAGGCAGAGTGCTTATTTAGGGGATGGTGCAAGTATTTGTTAGAAAGAAAAAACTCCCTTGAAAACAGTAAGTCTTGATCTTTATGCTAAAAGAATAAAGAAATGAGGAAGCCATTCACCTCTTAAAAGACTAAGATTTGGAAATTGATCAGTGGTCTTAGTGTTATTGCATTTTCTTGTGTAACATCAATAGAACTTTAACTGAAATATTCTTAATTTAGAAAGCTTAAGCAAATTAATGATTAAATATTGATTAAAACGTGGTTGACAATAATTTTATGAACATCTGCTTCCAGAGGAATATGATTACTGATTCAGAACTGTAGGGAAAAAGTGACAAATAATCGGGGTCTTGGCTAGAATTTTCATACTTGGGTTGGGAGCCAGCTTCCTCAGAAATCAGCGTAGTAGTTCCCTTTCCCTCCATGTCCTTGGCATACAGAGCAGCTGCTCATCTCTAGATTCTAGCTGTGAAGAATTTAAGGGAGCCCTCTCCCAAGGGTGCCAGCCCAAGGCATGTTCGTCATGCACATTTCCCCCAGAATTTCAATACAGCAGAGTTCCCAATGTGACTATCTTTCTATTTAGACCTTCCACCAAGTGTAAAAACATTTGTCATGCTCTTTCCACTTTTTTTACTATTCGTTTAGTCTTTGCCTCTGAAAAGTATTGCCAACAGGAAAGTTTCTTGCATTTATTTTATTTCTAGAATGACATCTTGCTTTGAAAACTGAGTATGTGCATAGGCAGAGAAATGTAAAAAAAGAGGTTTTATTCTTTTCCTCTTTGCATTAATACATAGTCTTAGGAGGAAACACAGGATAATTTATGAAAGTCACGAGCTTATAAGATCTTGTGGCGCGAGTTCATATGCTGTCCTAATAATAGAGGTTTAATTGCTCATTCAAAGACACCTTGACAACAAATACCCTTTGGGAAAGTCTTACTAAATCATTAAAAAGAAACAAGCAAACAAAAGCTGGAGTTTGAGTTCTTTCTTTCTTTCTTCAGAAATTGGAAAGAAAATGTAAATTTTGTTAGGGTAGGTGGGAAGTAGTAAAAGGTGTCAGAGACTTTTTGTTTGTTTTTAATTTCAGTAACTAAGAGAGTATAGTTCAATTATATGTTTCAAAAGAAAGCATCAGGCTTAAGGTTGAACAATATTTTCGGCATGAAGGATCTGGATATCTTGGTATATCTTGGTATGCCATTTTGGTATGGGGTACAGAGAGGATACTATATGAATTGACTTGTCCAGGGGTTGACATAATAAATATATCAGAAAAGGTCATTAAAATGGACATAAATTCATACCTGGTGAGAAAAAGGCAACAATAAGCCTTCCAAATACCACTTAAAATTACCCTATGGTGACAAGAAACTCTACATAAAAGAAATGCCATGATCTCGCTAATTGTAAAACCTACACTTCCAGAAAATGAATGGATTTTGGTAAGGAGAAACTCATAGTTTAAGAATGTGACAACCATGATAAGGTACTGAAAAGTCAATTTCCCTTAGGCACTCAGCATGGACTCTGTAATGAACTAAATCTTGGGAAGTTTAATTTGGATTTTCTAAAATATATGCCCAAATATGTATGACTGAAACATATTTTCAGAAAGCTATAAAGCAACTATATTTCTTGACAAGGACTAATAGTCTGCTTAAACAAATTTGTTGTTGTTGTTGTTGTTTTTAATCTGAGGACCTCAGGGAATAAGTATATAGTAGACTATCATGCCACCATTTACAATTAGGGAGATTGGTTTGGGAAAGGATGAATCTGAAAGTTATACTAAATCCCGGCTCATATTTATTTCCATTTTAAATCTAGGATTACTGTATTTTTCTTTGTGTATTTTTAAAGTTAGAAAAACTAAAACAATTCCAATCGTATCTCTCAATGAATATGCCTAATGTTTAAAGACTGTTTGGTATTTTATTTCAAATAATGAAAATATTTCTAAATTGTGTTTATTTTGAAAAATTCTTCAAGTGGTAAAATTCCAAGACAGCAAAATAACTGCTCACTTTATGGACATCAAGCCTGTGATCGCTTATTTCTTTTCTTATTCTTGATGCATAGAATAGGGAAAGAGAATTGAACTTAGTCTCAGGGACTGATTGGTTCATCAAAGTGATAGGTAGTATCTTCATAAAGAACATGAAGAAAATATAAGAGAGGTTCACCAGAGGACTGAAGACCTAAAGATGGTTGTATGGGACATGCCACATAAGACCCCAAGACTATAAAAAGGCATAGGTAAAGGGATCCTTGGGTATGAAAGCTCATTTTGGAAGGAGCAGTACAAGAACTTTAAAGACCAACATTATCTGCTTTAGAACTTTGTGTAGGTCCAGTGTTCATGGGGTGCCCACACTAACATTATAAGGAGCCAGTGTAGCCTGAATGTCACAGCCCTCATAACCCCCATTGTGGCTCTGTGAAGAGATTCAAAGGAAAGACAATGCTCCTTGACCTTCCTCAGTGTCTGAAGCACATGACCAGCCATCACTCCCTGAGCCCTTAAACCCCTAAGGCATGATCCCATCCAACCTTCATACTAATCTAAGAGGCAGCTAACAGTATCCATGATCATCACTGTCTGCACTTTTTTAAACAGAAGACACTGAGACTCTGAGAAGATAATTGACTTCAAGGTCAAACAAAAAATAACAGTAAAACTCGGGTTTAACCCTCAAACTGTCGACTCCAACATCCAAGCTGTATCCCAGGGTCTTAAGAAGACACAGGTACTAGCATCAGGAATGTCTCGAAAACTTGAAGCTGTTTTGTCTCATGGTTCTGTACTCAGCCCAGAGCAGCAGCCACTCTGTTGGAGCAGGAACTGAAAGAAGATTCCTGGGACTTTTGTGCTTTCTGCAGCCAGTCTCAGTTCGTTTCCTTCTACAGATTCTGAGATGCAAATATCTCATAAAGGAGAAAACGGGACTTAACAGGAGAATATAAGTCTCAAAGAGGCAAGAGGATGAATCCCTGACTACTTTCCTGCCTTTCCTCAGCCTCTTCACTCGCTTCCTAGTTCCCAGAAGCAAAGGGCACATGAGAAAGGACAGGTTCAGCCCCCACTTTTGTTCTGTTCTGTGTTCCCCTCCATCCTCCTTGAAAGCCATTGTCCCTTTCTCCAGCTGTGACACAGCCATTTGAAAATAGACTCCCTGTTCTTAAGGTTTGACAGGGAAAAAAGCACAGGACTTCATTTTCAGGTGAGTTAATTATTACATCTTGTAAGGATGTCTTCACTGTGGTGCTGAATGTGGCATTTGCTGCTTATTAAGTGAGATTTTTATCAAGCTCCTGAAATTCCTTAGGGAAAAAATAGTTCATAAATGACACTAATTAGAATGAAGCTACTTATAAAACATGTCTCAACACAGAAGAATTTTTACCCTAGATAGATAAAGTAGTTAATTCCTTTACCCCTCTACCATGTCTATGAACACACTGACTAACTTTTCCCTGGGGCCTTGGCACAGTTGGTCAGTAGAGGAGGTGATGTGGAAGATTAAAAACATTACTCAGGCACGCTTTTTTCCCTAGAAGTTGGCAATACTCAGCCTGACCTTTCTGTTGGATTTTGCCATAGTTTTAATCACTTTACCATCACTTGCAGGAGAGCAGGCATCGTTAAAAGTGCCCTATTTAGGGAAAGCTTCAGAGCCAAGACTAAGTGTCTGTTCTCAGTATTTCACATGTTGTCAAAGTAACCAGTACAGTGAAAAGACAGCCTATCTTTGAAAATAGGTTTGTGCAAAGCTCTTAATTAAGGTAGGAAGGCATTTTATTGCAATTATTTATATTGGTTATTAATCTTTTTATTGGCATTTTCATGTTTATGCAGCAATAAATAAAATATATGTGAATTTATTGCATCTAAAACTTTACTTTTAATTTCCTACTACTATATGCCAAAGTTCTGTAAATTCTGTCTTTTGCAAGAGTTTTCGGACTATCTAATGTATTCTTTATGTTTCTGTGTAGTTGGCTGATTATTTTCCTATAACTGGGGTGTCATTTGCAAAAAATTAATTCACATATAGCACGTTAAAAGATTTCCAGTGTGTTTATTGATCAAAGTTAAGCTTGACTTTTTCTCTGTATGATGCCTAACCCTTATATGATTGAAGTGTTTGATTTTATAGTGACTATTACTACTGTTATTCTTTTTATTTACTTTTTCTATTTTTAGTTTTGAAAATATCAAGCCTACAGAAAAGTTGCAATAAGAACTTCAATTAGACTTACTAATTACCAGCCATTTGAGAGTTAATTAATGATCCTCACTGCCAGATACTTCAGCATTTCTCTCCTAAAATGACAATGTTCTCCCACAAATCTCAGTATCATTATCACTAATAAAATTTAACATCGATATAATGCTATTATCTAAACATAGTCCATATTTAAATTTCTAGAGATGTTCCAATAAAACCGTTTATTAATGATCCTCTTTCCAGGATCCAATGAAGAATCACATATTGTATTTAGTTTTCAAGTCTTTTTATCCTCATTTAATCTAAAAGAGTTCCCAGCTATTTTTTTCATGATATTACTATTTTTAAAGAGTTCAAACTATTGTTTTGTCCATTATCCCTAAAATAAGTATTTTCTTGTAATTAGATTTGGGTAAAACATTTATGACAGGACTATAACATATGTGATGCTGTGTGCTTCACAGAGCATTGTATCAGGAAGTACATGGTATCAGTGTATCCCAGTTTGGGGAATTAAGTTTGATCACTTCGTTAAGGTGCGTCCTTTGAATTTTCTTCATTGGAAAGGTACTCTTTTCCTTTTGTGATTTCTAAGTACTCTGTGAGATGACACTTCGAGACTGTGTAAATATATTATTCTCCAATGATTCTAACTTTGATGGGTTTTGGTATCCATTAATACATATTACTTGAATCAATTATTACTATAGTGTCAGCAGAATGATGATTTTCTAATTTTATAATTTCTTCCATATTTATTAGTTATTTTTCTATAAAGAAGAACTTTTCATTCTCTTTCTCCCCAACACTTGAAATTATTATTTTTAGGTATCAATATAAACTAATGGATTCCTCTTTTAGTCAATGTATTCTAGTTTATTCCACTTATTATTTGTCGTAATGTACAAATTATTCCAAACTTGGCCAGTAGAAGCTCTGCTATCCATTTCAATTGCCCTTTTCACTTAACTTTATCATTAGAAAGAGGCTTTGAAGATAATTCAAAATAATCTTTAGCCTAATATTTGTAGCACTACATCAACCCCCTTAGCAAATTTATTTTTACCTGTGAAAAATCATATAAGGGATCAGCTCCAACATGTAAATAACATAGAAGTTGTCGCTGCTGGTCATTGTAAGATAAAACTAAACATAATTGAAAATAAATGACCTTTCTTAGACCTGGTAGAGGGCTGAGGTCGCATGTCAAGCTGCCACCTCCAAAGCAGGCAATTTCAGAGAATCACTGTCAAGATCTGCCTACCTAGACCAGAAGTCCCATAAATTTAGAGCAACACTTTTCTGGTAATTTTGATGAATTGTGGATGCTAAGGGTGGACTAACATGAGAATAAAAATCTCCAGGTGCACACAGTGTTAGGATCCCCCACACTTTCTTGGGCTTTACCTCTGGGAACTCCACTGGATTCTCACAGTAAAGAGTCAAGAAAGATCCACTCCTGGCATTGATACAAAGAGAACAAAAACAACTCATGCAAAGAATTCACCATAACAAAGGCCCCCCTTCCAGGGTAAAAGATTTTTACCAGAGCCTTATCCCAACTGGGAGAAGGACATCTATCCAACTTTAGCTCTTTCTAGCCATCTTATTTCATCAAAGCAAGGAGGAAAGCTAAGAAGTACTTGTTAAGATCACAGTCCAGTGACACATGAAGGCCCATGAAGACAGATTTAATTATAAGATTATAGAGTGCTCCTTTCCCCCCATACCTTACCAACACACCAACAGGATCCTTGTATATAACACAGGATTATAGCTGAAAGAGGTGTAAGACACAGACTATCTCTGAGGAGGAGTTCTTAGGGGAACCCCAAACATCAGGAGAGGTGAAAAACAAGGACAATAGAGGCATTTGAAGCCTCTGGTATATACAGGTACAGAAAGCATTAAACACAGCCCAACTCCTAGCCAGGTTAATTAAACCTTACACTAAAGGCCTATTTACCTAAATTCCTATTAATCGATATATCATGCTTAACTTTTAACAAAAAATTACAAACCATGCTAAATGGCAAGAAAAAAACTCTTATAATGAAAGAGTTCTCTCTTTGAGAAGACTTTTTTTTACCTTTAGTTGAATTAAGATGGGATTGTAAATCTTTTGTAATGTTCGTATTGTGAAATTCCATAAGTAATATCTAATTTGTGACTATAAAAAGCAATATAATGACTCATATAAGATGAAGAAGATTTAATTATTAATTCAGTACTAGAGCAAGTAACAAGTATAATTGAAGGAGTATAATTAAAAAGACTCGTTGATGGAATGAAAAGCTGACTGTTTCCCTTAGGAACAGAGAAACTAAAGTGAAATATTTGCATTGAAGGGACTTGCTGGTTTTATGGTCACATCTGCTAACCAGTCTGCATCCTTGGCTCACAGAGATCCCCATGACTGCTGAAAAAAAATGATGCTTTCAAAAACATTTCCCCTTCGTGTAACCTAACATATTTCAGCAGTCTGTTCCCAAAACTTGTGGTTGAAAAACACTCAATCCCATGCCTACATTTCCTGAAAAGAAGATCAGCCCAGAGGTGATTCAGCAACACATGAAGCTCGCTCTCCAGACACAAATAAGAAACACAAATCAGAAAGAACACTGGCATAAAGATGACAGAAACCTCATCACGTGGAGTTGAGAAGTCAATCCTGTTACCAGTTAACAGAAAGTGAGTGTTCCTTGGCATCGGGTGGTGCCAACAGTGGGCTAGGTGCTGTAGAGAACATAGAATTAGACAAAGTTCCTGCCTAGGGGGCTCATAATTGAATCAGACAAACCAGACACTAACACAGTCCAGCAGTCTGGAGTGAGGAGCTTTGGGTTTACATGGGGAACCTAAGGTCACTCTGTCAGTGAGAACACTTAGTTTCCCTCCAACATGCCCTACTTTCTTGCATTGTAAAAGTTTGGGGAAAAATATCTTGACGTACTACTTTATGACTTCCATTTCAACATCACCCAGGAAGCCTGCTTTTTAAGGGAGTACAGTTGAGTTTTCACTTGTCATGTAACAGGGGTGAGGACAAATTCTATAAAGCCATTTCCCTGGTTTATTGGGGAAGGAAGACAAAGCTCACAATACCAGAGTTACAAGAAGAAGTAAACTTATGTAGATGGACTATCCCACGAAGAAACCTATGGGGCCAGATTTCTGCTTGGACTATCATTGGTTGGTGGGTCCATTCTCATGTCCACAGTGTAGTGAGCAGGGAAGGTTGCATGAGCAATCTTGACAATGAGCTAGGCTGCTTGGCACCAGGAAGTCTGGATTTTGGTTATTAGCTGTCTACAGAAGATTTCTGGGTATACCAATATCCCAGCAATAGAAATCTTTAAAGTGAGGTTCTAGTGAGGAGGTGGATGTCCCTGTTTCACATAGGATTCTGAGTTTAAAAAGTGATGGCGTGCATGTGAAAACTCAACTCAGGGTTGGGTTTGATAATTTCTTGTCCTCCTATAGTACTTAGTATTTACCTCTATCATAAAATTTAGCAATCTGTGTTAAGGTCATTGTCTATTTGTCTATATCTTTCCTTAACACCTAGACAGTATGTGGCATATAGTAGTTTCCAATAAAAATTTATAATGAGTAAGTGCCATAAAGAATGTAGGCAAGCTCTAATTCTGCATGTTCCTAGAACTCCCCAAAAGAACTCAAAAATGGCAACTTTCAAAAATCTTCACACAATCCCCTAAGCCTTAACTTTTTTTAAAAAAAGACAGCCCCTATGAGCTCCAGCTTTACATTTAAACATATAGGATAGTTTCCATAGTTAGTTGGTTAGAATGACAAGAATAACCACTCCCACACTCTCTATTCCATAGTTTTATGTATATATCATCAGGTGTGCATTATACACATGGCATTATGTCGCCCTGTTGTTTTTTTAATATAACCATACCTAGGTAATTTGAACTCAGAATAGTATAACTATTTTAAGAAGAACCTTTATGAATTTAAAAACCATGTGGTATTTAAATAATAATTTTGCTTCTTTAAAGTTCCTTCAAGTCTATGTAAATTTTTAATAGAGAAAGTGACTGAAAAACAAAACCATTGTATAAATGTAAAGACTAGTTTCCATCAAGAGCAGTGGATTCATATCCAGACTGTCTTGAAGTCCATCAGCTGGTGACAGACAGAAGACCAGAAGAAGTGTGCCCTAAATGTCATGTAAACATGCTAGTCCTAACAACTAAGCCAAATCCAACATTGCTGAAGCTAAAGTGAATTAAAGGACCTGCCACACTTATGTGGGTTATCCCTCCTCCCTGTGCAACAGGGAATGGGAAAAGTTTGTCTCTCTGAAAATATCAAAAATAGCTAGTAAGGAAATATTTCTTCAGCTCTCTGATATGCTGAGAAGGTAGAGTTTTATAATTTAATCTTAAACCAATTCTTCAACTCTAACATTTTGGGGAAATGCTGTCTTGGGCTGGGTTGAGGACCCTTTTTAGAGATTTGCTCATTAATGAGTAAACAGATTAATCATTCTCAAGTGTAAGATCTTTATACTTGGATGTTCCTATTTTCCTGGATTTGAAGTAATTCCTGGGCACTTCATTTCTGTGATATAGAGAAAATTGTATTTTATGGGAATAGTCTTTTCTAAGAAATAAAAAGTCATGGAAGAATCACAAAACTGGGACTTTATTTCTGAAATCAGCTAATGCAATCTATTAATCCATATGTTACAAATTAGAACATTTTAATTCTGAAACTTGAAGTGATTTACCCCAGGTCATATGGCTTCTGAGTGGTGATGCTGGACAAGAACTTAGGTCTTCTGAATCCAATGCTGTATTCCTTCCTTTTAAAATGATTATTTTATTGGGTATTTAAAAAACTTTTAATTTTAAGAAAATTATAGATTCACGTGCAGCTATAAGAAATAATACAGAGAGATTTCAAGTACCCTTTATGCAGTTTTCCGCAATGGTAACATCTTGCAAAACTATAGTATAATATGACAACCAGAATACTGAAATTGGTACAATCAACATAAAGAACATTTACATCACAACATGCATGACTCATGCTGTTCTTTTATAGTCATACCCATTTCCCTCTCACTCCATCGCCTCTTTAATCTCCGACAAATAATTACAGTAATTTGTTCTTCGTTTCTATTGGGTTGTCATTTCAAGAATGTTATATGAATGGAGTCATACAGTATGTAACCTTTTGGGACTTTTTTTTCACTTGGTATAATTCTCTGGAGATTCATTGAGGTTTTTCTGTGTATCAATAGTGCATTCTCCCTTTTTTTCCTTCTGAGTGTTCTGTGCTATGGTTGTATTGCACTTTGTTTAAACATTTATCTGTTGAAGGACACCTAGGTTGTTTCCAGTTTTGGTTAATACAAATAACTTTGCTACAGACATTCAGTAGAGGTTTTTTTGTGTGTGTGAACATAAATCTTTATTTCTCTGGGATAATTGCCCAAAAGTTAAATTGCTGGGCTGTATGGTAAGTGCATTTTTAGTTTTCGAAGAAAATGTGAAACTATTTTTCAGAGTGGCTGTACCATTTTATGTTGCTACCAGCAATAATATGAGTGATTCAGTGTCTGCAGTCTTGCTAGCATTAGGTGTTGTTACTATTACTTTAGCCATTCGAATAGGCCTGTAGTGATATCTCACTGTGGCTTTAATTTGCATTTCCTTACTCTAATGCTATTGAATTTTGTTTCACTGATTATTTTTTATCTGTACATTTTCAGTGAATATGTCTTCATGCCTTTTGCCCATGTTCTGCTTTTTTTTTCTTTTTTTACTGTTTGGTTATGAG
>VBSM01000272.1:70943544-70970949 GCA_008086735.1 Cheirogaleus medius
GAATAAAAAAAAAAAAATTAAAGGTTTTTAATTTTGATGAGGTACAATTTATCAATGTTTCTTATTATATATTGTGATTTTGGTTTCAAGTCTAAGAACTCTGTGTCTAGGTCTAGATTGCAAAGATTTTCTCCTTTGTTTTCATAAAATTCTTATGATTTTACATGTCAAAAAACTGCTCCAGTACTGTTTTTTATAAACATTCTTATTTCCTCCATTGAAATGCTTTTGCACCTTTATACCCCCAAAGCAATTGGGCATATTTGTGTGGGTCAGTTTCTGGGTTCTCCATTCTGTTCCATTCATTCATCTATCTATCCTCCATCATGACCACACAGACATGATTATTAAGTATAAAATATGTCTTGAATTGGGTAGGCTAATTTCTCCCACTTTATTTTTCTTTTTCAACATTGTTGTAGCTATTCTAGTTCTTTTGCCTTTTCATATACATTTCATAATAATCTTTTCTATATCTACAAAAAAGCTTGTTAGGGTTTTGATTAAAATTGAGTTAAAACTTTATATCAATTTGGGAGAATTGACTTTAATATGTTGACTCTTCTAATCCATGAACACAATATGTCTGCTTATTTATTTGTCTTTGACTTATTTCATCAAAATTTTGTAATTTTCAGCATATGGTGCATGCGTTGTTAATTGTATGCTTAGCCATATAATTTTCATTGGAGTGAAATGTAACTAGTATTATTTAATTTCAGTGTTTGTTGATAATATATATAAATACACTTAATTTATGTACATTTATGTGTTAGCCTGGAACTTTTCTGAAACCATTTAGTTTAGGAGTTAATTTTTAGATTTATTGGAGTTTTCTATCATTAGCAACCTGACCTCAGGAATACAGAAAATTTATGTCCCTCCCAACGTGGATCAGCTCTCTTCTCAAGCCATTTTCTCTAGGCAACTGCCTTATTTCTAAAAGGACATTCCATTGGTATAGGTCCATGTCTTTTACTTCTTGGTAGTTCACTCAGTGCCTACTACTGCTGTAGAGATTATAGTGTAGTGGTTAAAAATTAGGCTCTGAAATCAGACTGGGATTTTAGAGCTTATTATGTGATCAAATTCCAGCTTAATCATGTACTGGGCTATATGACCTTGTGTAAGCCTCTTAACTTCTCCAAGTTTTCTCACTGTGAATGGAGATAATAATGATATTTCTCTCACCAGGCTACATAGGATTCAATGGGATAATGCACTGACACAAGGCCTGACATGGAGTAAGTACGTAGTACAGATCAGCTTGTTATTAATACAGCATACTAACATGCTCTATAGTGGTTCCCAATCTTTTTGCTTCTAAGGACTGGTTTCATGGAAGACAATTTTTCCATGGACAAGTGGTGGCGGTAAGTGGAGTTCAGGCAGTGATGCCAACGATGGGAAGTGGCTGTAAATACAGATGAAGTGTCCCTTGCTTGCCTCCACACCCCCACTCTCTCCCCCTTAATTTCATGAAAGATAATTTTTCCCCAGACGGTGTAGGGAGGTGGGGAGCACGGGGAGGGGCGCCAGGCAGTGGAGTTGTGCTGCCCAGTCTCTAAAAGGCCATGGACCAATTCTGGTCTGTGGCTGGGGGTTGGGGACCACTGCTCTATAAGATTAACCCAGGGACATTAATAAATACTTATTGAATAGGTCTTATATATTTTCCACTATGCTTTGGCTTTGAGCATTGTCTTGGAATTAATTTAAACCTTGTCTGCTATTTCCTCGGACAGAGAGAGACCCCATATAGTCTTGGGTGGTGAAGACTTTTCCATATGTCATCATATTTCCCAGTGTGTTATTTTGGTCAACTCCTTCCACCTGGATGTTGGATAGCGAAAACACATTCAGTTGGCTTCCTGAAACACAAAGACTTTGTCAGAAAGGAAACCATTTTTATATACAAATGAACAATTTCTGATAATTTGGTAATTATAGATAGACAAGGTAACTTTTTATGCTTAGAAGTTTCCAGAGGAGCTTTCTGTACTACTAAGATTTATCCTTATTTTGGCTGCATGGAGCTGATTCTAAACATACCATGAAATAAACTGTACATTTGGCTTACAGATTATTCTATTTGGTCTAAAATGGCATCAAAATTATTAACTAAAAACACATTGACTTGAAAGGAAGGATAAAAAGAACTTAAGTGAAAAATGATTTTTATTGTCAAAATTTGAGTTCTCTTTCAGTGGCCCCTACAACCTCATTAGTATCCAAGGCCGGCAAGAGTCAGGCGTTTTTTATGCTATGGGTCTTAGTGATGACATGAATTATAGTAGGAAACAATACAGTACTTTTTACAGTTTTGGCTGGTTTAAAAAAGAAGAAATGTAGTTTTCAATATTGGGTCTTAAAAATATTCATTTGCAAGTCCTCTTATTGTTTCTTGCTCCTTTTTTAAAAATTTCAAAATGTTAAAGGGGTACAAATGTTTTTGTTACATGGATACTGTTTATAATGCTTAAGTTGGGGCTTTTAGTGTGCTCATCACATGAATGGTATTCATTGTCCTTGATAGGTAGGATTTCACCCCTACCTGCTTCTTGATTTCCAATTACCTTTACATCTCTTTGTGCTCATGTGTGCCCACTGATTAGCTCCCAATTATTAGAGAGTACATGTGGTGTTTGTTTTTCCATTTCTGAGATACTTCACTTAGGATAATGGTCTCCAGTTCTATCCAAGTTGCTGCAAAATACATTATTTCATTCCCTTTGATGGATGAGTAGTACTCCATGTTATATATACACCACATTTTCTTAATCTACTCATGAATTGATGATGGGCATTTAAAATGATTCCACATTTTTGTGAATGTAAATTGTGATGGAATAATCAACAGAGTTAATAGACAGCCTACAAAATGGGAGAAAATATTTGCAAACTATACATCTGATTGATAAAGGGCTAATTTCCAGAATCTACAAAGAATTCAAACAAATCATCAAGAAAAAAAACAAAACTGGGCCAAAGACATGAACAAACAGAAGTTGTTCAAAAGAAAATACACAAATGGCCAACAAACATGTGAAGAATTCTTCACTAATCATAACTAATCATCAGGGAAATGCAAATTAAAAGCATGAGATATCACCTTACCAGTCTGAATGGCCATTATTAAAAAGCCAAAAAACAATAGATGCTGGCATGGATGCAGAGAGAAAGGGGAAGGCTTATACATTGTTGGTGGGATTGCAAATTAGTACAACCTTTATGGAAAACAGTATGGAAATTCCTCAAAGAAATAAATGTAGACTTACCTTTTGACCCAGCAATCCCACTACTGGGTATCCACTCAAAGGAAAATGAATCATTTTATCCAAAAGACATCAGCACTCAAATGTTTATTGCAGCACAATTCACAATCGCTTCTTTTGTTTTGACTTATGTCTTGTAGTTACACCTGTAGGTTTTCAAAGCATTCTCACTACTATCATGCTTTCTACTTGTATGCTTCCAGTGTATTGTTATCTATTTTTATCATTTATGAGGGAAGACATGATCACAGAAGACTAGATGACTTTTCTTCACAAACATACTGGAAACAGATAAGGAGAATGATTTCCAGTCATGCTGCAAGAGCATATTCTTTAATGAGTTATTTTAGTCAAGCCAATATTTTGGACAAGTAATAATGGATAAAAAATTAATTTTATAGTGTAACATTGAATTTTTTGATAAGATAAAGTAAGAAGTGACTGTGGGCTTGGTTAAGCAAACAAATACTGATAGTACTCTAAATGGACAACCCAAAATAATCCCACTTACTATTTTAGGATATTAATTTTTAATATCGTCATGATGCCTTTCATTTCTTCATTAACACATTTTTATTCAGTGATACAAATAACAAAGAATTGCTATCATGTTTCTAAGTTCAGGAAAATAATTAACTTATAAACATTCTGACAATTCTGAAGTTCTGGCAAGAAATTCAGTGTAATTTGAGTTGTTTGTATGCTATAGGTATTAAGATCTAGATACTAATTTTCTAACCTATTAAGATATTTTAATAAGTTTATTCTTTATATAAAATAATTGAACATTATGAAAATGTTTTCAACATACAAAAGTATAAAGAAAATAAAGATAAACTATAGTCCTGTAATCAAATTATAACCAAAGTTAGTATTTTGTAATATATATTTCTAAGCATTATTCTCTGTTAATATACATAAAAATAATTATTTTAATAAAGATGACATTGTACTGTAAATTATTTTATAACTTAATTTTTACATGAGTAACCTATCATGATAATTTTAATGCAAGTTAATGTATATCTACATTATTATTTTTAGTGGCTATAAAATATTTACCATGATTTATCTAGTCAAGTATCAAATGTTGGACAATTTTTTGTGGGAGTAGGTGTTAGAAACAATCTTGAAATGAGATACTTGTGCATATATCTTTGTGAAACTCCTCTGTTATTTCCTTTAAAAAAAATTACTGAATCAAATAGCAAGCATTTTTAAAGTGTTTGGCACACGCTGAGAAATTGTGCTCCAAATAGTTTATATTTATCTATACTTCCAACAATAGTGTATGAGGGAACCTATTTAATTACACATTATTATATAAAAAGCCATCATTCAGCTTTTTATTCTTTGCCAAATTGATGAATGGAAAATAACAGTACATTGCATTGGAATAAACGTTTCTATTTTAATTCTAACATTATATTTACTAATTCACTATTTAATAACTATCTGGATATTACTCTTAATGATTAAATTCTGCAGCTCATGATTGGTATGGGGGGGTGGGTTTCTAGATCTATACGAATTTTAAATATAGAACTATTACTTTTTTAAGCTCCTCAATTTCTTTCAAATTCCAAACATCAGATTCTTTGTTGTAAAGAAAATTTATGTTTATTTAAACTGTGGTTTTTTGGGGAAGAAAGAAACATAGTAAATTAGTAATTTTACATTTTGCACACATTTTATTATTATTTATTGAGAACTCTATGGTCCAGGTGCTGAATTAAGCATTTTATATGAATTGTCTGTTTTCCTTGCACAGCCTTACATAGCAGTAGTAAAATATTCCCATTGTAAAAGGTGTCATGGCCCTAAAAGATAAAAACCATAATTTAAGTCCAAGTCCTCATGGGATCCAGACTTTGAACTACTAATTACTACAACATTCTGCTTTCTCTGAAGTGGTCTCACGCTAGTGATGCTATGAATCGATTCTCTCTTGATGATGGAAGAATGAGATAATTAATGCCAGTGCATGTTACATCTGGTAGCAGCATTTTATTCCCTCATCAGAAAGTTAAAGAATGAGAGGGGAGGGGATGGACTGCTATTTTTTTGCTTCCTTTTATTTTCCTCCCTTGCTGCCAGATTTCTGTTTAATCCAGTCACGCAGGGAACGATGGTTTGTGTGAGAGCTGATACCCTTCTGTTCCCATAGGCACTCATCCATCCCTGCTCTGTTTTTCTTCATCTCGGGAGCACTGTATAATGTTCCAGCCTTAACTCATTACTCACCCTGGATCCTGTAAATTTTCCAGAAGTCAGAGCACTGGCTTTGGTGGTTATGTGGTCCTTAGTCTCTGCCCTCTGGGAGCTGAGGGTGAGAGTCTGTCACATAATGAAACATAAATTCTACTGCCTCTCAAGCCACTAGTCCTTCTGTAAGAGACCACAAGCCAGGTTTTCTTCTCATTCTATAGACAGCACGATGTGGTGTGGGCTTCTTCTGATTGTTTATCGGTACACAGAGCCTGTGGAATGGGTGTATAACTGTCCACAAATACCTCCAAGTATTTCTTATAATGTAACCTTTGTTTTTTTTTCACAGTAATAAGTTTTCCATTGTGAGGGGGAAACCCCTGGCTCTCTGGCAACCCTTGCAGAAAAAAAATATACATTTCCCCTCATATTTTCCCATCCATGAGCCCAGCACAGAATGGGAATTCTGTATATCCAGAATTATAGTGATCTACACAAAAGCGACTTTGTTCATTTGCTCATTTAACAAAGATTTAATGAGAACTGACTGTATGCCAGACACTACTGATGGAATACAGACAAACCACACAGACCAGATCACCTCTCCATGGGAGGGCATTGGGGTAAAGAGGTAGTAATAATCAAATAACCAAATAAATGAGATTAGTGATGCATGTGTGAAACAAGTAAAAATAGAGTGTTGTAATAGGAAGTGATGGGGAGAATTTGGGGAAGGGCTACTTACAAATGAATGTCAATGAGGAGGGGATATCTGAGCTGAGACTGAGTGACTAAAGGAACCAGCTCTGCAGACCTGGAGACAGAGAACTCCAGCATGAGGGAGCAACGGGGGCAAAGGCCCCAAAGAAGGAAAGACCTTTGCCCACACTAGAAGGGTAATGTGGCAAGAGCATAGAGAATGAGGGATAAAGGAAGGAGAAGTCATAGATAAAGGCAGGGACACATCATACAGGACCCCATGGACCATGATAAGGAATTTAGATTTTATTCTAAAGGCAGTAGGAGGCTGCTGAAGAGTCAGATGCATGGGTCTGAAGAAGCCTGTTCCATGTTCTTATAGCATTGCTCTGACTTTTGTGTAGATCATAGAGGAGCACTAGTAGAAGGGAAACAACCAAAATGGGAGACTTTTACAATAATCAAGGTTAAGGCTCACAGTGGTTTAGACCAGGGTGAAAATGGTATTAATATTAATATAAATGAATTGAAGCAAACAAATGTAGAATATGTTCTCCAGGAGCCACATATTCTTCTGGAGCCAAAGGCATTTGTTGATGGATTGGATGATAGTAGTGACAGTGGTGGGATTGGAGTAACACAAACAGAAGAATCAAAGATGATTTTGGATTTTTCACCTGAACAACTGGGTCAATAGCGATGACATTTACAGACATGAAGAAGACTCAGGAAAGAATACTTAGCAGGGGTGGAAGTTAAAACTGCTGTTAGGCAGAATGAAAATTGATGTGCCTTTTAGACATCCAAGTGAGAATGTTGGTTACGTAGTTGGGTTAAGTGGGACTTAATTAAGGTTAGAGTTTGGAAAGCATCTTTTAGTTAATTAAATCCAAAATGAAGAGAGCCTTAAATGCAAACATGCACAGTTTTGTATGGGGGGAAATCTTCTCAATCTAACATCTCTGTTTTTGCCAATGATGCCATTTTTCTCATTGCCAAAGGTCGAAAACAAAGTTAGATTTAATTCTTTCTTCCTCCTCCACTCTCCTATTTAGACACAATATTTATCGTCATGGTGTTTATCTGCTCCAAGATTTCTAATGACTCCTCATTAGATAAATTATTTAGACTTCTAGGCCTACATCTTCACCTATTTTCCAGCTTTCTTTCTTCTACCTACCGTTATGAATTCTATGCTTCAACCAAATGTATCTCTCCAACTGTAGTCTTCTTATGCCATCTCTGCCCTCCTTATCTGAGTTGCCTTTTATACTCCTCTTGGCCAAGTCCTAACTACCCTTGGAGGCTCAGATAAAATTATTCCCCCTCCAAGAAGTATCCCTTGGTCTCTCTCCGACCTGTAGATATATCTTTGTGTTATTATTTGGACCACTGTTTTCAGCATCACTCTGAAATTAACTGCACGATATTGATAACTATCCATTATTCTCTTGCACGTCATGTCTACTTGGAAAACCATAAGCTTCTTTAGACTAGAAATTGGACATATCTCTTGAATAATTAATACTTACTTCCTGAATGAATTTGGAATTCAACTTAACCATGTAGTTTCCTTTGAAATATATCATGTAAACAGAGAGAGATTACATATTAAAAATACAGTCATCCCTTGATATCTTTGGGGGATTGGTTCCAGGACCCCCCGTAGATACCAAATTCCTCGGATGCTCAAGTCCCTTGTATAAAATCGCATAGTATTTGTATATGACCTATGGTTATAATACCTAATACAGTGTCTGCACATCATTTGCATGGATTCAATGCAGTACTTTGTGCACACCAGATTCAGGTTTTGATTTTTGGAACTTTTTGAATTTTTTTCTGCATATTTTCAATCTGTGGTTGGCTAAGTCCATGGATGCAGAACCCATGGAAACAGAGCACTGACTGTACTTCATTAAAGAACAAAACTAAACAAAAAAGGTGGAGATGGAATGAAAGAAACAGCATGGGCTTTGAAGACAGAAGGCTCATGGGGATTGTGAGTTTTCACTAAGAAAATGTGCATTATAATTCTTTACTCTGTGGATCACATGCAAAATCATTCTTAGCATCAGAGATTTATGAAATGAAATGCTTGGGTGTCCATTTTGCCAATTTTAATGGCTTGGCTGTCCCTATACCTTTATCTTGGGCCCCCTAGGATATTTTCCTTATATTCTGAAGTTCTTTCATTTCTAACCAAAATTTTTAGAATTAAAGAACTGAAGTTTGAAGTCTGGTAAATTGATACCTCCCATTTTTTTTTTTTATTGCCTAGGATTGCTTTTGCTACACAGGGTCTTCTCTGGTTCCATACAAAGTGTAAAATTATTTTTTCTATGTCTGTGAAAAATGATGATGGTATTTTAATAGGGATTGCATTGACTCTGTAGGTCACTTTGGGTAGCATAGACATTTTAACAATGTTGATTCTGCCGACCTATGAACACGGTATGCTCTTCCACCTGTTTACATCCTCTGCTATTTCCTTCTTCAGTGTTTCATAGTTCTCCCTGTAGAGGTCTTTTACCTCCTTAGTTAAATATATTCCTAGGTACTTTATTTTCTTTGTTGATATTTTGAAGGGAATTGAGTCTTTGATTTGGTTCTCACTTTGACTGTTGTTGGCATATATGAATTCCTCTGATTTGTGTGTATTGTTTTTGTATCCTGAGACTTTACTAAATTCATTTATCAATTCAAGGAGTCTCTTGGTTGAATCCTTGGGGTTTTCTAGGTATAATATCATGTCATCAGCAAAGAGTGAGAGTTTGATCTCTTCTGCTCCCATTTGTACGCTCTTAATTCTGCTCTCTTGTCTGATTGCTATAGCAAGGACTTCCAGCACTAAGTTGAATAGAAGTGGAGATAGTGGGCAACCTTGCCTTGTTCCAATTCTAAGTGGGAATGCTTTCAATTTTTCCCCATTCAGTATAATGTTGGCTATGGGTTTGTCATATATGGCTTGTATCATTTTTTAGGTAAGCTCCATCTATGCCTATTTTGTTAAGTGTTCTTATCATAAAAGGGTGTTGAATTTTGTCAAATGCTTTTTCTGCGTCTATAGAGAAGATCATATGGTCTTTGTTTTTGCTTCTGTTTATATGGTGAATTTCATTTATAAATTTGCATATGTTGAACCATCTCTGCATCCCTGGGATGAAGCCCACTTGGTTGTGATGGATAATTTTCTTGATAAGTACTTGGATTCGATTAGCTAGAATTTTGTTGAGAATTTTTGAATCTATATTCATAAGGGATATTGGTCTGTAGTTTTCTTTTTTTGTTGCATCCTTTCCTGGTTTTGGTATTAGGGTTATGTTCACTTCATAAAATGTGCTGGGGAGGATTCCATCCTTCTCAATGTTGTGAAATAATTTCTGCATGATAGGTACCAGATTTTCTTTGTAGGTGTGCTAAAATTCGGGTGTGAAACCATCTGGTCTGGGACTTTTCTTTTTAGGAAGGTTTTTTATTACTGTTTCAATTTCAGTACTTGATATTGGTCTATTCAGGAATTCTATTTCTTCCTGGTTGAGCCTAGTGTGTTTCTAAGAATTTGTCCATTTCCTCCACATTTTCCAGTTTGTGTGCATACAGGTTTTTATAGTATTCATAAATTGTATCTAGTATCTCCATGGCATCAGTTGTAATTTCTCCTTTATTGTTCTTGATGGAGCTTATTAGAGATTTTTCTTTTCTGCTTTTTGTTGGTCTAGCCAAAGGTCTGTCAATTTTGTTTATTTTTTCAAAGAACCAACTTTTTGTTTTATTAATCTTCTGTATAGTTTCCCTGTTGTCAATTTCATTTAGTTCTGATTTGATCTTAATGATTTTACTTCTTCTGCTGGGTTTGGGGTCGGTCAGTTCTTCTTTTTCCAGCTCTTTGAGTTGATTAGATTTTCTATTTGTAATCTTTTCGACTTTTGGATATACGCATTTATGGAAATAAACTTTCCTCTCAGAACTGCTTTAGCTGTGTCCCACGGGTTTTGGTAACTTATGTCTCCGTTGTACTTAGTTCAAAGAATCTTTTGATTTCCATCTTGATTTTCTCGTTTATGAAGTGATCATTCAGCAGAAGGTTGCTTAGTTTCCATGACTTTGTGTAGAAATGAGAGTTCCTGTTAGAGTTTATTTCTACTTTTATTACACTGTGGTCTGAAAAGATACATGGTATAATTTCTATTTTTTATACTACAAGGCTATAGTAATTAAAACAGCTTGTAACTGGCACAAGAAAAGTGACATTTACCAGTGGAACAGAACAGAGAACCCAGATATAAAACCATCCTCATATAGCCACCTAATCTTTGACAAAGCAGACAAAAATATACACTGGGGAAAGAATCCTTATTCAATAAATGGTGCTGGGAAAACTGGATAGCCACATGTAGAAGACTGAAACAGGACCCACACTTTTCACCTCTCACAAAAATCAACTCACACGGGGTAACAGACTTGAACCTTAGGTGTGAAACTATTAGAATTCTAGAGGAAAACATTGGAAATACTCTTCTAGACATTGGCCTAGGCAAAGAATTTATGAAGAAGACCCCAAAGGCAATCACAGCATCAACAGAAATAAATAAATGGAACCTGATAAAATTAAAAAGCTTCTGCACAGACAAAGAAACTGTCAAGAGAGCAAACAGACAACCCACAGAATGGGAGAAAATTTTCAAAAGCTATACATCCTATGAACTAGAATCTATTTAGAATTCAGGAAAAACAGCAAGGAAAAATCAAACAACCCTATCAAAAAGTGGGCAAAGGACATGAACAGAAACTTCCCAAAAGAAGAGAGAATAATGGCCAACAAACATATGAAAAAATGTTCAACATCTCTTATCATCAGGGAAATGCAAATCAAAACCACAATGAGATATCACTTATCTCCAGTGAGAATGGCCTTTATTAACAAGCCTCAAAACAATAAATGTTGGCGTGGATGTGGAGAGACAGGAATATTCCTACATCGCTGGTGGGACTGTAAACTAGTTCAACCTCTGTGGAAAGCAATATGGAGATACCTTAGAGCAATACAAGTCGATCTACCATTTAATCCAGCAATCCCATTACTGGGCATCTACTCAAAAGAACAAAAATCACTCTATGAAAAAGACACCTGCACTCGAATGTTTATAGCAGCACAAATCACAATTGCAAAGATGTGGAAACAACCCAAGTGCCCATCAATACATGAGTGGATTAATAAAATGTGGTATATGTATACCATGGAGTACTATTCAGCTATACGAAACAACAGCGATATAGCACCTCTTGTATATTCCTGGATAGAGCTGGAACCCATTCTATTAAGTGAAGTATCCCAAGAATGGAAAAATAAGCACCACATGTACTCACTAGCAAATTGGTATCAACTGATCAATACATAAGTGGACATATAAGAAAAACATGTATCGGGTGTCGGGCAGGTGGAGGGGGAGGGAATGGGCATATACATACATAATGAGTGTGATGCACACCAACTGGGGAATGGACACACTTAAAGCTTTGACTCGAGGGGGAAGGGGGGACAAGGGAAATATATGTAACCTTAACATTTGTACCCCCATAATATGATGGAAAAAATACAAAAAGAGAGAGAGAAAAAAAGAAAAGACACCAGAACAACAAAAACAAGAACAACAAAAAAGAGCTGAAGTTTATCATCCCTCAGTTAATGTCTCACACTATGCCTTTGTATGATTTTGTTCACGTTTTTTGATTTGGGAAAAAAAAAGATGCACGAATGTGAATTAGAGGCAAGCACACTTCGTCCTCTCTGAAGTATGTATTCTCAAACTCTTTTCTGAATCAATCCACCAAATTCTCTCAACCAGATTTTGAAGAAGAGTGATTGAAAATACTGATATGTTGCACCCCTTGAATCATGAAAATTCACATATCAGCTCAGTCTCTGAAGTTTTCAATAGAAACCAGAAGGGGAAAAAATCACATTTCATACTCTGTTGTTTATCCACAAGAAATGAAACACTTAGGAATTTAGGTAACATATATACATACTGCCTTGAGCTTATGCTGACAAGTTATACAAGGTGAAAGGAAAATATACAGCATCTGTGTGAAGAATGTATGTTCTCAGGCAATGTGGAGCCAGACAGAGCTTGACAGTGTGGGCCAGATCTGAGCCCATGTCATGTGGGAAGCCTTACCAGCAATGCTCTGACAGCATTTCACTTCCTCTCCGCTGCTGTTGGACTACTAAACAATTTCTTAACTATTAATAGCCTTCTCCAGACCTGGCAGAGAGATTGCTACTATAGTGAAGGGTAATTTTTAAAAAGTCATTAGAATACACTCCAATGGAGTCTATTTCAGGGTTTCAGTCATATGCTAAGGGACAAAGGGAGGTTTCAACAAAGTGAAATACAAGTACAAATAAACCGCAGTTGTAAGTTTATAGATTTTCTGCAAATACGATAAGTAAAACACTTCCCATTTATTTTGGTGAGATGATTATTTTGTCCCATGCTTTTCTGCCACCCAGCCCCACTCTAGAGTCAGGAGTCAATCTTGCTATCATCATATCGAAGAGGAGAGTTGGCAGGCCAGCCTGAGCAACATAGTAAGATCCCATGTTGAGAAATATGATTGAGGAATTAATGAAATGTGGCTCATAAGATCATTATTTTATTGTATAACCCGATATTGCTATATTAAAGACAGAAACAGGAGTTTGCAGGATTTTGCCCTGAAGGAATATGTGAACTCAATGGCTCACTTATTATTAGAGCCTGCTATCATGGGAGAGCTCTCAAATCTCTGGTAGGGATGTTTTCCAGGAAGGCTGCCCGGTATGTCAAAATCTGTGAGCTTCCCTGTGTCTTGAAACACAAGGCAAGGCAAATATGGCCCACAGGATCAGAGCCGGAGACAATGAGTGCACTTTGCCCAGAGATGCACTCCGGCGGTTGTAAACAACCTGTTTATTAGAGATGGGTCTCCTGCTCTCTCCTGTCTCTCCACCTTTAAGTCCACAATAACTACTCGAAGAAATATAGAGTCACTATACCTCTTTTGTTATACCTTTGTTAATTGACAACTATCTCTTAGAACTTAGAAGTTAGCCCCTGAAAGACTTTGTACCTGTTTGTTCACCTACATAGATTAGAAGCCCTTTGAGAGGACTTTTGACCCCAACCCACTACCTGTATCCCCTAGCAACTGCATTCCCTGATATGTAAATGTGTTACCCTGACAACTGGTTATTGATAACTGTGATTATAAAAACCTGTGTGAATCTAACCATATTGCTGGCATTCATGGGGATATGGCAGTCTCCTGAGTACCCCGCTGTGTTATATCTGATATTTTTATATAAAACTATAGACTATACCTTAGTCTATGTGTATTCTTTTATTTCTTTCTATCTCCTATCAATTTCCTTATCCTCTGTGGCGACCCCTATCTTAGGGACTTGGCTCCGTGAGAAGAAGTAGCTAATATGTTCACAGGCCTGCCTCAACTACTCTCCCCCCGCAATCCCATCTCTACAAAAAATTTTTAAAAATTAACTATGCATGGTGGCTGGCACCTGTAATTCCAGCTACTCAGAAGGCTGAGGCAGGAGGATCACTTGGGCTCAGGAGTTAGAGGCTATTGTGAGGGAGTGGCGGAGGTGAGAGGAAAGAAAAGAGTCAAGTTCTTCACCATTGGCTTAACTGGCTCTGGGTGTGAAGATTATCTTCTAATTACTATCAGAAATGTTTTGATCTTTGGAGAGGGCCTAACCAGAGACAAAATAGAATTGGAAAGTTTTCTGTAATTAATCCAGATTCCTAAAGAAAATAGTCCTAAATAGAACAAATAATTAAAGAGGGAAAATGTATTTTTATGGAATTATTTTTGTTATTAACGGAAGAAGGAATAATGTAATTATATCACCATTTTGCAACCTCTAGCAAATTAATAGGTCTAGGTAATGAGCAACAATGACTTGTAACATCATAAAAAGAGGAAAGAAACTTTACATTGCAATACCTATAAAGTGTTTTGCCAAAAAATCAAATCTTATAAAAGATAACTGTATTTTCCAAATCAAAAAATATAATGATGAGTTAGGCATTATTTTACAAGTTTGCAAATCTCAAGACCTTTCTTAGAAGAAGACAGATGGATTCTCATCTGTATGTTTGCATTTAATCCTTTGTGATATTACATGATATGTAGCCTTTGGAAAACTTCACTGTCTACTCACGACAGAGTAGAGAGAAAAAGGCAGCCAGCATCTTAGTATTATTATAAACATGAATCCATGGAAAGGTTCTTAGATACCACTAGCAGTCAACCAGACCACATCAAAGAACCACTATATTAGAGATACATTTTGATATATCTAAAAATGAAAAAAATATATATTTTTGATATCAACTTCACTATAAACTGGGTTTGGAGCAAAGTGATTGAGTATGTATTTGTCACAATATTGTCCATAATTCTATAATGGTTCAAACTGCGTAAAGATTACATGGGGTTCATTTTACTAATTTCTTTCTGATGTTTGAATTTTTCATAACAAAAAGTAAAAAATAAATAAATAAGTTGACTTAAAGGAAAAAATCAAGTAAATCAAACACTTGCAATCCAAGTATTTTGCAAATTATTGGGCTGTACCAGAAATATTATTATGGTATTGAAAATTTTGGACAAGAGAACTAGTAAACTGTGTCTGTTAGTATTGTCTTCAGGAAAATATGAATGAATATGCTATGGGAAAGATTATATTATTATGAAATTTGTACTTTTGGGAAAGATGCACAATTTTAATTCATTAATTGAAATTGTTTGATGAGTTTTTGCCAGGAGTATCAACAGTTATAAAGTTAATATTTAAAATTGGATGAAATGGAATTAAGAAATGGTTTGTAAGTTTCAATTTTTCTAGGCTATATGCTTCTTATAGCAGTGATAAACAGTTAACTGTTGGCCAGGTGTGGTGTCTCATGCCTATAATCTTAGCACTCTGGAAGTTTGAAGCAGGAGGACTGCTTGAGCTCAGGAGTTTGAGACCAGCCTGCGCAAGAGGGTGAGAACCCCATCATTACTAAAGAAATGAAAAAGCCAGGCATGATGGTGCATGCCTGTAGTCCCAGATAGTGGGGAGACTAAGGCAGGAGGATCGTTAGAGCCCAGAAGTTTGAGGTAGCTGTGAGCTAGGCTGATGCCATGGCACTATAGCCTGGGCAATAGAGAATGATACTGTCTGAAAAAACAAAATCCAGCCAACCAAACAAAACCCACTTAACTTTTGGCAAGAAATTCTTCCCACAGAGAAAACACCAACCTTAAATGATTTTACAGGTGAGTTATAACAAGCTTTCAATAGACAACTCATCTACTCCTATGTAAAATCTTTCAAAATGTCAAGAATACCAGAAATGGTCCCAATTTCAATCTATAAGCCTGTTATAAATTTGATACCAAACCAAACAAGGGCAAAAGAAGAAATAAGAAGTATTGGCCTGTTATATTCCTGGATATAGATACAAAATCCTGAATAAAAAATTAGCAAACTAAATCTAATAGTGTATAAAACACATAATATATGTAATAAAGTTAAGGTTTATCTCTGGAATTCAAGAAAGAATTAATATCATGAAATTGTTAAATAGCATTTACAATATCAATAAATTAAAAGATAAATCCTAGAAGACTCCATAGATGTAGGAAAAAGAACATGATAAAATTCTTTATAAACTAAGATTGGAAGAGAATTTCCTAAATTTGATAAAGATATCCATGAAAACATAACACAATCCAAAATTGGGAAAAATTTGGATCCCTATACAACCAGCTACCATATTAAAACACTATTACATCATTTTATGAAAAATTGTATTTGAGGTCTTAGCTAGTATAATAAGCAAGAAAGATTGGGAAGAAGAAAAGATTAATAATACTATAATTTGCAAATGATATGAATGTCTACATAAAAACCTGATGGAATCCATGGATAAGTTATTAAAAATCATAAGAGAGTTATGTTATTGGATATAAATTCAATATTTGAAAGTCAATTTCATTTCTAGAAATAAAGCTTAGAAAATGAAAGTTTAAAGAGCCAATATTTAGTTTGAATCTGTAGCATATAGAATAACTCAACAAAAACTCCCAAATGCTCGCCAGGGGGGAAGGGAATACCTCTAACCCTTCTTAGGGAGAGGCAAAGATATACAATGTAACCAAAATGTCAAAAAAAAAAACTTTTATCAGGTGGTGGGCAGGTGGGACGGGGGCCGAGGGGAAGGATGTATACTTACATAATGGGTACAGTGCGCACCACCTGAGGGTTGGACACGCTTGGTGCTCTGGCACAGGCGTGGGGGCGGGGGACGGGGGCAATATATGTAACCCTAACAATATTTGTACCCCCATAATATGATAAAATAAAAGGAAAAAAAACTCCCAAATAATCTCATTAAAAAGTGAGCAAAGGATATGAATAGACCTTTTTCAAAAGAAGATATACAAAAGGCCAAGAGGTATATGAGAAAAATCTCCACATCACTAATCATCAGAGAAATGCAAATCAAAACCACAGTGAGATATCACCATACCCCAGGAAAATGGCTATTATTAAAAAGACAAATAACATGTTGGCAAGAATGTGGAGAAAAGGGAATTCTTACACACTTTTGGTGGGAATGTAAATGAGTACAACCTCTATGGACAATAGAATGGAGATTTCTCAAAGAACTAAAAGTAGAACTAACATGTGATCCAGCAATCCCACTACTGGATATCTCCTCACAGGAAAAGAAATCAATATGTGGTACCCACACTTGTACATTTGTTGCGACACTATTCATGATAGCAAAGATATGGAATCAACCTAAGTGTCCATCGATGGATGACTGGATAAAGAAAATGTAGTATATGTGCACTATTCTTTTTTTACTCAGCCATAAAAAAGAATGAAATCATGTATTTTTCAGCAACATGAATGGAACTGGAGGTCATTATCTTAAGTGAAACAAGCCAAACACAGAAAGTCAAATATCACATGTTCTCACTCAAAAAGGGGTGCTTAAAAATGTGTACACTTGGACATGAAGAGGGGAAAGATAGACAATGGAGACTCAGAAGGGTGGAGGTGGGAAGGGTAGATGATGAGATATCACTTAAGGGGTACAATGTGCATTATTTGTGTGATGGACACCCTTAGAGCCCTGACTTGACCACTATCCATGTAACAAAATTGCACAGTACCCCATAAATTTATACAAATAAAATTTTTTAGAAGTTGAAAAAACACACAAAAAAACAACAAAAAAATATAAAAAGGCAATATTTACAATAGCAATGAGAGCTACAGAAAATTTAGGGATGAACTCAAGAAAAATTTGCAAGATTTATTTACAGAAACTAATAAAATTTTACTGAATAGTACGAAGGAAAAGACATGTAAATTGGAAGATATCCTATCTAGAGAAAGAGAAATATTCAATATTTTCAGAGTATTAATTCTCCCCTAAATTATCTATACATTCAGTGTAACTTCAATAAAAATTTACCAAGATTTTTCTGTGGAACATGAAAAGCCTGTTCTAAAATTAATATGGGATAACTAATGGTCAATACATATCTAAATAAGAAAACTGAGGAGTAGAAGGTACCAGATAGGAATATTTATTGTAGAGCTATAGCAATTAAGAGAGTAGAATATTAGTGCAGAAATGGACATGAACACACATGTATGACAAAAGTAAAATGGCTAGTCACTGGGAAAGGAGGGACTATTCAATAAGTGGAGACTGAAAAAATCAGTTATCCAGAATGGAAAAAAAGGAACTTAGATTTCTATCTCAAATCATACACACGCATATACACACACAGAAACCAACTACAAGTAGATCAAGGAATTAAATGTGAAGAGAAAAATCTCAATCTTTGAAATGAAAATATAGGTTTTTCTAAAGAATACAAACATGTTAACCAAAAAAGACTAATAAATTAATTGGCTTAAATATTTGTAATTATGTTTATTAAAAGACTTCTTAAAAAAAGGACAAACCTTTTGCTTTTGCTTTCAGGGTACAAACTGATAGTAGATGTTTGAGACACATAAAAAGGACAAAGGATTACCCTCAAAAACACGTCAAAGATGCTTATAATAGGAAAAGAACAAAGTACAAAGAAAAATGGGTAAAATACATGAACAGACATATCACAGAGAAGAAAACATGATCACACAAGAAGAAATGCTCAGACTTACTCAGGAAAAGCAAATCAAGACACAAATGAGATACTACTTCAGACCCACTTAGCAGAAACTAAGAAAATCTTATAGTGGGAGAAAATGAGAATCAGTGGAAACTCTTTTATAATATATTGCTGATGAATGTAAATTGTTATAATGACTTTAGCTAGATTTGTGACCTTTTGTGTTATGTTAAATTAACAGACTGTATATCCTAGACATTCCAACTAAAATTATTTCTATATATACTTAAGAGAAACTTTAAAAGTATACAGAAGATGTTTTTAGCAAAACTGTTTGTAATAATAAAAAGTTGAAACAAACAGAACGTTTATTGACAGGAAAATGGATTAATAAATTATGGCATATTCTTACAGTGGAATGTATCATAGGTAAAAAAACAAATTGAAGCTCTATAAAATAACATGAGTGAATCTTGATAACAAAATGCTGAATAAAAAAATAAGTGCTAGCACAGTCTACAAAAGTATGATAACTTCTTTATAAAGTTCAAAAAGAAGCAATATATATTTATGCATACATATATATTCAAATACATATATTCGCAGACACATGTTTATATACATTTATATTTATAAATTTATATTTGTATATATGTATTTATACACATACAGTTTTATCTATACATGTATTTATGTATATGTATATTGATTTTATATACATATTTATATATGCATAATTAAAATTATTTTCAAAAAGCAAGAAAATTATAAATATACAATTCAAAACAGTGAGTATTTTGTGAATATTTCTTATTACATAATGGATAACAGTATTTTCAACACCACTATGATGGTTAATTTTATATGCCAACCTGGCTAGGCTAAGAGATGCCCAGATAATAGGCAAAACATTATTTCCAAGTATGTCTGGGAGGGTATTTCTGGAAAGATTAGCATTTGAATCAGTAGATGGCCTCACCAATGTGGGTGGGCAGAATATAAAGGCAAAATTTTTGAAAGTGAGAATTTGCTTGCTCTCTCTGTTTGAGCTGGGACATCCATCTTCTCCTGCCATCAGACATCAATGCTGCTGGTTCTCAGGCCTTCAAACTCAGAGTGAATTACACCAAGGGTTTCCTGACTTTCCAGTCTGCAGACAGCAGATTATGCAACTTCTCAGCCTCCATAATTATGTGAGCCAATTTCTATAATAAATCTCCTCTTATATCTCTATTTCTATTTCTATCTCTCTATATCCTATTGGTTCTGTTTCTCTGGGAAACCTTGACTAATACAACCAGCAAAAACAAAATTATCCATCTAGTTTCTTTTAAGTGTCTGAAACATTTGTTGATCCACTGAGAGTTGTAATTCTTGTGAAGATTTGCAAATCAAATGCAGATGCCTGACTGACTGGGTAACAAACCAGGATCAAATGGGGTAATCAGCTTCATTGGCATGATTTATATATTTTTCTTTTCTGTTTCTCCTTCTCAAATACTCCTGGTTTTATGAATACTGTTAATAAATAATGTGAGAAGAAGTCAGCATTGCCAAGTAATTAAAGTCATAAGTTCTTCAAGCAAACTGCCCAGGTTTGAATTATGTCTCCATTCTTACTATTAGCTTTTGTGACTTGCAGCAAGACATTTAGCAGCTCTGTGTCTCAGAAGCTTCATCTATGAAATGGGGATAATAACATGACCTTCACAGAATTTTAGCAAGTGGTAGTATGGCTTTCATGGTGATGAGGAATATGGTTCTAGGCCCTGGAAAATTCTCAGTGCATCTTCTGTATAGAAGGAAGCCAGGAAGTCCCATCCACAAGTTGCTTTGTGTCCAAGAAAGGTTGAAACTTCTGTATAGTCTCAAGTATTTTTTCCTAGGAATTCTTCTTGATCCAGAAGAAAAGTCTGAAGCACTGGCATAAATAAGCTCACCAACTTCCCAGCTGTAATACATTTTATTTTCCCAAATACACTGGGCACACCAAGGGAAGAATGCACTGTATATAAAACCATATTCCCTGAGCTATTCATTATTTATAAATAATTTTACATGAATTCACATACTTCTATTTACTTATTTCCTTATGTAGATTTTATACTAATTGATTTATTTAAATATCATTTGGATTAATCCCTCAAATTTAGCATTCTAAAATGTATTTAAACATTGCTGCTCAATCCTGTGACCAGCTCTCATGGTTTAATGATTGACAACAATGCATGGTTGTTTTCTTCATCATTCACAAGTAACGGTGCCCTACAAGCATCATCAGAAATCAAGAAGAGTAGGTATCAGAGGATCACTGGTTTGCTCCAGGGATTTATATCTAAGTTGAACTGTATTCAGATGTTGAAGTAGAACAAGGAATTTGCTTCTGAACCTTGTTAATTCTTTAGTTCTAGGAAGTTGATGTCAGTGATTACTATAAGAGCTCCTACCAACTTAAAAAATATAGCAAAAAATCAGAAAAGTCACATTCAACACATTAAATGTTGATGAAAGAAATCTCAAACTTCACCTTTGAGAGTCATCAATACTGCAACAGCCCCATATCTTATAGTTCTTGATAAAGGCACATGGTAGTTTAACAAATATTTTTGTTGACTGAATGATGTCATGGTTACAAAGAGTTAACAGGAATTCCTGCTCTGAAAAGTTGTTATATATGGGCAGACTCAAAGATCAAACTTAGAAAATGGTAAGAGGTCTTTGATTCTGCTGCTCATTCATCCACAGGAAGATCAGTTTAATAAGAAGTTCAATTGCAGGATTGGCTTTACTGGAAGCATATCAACTCATTCTATTATTCTAAATATTATGACATTCTTTCCTCACTTGTAAAATTGGAAGAGATTTTTTTGGGAAGAAATAAGTGAGTAATTGTCTTGGATCTTTGGAAACAACTGTGAATTACACTGTAGGCAGCTGCAGTAATGTAAAATTCTTGGACACTTGAGAAGGGCCATTTCTTGTATGGATTCCATTTGCCCAAAGTGTCTGCACACATCCAAGAACTCTCCTGGCTCCAAGTATCTTTGCCACCAGAGTGATTTTGAAATATGTCTAGAGTTCTAGACTGTAAATTTAATAGATATGATATAGTGGATGCTGTGGTGTGCAGTCCAGATCCTACCTGTCAGGACCATGATACTCCTTATCCTAGGTTATGGAAATGTTGATTGATAGTATCTCTTAGCTGAATTTGTCTCTGGGAATTGCCCTTGGCTAAAAGAAGCCACTTCATTCAAGGCTGTACTTCCTTCCCTAAGACAGTCTGCATCTGGTGACTCATTGTCAATGAAGGTACAATGGTGCAACCTTACTGCCTCCATATGGGACTATTCTGAAGGACCTTTCCCAGCTGCAGAACTTCCTTGAGGCCTGGCTCAGGACTCTTTGGGACTGTGTTGCAGTTCAGGCTGTGGCTGTACCTAATACTGCTGCTTTTCTGTCTCCCACTGGTGGTGCTCCGAAGAGTACTATCCCCCAAAATCTCCTGCATACAAATCTTCATCTCAAAAGTCTCTCTCACAGGGAACCTGTGCTCTGATAGGTGATGTCAGGAGTGGTTCTAGGAAATAGACTATAAAGTGAGATTTTGGAGCTTGATCTCCCTCTGGCCAGTGGGTAATAAGGATCCCACCATTGATGGTGGGTAGAGTACTCACAGACTCCAGCATGTTACAGTGGTGTGTACTTACAACTTTTATTAATGGTGAACTGGAATGGATACTGGTGAAAGGAAAGGCACCAGTATAAGAGTATCTTAGGCATTTGAAGGCTTCTAAGGAAATAGTAGTTATAAGAGCTATGAATCTGCTATGTTATTGGGCCATTTAAGAAAGACATTAAAATGCTGAGAGTTATGAGCTTAATACTTCACTAAATATGAGCTCTGAAAGCCAGAGGACCTTCTTGGTAGCACAAAACTACAGCTGGAAGGGAAGAAAAGAACTTTGTAAGAATAGTAGAGTTCCAGAGACAGTTGGCTTCTCAATTGTGGCAATCTGACATGGCAAGATTAGAAGCCTATTAGGAAGGTGTGAGTCTAGGGATGGGGTCAAATTATCAAAAATCTTGAATCCCTAAATCCCCTGATCCTTTTGAGTCTGCATAAATGACCCACTCATCCCAGTTAAAGGCTAGTCCTTCCCTCTCTGCTTTGTAAGACAATATGCATGTATCTCAGGATCCGTCCCCACCTCCTCTCTGCACCACCAGACCAGTATCTAGGGTCACCTTATAATATAAAACAGCCAGGAAAGTGTTGGATCTGCTAAAAAAGGAAAAGGGATACATGCCAAAGGATCAGTAAGTCCTAGTCAACATATGTTAGCAGGAGCCAGGAGAGTTTGGGATTTATTGCTGAGGTGCTAGATCGGGGGGACAGAATGTAAAGCTGGACAAGCAAAAGCTTATTTGCTGCCCTCCTGGGATATGGGATTTCACTCCTTGGCAAGACTCTAGGAGAAAGTGTTAACATACTGCTAGGATGCTCTTTGGAAGCTTGGAAAAAATAGACGCCTGCTCTAAATGAAGTAAACATACTGGAACCACAGTGAAAAACAGCTGATAGAGGAATACATAGTCTTAGAGAAGTGAACATGCTAGAAGAGATACACTACATATGACTGGAAAACCCACCAGCTGACAGTATTTTGTGGGAGGGCCAGGAAGATGCTCTGTTTACCAAGGATTACACTGGTGAGAGGGATACCAGAGTCACTGGGAAACTCAGTGGTGGCCTTCCCATGTATGTAGGTCAGGAATGATAGGAGGAGATGCTGTTACAGAGTGGAAATGGGGATGAAAGAGGGCAGGTGCTTAATCATCAGAAGCAAGCTGTGCACAATGATGTAATAAGAGGCAAAACTGGAGTAGCAACTCAGGATCTGACCTGCAGAGAGCTATGAAATGATTAATAGAAGATAATATTCCTGGTGGGTGGGGGGAGATAAATGGGAAGTGAGCAGGGATATTGCTTAATTTATATAACCAAAGAAATAAGAGATTAATGATTAGGAGGCTAAGAGTACCTGCTCCAATAAAATATGATAATCTTTGGCCAGCCAAATCTCAGGTCCAGAGCGTACTGACCTGAAGGAGAGGCTGCGGTCACTGGATAAAGGGCTCTGCAACTCCATGGTAAATATATATGGTAATAATCCCCCCAGCCATTTATTCACAAAACCATGCACTGGGGAAAGAGAAATTTCCAGACACTTCAAGGTCTCTTGGGGGTAGAGTCTGAGTTGGCATTGCTACCCAGGAGCCTGAAGCATTGCCATGAACTTCCCTGTTAGAATGGGGATTATGAAGGCCAGGTAGTAAATGGAGCTCCCAACCAAAGTTGGCTTACAGTAGGTTAAAACCTGTAATAGGTAATTGGTACAACTCTCACATTGGTTTCTTGGCTTGTGGAATGAGTGCTGTCACAGTAAGGAAGGTTAGATGGAAACCACTGAAACTGTCCTTGCCATACCTAGTCAAGATGATAAAAAATATATATAAATATATATATATATATATATTGCATTCCAGAAAGAATGGCAGAGATTAAGACCTAAAGGAGGTAGAAATAATTGTTCCTATTGTTCAATTTACCAGTCTGGCCCCTATGAAAACTTTTGAATTCTATTGGATCATGGTATACTACTGCAAACTCAACAAAATACTAGCCCCGATTGCAGCTGCTGTGCCAGGTGTTGTGTTATTTCTAGGAAAGATTAACATATACTTAGGTACATGGTATGCAGCCATTGATTTGGCAAATGTGTTATTTTCTATCTCTGTCAAGAAAGAGGGTCATACACAATGGCATATTATTTGGCTATACAAAAGAATAAAATCATGTTTTTTGCAGCAACATGGATAGAACTGGAGGCCATTATCTTAAATGAAACAACTCAGACACAGAAAGACAAATACCACATGTTCTCACTTGTAAGTAGGAGCTAAATAATGTGTACACCTGGAAGCAGAGTGTGGAACAATAGGTAATGGAGACTCAGAGGGGTGGAGAGGTAGGAAGAGGGTAGGTGATGGACGGTTGCTTGGTGGGTGCAATGTGTGTTGTGTCAGTGTTGGATGCACTGAAGGCCCTGACTTGTAATATATCCATGTAACAAAATTGCATCTGTATATAAACAAATTAAAAAATAGGGGAGAGGGAAAGAAAGAGGATTAAAACCAGTTTTCATTCACATTGAACAGACAATGCTGAATACATAGTCTTGGCCCAGGGTATGTTAACTCTCCAAATCTCTCTCATATTGTAGTTCCAAGAGGTGTCAACTTTCTGGATATTCCGTAGTATATCATATTGGTCTACTATATTGATGATCCACAGTAATTGGAAAAAATGAGCCAGAAGTGGCAAGTATGTTGGAGGCCTTGATAAGATATACATGCTCCTTGCTAAGTCACGTATACTCCAAAGGTTGAAGATATATCCTGTGAAGATTCAGGGACTTCCACATCAGTGAATTTCATAGTGGTCAGGGGCATGCCTATAAATCCCTTCCAAAGTAAGAAACAAATCATTATAACTCATACCTCCTACCATTAGGAAAGTAGCACAATGCCTTATAGGTCTCTTCAGGTTGTGGTGGGCAAAATATTATATACTTGGGAATACTTCTTGGACCCATTTACCAAGTAATACAAAAGCTACCTGCTCTTAGCAGGCTCAAAAAAGATAAGAGGTTTGCAGCAAGTCCAGGTTGCAATTCAAGCAGCTGTAATGCATGGGCTATGAGGCCCAGCAAACCCCTTATGTTACTATTAATAGAAGTTATATGGTGAGGAAAAACACTATGTTGAACTCATGGGCCAGCTGATTTCAGATTGCATTTGTCATTTACTACCTCAGTGCTGGACCAAGAGGCTCATGAATGGAGTCACTAGAATGGTCAGGCCCAACTCATCTGTTCCCACTTACCAACACTTATTTAGCTACTGCCACTTCTAAATATCCAACATCCAGCAAGGGATATTAATACTGAGCCCCCAATGCAGCAGAAGGGTAATTAGCCAACTGATAATAAATCCATTACACTGGATCAATTTTACCCTGGAGAAGGCATCAATCCATTTTGTCATTCCTGCTGACATAATTTTGGCCACTATGACTATTCAAGGGCTACAGAATATTAAATCCACTGGCCAGATAACCAGATATCCCACATAATATCGAATCAGATCAAAAATCCCACCTACAACAAAAAGCGTATAGTAGGGTTTCTTGTCACTACCATCGCTCAGATGCTGCCAGCCTAATAGGGTGATGGAATGGCCTTTTGAATATTCAGCCTGGCATCAGCTATGCTAGGCTATCCTGAAAGAATACAATGCCATCTCTCATGGTACACTACATAGTCCAAATCAGGGCCCAACAAGCTACTGTCCATATCTGGACTTCCACCTCTGCTGTAAATAATGTTTTATTAGAACACAGCCACTCTCTTTCATTTACATCTTGTCTGTGGCTACTTTCACACTAAACTGGCAGTGTTGAGTAGTTGTGACACAGACCAGATGGCTTGCAAAACCTAAAATATTTACTATTTGGCCTTTTCCAGAAAAAGTGTGCTGACACCTCCTCTAAATCAACAGCTATCATATGGTGCTGTCTCCAATAGGTTGACTACACTGGTCCTCGAACCAAATTGTAGAAATAAAAATAGCAGCACATACCATCACTTCTAATGGCCCACACATGTGTTTTCCAGCCCAGCAGCTTTATGTTCTTGAGGCAGGAGTTCTAGTTATCCAAGAAGGATAATGCTGCATTAGGGAATACAGTAAAAGTTCCATTGAACTCTAAGATATGGTTGCCATCCAATTACTTTAGGCTTTTCATGCAAACAGATTAGCAGACAAGGGTAATTGCCCCTGAACGCCAGAGGGAAGCAGGGAGGCTATTATACAATGAGAATAGGGAAGAATATTCTTGGCAACTGTATTACGTGATGGGCACCTTTCGGCATGCCTCTGCAGCCCTGCTAGATTTTGATGGCAATGGTAAAGTGCGGTAGTCACAGCCTGAGAACCACATGGTGAGCAGAAACTTATATTCCTGATGAATGAGGGTCTGGGTCACCTCACCAAATAAGCCACCTGGTCCAGCAGAAGTGCTGAGGTTGAGGGGATTCTAGAATGGGCAATAGAGGAGAGAGATGAGGAGCATTAGTTGCAATCTTGAGACAGCAATATGGCGGGGCCTGTAGTTTATCTCATTAATACTCCCTGGTATAATTCCCTAGAAAAAGAGACCAACCATAATCTTGGAAAAGCAGATGGAATGAATTTTGAATAGCAAGCAAAAGGATCTGAGTGGTACAGGGGTAGGGTGGGACTTCATTTCTTTCCTCTCCAACATATCCAGTGTCATTTCATACTGTTCTCTCTCACTACATTCCAGTTACATTGGCTTCCTTTATCAACATGCCAAATCTTTCAGACTTTTAGGCCATTGAGATTTTTATTCCTTCTCCTGGAATTCAATTCTCTTTCCCTGGCTTTTATCACAGTGGTCTTAATTTCTTCCTTCAAGTTTCAGCTCAGTTGTCACCTCCCCTGAAAGGCTTCTCCAGATCACCCTATCTAAAGTGGCCTTCCCAGTTTATGTTCTGTGTCATTAGCATGTTTACTATGTAACATTTAGCATGGTCTGTTATTATAATTATGCTGTTTATTTACTTACTTCCCCATTAGAATATACTTTCTATGAAGGCAGGGAACTTGTCTGTCACATTCATCATTTTATTTCTAATACTCAACAGTGACTGGCATGTATTAAGTGTGCAGAAATACTTGTTGATTCATTTAACAGATAAATGAATTTCAAAAATTAAGTACATCTGGGTGTGAGTCAGAAATGAGCATTTTAAACAAGCAATGTGCATTGTGATGTGGATGCAAATTTTCCTCATACCACATTTTTAGAAAGAATAATTTAGTGGTTGGGCAGCTTTAAAAAGTTAACTTTCAGTTATTTCTTTATGCCTTTTTTTTTTTTTTT
>VBSM01000272.1:70971049-71010200 GCA_008086735.1 Cheirogaleus medius
TCCGTTAGTACCAATTTGCTGGTGAGTACATGTGGTGCTTGTTTTTCCATTCTTATAAAATATTTTGATGATGATATAATAATCTGTAATTGTATTGACTTTGTCATTTTTAATTCTGTGCTTGGCACTATATGTGTATTACCCATTTAATTTTTACAGCAACCCTATTATTGTTTCCGTTTTAGCAATGAGGATACTGAAGCTCAGAGTAGCCACATACTCAGTCAAGGTTTATACATCTGGTAAGTAGATTCAGAACTAGAACTCAAGTCTGTCTGACATTAAAACCAATGTTTTCTAACCTCTCTGCTATCACATTTAACATACAAATGGCTCCCTTCATCTGTTGCTCAGAGTTCATTTAGAAATACTGTTCTCTGGTCTTCCTCACTTTTTTTTTTTTTGCCTTGTCACTAAACAAGAAAGAAGTCATTATTTTAGCCAGATAGCAGCCAAATCATACCTCCTTGAGAACAAACTGACTGTCGTTATTTTAAATGGCACATAAATCTTGATGTTTAAATCACCCTTTCAACATAGTGCCAGGAAAAAATATAGGGGAAATGATTGAATACACCAGAAATTGCCATAAATCCCTTGGTGTGGAAAGGTTTGAATCTTTCAAAAATGGAAAGGATATTTCAGGCTGTTACACATCTTGCTTCAGACAGCTGGTTGAAAGACAATGCTTTCTCAGAAAAAGTAGGTTTGAGGAGTCTTAGATGATATTTTCAAGAACTCATGATACCAGATTGAGTTGGGAACCTTTCCAAAGCAACATTTTCCCAGGACATTAACTTTTATTCTCCTGTTTGTCACCATGGATATATATTTGCTCCATAAATGTACATAAAGTGGGTGCTTTCTTGTAATGATGACTATCCGTTTCCAAATAACATTGTGTTTTGTTCATAGAGCTGTTTCCTCTTCACCTGTTGGATTCATACTCAGCCTGAACAACTGTCCCATTGGAGAACATAGAGCATATCATTGTAGCCTGAGTTTCCATCAAGGAGTCAATCAAAATAGAGTTGTAGGATTGTTAATTAAATTCACGACTTAAACATAAAATAATATATAGTGCTCCTTGACTTACAATAGAGTTACTTCACAATACACCCATTGTTAAGTCAAAAATACATTTGATATCCTAATAAACAGATTCTAAAGTTGAAAAATTGTAAGCCAAACCATCCTAAGCCTGGAACTGTCTGTATTTCATTGTCTATTATCACTGTTGTAGTGATGGAAACCAGAAAAGGAGAGATGGGAAGTGATTGTTAACACTGTTCTTTAGAAATAAAAGTAGAGGGCAGTATACCAAAGAGGCTTGCATTTTCTATTTAAAAAGTACATGGAAGTTAAAAAAAATTAAAACAATTTTAAAAAGTACATGGAGAACTGTAGACAAAAGAACTTTTGTTATCTATGTCTTAGAAGCTTTATAACTTGGTTCTTCAAAAAGGCTTCTTAAACTGAATTTACTTCAATAGGGACCAGATTTTCACATTTAACAATGAATAAAAGATTTATTGTGCTTTATATTGAAAAATAAAACTAAAATTTATAAGCATATATTTATTAAACCAATAATTAAGTTATTAAATGAAATATGGTTATGCTTGCAACTATTTGCTAATACTAGGAAGAAATACAGTGTAAATCAAGGTCTCTTTTTTTGTGGTTAAATCAGATAAAATAATTTGGCTCTGTCTCCAAATAAAGTCACATTAAGGGTTAGAGCTTCAACATATGAATCTGGAGGGACACAGTTCAGTCCATAGCAACATGTTTGCTTATATCACAGCCTGATCACTTCCTTCCTGTTTGAACTTGGATAAATTATAAGCATCTCTAAGCCTCAATTTGATAACCTATGAAATGTGGATAATTGTACTACTCAATGGATAGAATTTTGACATGGACTAAAAGAAATATTGCATTTTAAGAACTCAGCATAATATTTAGCACAGAATAAGTGCAAAATAAATATTTGTTTTTGTTATTAGTTCCTATTGATTTCCCAGTACTGATTAAACATGAAAAGTGAAAAGTCCTTATTCCTTTTCTTCACAGTAATAACAAATGGCAAAGCTGAGGATTGTGGAATGGGGGTAGAGTGGGAAGCAGTATCTACTCAGAAAAGAGAAAAGTAGGCTGAGAGCCTGAGATTTTGAGCAGTAGTAAGAACATCTCTCTCCAAGGAACCTTGATCTTGGTGTTTAGTCACCCAAAGACCCATCACTCTGTCTTTCTCAATAGACTCAAGGCTCATGGAGAAAAATAGTCAAGTTTTATAAACTTTTGTAATCCTGACATTATCTGACATTGTACTTTGCCTATACTTGATACTCAATATGTTTTTATAGAGTTTATATGGCATTTAATGATTTAGTTGTATTTTATTTAATGTGATTAGCCCAGCTCTTTGCCTACCCAGTATTTCTGAGGTCCAGCCTCTATGGAGGCTCAGATCTCCAGACCATTCTGAAGCAAACATGCTTGTGGGGGTCCTAAAGTAACACAACTGTGTTAGTTTAACTCAGATGACAGTTCTTCAATTACTTAAGAGAAATGTTGAGATTAGTTTGATATTTTATTGTGAACAGAAAAGCAAAATTAATAAATAAATATCCGACTCTCCTTGAAGTCATTCCCTTTTTAGCCTTACTTTAAGTTTTAAAATATTAATTGAAATTTGTGTGTTTTAGTGGGTTTTCTCTTTAGTGGGTTTTTCTCATTAGGCAATTTTGCTCATCATTGTCATTCTGTGGTTTCTAGATTATTTTTGTTTTTCTCCAAGATATTATACTAGGTTGCACCCTTATTTAGTTTTCTTCTTCTTTTTTTCTTTTCCAGAAGTATAGAAATTAAGGATGGAAAAGGCACATGCTCATCATCAAGTCCCCCTCTTCCATGGTTGGGTAGTCCTCTGTAATAGAGCAATTTTTCCAGCTTAGCTGAAAATGGTTCAAGCTATGGGGTTTCCACCGCTTCCTCTGAATGACTATTCCACAGACTGACAGATCTCATTACGTGGTCATTTTCTCCCTATGCTCTGCCTACATTTTTCTTTGCTCAATTTAAGCCTGTTTCTCTTAGTTATACATCTTTGGATAACTCAAAGACATTCCTCTCCCCTTCTTACTCCATATTTTCCTCAAATATTTGCAGATGGTTATTATTTCTCCTTAGTCATTATTTGGCCCAGTCATTTGAATTAAGTCTTTCATCTTTTCCTGTTATCCAGTGCCTCTAGCTTTTTCAATCTTTTGGTATTTATGCTCAGAACTTGTCATTTTTAAAAAAATATTCTGACTGTGTTAGAATGAGAAGATCCAAATCTCAGCATGAGACTGTTCTCTCATAAACTTCAAGGTAATATCCACACACATTGCAGGACATAAACAATTCAGGACCTCAGTTGTCTTTAGCTTCAATTGCTACAATAAGGGTCCCCAACCTTTTTGGCATCATGGATCAGTTTCATGCAAGACAATTTTTCCATGGACCTGGCAGGCAGCAGTGGGGTGTCACGGGTGAAGTGGTGGGGTGGTACAGAGCTCAGGCGGTGATGCATGGTCTGTTTCCTAACAGAGCACAAACAGGAACAGGGATATAGCCCAGGGGTTGAGGACCACAGCTTAAGCAATGGTGCTTCTTCCTAGTTCAAATTCTCCTGGTTCAAGTCCTGTCTCTTCCACGAAACCTCATTCACAGCACTCACCACTATTAGGGAAAGGACCAATGCTGCTTTGTCTGAGGGAAAAGGAGCACTTCTGCTATAGAACATTCAGAAACTTCCTGAAAGAGGCACCGTTCTACTGAAAGAAGAATACAATTTGTCAAAAAATAAATTTTAATTAGAAAAGACTATTCCCTCAAATTTCTTTGAAAACTGATTTACTTTCCCTGCATGCCCTGAGATCTCCAGGTTCATTTCTGTAAGGATGTTGGAAGTATCTTTTGAACATGATGTTCTAAGAAATAAATGATTTCTTTAGAATTGCTATATATTTGTTACTTTATTAGCAACATAAATAAAGATGGCATAAAATATATTGTAAATATCACAGCTTGAAGTCCTGGATACCACAAATTCCCTGAGTTTCTCCCTTCTTGATCTTCTTTCTGGGTGGTAATTGAATGAGTCACATGTCCTTTTCTCATATCTAACTCATTTTCCCTTTTGTGAATGACAATTACTGTAAAATTTAATTGCTCTTCCTTACTTTTTCTTTTATTCATATTGCTACTTACTCATGATATTTTACAGTGCCAAATGAAGCTACTAGGGTAAGATAGTAACAATATTTGCTTTTTCACTGGTCTTGGAAATGATGAAAACATAAGATAGATGCTTGATGTCTTCAGTATAGACCTGTAATGTCTTCAATATAAACCTGTTGGGATACTAGAATAAGGCCAAATAATAGAATATAAATACATGGGGTTTGGAGCCAGATGTACCTAGGGTAGACATTTAACTCTGCCTCGCTGCATAACCTAAAGCAAGCACTTTAATCCCTATGAACCCATTTTATCATATTCTTTTTCAATTATTTTTCTCTCCCTCTTAATTTGGAAGTATAAAAAGGCATCTACTTTTTTACTAGTGATGACTTTCTTTTTTTATTTTTTATTTTTTTATTTCAGCATATTATGGGGGTACAAATGTTTAGGTTATGTGTGTTGCCTTTCCCCACCTTCCCCTCCAGAGTCAGAGCTTCAAGCATGTTAGTGATGACTTTCTTATCTCTAAAATCTTATCTATAACACCTCTATAAAATGTATCAAAATTAAATTATATTATGATCTGCACCCATTATATTTACTTGGCCAAATCTGTCCACCATCCAGACACAAACCAGATCTTTAGGATAGTTATACTTTCCAAATCAATTCTTCACTTGCTTTCCAACTCTTAGGTTTGCTGAAATAGTTTTGTATTTTTTTCCTTGTTAATATATTTTTCCCCCACAGAATGTCTATGATATGAATTCTCACTTTTTACTTATATTATAATTTTCAATTACATTAAAACAATTTCTTCAGAATTCACTGTAAATATTACCAAATTAATTTCTCAAAATCATCTATAAACATTATTTTTATCTATAAATTTTGTACATAATTTTCTTGATTAACCAGACTACTTTCTCAAGTAATTACTCCAGCCAGAGTACATGGAGAGAGAGGGTGTATAATTTCTGAATCTTTGTAAGATCTGAAAATGAAGGCTGTATTGAGGAGATATAAGAATATAAGAATCTTCTACGATAGCATATTTTACTCATTAGTCAATAAACCCTGTAGCTCTCTCTTATTTTCCATTGTTGCAGATAAGAAATTTGATACTACATATGTGGCTGCCCCAATGTGAATGATCAAAGGGAAAGTAAGGGGGAAGCCACAGTGTCTTTTATGACCTACACCAGTGCTTAATACTGGGGATCAGGATCAGTGGGCACCATCTTGGAGGCTGTATAACACAGTAGTTTTCCTTTTTGTTGAATTGAGACTTTTATTTAAATAATTATGGATTTATATGTAATTGTAAGTGACAATACAGAGAGATCCAGTGCACACTTTGCCCAGTTTCCCCCAGTGGTAACATTTTGCAAAACCATAGTAAAATATTCCAATCAGAAGATTGACATTGATATAATACATTAATTTTATTTCACTTTCCCAGTTTTAGTCCTATTCATTTGTGTGTGCATGTGTTTGTATCTATTAATATGTGTATATATCAAATTCTATATTGTTATATCATATGTGTTGGTTCATGTATCCAACACCTCTGTCAAGATACTAAGCAGCTCCAACATGACACCCTCCTCCCATTTGCCTTTTTATAACCACACTCTACTCCTCTTGCACCATGTCTCACCCTCTCCTCAACCCTAACTTCTGGTCATCACTATTCTGTCCTCCATTTCTGCAGGTGAGTGGTTAAACGAAATGTAGTGCACATATATCAAGAAACACTACTCTTTGATTTAAAAAAAAACAATGGATATTGATACACGCAACTTGGGTGACTCGCTAGGGAATTACTCTGATTGAAAAACAATCAAGGTTTTTCTTTTATTCTCTCTTTCTCTCTCTCTTTCTTTTCACTTCTGTCAGAAGAATTTCCTTTAGCCAATATTTAAGGGTAGGTTTTCTAGTGTCAAATTCTTTTAGCTTTCCTTTATTTGAGAATGTTTTTATTTCCCTTTTAGTCTTGAATAATAATTTCTCCAGAGACAGAATTCACAGCTGACAGTTCTTCTTCCAGCACTTGAAACATAACTATGTCACATGCTCATGGCCTCCGTGATTTCCAAAGAGAAATCTATCATTATTCAGAGTGTGACTCCTTTATAAGGTAATGTGTTATTATTTCTGTCTGGTTGCTTCCAAGATTTTTCTTTTTGTCTTCAGTTTTTAAAAGTTTATGATGTGTCTTGGTGTAGATTTCATTGAGTTTATTCTTCTTGGAGGTTTTCTTAGCTTCTTGTATCTATAGGTCTATGTCTTTCATAAAATGTGAAAATTTTTATAGGCATTATTTCCTCTAATACTAATTTCCTCTAATTCATAATTTCCTCTAATTCAGTTTCACTTTCTCTTTTCTCTCCTTCTGAGATACCAATGATATAAATGTTGATTTTTGTTCTTATTCCGCAGGCCCCTTAGAACCTTTGTGGTGTTATTTTGGTTTACTTAGTGATTCTGGGGAAACAGTTGTTCCCTGCTGGTGTTGTCCAGGGTGAAGAAAGAGTTTGCCAAGAGGAGGCAAACACAAGGGTGTCTCTCATGAGAGGAGGGCTGACACTTCCCAGTTGTCCTGTTATCTCTGGGCAAGGGAGGAATTCTTGGGCCCCTGAGACAAACAATTTCCCAGACAGGGCTGGGTCTCTTTTGCCAGTTTCTATAGACTGGCCTGGTATCAACCGGTGGAAAACAGAAGACTCAGGCTCTGCAAAAAAGGAGAAGCTTCCTTAGGTTGCTTATTTTTGGCAGGGCTCCCAACCCATTCCCCTTTCAATGGGGTCTGGCTCATCTGGTGTTGTTAGAGGGACTCCTGTTCAATCTGGGGAAGAGGTGAGCCTACCTCAGCTGCCTTCTCTTGCTAAGTTGGAGATCAGGAAACATTAACAGGTGACCTTCCTCTACTGAGTGGGGTATGAGTGACATGCTGCTACTGTGCCACTTCTTTAGTTCTGGGCACCCAAATTGGCCTTTTCATCTTCTAGAGCTCTCTTTTCTTTCGTCTTTCACCATTCTCAGAGTTAACAGTTGTAGTTATGAAAAAGAATAAGGGAAAAATGGATCTGTGCCATCTAGTACTGTATCTTTTAAATCTTCAGCTTAGGTAGTACACTTTCTCCTATTCACGTATTCCTTTCTTCATTCATTCATTTAGCACCTGCTGTGGGTTTGGCACCATTAGTTATTGGTGATGATGAAGTGCAAGATTGCTGTTCTCATAGAGTTTACATTCTAATATTTCTTTGGTTATCACTTTTAACTCATCTATTTCTTTTCCTTTATATTTCTTATGTTTTCACTTAGGATTTTCCTTTCTTTGTACTTTGTGTTGTGTATTTTAAATTACACAACTAATTTTTATTGGAAGTCAACATATTTTTAATTTCTCTAATTTTTAAGTTTTGACTTTTTCATTTTTGGTCCAAAAACACTTTTACAAAAAATGTCAGCATATTATGGGGATACAAATGTTAAGGTTACGTATATTGCCCTTGACTCCCCTCCCCTCTCGGGTCAGAGCTTCAAGCATGTCCATCCCCCAGATGGTGCACATTTCACTCATTGTGTATGTATATACCCATCTCCTCCTCCCCCTCCCACCTGCCCAACACCTGACCAAGAACTCTTTGTGTGTCTGTATATGTGGGTTCTAATTTATCTCCTTCATAAGACTTTAATTAGAATGTCCTATTTCTGCCATTAGTTCTGCTTCCACTGTCCTGATTATTTGATGCTATCATCTTCCCATAAGCAGTTATGTCCCCTTAAGTAGATCTATTACCTTTTCTTGTCAGTATTTTGTAGGGGGAGTGAATCATGGCATAAGGAGTTTTTTCCTCTAGGTAATTGGTGGGGCTATGTCTGACAAATTGAAACTTCTCTGCTGGAGCATGTCAGAGGGAAGCTTTTTCTGTTTGGGTGAAATGGGAGCAGCTTGAAATTTCTTTCTGGGGAGGTGAGATTAAGGAAGAGCTGCATGCAGCAAGCTGTGTTTCTTCCCCACTCCAATAGATTGACATTAGTCCAATAGATAGATACCCCACATGATTCCTGCCACAGGATACTTGGAATCAGTATGTTGTCTTTTCAGAGAAGCAGCCCTCTTTCCAAGTCACTGGGCTCTCAGTAAGGCCCCATTCATGCACCTCATTCATGAGGATATCAGGTGTGACACACATCTCAATCCCTTTCAGCCATAATTATTTCTCTGATTGTGTCCTCCAACAGGAACTTATCAGGGACAGTCCTATCTAGCTTAATCTGCCTCTGCTGATTGCACAAAGGGGAGAGACAAGAACTGGAGAATCTGTAGGAGATGGCTGAATTCACTCTAGAATGGACAGAGTTACTAGCAGAAAAAAAGAAAGTTACAAAAAGAGAGAAGAAATGAAGGAGCATGAATGTCTGTGGACAAGATTTAGAGATTTGTGCTTAGGGTGTGGGAAGAGGAGAGAATTGGGAAACAATTTATAAGCATAGGGATCACTGAGACCAAAAGAGGTGAAAAGGGAGATATAAGACTTGACTTGAGATATGAATAGAACCTTTTTCCATCCTGGAATTTCCTTGAGTCACAGTAGTATATATTTAATCTTTAAAAAATCATGTCATAACCCAACAGGGTCAATGTTTCTCTGAATATAACACTTGGTCAAGATAAGGCCATTTAGTGGCTAGATTTTATGTGAGTTAGAAGACAGATCATAAATCATAGGGTAAACGTCACAGATTTTGGAGCCAAGCAGTGATTACTTAAAAACCTGGCTTAACCAATTACTTGCTGGATAAATACAAGCATATTTAACCTCTCTACACTAATTTTCTTATCTGATAAATGAAGATAACACTATGGTAGTATGGTATCTATTTGTGGTTTTAGAATAAATTCTAAAGTCCAAAACATACTTTATAAAAATTTTCATATTTTGGTTGGCTACTGTTTACTATCTCCTCTCATTGCACACAACAGCTCAAGGAAACCAGGACTCATTTAAGTTCCTTGAATATGCTATAATCTTTCTTGCAGCTTAACATCTTTGCAAAGGCTATTCCAACAGCATATCAATCACCCTTCTCCTCTCTTTTCTCCTGTGTAACTTCTGCTCATCCTTCTGGTCTCAGCTTAAACATAATTTCTGACTTTATGTCCCTCAGTCTAGTTCTCCATCTGTTCTCTGTTTCTTTACTATAGTAAGGAAATAGTGTCTGTTTCTTCATTACAACAGCCAACATATTTTCTTGTTATTATCCACCTGTTACCTGTTTGGGTTCTGTGTTCCCCACAGGTTAAGGACTGCCCAAGTCTTGCCATTATAGCCTCAGTATTTGACAGAATACCTGTCATATATTAAGTAGTCAATAAATATTTGTTAAATGTATGAATGAATGAACAAATGATGCAGTGCCTGAAATGACATAAAGTGTCCAACAAATGGTTTCATTATAGGATCCTTTCAGCTTCATAATTTACATGATTATTACAGCCATAAAAATGGCCACAAAAAGAGAATTCTAGAGTTCTCTTAATTTCAATACATCCTTTGTTATAGACTTTCAAATCTATAAAGTAAAATAAAAAACACAGTATTTTCCATTTAACACACATAATAACCTGCATATCATGTAGAGAGTGAGCAGCCCTTTTCTTAAAATTTATTCCATGTGTCATATCAACGGTAAGTCACACACCGATATATTCTAATAGACTTAAAAGAAAACCTAGCAGTTACTTCTAAACACCATGAAATTGATAATGTGGAGAGAAAAGCACTGGTTGTCATACTTGAAATCCCGGGAGTCAATCAGATTTGTTGTTACCATATAATTTTTCCTTCACAATCCTTCCTGTCTACAGAGCCCACACATATTTAAAAAAGAAGAGAGAGAGAGATTTCTCTTTTGTAACAGTGTACAAAATAACCATAGAAAATTCTTCTGTTCCCCACAAACCAGAACTAAGGTAGCTAAGTCACATTTATCAGACTACTGGGTGAGTTGCCAGCAGTCAAAATACTTTCCAACTACTTAGCTCAAGGGGCAAGGTTCAAGAGCCCACCAGCTTCTCTTGAGATGTTGGGAAAATAATGGATGAGGACAATTCCTGTCATGGTTACTTTTGTTCCAGCTCAGTATTCTTACTGCCGAATTAGGAAAAAGATTGAACAGCTCTTCTGAAATCTAGTGTGAAGAACATTATTCCCTCAGGGCTATAAATCTTTGAATAATGTCCCAGCCAAAAAGATGGGTCTGGACATGCCAGACAAATTTAAATTGAGACAATCTTGCTTAAATGAAAAGAGCCTGGACATATTGTGAGTTAGAAAATAGCTTACACAAGCAAGGGACCCCGTCTTTCATGCAGACAGAGGGATATTGGGCTTATCTCAACTGGGAGATAAGAAACATGAACTACACAGCACATGTAACCAGGCTCTATCTGACATCCAGATGATCCAAAGTTTACTTCAGTCAGGCTACTTGAATCTCAGACTCACAGCATCTTTTATAATTACCATTTTCTTTCTATCTTTCCCACAGTGCAATAAGCCCCGTGATGTCATGGACTGTCTGTGTCTTGCCCACCACAGTAGCCTTGCAGGCTTCTGAGGTCCATGTCCTCATGTGAAGCTCCAATTTCTCATTTTGTTCTTGGTAAGCTTACCAGGTACCCAGGGTACTAGTGCCCATCTCATTCTCTCATTTAACAATAGTTTTTTCAGTCCACAGTGGTTACCAAAGAAAAGCTTCAAATTTCCCTATTAAGTTCAAGTACAGACCATCCCTCCAAATGGTGGGCGTGAAATGTGCTCCCCTGTAGTGGAGACATGAACCACAACTTGGTACTATTTTTAATCTCTTGCAAAGGAGAGATTACAACCATGCTGCTTAAGAATTGAATTTTATTTGTGAAACGTTCTTTTAGGGACCATCTCTCTTTCATTTTAAAGTGATGTTTTTAAGGTGCTTGGATATTTTACTGTTAATAGACATGAGTGTTATTTTAAAATAATATGTTCTTCAGACAATGCCAAATGTGGGAACTTCTGTGGGGGATATAGTAGGAACTCTCCTATACAAGTGGATTGCATGTAGACCATTCTAGTGAGAAGAACTAACTTAAAGCAAGCATAGGTTCACCAAAGGGCCCAGATATACACTGTAGAAAAATTTTCACACAAAAACATATGATATTCACCATACCATGCACTTACACACACATATACAAAATCAGTATAACTAATCTAAGAATACAAGTACATAAAGCATAAACCAAAAACACTTTGGAATGAGATCCCATGGAAGAGCAAGAATAACAGAAGTGGGGAATCAGAATAAATGTGAATTTAAAAAAATAAACAAAATGAGAAATAAGATGAATCTTCCATGAACCGACAGAGACAATATACCATGAAGTGAGAAATAGTATGAACTCAACCTAAATTCCTCTCCCTACCTTAATAATACATATATACATACATGAAACACATACATATATAACTATATACATGCAATAACTCTGATAATCTCTCACTGCTTTGAACTTCCTAAAGATAGCTACAAGTTTCAGACACTGTTGTGGAAACCAAAGGCACAGTCTAACAGGGGTGGGTGAAGGCAGTAGCTCAAGAAAAAGTGACTAATAAAGGTAGCTTAAAATTGATTTTCTAATCTTTCCTTAGTTATTTCCTCCCTCTATTACATTAAATAGATTATTACATTCTCTAGGTATCATTATTCTCATCTATAAAAATAAGCATATTAATACCCGTTTCATGGGCAAGTATTACTGAACTAACATATTTGTGAAGGGGTTAATGCAAAGTTAGATTCAAGGTAGGCATCCAAATAATATCAGTGTTCTTTCTTCTTTTTCCATCTCTTTCTATCCTTTTTATTGCTTTCTTTTCCTACTCAAAGTGAGAAGCTGGACTTTTTTTCAAGTTGAAATAATAATGATCTACTTTGGAACAGCCCCATATTTCCATTCCTTGTGCTTCATATGCATCATTTGATAAATGAGACATAACTATCCTAATGATCCTGAAATTTGATGCTAATATTATCTTTTTCCAGATTAAAAGGCCGAGGCTCAGAAAGACTAAGTAATTCAGCCAAGTCTATACAGGTATAAACTAGATGAATATAACCACACCTTCCCAAACCTCAGAGAGAAATAAAAGTATTTGAGCACTTAATTCTTTTGAGGAATCATCCTCAAACTTAGCTAAAGTTTGGCTAACAGAATGCCATGAGATGGATGCAGTGCTACACTGAGCTTTTTTACCTACTTTTGAGTGGGCCAAAAGTGACCACAAATAAAAAGGCATAGGATGGGGGAGATAAAAGGAAGGAAAGAAATTAACACACTTTTCCATAATTATGTAAAATATCAACTCAATTTTGAGAAATTGTGGGGCAGTTATGAAAATATTCCTACTCTTCATGGGTTTAGACTGTACAATATCTGAGAATAGATATTTATTTTGGGGAGTTGTGCATATGTTTTGTTCAATAGCTAATCACTGGCCAGTGAAGGGAAGAAACAGTCTTGTCTGAGTCCCACACTGGTGGAGAGATCTTAAAAAGAGCACTGTGATAGAAGCGTCCTTACTCTCCCTGAGCTAGGTTGTAGAATTCTAGCAACAAAGTTCTCACTCCCTCCAGACTATTTTGTGAAATCTGGAGTGTGACAATCATCACTGTCTAGCTGAATCTTCCAGATGATTATTTTAGAGCTGTAATTCTCAGCTCTGGCTGCACATTGGAGTCCACTGGGAACTTTAAAACATGCTTTATGTCTAGGTTCTATCCTCCAAACAGTCTGAGTCAATGGTCTGCATATCAGCATTTTAAATGCTCCACTGGTGATTCTAACATGCTGTCCAGTTTGAGGACCAAACTACCTTAAGCCTCTTGTGCCTGTACAGCCTTGTCTGATGGCACTCTGGAAAAGAGGAAGGATCAGGGCAGTAGACTGCATCTTGCTTAACATGACTCTCTCCAGGTGAGAAGCAGCAACAGTCTAATGAGTGAACAGTGCCTAAGAGGGAGTTCTAGGTGGTGACCTGAATCGGGGAGAGTAACAAGGGTCCTTGGCCAGAAGTGGAAGCAGTTTTGAGGACAGGAGACTGAGAAGCAATAGGCAAGTAGAAATAAGTCAGATCCATTTTCAAAGAATTAAATCTAAAATTTCTACTTATTTTAATACACATCAGATGGAAGCTGAGGTTATAGCGACAAAATCAGGATTCAGTCTCAAAACCTGTGTTCATTCCACCAGGCCACAGTCTTTTTCTATGAATCTTGTGCCCTAAATCTCAAATATAGACATTTTAAGCCCAGTGGTCAAGCAGATAAGCTCATTTCCTTGCACCCTCTGAGATTTTTCATGCCTCTGAGCTCATTCCATATTCTCTTAGTTAATACTCCTCATTTCCATCCCATTCATCAAGGTCCAAATCAAGCCCAACTTCCCTCTGAGATCGTCCCCAAAATAGCCTAGTCACATTCATTGCTCCCATTCCAGAAGTCATATAACACTTCTCTAATCGGCATCATGCAGACAATTATTACTTGATGTCTTAATGTGCACAAATTCTATTCCACTTGGATTTTAAGTTTCCTGTGAGTAGCAGACATTCCGTTTTACTTCTTTTGTGGTTCTTACATTACTTGGCACAGTGCCAGGTACATAGTGGGTAATCCTGAAATATATGATCAAGTGATGGATTACTGATATTAATTATCCTCAATATTTTTGAGGAAAGAATATAAAAAGCAAGGAAGACAGATTCTAAGGAGGGAATATGACAAAGAAAAAAATATTATGTTAAACCTGATAAATGAAACTTTTTATTGAGAGTTGCATCCTTTCAGTGTACTCATGTTTAAAAATATGTAATCAGATTATAAGCACAAGACACCCGCCCCCAACTTAACATTTAGACACGACATCATTCTTTCCTATGACTCAGATTATTTGACCATTCAACTATCCAAGACTGTTTATTCCAGAGTTTTCTTTTCCTTTTTAACCATATCCTTGATCTTCCCCCTTGTTTGAAATCTGTGGCTTTGATATATTCTCTTCATTACTGGAAATTCTAACTCTAAATTTCCCACTGCAAATCTGGAGTTTGAAAGAGAACTTCTGGGGCATTGAGATAATTTTTCCCTGTTTTCTAAGAGCCAAGTTTCTTCTCCCATATTTTCCCCAATGCTACAGCCAATTATGACCTGAATACCTCAATGAATTCCAAGGAAAAATGCCACTTTGCTTCACTGACCTCATCCTTGGGACTGTCTTGCACAAAGGCCACTTGAACATTTGTTTTTCTCCTTTTGAGAAAATTGTGCCATTAAACCTTTTAAAATAATTTGTTATTCCTCCAATTCCTTTTAGTTACAATGTCAAAAAGTATTTTTTAAATAATATTATCCTTCCTAAATTTCACCAGTCCCTTTCTTTGTATTTAGGAGAACTGAGAAGAGTAACTTCACTAATACAATGGAGAATGTGTGGATTCAAGGATTCCACAATGGATTAATAAAAGATTGGTCATAGTTTACCTACATGGGTACTGGGGAGGGAAGTTATCACAGATCATTGCTTATCAATTTTGATGTGCATCCAAATGACCTATGGATCTCTTTCAAAAATCTGTGTGTCTGGCTCATCCCCCTTCCTTTTTAAGAAACACTGCACTCCATCAGGTAACAATTTATCCTTTTTATGAGAACAGATGGGTTCAATAAACTGTGACAATTTTTCTTAACTCTTCCAGATCTCTGTGCCCCTTTTGCTGAAAATAAACTAGATGCTACAACAAGGGAGAACGTGTAATGTTTGCAGAGTTCCCATTAAGTTCTAGCTCAATTTGAAATTATGAATGCTCATTGTTTTAGGTTTCTTTTAGAAAACAGAAAAACAAGCTCCTCAAAGTGAAGAATGAAATAAGAGAATAATGATATAATAGTCTCATTATTTCTGGATATACATATTAATACAAGCATATAGACCTCTCCAACACTCCAAGAACATTTTTTCAATTTCCCATTGCTTTCCCTCAACCAACAGAGTTTGGTTGTTTACTGCAAGCAAAACTTGTCTAGATGCACCTGCTTACCAGGGAAGCCAGGTCTGCTCAGGGTTTAGGGCTATATTCACTTGTATCAGGAGTCTGGAAAGATGCAGATATCATTTGTTTATTACTTAATACTTTGTTTAATTGTGCAAAAAGAAACAACAAACCCATTTGGCTTATCCTCTGTAATGTCCCCAAACTTGTGTTTTAATGGAGTTAGAAGATTCAGCATAAGAGCTAGACCAAAGATCTTATTTAGATTCTACAACAGTAGATCTAGGGTGTGGCCAGGATGTCTGAATATTTAAAAGCTCCACAGGTGATTTTGATATGTACCAAAGGTTGCCTAAAATCCCTTAAGGAAGTTATCAAAGGTGTTCTGTCTTGTTTTTTTGTCCAGGGCTATGTGATGATGAAGCATGCAGAGAGGACTGCTACTCTCCAGACTGCATTCCTTCATTTCATCATCATTTTTGAGGCTCTCCTAAGTGCCGGAATTACACTAAGTGCTGGGAGCATCCACAGCCCTTGCCCTGTAAGAGTCTACAGTGTAGTATCTTTCTCTTGGATGGCACTAATGAAAAAAGAGGTATGCATTTCTACATACTCCTAGGTTTAAGTCTGGGCTCTGCTACTTAGTAACAAGTCATTGAACTTCTGGGACCTTGGTTTCTTCATCAATAAACAAAGGATAATAAGACCTTCACACATTGTTACAAGTATTAAGTGTGATCCTGTACATAAATATAACCTGCATGTATAAATATAAAGTATTATTTCTATTGACTCTCATGTAGATTCATTTCTTTACCTTCTTTTTGATTTTGATTATCTTTTCCATTTAGTCATTTTACCAATTTGAACTCCATCTTTGACTCACAATGCAGACTACAGAAAATGAATTATTATTTGGACCTAGTTTCTTTATCTTGCTAAAGTGGGTATCAGATTCCAGATATGCTATAATAATAATATTTTTAATGGAAAGAAGTTCTTAGATAGCAATATCATTTGATGTCATTATGATTCTATCATGAATCTATCATTGTGATCCCAGAAACTTACTTTTGTCTACGTTAGTCATGGCTTTGGAAATGTCCTCCTTGATTTAGACTGTGTTCAACTCAGGGATAGCCAGTTTTGTTAGCTTCCCATCTTATACAAGTCACTCATCTCATATGCATGGTCTCCTTGGTTTTGTGCTGCAGAGCTCCCAGAAAGATGAGGAGGAAATTAGGATGCTATTTAGACATAGATGTTATTTTCTACAAATCCAAGGGAATACAAATATAGAGTTCAGAAAGATGAGGATGAGAGAGAAGATAGGTAGTTAATTTTGCCATGCTTACCTTCGTCTAAGATCCCATTCACTTTATATGTCTTCTACAGCAATTGGCACTTTCTAACTTATATTTAAGCTATGCATTGCATTGGTTTTCTATTGCCACTATAACCAAATTACCACAAACTTCATGGCTTAAAGCAACACAATTTTTTTTAGCTAACAGTTGTGAAAGTCAGAAATGTAACATGGGTCTCACTTGGCTAAGATCAACGTGTTAGCAGGGCTGAGTTCTTTTTATAGGCTCCAGGAGACAGTTCATTCCCTTGCCTCTTCCAGTTTCTAGGCACCCACATTCCTTGGCTCAGGGCTCCTTTCATCTTCAAAGCCAGCAACATTGTATCTCTCTGACCATTTACATCTTTCTCTGTCTATAAATAAGAAAGCTCCTATGATTTTAGGAATCATGTGATTATGTTGAGCCCACCCAGATAATCCAAGATAATTTTCCTCATCACACGGTCCTTAATCTTAAATCATATCTGCAAAGTAGTTTTTGCCATGTAAAGTCACATATTCACAGGTTCCAGAGATTAAGGCATGGAAATCGCTAGATGGTTATTAATCTGCCTAACACATGTATGTGCATCTTATTTGTTTTACTAGATTGTAGCCTCCTTGGGCCCCAAATCTGTATCCAATCTATTGTATTCTCCACAGACTCTATCCAAGTGTACTGCATATAACAAAGGTTCAGTGGGCATTTGTTGATTGAGTCAGAACTAGAACAATTTCAAAGGTTCATTAGAAAAAATGGCATACTCATGGGATTTCAAGAATCCCTGAAAGAATGACCTTTGAAGCATTTCCAAATACACTGTAAAATTCATAAGTATAAAATTATAAAAATTATTTTTTATCTTTAGCGCTTATACATGACTATAGTTATGTGGCCATATAACATATTCCAGGATGCTCTGATGCTGTTACTTTCCAGCCAGATTCTCTTCTGCCTAATAGGACTTATGCCATAGTGTTTTGCAGTGCTGATAAGCACAAGTCAACAATGAGAAATCAGGTGCCACAGGAAAGACTTAGCATTGCCTATCAGATGTCAGCCATGGACGGGTGAAGGGGAAATTCAACATTACAGGCCTCGCTTGAGTTCATTCCCTGGGCAATTAACTTGCTGATAATTTTCAATATATTTCTATTAGAATTGAATGTGATGTGTTTCTGGTCTCCCTAAAAGAGTGGATTTTAACAAAGATGTCTTATATGGTTTGTATCACATAGAGTTCTGCAAGTTGTGCAAGGCAGCCACAGATTCTGGAATCTATAGCTGGCAAGAGAAACAAATATTTCCGTATTGCATTTAGCAATTGCTATGTATTAAGGCAATTTTGTTTAAAAATTATTAAAGGCTTTGTAGCACAAAGACACTGTTAAATTACACAGAAAGGATTAGATTTAGGAGGTGGGTGTACTGGGGGATATTAGATATGCAAGCACACATGGTCTTGATTGACTCATGAACACACCAGAGCCAAGTGGGAAATGTATGTTTTGTGTGGTTACATATGTTGTAAAGAAAATTGCCCCTGGTTCTTTCCTGTAAGAATGTATGAAGAATGAAGTGAAGGGAAGAGAACAAGATCATGTGGGGAAAGGTGAAGCAAAAACAACAGCAGCATACACAGCAGATGTCTGGCAGAGAGGAGCCAGGGAGGAACAATGCCAAATTCCTTCCGTGGCATGTGAGTGACCGATGAGAGGAGGGATCTTCTGTGCCAAGGCTCAAGAGCACTGGGTGAGTATCTATTCTGTGGACAGTTGCCTTGGAATCCAGGTGCAATTCCCCAACCATCCTGCCTGGTTTGGCTCAGAAGACTGTCCTCCCATGAGGGAAAGTTGTGTACGAGGTGGCTTCTAATCCACCCAATTCCTTCCTTTTCCACAAGAACTCAAGATACCTGAGAAGGGACTGGACAACTCCACTTACCCTGAACTCTTTTCCAAGCCCTTTATCTAGTTTAACTTATATAATACTTACAAGAACACTAAGAGGTGTAGGTTTTAGAGTATTGCCCCATTTTATAGATGAGGAACCTAGGCACAAAGAGGCTAAGTAACTGGCCTGCAGTCATATGGGTAGTTGATATCAGGGCCAGGGTTTGAAATCAGGCAGTCTGGCTCCAGAGTACCTGCTGTTAACCCCTCTCCCTTCATCAACACTCTATGGTCCAATCTCTTTAACCCAATGAGCCTCTTGAAAGCAGGAATTACAGATTTTCATGTTTGTAGTCTTTATAGAACCTGTCAGAACACCTATCTACAAAATAGATGTTTCATTTTATAGTAAATAATTTCCTTAAGATTCCAATATTATTTGTAAGACACAAGAAAAAGCCCTACTCTTCCTAGTTACTGTGGATGTGCTGAAGGGGAAGAAAAAAAGGACAGGGAACAATCTCAGCAACTCCACAGTCAAAGTGGCAGAGAACCAGGGAACTGGTCAGAATGTAGCAGTATTTCTAATAATCTAAGCTCTGGTGACACAGGGCAACCCCCAGTAATACTCTACTATGTTCATGGTTCAGTTCCCCCTCTGTCTTATTCTGTACCTATTTTTTCTTACAAGTCTCCTACCAACTAATAAACCATTCTATTCTATTTCCCTCCATGTCATAACTTCTGCTTGAGAAGTAAATGTGCAGCCTTATGGATTGTGCTGCCTTCAGGCTTCTACCCCTTGATTGTGCCTTCTACCTTCTTTCATTTATCTCTCAAATTCTTTTCCTACTATTGACTTTGACTTTGTGCATCTCTCATTCAAGCTCTAAGTGACAGATCTGAAGGAATTAGTCATGCCATCATTTTGTTCTCCCGCCAGACTCCTTCCTGGTCTTGCCCAGTCTATGGATGGCTGTATTTGGGTTGGACACAAAATATTTGGCTGGAGGATTTGCAGCCAGAGTTGAGGAATAGGGGGTGAGGATGATAGGATATAAAGTGCAGCAATCTATGGATGGAGAAACATCCTGAAGGGAGCTAGGAACATGGCAGGGACTTCAAGGCTTCTCAGCAGGGTATATTATTTGGCTTGTCTAGTAGAGTCATAGTCATGAGAATGGGTGAAGTTACAGCTCCAAAGGTGTTTGAAAATACATGAAAATGTGGTGTTCCCAGTATACAGGATGAGACAATGAGGTAGACTAAAAATAACTTTGCAAACAGTGCTTGAAGTCTTTGACTTTAAAACTGTTGAACATGCTTTGAACGTGTTCAGATGAAGCTCAGATGATTTATCCTTCTTCAAGACTCACTTATGAAGTCAGTCAATCAAACTTTAAAACATAACAAAAGATGAAAACTAAAAGCTTACAAAATATTGTACATATATAGTGGTTACAGTTGCCAAGAGGATATATGGTGGGTTTTTTTCATGTTTTTTATTTTTAAATCACAATCCTAATGATAAACACAATATTCAGTCTTGGCACAATATGAATCAAACTCATTTAAGAATCTTAAAAAATACAGAAATAGTTATAAAGAGCATTCTTTTTTGTCACAATCCTAAATTTGTAACTCCCTTTCAGAATGCCATATGGAAAAGAAACAACATTTTAAATGGGTTTCTGAAGAACTGCAATTGACAAGAATACCAAAAACCTTCACAAAACCACTAAATATTTGGCTAGCATTGAGTCTACTGGAGGTTTTTAAAAGTCTGAAAACAAATTGTTATGTTAAGAGAAAAAGTCTTCAGACCATGGCTGACTTACCAACTGACCATAACTTTCCCCACTGACTATTTAAATCACCCAGTCTTCAGAACTAGCAACTTCCCTAATTAAAGCAGCTTTCCCCCCAATTGCTTTGGCTTCCCTAGAACAAGCATGCACAATGTCTCATCTGGCCAACCATCTAAACCACTTTCCCATATACCAAGGATCCAAAATAATTTCACCAGACACTCTAAAGTGCAATTTAAATTTGCTTATTTCCATCTCACATATCTTCTTAAAAAATGGAGATCAACACAGAATCTATGATATTTTTCCTCAAACATGCATCTTGGCAGATGTCTCAGAAACCTGGAAATGAATATACTGCTGGCTATAGTGCTAAATGAAGCATCTTTCATACTAGCCTTTGGTGTACAATTATGAAATGACTAATAAAGAAAAAGAATATTTGTATTTGGGGTTACAAGGTTGAACCTTTTTGAAAAGACTTCTAGATGTACGAACATAGTGAATTCAAACCAGTGAGCAATTTGGCATTACCATAATAGGAGTATATTGGAATTTCTTGAAGCCATAGCCCCTGTAGAATGTTCAAATGAAACATCTTTACATTTCAAATTCTAAGTCAGCAGTTTCAGTAAAATTGTCTATGTCAAAAGAAAATGTATCAGTGGTAGGTTCATATTCTTATTTCCTTGGACTTTGCAGTGGTGAGAATTATGCTGTTCTCCTTAGAATACAGGCCAAGGCTGAAAAACACTTGTTATAGAATTTCAGATGGTAACAAGTCCAGTCTGGTTTATTCATAACAAGTGCTATGAGAGTTGAAGACATGCCACTTCAACTGAGTGGGGAAAAATGGTGCATCAATAAACATCAATGCTTTTTCTTACTCCAGGCAAAACTCGAGGTCCCAAGCCCCTCTTAGTTGTTTTGTCTCCTCTGCTCAGGAAGGTCCAGGTGGCTCTGCCACAACCTCTTTCTCCCTGTGACCTGCAGGTACTGGAAGCTCCATAGGGAAGACGCCAGGACACTCCAGATGCCAGGAAATGATCTTGGTATCCTCTAAGCCTGACCTCATTTGTCTAGAGCAAAGGAAAGAGTCCTGGAATGTAAAAAGAGAGGAAACAGTTCCCAAAGACCCAGTCTTAAGACAAGAGGGGAGCCAAGATGGCCTACTACAGACATCAATTTTCAGATTGTCCCAGCCAGAAGGTAGAATATTGGACTTAGGAAAGTGGAAAGCAGTTGCAGCTCAGATCTGGATCACAGGGAGAGACAACAGAGAGGTCTGGAGACCCAACTGAGAAAAACTGTGAAGCTGAGAAAGAAGATAGAGAAGAGAAGACAGTGGTGCAATCCAAACCAAGAGAACCTCAGAGCCCAGTGAAAAGGTAAGGAGGGTGGTGCTTCTCTCCTCCACATAGGTACCTTCAGTGAGCATCAGGACATAAAGCATTTTGGAGACACTTCCACCCTCCACAAGCCTGGGCATGGCAGCTAAATAGGAATAGCGAGGTGAACCAGTAATCCACAGGAGTTCGGGTGTTCAAAAGGGACACTTTTCAGGAGAGTTCCATGCGAGATAGAAGTGCTGGCTATCTTACATCTTACACTTCCTCCTCTTCACTCCCTCCAATCTCAGCATTAGAGAGAGTAATTTTAACTCTCAGGTCAGCTGATAGTTGCGGCCCCTGCCCCCCATTGCAACTGCAAGAATACTCTGAACCAAGTAGCATATGAACAGCTGCTTCTCCATGGGGGGTGCACATTCCTGGTGGAGCCTGCCACTGAGAATGGGGCCACTGTAATATGTGAACTTCCTACCAGCAGGTGTTTCATGGGATTGCACATTGGTGGCTTAGACGGGGGCTAGAACCAGTGCCTACCCAGACACGAGAGCAGTGCAAGAAGATGCAGGGGAAAGATCTCAGTCCCAGACACAGATGGTGAGAAAACCTTTGTGGACATATACAACTGGAGAGTGTGGAGGGGCACTGAGGATCAGGGATCTGTGAGTGTGCCCATCCCCTATCCCTGCTGGAGAACTACCATTTTGGGTAGTGATGTGGCACTCAGAGTGAATTAGCATAGCCCTTGGTTCTCATGGCAACCAAATGCCTCTGGCATGCCAGCTGAATGGAAGCAGCAGCCCTTCCCCCAACACATTGCAATAGAGAGTGTAGCTTGAGCCAAGAAACTCGTGAGTAGCTGCTTCTCCCAAGTGGGAGAGGCCCCCATGGACAGATAGGCCTATCTCTCTCCCCTTGGGGTTTTGTGGTGGAACAGAGGTGCACTATTGATGATTCCCTCAACTACCAGTGTCCCATGGAGATGCATGCTAGTGGGTCAGACACATGGACTGAGGGGTAGTTTGAGAGCAAGTCTTGGGTAGTGAGGGAACTCACACAAATTGATCTGATGGAAAAGTGCTGTGGAGTTACTGGGAGTGAATAGGGAGGGTGCCCACCCTTCCATGGAGAGAAACTGCTACTAGACAAGAGCAGAAAGAGCCTGGCCCGAAGCCCTAGCTCTCAAGTGATGAAGCCACTCCCTTGGGAACATCCTACCCAGCTTGGAGAGATTGCCCAGAACTTCATACCAGTTGCTCTCCCTAGTGGCCAGATAAGCAAACTCACAGATCCACTGAGTCCTTACAAAGCATCTCTGGTTCTCCCAATCCAGCCATGATTTGCCTTGCTCCTCTCCTCACCTAACAGGGAATAGAGATCAAGCAAACCCCTGGGAGCTACAGGACCCTTCTAAACCTTGGGGTATTTGTATGCCCTACCTGGGAGACCAGAGCTTACCATGAGCACAAAAGGCCATCTTGACAGCTGGCTCTTCAACACAAACATCAATCAATGACAGGGAGAACAACCCCATAGCTAAACATAGCACCTTCCAACTCAAGCAAACAGGGAGCAGCTGATTTGTACTCATGAGTACCACCTACCATCACTGAGATTAAGCTGGGGGACCTTACTCACTACACACTGTTGGGAAGAGGTAAAGACAGGAAGTCAGAGATAACCTAAGAGGTATACCTAACCTGCTAGAACACCCCATAGGCAAATCAGAACCAGCACTCCTCTCCCAGGCATACTCAGGGATTGATCTTTGGGGACCTGGAGACAGGCCCATAAGCAAGGCCTAGCATCCCTAGGTCTTGACCAAGAGGCCAGATAGGAAGAACCAGCAAAAGAACTCCATAAACATGAATAATCAGAATGAAAGGACACTCCCAAAAGAAAACAAAAACTCCTTACCAATGGATACCAACCAAAATAAAAAGATTGAAATGACAGAAGAATTTCGAATATGGATTGTAAAGAAGCTCAATGAAATACAAGAGAAAATAGAAACCCAACACAAAGAAACCACAAAAACAATACAGGAAATAAATGAAAAAAGGTTACTAAGGAAGTAGAATTTTTTTAAAAAACCAAACAGAATTTCTAGAAATGAAAAAAATTCATTCAAGGAAATACAAAACACAGTGGAAAGACATAAGAATAGGCTAGCTCAGGCAGAACAAAGAATTCCAGAGCTTGAAGACAACACCTTTGAGTTAAACAAGTCAGTCAAAGAGAAAAAACTCAGAAATTAGAGGAACAAACAAAACCTACAAGAAAGATGGGATTACGTAAAGAGGCCTAAGATAATAATTATAGACATTCCTGAGAGTGAAGAAGAATATACACAAGGGTTGAAAACATATTTGAGAGAGTAATTGAGGAAAATTTCTCTGGACTTGCTAGAAATCTAGATAACCAGGTAAAAGGAACTCAAAGGACTCCTGGTAAATTCATGAGGAGGCAGTCACTACAATATTCATCAGAATGGCCAAAGTGAACACAAAAGAGACCCTCCTATGAGCTGTAAGGTAAAAGCAGTAGGTAACTTACAAAGGAAAACGCAGCAGACTAACTGCAGATTTCTCAACTGAGACCTTACAAGCCAGAAGGGACTGGGGACCCATTCTCAGTCTTCTCAAACAGAAAAATGGCCAGCCTAGAAGTCTGTATCCTGCAAAACTAATTTTGTTATATGAGGTAGAAATAAAGACTTCTTAGACAAGCAAAGACTGAGGGAATTTATCAAGATAAGACATGCCTTGCAGGATGTACTGAGAACTGCATTATACACAGATCAGAACAATAGACACCCACCAGTGTAAAATCACCCAAAAGCGAAAGGTCAGAATTCAGATACCACAATAGCTCAAGAAGTGAAAGAAAGTAATAAAGTTCTACTCAAAAGGATGAACAAAAATCTCCACCTATCAATAATTTCAATAAATGTGAATGGCTTGAACTCCCCATTCAAGAGACATAGGCTGGCTAAATGGATAAAAAAAACCAGAAGCTAAGTATCTGCCATGTCCAGGAAACAAATCTAACCTATGAGGACTCATTCAGACTCAAGGTGAAGGGATGGAAAACAATATTTCATGCAAATGGAAGCCGAAAGAAAGCAGGTGTATTCATTATCATATCAGATAACATAGACTTCAAATCAGCAAAAGCAAAGAAAGACAAAGGTGGACATTATACAATGAGAAGGAAACAATTTAAGGAGAAGACAAAACAGTTCTAAATATTTTTGCACCTAACATAGGTGCGCCTGGATTCATAAAGCAAATCCTACTTGATCTAAACAAAATGATAAACAGCAGCATTGTAATAGCTGGGGACTTCAACACCCCACTGACAGAAAGGGACAGATACTCCAAGTAGGACATAAGCAAAGATATCATGGACTTGATCAGAACTCTAGAATAAATGGGCCTCCCAGACATATACAAAACACTGTACCACAAAACCACAGAATATACATTCTTCTCATCAGCTCATGGAACATTCTCCAAAACTGGTCACATCGTATGCCAGACAACATGTCTCAACAAATTAAAAAAAAATTAGAAATTATACTATGTATCTTCTCAAACCACAATGGAATAAAATTAGAAATCAATTCCAACAGAAACACTCAACTCTACACAATGTCATGGAAATTAAACAATGTTCTGCTGAATGATTATTGGGTCAAGGAGGAAATTAAGATTGAAATCAAAAGATTCTTTGACCTAAAGATAAAGGGGACACAAGTCATCAAAATCTGTGGGATTCAGCAAAAGCAGTCATAAGAGGAAAATTTATAGCCTTAAAGGCCTACATCCAAAAGACATAAAGATTACAGATCAACAATCTATTGAATGATCTCAAGGAATTGGAAAAGGAAGAGAAAATCAATCTCAAACTTATCAGAAAGAAAGAAATAACTAAGATCAGAGCAGAAATAAATGAAATTAAGTACAAAGGAATGATACAGAAGATTAATGAAACAAAAAGTTGGTTCTTTGAAAAGATAAACAAAATTTACATGCCTTTTGCTACATTAACCAGAAACAGAAAAGAAAAGACCCAAATAAGTTGAATCAGAAATGAAAAAGGAGAAATTACAAATGATACCATGGAAATACAAAATATCATCTCTGAATAGTATTAAAATCTCTATGTACATAAACTTGAAAAAGTTGAGGAAATGGACAAATTCTTGGAAACACACAACCTCCTAAAGCTCAATAAGGATGAGATAGAACTGAACAGAAAAATATCAAGTAACAAAATTAAAGCAGCAATAGAAAATCCCCCCCCAAAAAAGTCCCAGACCAAACTCTTCCAGCACCCCTTTATGATAAAAACTCTTAACAAAATAGGCATAGATGGAACATACCTCAATATTATAAAACCCATATGTGGCAATCCCACATCCAACATCATACCGAATGGAGAAAAATTGAGAGTATTCCCCCTTAGAACTGGAACCAGAAAAGATTGCCGACTGTTACCACTTCTATTCAATGGAGTACTCAGAGTCCTAGCCAGAGCAATCAAGCAAGAGAAAGAAATCAAGGATATCCAAATGGGGAAAGAAGAAATCAAAGTATTGCTCTTTGCTGACGATATGATCTTATATCTAGAAAACCCCAAAGAGACTTCTGGAATTGATAAATTCAGCAAAGTCTCAGGTTAAAAATCAATGTACACAAATCAGTAGCATTAATATACACTGACAACAGTCAAACTGAAAATCATATCAAAAGCTGAGTATGTTTCACAATAGTGACAAAGAAAATAAAATACCTGGGAATATATTTAAGCAAGGAGATGAAAGTCCTCTACAATGAGAACTACATAACTCTGAAGAAGGAAATTGCAGAGGATGTGAACAAGTGGAAAAACATATCATGCTCATGGATCAGCAGAATCAACCATTGTTAAAATGTCTCTGCTACTCAAAGTGATTTATAGATTCAAGGCAATCCCCATTAAAATACCAATATCCTTTTTTTCATATCTAGAAAAAATAATTCTACGCTTTGTCTGCAACCAAAAAGACCCTAAATAGCCAAAGCAACCTTAAGCAAAAGGACCAAATTAGGAGGCATCGCCTTACCAGACCTCAAGCTCTACTACAAGGCTATAGAAACCAAAACAGCATGGTAATAGCACAAGAAAAGAGACCTAGACCAATGAATCAGAACAGAGAATCTAGATGTAAAACCATCTTCATATTGCCATCTGATCTTTACAAAACACAAACCATACACTGGGAGAAAGAATCCCTATTCAATAAATGGTGCTGGGAAAATTTGATAGCCACATGTAGAAGACTGAAATAGGATCCTCACCTCTCACCACTCACAAAAATTAATTCACAATGAATAACATACTTAAACCTAAGTCATGAAACTACCAGAATTCAGCAAAAAAATGTTGAAAAACTCTTATAGATATCAGTCTAGGCAAAGAATTTATGAAGAAGATCCCAAAGGCAATCACAGTAGCAACAAAAATAAATAAATTGGACATGATTAAATTAAAAAGCTTCTGCACAGTTAAGGAAATGATTAATACAGAGAATAAACAACCTACAGAATAAGAGAAAATATTTGCAGGCTATATAGCCAATAAAGGGCTAACAACCAGAATCTACAAAGAACTCAAGTAAATCAGCAAGAAAACATCAAACAATCCCATTAAAAAGTGGGCAAAAGACTTAAACAGAATCTTTTCAAAAGAAGATAGACTAATGGCTAATAAACATATGAAAAACTGTTCAACATCTCTAATCATCAGGGAAATGGAAATCAAAACTACAATGAGACATCACCTAACTTCAGTGAGAATGGCTTTTATCAAAAAGCCCCAGAACAATAGATGCTGGTATATATGCGGAGAGTAAGGAACACTTATACACTGTTGGTGAGATTGCAAACTAGTTGGGAAACAGTGTACAGATAACTCAAATAACTAAAAGTAGACATACCTTTTGATCCAGCAATCCCTCTACTGGGTATTTATCCAAAGGAAAAGAAGACATTTTATTAAAAAATGACACTTGCCCTCGAATGTTTATAGCAGCATAATTCACAATCATAAAGATGTAGAAACATCCCAAGTGCCCACGAGTGGATTAATAAAATGTGGTATATGTATACCATGGAGTACTATTCATCAATAAAAAAAAATGGTCAACTAATACCTTTTGTAACAACCTGGATGGAAGTGGAGACCATCCTTCTCAGTGAAGTATCACAAGAATGGAAAAACAAACATCACGCATACTCACTATTAAATTGGAACTAATTTATCAACACTCATGTGCACATATAGTGGTAAAATTCAACAGAATTCAAGCAGGTGGGAGGTAGGAGGAGGAGATGGGTAATTCACTCCTAATGGGTACAATTCACACTATCTGGGTGATGGACACACTTACAACTTCTGTCCCAAACTGTACAAAAGAAATTCATGTAACCCAAACATTTGTACCCCTTAATATTCTGAAATAAAAAAGAACATCAATGGAATATTCTGTAAATACTTTGCTATTTTTCAATCCGAGAGCACATGTGTTCATTAGACTTCATTCTAATTTTTGAGAAAGGAACTATTTGTCTTTGGGAATGATGTGAACAAGCCAAATTAATATCTGCTGATCACTCTCACCCTCTGACTTCATGGTGGCTGCCTAAATTTGAGCTGTTGCTCTATTCACGTGTCCATTGATGAAAGCTCAGGCTTGGCAGCTGGTCAGAGAACAGGAAGGCAGCGCCACTGCCAAATCCTGACTCTGCTCAGCTACTTAACCACCAGCCTTGCCTCAGATGGATCCCTGCCCTTTCTGTCTCTTGGGGGTTGGAAGTATCAGGCTCCGTTATCCTGCTGTGTAGTCAACATTTCCAGCATCATCATTTTTGGAAACTTGCTCCATTTTATGTGGTTAAAAATTTTTATAAAGTGAGAACTACATACAAGGTAATGCTGGTGCCTAATAAATAACAGGGCTCCACATGTTTGTGGAAGAGTACATGAAGCTTATGTGATAACTATTACTTTCATTAGCCTAGAGAGGAAAAGAACATACTTCTTGGGGGAGGACATTCCTTTTCCTAGGTCAGTAGTATGAATTCTTGAATAATCATGAATAGCATAAAGACATTTAGTGAATATGTCAAAAGATAGTGAGGAGGACAGCTGGATAGTGGGGTGGAGGTGGTGGGACAAATGAAAATGGGTTGGAGGTTTACAGAAATAAACTTCAACCTATTTCATGGCTACCTTTGTTTCCCCAAACAATCCTTCATATTGGACACTAAGCAAAGATGCCCACAGGAGAAGGGTAAGGGAAGCAATCACTGAATCCCTCTCCATCTGCATTCTTCTCAACTGCATGACAAAGTGTTCTGGAGACATAAATACATCTCTACCCAAGTCTCTAATAGCTGCCAAGGTAGAGTAGTATAATTCACCTGAGTCTGTATTTTGAACCTAGATTACCTGTCAAGGCCTCTTTTCAGCTTTATCAATGCACAGTTTGATAGCTCTTTATCCCTAGAGAATGTCCCTTTTATTTTGCTCATTTTTATTCCTCCTAGCATCCTACTTCTCAGAACCATTATTTCTTTCTGGCAGATGAAAGATAGGCTTGGGAAACTTACATGACTTGGGCTGTTCATCCCAATAAACAAGGATAGGACCAGGAAGCAAGCTTAGAAGTTTTTGGAACACATCTTGTTGTACAAGCCACTAGGCACCAGAAGACGCTCCTCCTCCAAGTTTCTACTTTTTATTTCGTTTGCATTCATCCAAGATATTTCTGTTGTGTGGTCTCGCTGGCCTATGGTTATTCTGAAGTGGAAGGTCCTAAGTCTTGTTGCTATATTTTTTAGCTTGACAGAGGGACTGCTTTAAGAGAGTAAGTTACACTCTGTTATGCAATTGTTGCTGAAGAAGAGACACAGGACTAGAAGCCAGGAATTCTGGGCCACATATAAGCCTAATGACCTGGGTGAAGTCTCGGGTGCCTCAGCTTCTCCAGATGTAATCTCTGCTTCTCCCAACTTCACAGGCATATTATGTGGCTAAATGAAATGAAATTATTTTGACCTACTTGAATTTGATGGGCTCTAAATTCTCTTCCAGATCTGAAATGCTATAGCTCTTTACTGTGGGTGGAGCAGTAGAAAAGGACAGCCAAACCAAGATTTTTAGATGATCTATGGTTTTTATTTCTACCAGTAAACAAGTGATGCCAGTTCTTTAGCTCCTGTCTTATCCTTGTCAATAACAGTCATTCAAAAGTAGGGATTTTATCCCTAGAGATATTAATTAGAATAAAAATCACTGATCTTCTCAATCCAGGTACCAATGTTATAGTTTCCATGAATGGTATGTTCAAGGATATGAAAACAGTATCTTGAGCAATGTCTTACTTTCTGCAGGGAAAATATAGTTGTCTCTGTTTCTCAATGTTAGGTCAGTCCCTGTGTTCACCACCTTCTTCTTTTACGCCCTCTCTCCCAATAAACTTTCTTTGTTCCTCTCTCCTATTGCAAACAGCTCATTAGAGCTCTTTGCACTCAATTTTATCTGACCTATGAGCTCCATGTCTACAGATGGAGACAAATTCTTCAAATTCTTACCAAATAAAATCTGGGTTGCTCAACCAAATTTTTGGATGCCTCTTCCTCTTGGATTAGGGGTCCATTCTAGTTGGAATCAGCTGTGAGAGAGAGTGTATCAGTTGAAGACACAAACATGCGCTTCTACTCAGGGGCCAAAAACATGGCAGGTCTACTTCAGTTTACAATCCTTAAGAAAGGAACTCCTCCAAAAAACTCTATACCTAGGCTTGATTATAGATGGTAAATATTGTGTTTTAAGCACATAGTATATTTGGAGCCAGTAAGTCTTTGTTCATGATCTTAGTTATGCCTCTTACAAACTATGTGAACTTTTTATTAACAGATTACTGTAAAAGAGGGAGAGAATATTCTTAACATCTTCTATCCACTTCACAAAATTGTTGTGAAAGAAATGTTTATAAGTTTGTGAATTTAGACAATGTCAAACATTTATATATTTTTAGAAATTATATGATCTTTTATAATAAAAGAAAATAATATTTATTCTCTTAACCCTTATTTAATTGTTCAAATTAGTCCCCCTCCCCCCCCCATATACATCCAGCCCAGGAAGTCTTCCTCTGATGTCACATCTAAAGGGAACCTCCATTGTGGGTCCTTCTTCATCATACTTTCCAGCACTTACAATACCTAACCTTGTATCTTATATTTATATGTTTACTGGCTTATTTTCTGTTTTTATTTTTAGAATTTGAGATCCCATAAGGCAGGGGCTTTAGCTGCCTTCTTCATTTTTGTATCCTAAATGCATAGTACTTTGGCATATAGTCTGGATGCTCAAAAATATTTGTGGAATGAATGGATGAATCCAATAAATAATAATTGTTGACTTACCTTCCTGCTTCTGATCCTAAAAATACTTCTGGAAGTATTTTTATAGAAATATTAGCATGGGCCAGGTGTGGTGGCTCACGCCAGTAACCCTAGCACTCTGTGAGGCCGAGGCAAGAGGATTGCTCAAGGTCAGGAATTCAAGACCAGCCTGAGCAAGAGCGAGACCTCGTCTCTTCTAAGAATAGAAAGAAATTAGCTGGATAACTAAAAATATATAGAAAAAATTAGCCAGGCATGGTGGCGCATGCCTGTAGTCCCAGCTGCTCTGGAGGCTGAGGCAGAGGATCACTTGAGCCCAGGAGTTTGAGGTTTCTGTGAGCTAGGCTGACACCACAGCACTCTAGCCCAGGCAGCAGAGTGAGACTGTCTCTAAAAAAAGAGAAAGAAATAAAGAAAAGAAATATTAGATTAACATGGACTAAAGCAGTAAACTATTCTACAGTCAACCTAAATACATTTAAAGAAAAAAGGAACCAAATCTCTGTGAAGGTGAAACATCACCTTAAAAATTTGCTTTGGCCTAGATTTCAAGAAATTGCCCCCATGGCTTCAGGTTTTACCACTACTGTTCTAATCCAGTCCGTGGTAAAACTTCACCAGTTCCATTTCCACCTGCAAAATATGTGGTTATTATTTACTCTCCTTTATATCTCATGGTCTGGTGGCAAACAATCATAATTCATGTCCCACATGTAGTGTGTGATATGATCTCCTTTTTCCACCAAAGCAAATGCCCAGAGAGAAATAGCAGTTTTGGGTCAGGGCAAAGGCATTTTCTTTTCTAGTTTTGACAGGCATGTGTACACAGAAGAACATGAAAGAAAAATGAAATCCATGCTATCACACGTAGACTGCTCTAGAAATAAAACAAGGCAAATCCCTGCCTTGAGAACTTGACACTGCCTGACTTGGCTTTTTGCCATTCAGCAAAAAAAACACCAGGTCCCTTAGAATGTTGGTGCTATGAAAATCATTCTTAAATTAACAGGCACACATGTACATATACACACACACACACACATGCAGAAAAAAACTCCATAAGGTGAAATGTGTTCGAGGAACACCTGAATGTGAGTCTTATTCATCCATGATAATTTTTCCTTCTCAATCAACACAGGTATTCATCATATTCCATGAAGTCCATTGACATGTTTCAATATAAGGGAAATACTATTAATAAAATATCTTCCAAAAAGCTTAAATAAGAATGATCTTTTTCCTGTAAAAGGAAAAATAAATACACCTTCATTAGATATAGAAAAGTAGCCCTTTCTATTTCCCTGTCCTACACATCCTTTTGTAGCTCCATTTTCTTTGCCTGTTGAGAGCTATAATTCTGAAGGTCATATAGATTTCATCAAGCAGCTAGGAGTCATCAGTCTGCTTAGCCCCCAAGTGGAATGACATTGCACAAATTTGTGTGATGTGTATTGCCATATTAAATTATTGATCTGACTGTCATTCCTTACACATCATGCAACAACTTGTGAAAGAGAGCTCCAGAACTTTCAGTGCATGATCCAGGGAGTCTGTGTAATGCAGTGACTGGATCTGAAATCTGACCGCATTGTTACTTGACTACTGGGGAGAGTGGAAGAGTGGGAAAGAGTCCAAAAGTACATGGAAGTTTTTTATTGGTTGGATTACAGATCTCCTTGGATTTTTGAATTTGAGAATATCTCAGGAGACCAAGGCTTTTCCATATCTTCTACCCAGATCTAGGACAGGATTCATTATATGATGGGCAATGAGGGTCCTATTTAATATTTCTCAAGGGATTCTTATCTACCAATAGTCCTGTTCTCCTTTGGGCCAGTCTCTTTGATAGTTACAGTATAATATATTGGCTATATAAAGTTATTCATTTAGCACAAATAGTTCCCTGGAGATCCTACTTGCTCACAGGTTCCACCCCTTGGGAAGACAAAGCCAGTGCACCAGCAGGATCGCTCTTTTCAAGATCCAGCCAAGAGTGAATAATACCTCTTGACAAAGTCTGCTTTTCTTGTTATTAGGTCACATTTCATTTCTGGCATGGAGGGTTATTCTAGGGACATTATTCAAAATATTTAACAGAATGGCAAAGGCACATCAATCAAAATGAATGCCTGAACAGACAGAATGGCCAGCCTCCCATCCCAAAGAGAAGCTCAGTGGGTCATACCATGATGGTCAAGTAGACATCATCCTTATCTATTCCTCACAAGCAGCTCAAGCTCTTCTCCTAAACCTCTAAACCCCACCTTAACATTATCATCCTATACTAGAGGATCAGAAATTGCAGACATGTTGTTCAAAAATACTTGATTCCTTTTATCCTTAAAGTTATTCAACATTGAAAATTCAGCTAGCATAAATAACTGGAGTGTTTTAAACCTGATTTCCTCCATCGTTCCCCAAATATTCTAATTAAAGATTGGAATATATGGCATATCTTGAAAAGATATGCTATTTGGGCATCTCTCATACTAATTTCCCTTTATCAGTCATGTAGGTATGGTCTCAGCTTAGTACATGACCTTAATTTGCTGCTCTTCTCGGCTTCTGAGTACCGCTCCTACCTCGAGACTGAGTCATAGTTGAAATTTTCCATCTACATACACTTTAGCATTTATAGATTCATTCCTTCATTATTTATTATCCTTCCTTTCTTCAGTTATGTCAACTGTTCATGTCAGATTGCCACAGTTTGCTGTTTATAATTATAATTTAAAAATGTTTGAAGTCATTGGTTAATTGATTGACTGATTTATTGGTTTATTTATTGTCATTCAGTGTATTAGAACTGAGTTAGACTTTTAAATTAAGACATATTTATTTAACTTTTTTTCTCTGTATCTCTGTTAAAAGTACTCATCCAGGAGGTTATCAGAATGCTTCCAAAACTAAAAAAATTTAAAGGAAGAAATAAAAATAACAAAATATTCATTCTTGCTTCCAAAATGGCTTAAAATTTCTGCCTGGGGAAAAACAATAAAACAAATAAAATAAAATAACTCTACCTCTCTTCTTTTCTGTTTGTGTCTATGTTCCCCTAGTATTTTATTTGTATACTCTTTCTTGTGAGTCAGGGTCACTGATATTTGCCTGACCTTTCTGACAGATATGCAAATATCTGAGGGGCTGAAAGAAGTAGTGAAGTGGATGTATGGACTCCTCTCAGGCACTCCTTCCCCTAGCACCACTGTGGAAAATGGAAGAAATTCTCCTCACCCCAAACATTTGCCTCCAGGTTGCCTTCTATATATGTCTTTTCCTTTAAATCTGGCTCAATGCTGATTTCATCTACATGTAGAAATTTTTGGATGAGGGAAGGGGAGCACCAACCCTTCCCATGCCCTGTTTCCACCTTGTCCCCAGCCAACTTGCAGTGGCCCTGATGGCATTTCAGTGGAAACAGATGTTTCCTCTTTCTCAAATGTTTAGTGATCTAGGTCTTCTGTATGTTGTATCACTCCCCTGGGAAGCCTTTCCCAGCCATCTCAGAGCACTTAACATACAGCATTATAATATAGCATTATAATTGGGCTCTTTCACTAGACATAAACTCTTTGAGATCAGGGTTTATTTTATTGTGTTACTATTTTTTAAATCTGTTTTTCCAGCACCTATTGTCGAGCTTAGCTCATCACAGGTTCTTAGTAAATATTTTCTTGAATGCATGAATAGTTTAATTATTCAATGAGAGAATGGAGTCTGAGTGTTTTTGTTTATTTGTTTGTTTGTTACCAGTTCAGAAAACTCGTGACACATGCTCCTCTTTATACTTTGATTATGGGGAATTTTTCTGTGTCTTGGAGATGGGAAGCAGAGGGACAAGCAGGGTACATATACTAGGTGTCTATCAGCCAGGTGGGACTAGTTTAAAGAATCAAAGAAATGATGAAAAGGAAGTTCACGGAGACTGAGAATATAAAATTTGAACTTGTATGTTCATTGATTGAACCCAGGGACTCTCCCTTATGGGAAAGAGCCAAGAGGGTTTGGAAAAAAGGCAGAGTAAATAATAATTTTTAATTTCCCTTGGACACAAATATAACTGGATAAAATATAAGTGAGTGAAAATCAGGTTAAAACCTTTTCTTCAAGTAATTTAAACCCCTATTTTTTGCAGTTTTATCAGTGGTTACAGAAATTCAAGTTTTCAGTGATGAAAATTAGAAAGAGAATGGTATTGAGGGTCAGCTGAACTGGTATTAATCCCATTTTTGTTGTGAAAAGGTGATTGGATAAAATATTTTATGTCTTTAAGCCACAGTTTTCTCATTTAAAAAATGAGCATGAAAAACAACTGCTTTTTCTATCTTATAAAGATGTTGTGAATTCATATACAAGCAATATATGTAAAAGTTACTTTTGAAAAAACTATGCAAAACATTACAGAAATGTGAAATATAGTATGGCATAAGACTATTATCTTCAAGGTTATTTCAAGTCTAACTGGGCTCTCCTCCTTCAGCTGCAGAGGTAGGGATGAACTTTCTGACTTTTCATCTGGAGAAAAAGGAGTACAAAATTTCCCCATCAAGAAAAATGAAACTCATAGCTGAACAATATAAGGCAACATGTCTATCTTGTCTGATTTCCTATTGCTTTCTTGCAATGTTTCACTGATGGTTATCTCTGAAAATCTCATGATAGTGAATAAATTCATCTGCATGACACTTTCAAGGAGAAAGAGGGAGTAATGCACACAAGCCTCCCCTGGCTAGTGGAGGCTTTAGCCAGCCATTAAAATAGCACACTGAGACATAGCTTCAGTATTTTGATCTAAGTTGTCAGCCCCTGGATGTGAATGCTTCTTAATGTTCTAAGATAACTCTGTTTCATTTCTCAAAAAAATGGGGGATCAGGCCACTTTTTTCCAATCACATATTCCAATGCCTTCTGGGCACACTCAATCTATCTGTATACTGCTTAGGTTGAAGTCTTTATTTTAGCAATCATGGACTTCTAATTGTTAGGGTTCTGTGCTGATTTATCATTCCCAAATTACATTTGACATCTTGGGGAAAATCAACCATGTGGTGGTAGAAACCAGAATGATAGCAAATGCTTACCAGCAAGCACTATACTAGAAATAATAGTGAATACTTAAATGGTACTTACCAACAAGCATTGTATTAAAAATGATATGAATGTATTTAATCTTAACCATAGTCCTATGATAAACAATCTAGAAATGCTCCATTTTGCAAATTAGGAAACTGAGGCACAGGAAGGTCAAGTATCTTTCCCAGGGCCATGTGTCTAATAAAGTCAAAACATGTATGCAGGCAGCCCAGCTGCAGAATTTGTGTGCTTAGCCTCTGTGCTATGTTCTATGGGATAATAGGTTAGATTTATTTCTGCTAGAAAGAGTTCAGCTTTAGCAGTTTGAATAAGTAAGATGATCTTTTTAGTAATTGCATAGGTAGCCAAGAAAGATTACTTTTGAATGTCACTGATAGAGAAATCAAAATTTACTCTATATAACTATATACACAATCTATCCCCCTTTTTGAACATCTATAGCACTTATTATAAGTATCTGAGTTAACTATACTTTTGCTATTTTAAGTGGGTAAATTTTGCTTCCACTACATTACAAGCAAGTGAAGAAGAGTGACTATGTCTTAAACTTCCATTGTTCTTATTGATTATACACATACACACACTTCATTTGTATGTTTAAACTTCTTATGCACACATAGGGAAAAAGGTAGGTGCTTATAAGAACCTTGATAAGTTCAGTCACATTTTTTCTTTTTCAACTGAAACATTTACTTTTCTCTCCTTCCTACACTAAAAGTATTTGTAGGGCTATAAAGATGTAAAGAATTATTTCCACTCTGTATTTGCGTCTTTGAACAGCATTCTCTTCAGACTAAAGTGAGAATGCATCAGCTGTCCTTAGGAACTGCTCTATCCAAGAGAGAAGGAAGTAAAAGTCAGCATTGGGAAAGTAGAGGCAGAGTAGTCTAGACAAGCCATGGTGGTATATGCTTCTTATGTATAAAGGGATAAGATATTGGAAGATAAATAGCCACACAAAAATAGCATTCCACAAGACTTGTCGATAGGGGTCAAATTACTGCCTCAGTTATGTGGGGTGTCCCTTTCTCCGAGTCACTAGTGCAGTGTCATGGCTCATGGAAGTCTGACTTCCATGTTAATTCTAAACATGGAAAAAAATAAATTCACATGAAATTTGGGATTAAAGTGATTCCTTAAACTACTATGTCTTTCCTCTAGGCACACCTTGTTTGTACTTAAACTTAAGGTGGAATGGCCAAGGAAAATATGTGTATACAGAACATTAGCAAATCTGAAGGTAATTCTGTTTTAATATGCGAGGGGAAATTCCTTTGGATTTTCTCAGTCTTATTAAAAAGAGAAGGGATTTTTTTCATGAATGAAATAAATGATTTTGTAAGAGGTTGAGGACTAAAATGTAAAATATATTCTCCCCTCTGAGCCTTTGTATTCCTTATCAGTGGGGGACAAAGAAAGTAATTTTATATCCTTTTCATTAATAATTCTACCCTAGCCAGATAGTATTGGTAGATTACAAAACAAAGAAGTATAGAAAGCTTAGCTTCAATGTTTCAAATTAATCTGGTTGCCACAGATGGTAAAACAGAGTATGATTGAGAGAATACAATTCTTGTAAAGAACCATTAATTTGTCATTTTTAAGATCATTGATTTACTTGTTTATTAAATAAACATATGATAGACATTGTGCTAGGCACAGAGAGAACAGTGATTAACTCCACTTGCTTTAAGAATATATTCCAAAGTACCAATTAAATGTTAACCAAAGGAAGATTAGATTGAAGAGTAGAGGTACTAGAAATACAAGTTTTTGCCTTCCTGTGTTGATATTTTATATTCCTTATAGACTACATTTGTGGAAGTCATTTGATTTTAGCTGAAGATACCTGGACTTGATGGTATTGTGTGGGAGGGAGAAATATAAGCCCTCCTGTTTTGAGCGCTCAGCACAAATATGGTCTTCTTCAGGGGATGGTAGTGACCCACAGTGCATGAAGGCCTTAGTATGGGAATGGAGGAGTAAGGTTCAATCCTCACGATTTCAAAATAAACCAAACTGAGCCAGGGCTCTTTTACCAAGAGCATAGAAACCATATGTTACCCAGAACTCTCCAGAAGGATGAGGATGTGTATGCTAAATTCAGTACCTAGGGAACTATAATATTATGATCACTTTGGTGATTGGAACTAGATTTACTTCACTGCTAAAGATACACTGGACCTACATCAAGAGAGCTTGTCAATGGATTATTGGGGAGAATGGAACGCTGTGGAAGTATTTAGCTAACATTTTTAAGTTAACTCATAATTAAAAGCAGTTGTGATGAGTCTTAATATTGGTATGTGTTCTTGGATTAATTTTTTATTGCTGTTCTAACCAAGTAGCCCCAATAAGTGTTGTAAGTATACATATTTGTACCAAACACAGTCTCACGCATGTACCGTATGTTAGATTTTATTTTCCTCATGTCCATTCATCCAGTTTTAGAAATCAAAGAAAGAGGATTAATACCACATATATGTCTGTTCTTCCCTTGGGTATACCACAAACCACCTGATCGCTCCAGAAACAGATCAACAAAAGGTTTAAAGTGATTGTCTTTCTCTTTGCTAAGATTTTTTTGATGACAAACATCAATTGAATACTTTTTAAGAAGTTTACATTAATACCATTTTGATCAACATTATCATGACCTATTTTTGTTCATCTTTTTTGTGCATAAAATTGGGAAACTTGGAGTTCTACTTCTGAGTAATTTATATTCTAATAGTAGAAAGAAGACAAATATATACATAACATTTATTAGCAGTTTCTGCTAATACTTTCATTTAAATTTCTTATTCATTTAATCTTTTAATTTTTTTCCCTTTTATTTCATCATATAATGGGGGTACAAATATTGTTA
>VBSM01000272.1:71015260-71047736 GCA_008086735.1 Cheirogaleus medius
ATAACCGTAATATTTGTACCCCCATAATATGCTGAAATAAAAAAAAACCAAAAACAAAACAAAACAAAAAACCAGGATCACAGTGAAGAGAGGCTGCCAATTGTTCTGTCTGGTAAGGCATTTTGTTCCCTGTCTGGACCAATGAACAGATTGCAGGGAGGGCCAAAGGGATTTTTAAATTAATATCTGGTGAATAGGTTTGCTTTATTTCTAGCACCACCACTTTAAGCATTCAACAGACTAATTTTTCCTTCAATTTCTTTGGTCTAAAAATTAGAGAAAATTCTGCTTGGATTGTCCCTGTGTTGCTGGGAGCCTTTACTTTTTTGGTGTCTATATCTTCAATTTTTTATAAAAGGTTGGACATGGCTATGTTATTATTAGATGTCATTTTAAATCAGAAACCATGATAGGTATATAAAAACATTTTCTTTTCTTGGAATAGAGTTGTAACAAATTCACTTATAGTTCTTACAATTTTGTTTATATTTACAGATCTTTTTAAAAATGAACAAAATACAAAAAATAATATAATGGTTATACTCATTCATTAAAACTGACATTCATTGAAATTTTACCATATTTATTTATTTTTTATTTCAGCATATTATGGGGGTACACATGTTTAGGTTACATATATTGCCTTTGTCCCACCCAAGTTAGAGCTTCAAGTGTGTCCATCCCCCAGACAGTGTGCACCGCACCCATTAGGTGTGAATATGCCCATCCCCTCCTCCCCCCTCCCATCTGCCCGACACCCGATGTATTTTATTACTATATGTGCACTTAAGTGTTGATCAGTTAAAACCAATGTGATAGTGAGTACATGTGGTGCTTGTTTTTCCATTCTTGTGATACTTCATTTAGTAGAATGGATTCCAGCTCTAACCAGGATAATACAAGAGGGGCTAGATCATCTAAATTTTGTATGAAATAAATAAAATAATTAGAGGTAAAGTTGAAGTTGTTTTTATTCACCATTCTCCTCTGCTCTCCCCATAGACAACTAATATTGTACCTCTAGTCAAGATTGTTCTGCTCTATTTAAAAAATATATATACTATTGTTTCATGTGATTTTTATTAACATAATTTACTGCATGTTTTATATTCTACCAGTTGCATTTCCCCTCCACACTTGTGGTTTGAGATCTATCCATGTAGAAATATTGAAATCTATTTAATTTCTTTTACTTACTTGATAATATTTCTTCCTTTGTATTAAGTATATACCTCATATTTTTCAACTTCCTGATTGCTTCCAATTCTTAAAATATTACAACAATACCATGATAAACATTATTGTTTATGTTTCTTTGTGTACACATACAAGAACCTTTTTAGGCTATATACTTACAAGTAGAATTTGGGGAGTAACAGGGTATGTACATTTAATACTACAAGATACTAACAAGGGTTTTCTCCCCCACATTTTTAAACCACTTTTACAACTATATTTAGGGCATACAATTTTCTCTTCTTCTAAACCTTTGCCAAAAGTTGTTAAAATCAAATAATTAATTTTTGCGAAGATGGTGTCACAGTTGCAATAATTTTACCTCCATACAAATAAGCCTCCATATTTAGTTTACTCATATATCCCAAGCACCTAGAGCAGTACCTGGCTCATAGTAGAGATTTCATAAATATTTTGTTGATTGTTAGATATAATTATGAGTGAGACTGAGCATCTTCTTACATATTTACTTGCTACTCAAACTTATTTTTCTGTGTATTGCCCGGTTTATTTCCTTTGCTCATTTTGTATTGCGTTGTCTTTTTCTTATTGATATGAGGAAGTTGTTTATATATTCCCACTACTTACTCTTGCTGTATGTGTTATAAACATATTTATACTGTTGTCCCTTATATATTTTTCTTAACCAGTAGATTTCATTTTTGAGCAGTTTTAGGCTAATAGAAAAACGAAGTTCCCATATACTCCCTCCCCTCCCCCCCAACACCCAGAGTTTCCCTTACCATTAACGTTTGGTATTAGTGTGGTACATTTGTTATGATTGATGAGCCACTATTGATACATTGCTATTCACTAAAGTCCATAGTTTACATTAGGAATCACTGTTTATATTGTACATTCTGTGGGTTTTGACAAATGTAGAACAACATGTATCCACCATTACAGAATTATACAGAACAGTTTCACAAGTCCTCTGTGCTTCTATTCGTCCTTCCATCCCTCCTTTCAAACCTCTGGCAATTACTGATCTTTTTGCCCTTTCCATATTTTTGCCTTTTCCAGAATGTCATATTGTTGACATCACACATCATGTAGCCTTTTCAAATTGGCTTCTTTCACTTAGCAATATGTGTTCAGTGCTTGTCCATGTCCTTTTGTGGCTTGTTAGCTCATTTCATTTTTTTTTCTTTTTAGCACATTTCATTTTACTGCTGAATAATATTCCACTGTATAGCTATATCACAGTTTGTTTATCCATTCATCTATTGAAGGACATCTTCGTTGCTTTCAAGTTTTGCCAATTATCAGTAAAACCACTGTAAGCGGTCATGTGCAGTTTTTTTGAGTGGACATGTTTTGAACTCATGTGGGTAAATACCAAGGAGTAAAATTGCTGGGCCTTTGGGTAACAATATGTTTAGTTTTGTAAGAAGCTGCCAAACTGTTTTCCAAAGTTCTGTACCATTCATTACCTTTTAGTTTTTATCCTCTACAAGTTTTACATTTTGACTTAGTCAAATGTATCATATTTATGGTTTATAATATTTGTTTTTTTAAAAAATCTTTAACTATAAAATCATAAAATATCCTGTGAAATCTCTATGAATAGTAGTTTAAAATTTTATTTTTATATTAATTTCTTAAACCTGGCCTCAGCCTTCTAAATTCTGTCCCTGATCTAATTCTCCCTTTTATCTTCAACATAATCCCATCAGTCTCCCTATTGACTCCAAAATGCATCATGAACAGTCCCACTTCTTGCCTTTAATCTTGCTGGTTTCCTTGCTTGAAGAATTTATCTTTTTCTATTTAAGTTCAAGTTCTACTGCTCCTTCAAACTTGAACTAAGTTCAACTTTCCCACTTACTTATCCATCTTAAATATCAGAAAGGACCAGTGATGGAAGAAAATGTCACAGCTCAGAGATTTTCTCCACAGTCTTTCGTTTATTTATATATTGTAGAAACTCTTGACTTTTCACATGTCTCTTAAATTATTCTTCCATTGTAAGTCATATGGTATTCTAACTATTTTGGAAAAGCCTTAGTCTACATTTTACTTCTTATTAAAAAGTCATGCTTGGTTTAGACATGGATAAGATGAAATAATATGGTAGCTTTATAGTAGCAGAACATCTTCCACCTAACATCTATCACTACAGAGTGCACAGTGCATAGTAGAATCAAATACCGATATATATTATTTTTCCCACATCAGTGATATTTCACACACAGTGTGAGCAGCCCATATGAGTCACAACAGAACAACAGCCAACATTCCTGTTCTAGAGAAGCTCATATCCTTGGCCTGAGTGCTGGCTTACTACTTTCAATTTAGCTCTGGTCTGCTCACATATCCCAATAAATTTCCTTACCAAGTTTTATTCTTCAGACTTCTCCCTATCATGGTTGCACCACACCCAGACTTTGCCTTCTACATGAACAATTGAAGACATGCACAGCCAAGCCATTCATCAAGTATTCGTCTGGGTGAGGAAAAAGATGATTTGGTAACGTCAGTATGCTTGATACTCAACTGGTTTTCCCAGCTGTGATAGGCTTTTGCACAGGAATGTATCACTGTAAAATATTTGCAAATATTTATCAAAACTATCCTGTCATCTTGAAACCATAAAGGATGGGAATTTTCTGGCCCTCAACAGAATGTCATGTGCCTAGATAACTAAGAAGTCTTTTTTAAAAAAATAATTTCTGTTATCTTTTTATTGATATTTAGTAGTTGTACATATTTTGAGGGTATATGTGATATTTTGATACTTCTATATAATGGCTTTCCTTAAAAGATTGGACACATTTCCTGAGCTGATGAGGAATTTGGATGAAAGCGTAAAACAGACCACAGTCAGGATGGCAGGAAGAACACAGTTCAATAACATAAAATAACTTGAAATATTATAGAGCAGACTTTATCTTCTCTAAGTTTTGCTGTTATTCTATTGTCTTCCTCTTGGAAAATGCACACATGATGATGATGATGATGATGGTGAGGATGCTTTTTAGGAAAGGGATATCATAAGGATTACAAATATTCATTTATGTTAAATAAGGATTCTTATTGATAGAATTATTACATCATTGATTCATTTGTCTATTTCCTCAAAGTGAGTTTTAGTTATTGAATTTTTATAAAACCATAAATACAATATCATGGAGTCACATCTTTCACCTGACTTAGGATACAAAGCCAGGCAAAGTATGAAATTTGTATAAAATCAGAATTATCCCAAGTCTCTTAGGAAGGTGCACATTGGAGATCCAATTAGCATCTCTCAAGTAGTGTGATGCCACTCATTTTTTCTTTGGCATTGGAATAGATCATTTATATTTATTATTTTATTTATATATTAAAGATAATCATTTATATTTGGTTATGTATCAGGTAAGGCAGGTGACTTGAATTTGGATTGTGTAAAAAATTGTTTTAAAAATATATACTTTTAGGCCAGGCATGGTAGCTCAGGCCAATAATCCCAGCACTTTGGTAGGCCAAGGTGGGAGGAATCGCTTGAGGCCAGGAGTTTGAGACCAGCCTGAGCAACATAGTCAGATCCCATCTCTACTAAAAGAAAACAAAATTAGCCAAGTGTGGTGGTGCCCACCTCTGGTCCTAATTGTTTGGGAAGCAGAAGTGGAAGGATTGCTTGAGCCTTGCAATTAAAGGTTACAATGAGCTATGATCATGCCTGGGCGACAGAGCAAGACCCTGTCTCTAAAACATGAATAAATAAATACAAGAAAATTAGAATCTAAACGTAGTAAGGAGAATATGCCTTTCTTCACAATCTTAATTAATAAGAAGAAATACACTATGAGAGATGCTCTGGAACTGAGATCAACAGAGGAAATAGCAGAGTTCAGACTCTCATATCATGCTCATGCTACAACATGTTATTGAATAGAAGAATGGATGGAATTGATGAGTTTGGATTTTGGTTACATTAATTTTGTTCTGGATTCTTGTAGAGCTTGTATGGTTAACTTTGTGTAAGTAAAAACTTAAATATATAATTGTACTAAAAAATAGATAAAATTGTCACAGATAATTTGGAAGAATAAAAATGTCTTTGATATTCAGTATCTGCTGTTGGCATTCAATAACAACATATCTATATGTCATGAATTTGCTTGATAGCAGTTATAGACACCCTAATACCTACCTGCTTTTCTAACTTACCTTGGCAGCTTCCCATCATTCTTTAAGCTCTAAACTACTTCCTCCAGAAGACCATGGATTTTCTAGTCCTACCTTCCTTTGTATGTGCAACTATGGCCTGTTATCATTTTATAAATCCTTTTATTAACTCACTAAAATTGTTGAGTAATACATAAAGAGAATTGACCAAGATTTAAAAATAGATGAAAGTAATTTTCTCAAGAAAATATCATTTTTTTCCAGGAAATAACTAAGTCTTTGCATGTTTTAATAATGCAGAATCTGTGTACCCTGGGATCTTAAAAGGCTAGACTGCATGGATGATTGTAATTAAGGGTCATGATGCTTTATTTCCTCGACTTCTACTCTTAAAGAATTTTATCCTAATGTTGCTAACCAAGTCAGATATTAATGTATGTCTTAGCAATTATCTTATAACCAAGGAGTATTCTGTTGACTCGGTTCTTAATAGCTGGATTCACCATGTAAAAAGTGACTAAAGAAAATAGTTTAAATCTAAAATATAGGTGCAAAAATATTAAATTTATTAATTCATTTCAGAAGTATGAATTAGTTAGGTATTAGTCAAAATCATCAGTGGAATTGTTTTTATGCTGGGCCAGTCTGAGAAAAAAATTGATGACCAGGAGTCCATTTCTGCCTTCTTGTACTCTTTCTCATCTCAGACACCTCATGCTACTCAAGAATTTCCAGAAGCCTCAGTTATGAGACTCTACCAGAGCTTACCTTCCTGTATTAATCCTCTTATAAAGACTTCTACTTCCCAAATCAAAATATACTTGCCTGTATCTCATCCACTCAAAGTTCTGACAGTATAATATAAATTATTCTTGAATTACTGTATTGTTTTCTTATGTTACTCATTTGAATTTATCCAAAGTTGCATGGCAATATAATCCTTTAATTCAATGCAACATAGTCAATGCCTAACATTTCTGGTTAGACAAAGGGGATAAGATACATTTAAAGATATCAGTAACTCTTAAATTAGACTATATAACGAAATTCATACTTGAGGGATATTGTATTAGTTAGGGTTCTCCAGAGAAACAGAACGAATTATTTATATAATACATACATATCTTATCTCTCTCATATATATATATATATATACATATGATATATATAAGAAAGAGAGGGGAGAGAGAGATTGATTTATTATAAGGAATTGATGTGATTATGGAGGCTGAGAAGTCCCAAAATCTGCACTTCACAAACTGGAGACCCAGGAGAGGTGATGATGTAGTTCTAGTCCCCAAACCAGCAGTCTCAAGTCCCAAGAAGAGCTCGTTTTTCAGTTCAAATCTGAAGGCAGGAAAAGATCAGTTTCCCAGTTAAAGCAATACGTCTATAAGGAGTTCTCTCTTACTCAGCCTTTTTATTCTATTCAGATCTTCAATCAATTGGACAAAGTCCACCCGCATTAGGGAGGGTGCTTTACTCATTCAAATATTAATCTCATCCAGAAACACCCTCACAGATACACTCAGAATAATTTGATCAAATGTCTGGGCACCCTGTGGCCCAGTAAAATTGACATATAAAATTAACTATCACATACGTGGAGAAAGCATCAGTTTTAACCTGTGAGATTCTAGAGAGCAGAACTGGAAACAATGGTTAAAACGCATAGGAAACTGATTTGGGCCTGTTATAGGAAGAAGTTTGTAAGAGTTGCAACCATATGAAAAACAATAGATTGTTCTGTAAGACAGCAAGCCTCCACCTCTTCAGGCTGAAGCCAGATGATTCTATGTAATGGATGTTTTAGAAGAAGTTCATGCTCTGAGTGAACTTTGGACTACATGACTCCCTGAGGTGTTTCTACCCAAAGAACTATGACATGCTCAATATTTCAGAGGCCAGTCTTATTTTCATTTAATCTTGGCCAACCCTCTATTCTCCATATCACAGCTAGAGGGATCCCTTCAAAATATTTATTTGATTGTGAAGATTTGTTATGGAAGTTCTTCCAAGAGAAGCTGATGAGGAAGTAGGGAAGGAAAGAAGTCCAACCACATTCCAACCTCAGCCTCTTTCTAGGGGAGTCTAGAATAGAAGTTACATCACAGAGCTGATCCCATAAACCATGAGCTACCTGCAGGTGTTATCTCCCAGGTACTCCCAGCACTCTGCCCCTGTGGGCAGAGCGGCTCCAGTTGCCCAACGACAGTCCCCTGAAGCTAAGTGTGGGAGCAAACCTTTGGGAGGACATCACCGAGGACCTGGCAAGTGGGAGCACAGAAAGACATCACAAAGGGCTCCTGATGGGATCTAGGCAGAGAATCAACTGTGTCCTCGTCATGTTTCTTGTTAGTGTGGGATGGTAGTAAACCCTCCAGATGACGTGACTGGATCAATCAATGAAACGATTAACCCCTCCAAATCTTACTACAAAAGACAATTCCTACATTTTATTTTACTATAAATAAATAAACCTTCCCTGATGCATTAGGCAGCCTCTTTTTATGCAGAAGTCATTTGTGTATTCTTATAGGAAATATCAATCAGCTTCTTTGAACTATAAGGAACTTCTATGTTGCTAAGTTTTATTCCCCCTCCCCCCACACACACACAATCTAACATTTGAAAAAACTTGGGAGGTGGGGAAGTGCGCTCTCATTCAGTTCTGTGTTTTTCTGGAACAGAGCAATAAAAGTAAGATTGACGTCTTGCTGATTGTTTAACTGCCAGCATTGCCACCTGCTATCTTGAGGCAACAAGCAGCCTTATTGGCACTCTTGTGCTTGGTGAGAAAACCAAGGGGTGATGAATAGCCAGTCTCTAAAATAAAACAGGGCTCACAGCAGTGGCTGGCACAAGATGAATTGCTTGCTAAGGAAATAGAATGGCGAGTTGAAGCTCTCAGACCATTGATCAAACTTGTTTGTAGCCAACAATCAGTGTTTTGCTTTTGGCTGCTAGAATCTCACTACCCTTCCTGGTCTAAAGGAAGCCAAGGACCCTTCATCTGTTTATACAGACCATGTGTAACTACAAACAGAACTGTACAAAGTCATCCCTTTGGAGCCCAGGCATACATGTACTTCCCCCATATGAAAGCCAAGAAATGAATGCATTCACTGTTTTTTATTACCCTTTGGTATCCTGCTACAAATTTACTAGTGGTATGACTTAACCTATATTTCCAACCTGCATATGGAAGAACGTAATAAAGCCAGTAGATCCTGTTATTATTAACAAAAACTAGGACCTCTCTGACCCAACTCATGGATGGAGAAAGACCTCTCTGTAGACTCATCAATTTTACTTTACAGACTTAACTGGAAATTGATTAGCCCATGGAGTGGGTTGTCATACCTTGTAAGGTACACCTCAGTAGAAGGGGTAAAATTCAGCATTCACAGTTGTTAAATGGCAACAGGCTAATATTAGTAAGGGAGAATATGTTCCTCATGGTAACTGCTTCCATGAAAATCTCAAAATAAAGGCTAGTTATTCTGAAGAGTTTGTGTCTACTTACAAATTGAGTAGGTATCGCATTATTTTCACAATGCTCTATGGCCATTTTAGATGACAATCCCTCCCTCTGTGACAAATCTGTATGTTTCTTTTTTCTCATGTCTCCATGCTGAGCATCCCCAGAAAAATCAAATTTGTATGTTTATATACTTATTTTATTGAATTTATCATACTCTTTGATTATTACTATCACATATTGACCATTTTTTAGATTTTTGGAATCCTGAGGACAATGACTTCTGTCTTACCCCCTTACTTAACTGCTGCCTCTCACACAGGACACATCTAAATGTGCTCAGTAAATGTATACTGAATGAATGAAAAATATAAACCAAAAAATTGGAAGAAATTAATCTTCAAGCTCCTTTGAAATGATAGGCAGAATTCTAAGATGAATTCTCTTGAGTGTGGATGGATGAGAACATGATGAGATAACACGCTTGTATTATGTTGTGTTATATGGCAAAGGAGATTTCTGAAGATACACTTAAGATGGCTAATTTTAATGATAAATTTTAATTACTCTAGATTTTGATTTTAATTACTTAATATTTGCAGATGTACTTGAAGTTATTGATTAGGTGACTTTAGGTAAATCAAAACACAGATATCTAGGTGGGCCTGACCAATCACCTGAGCAAGAACAGAGGGACTTCAGTCTTAAAATTTCAAGGAACTGAATTCTAGTAACAATATGAAAATGAACATCAGGTGAGGCACCATCCCAAGGCAGCACCTTGATCATCCATGTGAGACTCTAAGAGAACCCAGTTACGTGGTGCTGCATTCCTGATGACAGAAACTGTGAGATAATAAATTAGTATTGCTTTCAACATTGTGTTCAGTTGTTACACAGCAATAGAAACTAATGCACAGCCCTAAAAACAATCATTTAATGGGTAATTCTAAACAATTTTTAGATTGGGGTCAAGAATAAACACACTTTTGATTTGCTTCTTGTGGCTTTATAATTTCTTCCATTACAAAACAAGCTTCATGAAGGCTGGGAATTTGCATGATTAGTTTATTGCTGTAACCTCAGAGCCAAGAATAGTGCCTGGCATATACTAGTAGACTTTTCATACATATTTGCTAAATGAATCAATGGTTTTTGAATTGGACTAAATTGCTTGCTATATGTTATTGCTATATTGATTGCAGTGGAAGTAGGTAGGAAAAGTATAAAACAGGGTCATTTTCCTTGAGAAATTTACATTCTGTGATTTTTTTTTACTATAAAATAGAGATTAACACATAGAAAAGGACAATCTGAACAAGCCTGCCTTCTTTTTCTCCATAGACTATTGAGTGCTGTAGAGGGAATGTCATGAGCATTGGAGTCAGACAAATTTGAGTTTGTATCCAGGTTCAGTGACTTACTGGCTGGCATTGCATTGACAACCTCAGTTTCTTATCTATTGGTAGAGATTGATAATATCTACTTTGTAAAGTTATTCCAATATATCTACATGTAGGGTGATCAATGCATAGAGACATTATTCTAGGACTGACAATGACTTCTGCTATATTTTATTCTTCAAGGTTTCTTTTCCCCTTGAGTAAAATCAGTTTTTAAATGTGAACAGGCATTGTTTGGTTCTTCTTGGAAACATTATATGTGTTATTTTAGCTCCATATCTATAAGATACTCCTTAAGGTATGTCCCTGTTAAGGTTACTTTAGAGTTATATCAATGTGGAACACAGATCTTAGCAGAAGTGCAGTGTGGCATAAGGGAGGACAGACTAAGGATGTGGAAATATGGGTTCCAGGCTCAGCAGTATGACCTTAGGCAAACACTGCCACTTCTCTCTGCAGAAAACCCAAATGCCTCCCAAATAGGTTTAGAGTAAAATCAAAATTCCTATACTGGAAAAAGAAGGACTCCTACTCTTGGCCCTGAGGTTTAGAAGGCCTCACTCTGATCCTTCTTTTTCCATGCCCTTCCATGGGGAAATGAGTTTAGGGGCATAAAAGCATGTTCCCACCTGGAACATGTGTCCGTCTTTAAGGTCGCATTCAAGGTGGCTGAAAATCAGACCTCAGAATTTCTGGTCCAAATGGGCCTGAATCCATTTCCAAGGATTGTATTGGTCTACTACCTTGAGTTGGTCCAATATGAAGCCACTTTCATGATTCCAATTCAGTGGGTGCCACTTCCAAAACTCTTTCCTCCCTCTGAATTTGCTGATGTTTTCTCTGCCTAAGCACCATTCCTATCTCCACATTTTCCAGTTTGCCGACCAGATTGTATTGCTTATTCCTCAACTATATATGTTTCATATCTCCGTGTTGTACATTGGCTGTTTATTTATCAGTCTTCCACACTAGATTGTAAGTGTATGGCCAGCAAGTTCTCTCCTTGTTCATGTTGGTATTCTGTACAGCACACAATTTAGTGCCTTGCCTATATCAAAAAATCGGGGAAAAATCTGGCAAATGAACGAATGGAAATTTTCTGGGGCCTTGGTTGCCTCATCTCTGAAAAACAGACTATTACATAGATTTTCTTTAAAGTTCCTTCCAGATCTAGCATTCTATAGTGCTACATATGAAAATCTCATGAGTCCAGTGGCCAGAAAAACAACATTGAAATACATGATATAATAGACTTCTAGAGACCATTTAGATTAGAAAAATCAAAACTAGTAAAGGAATTCCACCTACTACATCCTGGAAAACGGTTACCTAGTCTGACTTGAACATATACAGCAATAAGGACCTTGCCATCTTGTAAATTAGCATACACATTCTCCCATTGGAAAACTGAATGATCATAAAGTGTTTCCTTATATGGTGTCTAGTCCAAGTATTCTTTTACCTAGACCAAGAATTTCTAGTTTTGTGTTCCTATCTATCACGATGTGGCATCCAGCCACCTCTACTTTCTTTCTTGTGATCCTCAACTGAGCATATTTCCCTCATTCCACTTTCCAAATGCCACCTGACCAGTACTTAAGACAATGGAGTTAGGAATTCTCTTAGGCCCCTTTTCTTCTGTTAAAATATCCCAGCATAACATATTTAACATACTGTTTCTTTTGCAAGGGAACACACTGTTGGCTTGTATTGAGTTTACAGTCAAGTAAACTCTCTAGATTTTGTTCTTAGAAATTGTTGTTAAGCCAGGTGTCTCCTATCCGTAGATGTCAGATGATTTTGGAGACCAATATTATCTTTTAGTTTCAGCCCAATATTCCAATCTGTCATAATATTTTTAAAACTTGATTCATCCATCCATCATATTAACTGTCTCTCCCAGCTTTGTGTTGGCTGTAGATGTGATGAGCAGGCCCTCTTGTCTTCATTTGTCATCAGTAAAAGTGTTGAGCACAATAGATGGAAGCATAAAACCCTGAAACATGTCACCGGCACGCTGTGTCCCAAGCTGTGTCCTTTAAGATATTAGTTCCATGAGATGCTAAAAACACCACACACTATATGCCCTTTCTTAGAAAGTCTCTGCAGATTACACATCATAAACTGATGAGTCTTGCAGTAATTGGGATAGCTTCAATTAACCCAATATTCCCAAGCTTATTTGTGTAAGGAAACCTGTTTGGTAGTTGTTTGGTTTGTTTGTTTTAACATAATATCATATTCCTAGTTCATGGAATACACTTCACGACACACTCCCTTAAAGCCCCTATTAACATATTTGGAAATTTACCATGAAGGACCCAAACTAAAGGGTATGTAATTTCAAAAATTCATTTTTTTTTTAGTCTTCATGTTATTCACATGATTCCTTAAAGATTGTGTTTACAGGTTGTTTTAATACTCTGGACCATATTAATCTCGCCATTAATTTATTTGTTTTATTCTATCTTGTGCCTCTTTTTCCACTTCTTCATATTTCTTTCAGTTTTAAAATGTTTTTCTCTATACAAAAGTTGGAAGGGAAATAATTATTAAGAGTTTAGTGTTTTACTGACATTACACTGTCTCGCCCAAATGAATTGGACTCTTCGTGTTCTTTTCATTCTAGACAGAGCTAATTTTATTTTTTTTAAAAGTCATTTAAGCTCCATATTCTATTTTTGTGTGAGCTCCACAGCCCATTTCAACTTGACTCATGGTTCTTATGAGTTTATGAAATTTTCATTTTTGGTTACACATTGTTTATTCTTCTTTTTTTACGTCATTTTAAAATATGATCTCATCCCAGACAGTATCTAGGATTTCATGTTTTTGTTTTAAAAAATGTAATCAGTGACGGTACTATCAGGATATCATTGTTATTCTTTCATTTCTCTGGAGCAGTCTTCCCTTTTAAAATCTCTGGCCATATGGTCATTACTAATTTGTCTTATACTCTTTGAGACCTGCTTTCCTGAAGTCTAGGGTAGATGTCTGGCTGAACCCCTGCATTCCTTTCCACAGCTTTATTATTAATTCCAAGAACATTGTTCACATTCTTCAAAGCTACTATCACTTCTATTGACTCTATCAGTTCTCCCTTGTTACAAAGAATTAAATTCAAAGTAGCAATTCCTTTTGCTTATTTCTGGACTAATTGAGAGCTGAAATTATTAGCAAAGCAATATTAGAGTTAGTCAAATAGACTGATTTCCTCATTACATATAAAATGAGTACCCACTATACATCAAGTAAAGTTCTTATTGGGGGAAATATGGCAGAGGATATGGCAGAGAACAAGACAGAGAAAGGAGATATAGTAAACAAAGATAAAAATCAAAAATAACTTCAGCTAATTATAGGTTCTATAAATAAAATACCAAAACATGACAGAAAGTTATGGGTCAGGAGTGTACTAATTTAAATTAGATGCTCAGGAAGGGCCTCAGGGAAAACCTAAGATTCTGCTAAGGAAGTAACATTTAAGCTGAGATCTAAATGCCAAGAGGAATCCAGGCATAAAAATATCTCAGGGTAGAATACCCCCCATGGAGGAATTGCAAGTAAACTAGTCCTAAAGTGTGAATACTCTTGGCCTATTTCAGGAAGAGGAAGAGGGCCAAAGAGCTGAACATAAGGAATAGAGGATGCAGTGGGAGGAACCGAGGCTCCAGTGTTGGCAGAGGTCAGATCATGTTCTACCATAGGACAGCTAAGACATATGGAAATCATCCTGTAAGGTTTCATTCAGGGCAGCAGCACGGTCTGGTTTTTATTCTTCAAAGATCACTCTGATTCCAGGTGATGACTAGATCTGGGCATGATTGAGAAAGATGGAAATAATGAGCCTGACAAGGAAACTACTGGAGAGTTCAAGAACAGGTGGCTGAGGTCCTGCTCACTGCCATGTCTCTACTCTGCCCTTTTTGTGATCTTAGTTGTGAATTACGATATATGTCTCCCTTGCTTGACGGAACAACATTTGGTGTTCTCCCCAAACTAGATTATTCTTTTATAGATCTCAACTTCTTTCTTTCCTTCATATATTTCTCATAGGGGTTAACTTTTTTCATATAGCCCATGCTTTCTTGACTACATAATACTACTCTATTACCACATCTCTCAGATTTGTTTTTTCCTTCAAATAAGACTAATAGTCTGGATGTTCCATTTGTGTAAAAATGATATAAATGATGCCTTTGGAGTTGTGCCATTCAGAGGCCCTGAACATTGGCTAAAACATATTTCAACCATGAGTCATAAATCATGTTCTAGTCATATGTTATACTTTGAAGGGATTCTCCTGAGTTTCTCAAAATTATTAAGATATTGCCATTTTAATAGTTATGTTTTGGATAGGAGGAAGTAAAGAAAGCTAACTTTTATTGAGAGAAGTCTGGGGAAGAAATAACATATCTGGTTCCTTACTCAAATTAGCTAATCAATTGGGTATGGCAAAACACTTCAAGTGAATCATACAACTTCAACAAGGAAACTCTAGTCAGTAGGCAATAATACTTGCTTCAGATCAGACACAACTTTGAACTGGCCAAAAATTATCAGATTTTCTTTGAACACATTTGTTAAACACCAAAAAGATTTCCACTCATTCTCCCTTGATCCACTGCTCCACTGTCCATAGGATAATACTGAACTTGTCCAAGTTTCAGAGTCCCTTATGCTTATAGGACTCCAGAGACCACCAAAGACACAAGTGGGGGTTATATTCATTTGCTTTTCTCTGCTGTGTCTGGCTCCAGGATTATAGTATCAGTGAGACTTGCCTGCAACCAATTGTTTTAATTTCTCACCAGAGATTATTGCTTCTGTTACCAGATAAAGGCAGTGGTAATTCTCCCAACTGCCTGGGACAGTTTAACTGATGGAATTTCACAGCTATAATGGTGAGACAAAAAAAGCATGCTCTCTTGTTGCCAGTAACATTTAAAAAAAAAAAGAAAGAAAAAAAGTTTCCATGTCTTTAAAATAAGCAATCCTAAAACAGTCAGCCCAATGGTGTATCAATAAAAAAAATTACTAGCACTGTATCAACACACATATTTCATAAGTACAAAACAAAGCGATTATGAATTCTTAGGAGACAGCCCAAAAGTTTTCTGTAATTTACATCAATCCAGTAACATTATAGCCCAAGAAATAAGAATGCTGATATACTGTTAATGTTTCTTTCTGGGTGTTCTCTGCTATTACTTGACTTAGTTACAACACTAAATAAGATCATTGAGACTTAGGTTTCATTTCAAGTTCTGTTACCAGAAAGCTGTGAGGGCTTAGGCAAATCATATTATCTCTTTGGCCCTCAGTTTCCTCAGTAAAATAAAAGTGTTTCATTAGAAAATGAGCCCAAATGTCCCTTCCATTCTGAAGTTCAATTTTCTTTTATCAAGATTTTCCATTAAGATATGCTATAATAAAATCAGTTTTGTGTGCATTTTTTTTTGTTTCCTCCTAGCACAATGGAGGCCCCACAGAGTGGAAAACTTAAGATTCTACTAAGCTACTTTCTTTAAAATTAGAATATGGTCCCTTGTTCAGTGTTCAGCTCTATTTCCTTGTCTGACCAAAGTACTCTTTTCTCTCCAGCATGTTGTACATTGAAAGGTTCAGTGTGGGAGGAACAGGGTGATGAGGGTTAGGGGTGATTAGGAACATTTGAAAGATGGAGCAGAGGGTAGATGATTATTCGCAGCTCACACAGGAAAAGTTAGATTTAGGTATTCCTTTGTGTCCAACTCTTCAGATGTCATGAACCAACTATAAACTAGAAAAAGGAAGGACATTGTTATTAAGTTCAGATTTAGGGAATAAAATACAAGTCAACAATTGGGACTAAATATTTTCCATCATATAATTATCACATATTCAGAAGGAGGTCTGTTTCTGACAGTGGATCTGTGACATTTGTCACTGAAGAGAAGAAAAGAGCAAATGAGTGACAGAATAAAGCTTTATTCACACCCAAGATTTTGGGATATTAACCAGTCTATTCACAGTACCCAGATTTAATCAACCCCAGCCTTCTTTGCCTTGTACTTATCTGATCATACATATTTAAATTAAATATATATTTTTTATTAAATTCACATTATATGCAGGAAATTATGATTTCCCCTCACTTCTCATCTGGAAAACAATACCTAGTTTAAAAGTTGAAGTGTGGATAAAATAATTTATGTATTATATGTATGATTGGGAAATAGATTATTAGACATGACGTTTGGGGATCTGTCCATAAAATAGCACTCATAGGTTTTCACATATTTCAGTACATTTTGTACTATAATAGGACGAATAGAAATAGAGTTGATGTTTGATAGTTTATGTCAATGATTTCCTATATTATCATATTGTCTTTTACATATGTATGTGTGTGTACATGTGTACATATCTGGAAGTTAGGCAGAATCATTGAGATATTAGGTTGGAATATATGTAGTTGATTCTCATAGTTTGTGATAGTAATGTTTTATAAAATCCCAATGGACACTGAAGTTAGTATTACTGAACCACTGGTCCTAGGGGTAATAGAGGATGAGCTTCCTGTGCACTTCCTTTTCATCAACTGACCAATACACAACCTTGTTTAATGTGTGTTTCTGCTTAACTTTCATATACATATGGAAGCTAGGCATAATGGATATGGTTGAAACATTCAACACCTGTTTAGATGTGGGGGCATAAAGGGCACAGGCCCCCTTCCCTACCATGCTATTCACTTCTTCAACTTTAGTCAAACAACACTGATATCATTTTGAATATTTGCCTAATCCAATTATCTCTTGAAGTCTAACAAATCACCCAAAACCTTAATTGCTCAAATAGCATCAATAATTTATTTTGCTTATAGGCCTAGAATTTTTCATGGTTGATAGGAACAACTTGTCTTTGCTCCACAAGGCATCTCTTGGAGGCTGGAAGATTCACTGTGAAGATCACTCTCATGACTGTCAAGTTGGTGCTGACTTTCAGCTTGGAACTCCTTAGGACAATGAGCCAGAGCCTTTAATTCATCTCCTTGTGGGCTTCTTAATGAGCTGACCGGGCTTCCTCACAGCATGGTGTTGAGTTCCAATGGCAAGTTTACTAAGAAATAAGAAGTCAAAGTTATCAATATTTTGTGGCCTGGCCTAGAAAATTGCACCACATCACTTCTGTCATGTTCTATTATTCAAGTAGTCACAGAACTCAGATTTAAGTATAAAGGACATAGACACCTTGATAGGAAGAGTTTCAAAAGAATTTGAGGATTATATCTCAAAACCACCACAGTGCCATTGGTATTACCTTAAGCCTAAGCATCAGGCCATTATGCTCTATGTCTGCAATAATATTTATTCCTCATAACCATTTCTGAATATTCCCCTTAATTGTTTCCCTAGATTTTCTTGTTATTGTAACTTATATACCATGTACCCAAACATCAGGTTGACTGGAAGAAAACCTTGTAGCAAGCCATCTTTCAAAAGTCATGGTGAATTTGGAAATATCTCCAGCTTGGCTAGAGACAGGAGTATTGTACTCTAATTAAATTCAGACATGCTGCTCTTCTATGGAAATGTTCAGAGGGAAATAACTATGCTCTACCCTTTCACTGCAAGCCATATGAATTTAATGAAGGTTTTTTGACATGCTTGAGTTCCAGATGAGTTACATAACCACAACCTATCCATTTTAGAAATTTAATTTTTGATATAAAGTTCCAGGCTACAGAGTTTCTAGAGTAAGGGAAAGATACAAGAGGTTGATAGAGATTCTAGTTAGGAAAAGCCTTGAGACTTGAGAGAAATTAACTCAGAATAAGCAGATCAAGATTTCAGGGTATTAATTAAGGAATAAATAACAGCACAAAAAAGAACTAGGAAAAAAGAGCAAGAGCTGATGAAAATGTAGAATACATTAGAAAGTCGAAGAGAAGAGAAAGAAACTAACATTGAAAAATTTCCCTATACCACATCTGCTTTAAATATATTATCTCATTTAATCCTTAAAGCTATCTCATTTTGTATTACTACAAACTTTTTCATGGATGAGCACACTGATGTGCATTTAAATAATATATTGAAGCCTACTTAAATTAAATAAACAAATGTTGGAGTCCCAAGCTCAAGAAGGTGCAAAACAGAAAAACCCATGAATATAGGGACTTGATCTTTGGAAGGGAAATCTCTTCTTCAATTTCATTTACTAAGGAAATAATATACATAGGTCTCAAATAGGAGAGGTTTATTTGGGATTTGCCCCTCTAACATGGTCTTTTATTAATGAGGCAAAATCCTGATCAAAGGAACCTTTTGTTGGCTTAATTTCATTTAGAAAACATTAAAGTCAAATTAAGCCAAAACAAATTCTTAAATAAGTTAACATGTGCACTAGAAGTTTGTAAATGATGGGGTGTCATTTACTACACTATTCTTTCAACTATACACATGTTGATCTTTTAGCACTCATGGGCAAATGCTTGCCCAAGTCGTTCCATGACCAAGGAGAATAAAGGGGGAAAAAAACAGGAGAACAGAAATTAGTCAAGAGTTACTCACCCTCTTGTTAGATGACTGAAGGATACTACAAAGCATTAAATATGCAATTTTCTGTCTATCATAGTAATTACGGTGAAAGTGTTTAAAGTTGAGCAGAGGGAAGTTGGTGGGAGGAATAAAGTTCTGAAGGAGTCTAGAGAAAGGGATAGTGACAGACTAAGAAAGCCTGAAATTTAAAGAGACCCCTGAGTGGAAAGCAGGAAGATTTTAGAGTTATACCTGAGTTTAAGTCCTACCATACTGTTATCTAATTACATCTAATCCAATTAAACATGTAACTACTCTGAGTCTCAGTTTCTTCTTCTCTAAATGTGGACATTTATATACATCTCACAGGGCTTGGGGGACAGTTAAATGACATGATGTTTGTAAAGCATTTGTCACAAAAGAAGTCCTGATTAGAGTTTGTTTTACTTTGAAACCTCATCTAGGCTGATTGACACTGACTTCTGCATAACAAATTTCCTGTTTCCAAGGCTTCCTCCCTATGGCTAGACTAGTTTGATGGGAAACTGATTTTCTTCCCAAATTTACAGCTTCCATGTGTGCTAGTTATTATTAAATGTGTATGCACAGAGTATACCATTTATAGTTTTCTCCCTGAGGTTTTCTTTAGGCTAGTTGGAATACCACAGAATTAAAAAACAGATGTTGTATTTATTTTAATATCACAGATGTTGTATACTTGAAAAATGTAGCAACATTCTCATTCTTCTGTCGACTGTCTCCACTTTTGTTTACATAAGGAAATGCGTAAGCAAATTTTAAAGGGAATATTTTGGAATTAGTTTCTGCACAATGAATCTTTGGGTACATAGACATCTGTGATGTAATATCTCCTGGCATTGCTTCAGAAAAAACATCATTGTTAAAAGCTGTCATTTGGAATGCAATTTAAAAACTTGTTTTCAACAGCTATGGAATTATACACAAATTCTGAATGGAGAAATATAAAATCGATATATCATGCTTATCTTTTTCACAGTTACAGCAATTATTTAATAGTTGAATCCTAAAGTGTACTGTGTGTGTCTTGATTTCATTTCATGTTTCCTTCCCTTTTCGAACATCATTTCTTTCTGTGACTCATAACTTTCCTATTATTACTATTATTCTAAACTTTCTTCTACAAATCTCTCATTTTTAAATGATGAAAGCAGGTATCCAATATTTTCCTTAAAACATGAATTCTTACATGTATTTATTCATTCAACGGATAATTACTGAGAGCCAACTATTTGCCTGGCACTCTGTCAAGTGCATTAATATATGGTGAGCAAAAAAAAAGAGTCCCTACCCTCAAGGAGCCTAAAAACATTGGTAGAAATAGAAATTATTGAAACAGTTTCCAGATATAATTACACACCGTGATCAGTGATATGAAGAATAATTGCTGGGTGTTCTTGAGAGCATACATAGTAAAGGGAACTCACTTACATAACCTCTTCAGTTCAATAAGAAGAGGAGGAAAGAACATACTAGACAGGCATTCACTTAAAGGCATCAGGGCATTTCCAAGGAACAGAGCATTTCCTTAAACAATATGTGGCTGGAATTGCAGGTAGCAGGCAGATAGTGTATGGTTATTTTAAGGATTTGATCTTTATCTAGAAGGCTAAAAGTCTCAGAAGAGTTCTTAAAAGGGAGTAAAATGAAGAAATTTGGATGTTTAAAGGTCACTGTGTCCAAGGTAGAACAATGGAGAAGAGAAAAGTAAAAGAAGATGGAGGGAAAGCATTAAAATGTTTCGAGGTGAAAGGGGTGAGAGGACTGGTGATGGAGAAGAAACATATTACAGAGGTGTGTGGGAAGAAAAGTGTTTCTTTCATTTATTGTTTCCCTATTGTTTCATTTTATCCACACAGTCCACTGCCTTTCTCCTTCCCACGATAGACAATCATCCAAATTTTTTAGCATGTATCCTTTTGTTTCTCAATGTTCTAGCAAAATATGAAATATTGCTTTGTAAACATATATTTTTAACTTACACAAGTGGCATTGCATTTTGGATTTTATTTAAAAACACAGTACTGTTGCCATATGCATCTAATCCATTATTTTGCTTGCTGCGTAGTTCTCAGCGGTGTGCTTCCACTCTCCTACTGAAGGTCACATAGATTGCTTCCAGATTTCCATCACTCCAAATAATGTTGCAAGGAATATCCAGATGCATATTTATTTATGGACCTATGTGAGAAGGTGAGGACCTTACAATTATTCTATGACTACATACTAATGAATTGAAATACTTCTTTTTATTTGGATGTGCCCTAGATTTTATTCAAATTACAGGCCTTTGAGGAGTGGATTTAAGTAGGGAGTGGGGGAAAAAAAGAGTTGGGTTTATTTTCATTGCAGGTAGTCTCTTTTCAACGTGATCCCAGAAACTTCTTTATATGGTTGTTAGCCTTACAAAAATTTTTCTTTTCTAAAAATTGTCTATTCATATCCATTGCTTCATTCCACCCCCCAACATGGTATTGATACCTTTTTCTTATTGATTTTCAGGGGTTCTTGCATAATCTAGACATTAATCTCCTGTTGGTTTCATTCAGTCACCTGCCTCCTAACTGTATTAATAGTCTCTTCATTGAAAAAATATCCTCATTTGTATATAATTAAGTTCATCGATGTTTTTGGAAAGAGTTTTGGGAAACAGCGATAGTCAACAATCCCATATATTGTCAAGAGATTAAATAAAGAGAGAGCTCAAGGGATGTGTAGGATAATATAGAATAGTGTAAGCAAAAAACATGGGATTTTGAATCTCAGTTTTCTAATATATAAAATGAGAACATTAATATCAGACTTTTATACTTCTTTTTATGAGACTATTTGTGAGGAACAAATAAAATAATTTTTTAGACTGAGCAAGGTGGAATACGCCTCTAATCTCAGAGTTTTGGGAGGCCAAGGTGGGACGATTGTTTCAGGCCAGGAGTTCAAGACTATCCTGGGCAACATAGGGAGGCTGTGTCTCAACAAAATATTTTTAAAAATTAGTCAGGCATGGTGGCATGTGCCTGCAGTCCTAGCTACTGGAGAGATTGAGGCGGGAGGATTGTTCGAACTCCTGAGGGTGCGGTGAGCTATGATCACGCACAGCACTCCAGCCTGTGTGACAGAGCAAGACCCTATCTCTAAAAAAAGAAAAACAAATAATAATAATTTTTCGAACTAGAAAGGTTTTCATAACCATTTATAGGTTTTATAATACCTACTCTAATCCTGGGCAACAGCAAGATCCTGTCTCTTAAAAAAAAAACAAAGAAAAAGAAAAAAAGTAAATAATGCAAAATATAGAGTTTAGGTATGCTGCTATTTACATTTAACTCTATATGAAGTAGTACCCCCAAATTAAGTTTAAAATATATTCTCAATAACAGTCTTAACTAGATAATTTTGGAGAATAGATTTTGTCTTAAATTATAAAATCTGAGTGTTCTTGCTCAGAAATCTGCAACTTACAGAATAACAACATTTTTCGGCATTAGATTTATTTCTGAGAAGATTTATTTTTGAAAATAAATGCTTCTATAAATTAAATTACTTGTTAATTTAAAGGAATGACATTTGCAAGTTCTTCTATAACTTGAATAATAACTAAAATAAATGTCTATTTGGTAAACACGAACTTTTCTGAGAAGTTAAACCCAATATTGCATAGGAGACTATATTTCTGAAAAAAAGCCATATATTTTAAAACTGAAAAACCAAAGCAATATTTCCCAAAGTGTATTCCACAGAATACATTTTCTAAGCTACTTTAATAAAAGCTACATTGAAAAAATTTCCATAATCAAACAAGTTTAGAAAATACACACACACACACTCATATACATTTTGATACTACAGAACTTCGTCATAGTCTTTAACATACTATTATCCATTGTGAAAATACAATTATTATAGATGGGATAAATTGTATGGGATTCCCCAAACTAATTAAATCATATTTCTGTTTTGTCTGGTGGATTCGTTACCAGTATAGCCTGGAACATATAATATCCTTCTCTCTTTTTGTGTTCCTATTCTATTAGTTAATGAGAACATATAATTTCCCAGTATTATTTTAAATTTATATTCTCTCCTTTTATTCCATCAATTTTACTTTATATATTTAGAATTGTTTTATCATCCTGTTGGATTGACAATTTTATCATCATAAAATGTCCTTCTTTATTTCTAACAAGTCTACTTTGCTTAAAGTCTAACTTTGCTTTTTTTCCTGGTTCATGTTTTTATGGTATATTTTTTGTCCTTTGATTTATTTAATTGTTTCTTGTAAGAAGAATAGAATTGAACTTGTATCTTGTCCAAAAATTTTAGCCATTTAATTGAACTTTTTAAAAAATTTATATTTATCCTATCCTATATTTATCCTTATTAACACATTTGATTTTATACTTGCAATCTTCAGTATCTTTTTTATTTGTCTCAAATATTTAGGTTTCTTTTCCCTCCTTTCTTGCATTATTTTGGATAATGAATACTTCTATTATTTTATTTTTCCTCTATTGACTTGCGATGTATATATATGTATATATATACACACATATATATATATATATTACTCTTCTTTAGTGGTTATCTTGGAGATTACAACATGTACCCCTGAATTACAAGAGTATAATACAAAATATTGATATTACTATTTCCCCAGTAATGATAAAACCTCTTTGGTGAAGTTCTTGTTCAAATAGTTTACCCATTTTATTGGACTATTTTGTCATTACTGAGTTCTACGAGTCTTTTTAAAACATATATTCTCAATACATGTCTTTTCATCAGATATATTATATGTTTTGCAGATATGTGGCTTGCCTTTGTATTCTCTTTATCATGCTTTTTGAAGAGCAGACATTTTTACTTCTCATGATATTCAACTAGTCATTTTTTTATGGTTCATGTTTTCTGAGTACTATCTAAGAAATAAATTGCCTAATGTAAGGTTATAAAGATTTTCTTATACAATTTCTTCTGGATATTTGATAATTTTAGCAATTTCATTTAGATCATAGATCATAACCCATTTTTAGTTAGTGTTTGTCTATGTTCTGATTAAGGATTGAAGTCCATATCTTTCATATATAAGAGATATCCAATCCTTACAGAGCTATTTGTTTAAAAGACTATCCTCTCACCATTGAATTACCTTGGCATTTTGTCAAAATATTCATGTGTGGATCTATTTCTGGACTCTGTATTGCATTGATGTCATTTTGCTGATACACTGTCTCACTATTTCCTCTACTGTACAGATAGAGCAGGAACTAATCACTTTAGTCCAACAGGGATTGCATTTGGTAGATACTGGATATATTAATAGTTTTAGCAAAACTAAATCTGTCTGTTAACTGGACATAGGCCAAATTATTATGCCCTGTTAATTGGGCATAGCTGTTCAGTGTTTTCAACTGAGAATATGTTCACCAGATCCACTTCTACAGCGGGTCTTTATTGAAAATCATCATCTCTTTGGAATCATGAGTATGCCAAATTCTGTGCTGTGCTTTTCACAGGTTTGTTTTTATTTGTTTGCTTGCTTGTGTTTTGTCTTGGCTGCTTTGTCTCCTTCACCATGAAACTTCAGAATTCAGCAAATGTCTGCAGGAAAAAACTGAGTGCAAGATACACTTCAAGTGTTTAACATTGTCACTCTAGTCTGTGAGACTGTAAAGGCTCTGCAAGGTTCTGTTCTCTAAGAGTACCTTTATGCCAGGACAAAGCTAGATTCTCAATCTCTTGCCCACACCCAGGTTGAAATATACCCCAATGGCAAAGATAACGAAGATTGTCAGTTTATCTTTCCATAGTTCTCTCTTCTCTGTAATCTTAGTCACTCTTATTTTCAGTGTTCTGGCAGCTCACTTGATGCTTTTAAATGGTTAAGTTTTATGCAACTCTTCTATTTGTTCACAGTGGAAACACTTAGAGTTGTAAAATGCTCTATTTTATGCTACATATTACAATTAAATTATATGCTAAATCATGTTTTAATATCTCTTAAGATACTTTAAGTGCATTTAAAAATGCAAATTTGGGGAAAAATTCAACTGTGTAGGGTATGCCAATTCAAATGGCTCAAATCTTATGAACTATATAGCATTCTACATATGGCTAAGTTCATAAAAGCACAGGTGATGATTCATTGAAGTCCACTTTGTGAATAATAGAAGGCAAATTTCTTTTGACATCTTTCATAAGACATTCTGACAACAGAAATAATATAATATTAAAATGTGTGGTTTTCAATGAAGGAAATATGGTTTTACTCGTACCAAGACACACTGTTTTCTAGTCTTGTTTTTGAAAGAACAATTAATCACAGTATTATGTCTTAGAATACTAGGATTCAGTGAGGTTTGTTCTTTTTGGTACTCTCACTGACTTCGATTCCCTTTTTCTGTACAACTCATCCCTAAACTTATTTTCAGCTTACTTTGTCTCTTGTTCCAGGTAGTTCTTCAAATGTCTTCAAATAAATTAGAATATGAGCCAGCATTTACACAGAGCCTCCTTAACGTTTTTATTTGTGACAATATGATTACTACACATCTTTAATCTAAACCAAGAATGGCAAATGAATTTTATCTTATATGGCAATCCCAATAAAATGGAAGACACATTTTAAGTTGTTTGAAAATATTCTAAAGGCACATCCAAGGCCAATATGAAATTATACCAAAATAATTTAGTGAGATCAGTCATGCATTGGAAGAAACAAGAGTAACTGGCAATCTTGTTGCATCTTGAGCACTTTAAGTTGAACAGAAAATCAAAAAATCAAAAAGATTTGTTAATTGACTAATTGAATTTTAGTAAAAAGAAAACTCATGAATACAATAAATTTAAAAGACTTCTGGTTTTAGTAATAACTATTATTTATAAAGTAATAATAGTTATTTTTGAATAACTATTCTATTAAAAAAGTGATTATTGCATATGAATAGTTCACTGAATTCCGCTGCTGAGATCATGTCTTATTCATCTTTATGACCCACTATAGAACTTGTCGAAGGGTCTAATTGTAATTGCTAACTAAATAATTTATAACTAAATTTAATTGATTTTAATTTAAAGTAAAAATAGCCTAACTTTTCTGAAATGTTTATTAATGTTTTACAACAATCTTATATTTGAAAAAGAATCTAAGTAATGACAAATATGGTGAAAATTTTCATTGGTGTAATATGGATGTAAGTGCTGTAAGTGGAAATAGAAGTAAAACATCTACTTTTTAAAATATATTTTGAATGATTATTAGGTTAAGCCCAACCTATTGGGGAAAATAGTTAATTGAAACTCTAAAAGGAGAGTTTTGAACCATAGAAGGAGCTACCAGTGGCACTCTTAGATGATCATTTTACTGAGAAGCATCTTTGAACCAGATATCAGCAAGATAGCAGCTTTGGGGAAGTGTAATTACAGGTTTTGGGGGGGTTGTTTTTTTTTTTACTTTGATCTGTATCTTCCTCCACAGCAATAATTCAAATATTCCAGTTACCAGATGTATCTTGGAATTAGTTATGAGAGAATTGAGTAAGTTGTGAATATCCTGGATAATTAGATTTTATTCAACTAGTTTTAAAAACTTAATTGAATAGCAAAGGGAGTACACAGTGGGATTAGAGAGTCCTGCAATCAGAATGCCACCAACAGGAGCAGAATAGATGTATACAAGCAGCTAGTTAATTTAATTGTAATAAAATGTTTGTGAGAAGAGTTGCAAGACATAAAATTCTGTGTTTTTAAGATTTTCTCTAATATTTAATAATAATTATTTACTAAAGGACAAAAAATATCAGCATTACCTACTATTTCTTCAAGCATTCATCTATTTCCAGGAAAAGTCATGATGGGGGTATGTTCCCCCTCTTTTTATGACTTCTCTAGTTCTAACTGAACATTTTATATGGTTTTGTTTAAGCATCTCTCTTAGCACATTAATTATATTGATTTTTAATTTTTTTTAAATTTTGGTAGTGGTTGCTCTAGAGTTTGCAATATACATTTTGTTTTCATGGACACAAAAAGTTTATGTATTTTATTTCTACCATTCCTCTCTCACATATGCTTTCGTGTTTTTCTTTCCTTTTTTTTTCCTTTGGCTTGCTTATTTATTTATTTCCAATAATAGATTTCCGAGAAAAAAAAAAGAAATGCTACCATATATTAAAATGAATACATCAACTGTTAAGATGCATTGCTGTTTCAATAACATTATAATGTGGAGGGAAATACAGAAGCATATCACAGAATTAAGGAAATCTAGTAATAATTGTCACCATGTATTATTGGTTTAGTCATTTTCCACAAACTCTTTTGCTGGCTTCATGAAGTCCCATAGTAATGTTCATAGTGGGATGGCCACCTGTTGGTATAATACTTGGATCTGGTAGATTCTGCCTGACCAACTTTTTTTTTATTATTTCAGGAAATTATGGGGTTACAAATATTTTGGTTACATGTTATGACTTTGCCACATCCCAACCATGATTTGAGACGTGCCTTTTCCCCACCTACAATGCTCACCGTGTCCATTAGTTTTAAGTTTACTCACTCCCAATTCCCCTACCCCAAGAATATTACTATTGTGTGAGCACCTTAGTGTTGATTTTTAACTAATCTAAGTCCACCTTCAAATAACCCTGCACCTGCTTCATATGTAATGCACGTGCCTTATAACGAAATATTTCCAATTCCTGCTTCTCATCGCTTATAGCATAGCTGTCATTTATTTCACTTATTTGTATGTTATAATTGCCCAATACTTGATACTAATATTACTTTAAATAAGCTCTTATCTTTTAGATTAATTCTTCATAAGAAAAATAGATTTTATTTTATATTTATCTATTTTTTCTCCAGTGCTTTTTCTTTCCACATGTAGATCTGAGTTTCTGATCCATTATCATTTTCCTTCTTCCTGAACAACTTCCTTTAACATTTCTTACAGGGCAGGTATACTGGTGGTAAATTCCCTCAATTTCTCTTTGTTTGAAAGTCCTTATTTCTCCTTCATTTTATGCAAAATAATTTTACTGGATATAGGATTCTAGCTGGAGTTTTTTTTCCTTAAATGCTTCAAACATTTTATTGTAGTCTCTTCTTCTTGTATGGTTTCTGACAACAAGTTCACTGTAGTTCTTACTTTTGTATTTTTTTTCCCTGTGTAGGCAGAATGATTTCCTTTCTCTAAATTCTTTTTAGATTTTCTTTTTATCTCTGATTTTTCTGCAACTTGAATATGATGTGACTAAATATAGAATTTTTAATTGTTTGGTACTTATTGTGCTTAGTGTTCTCTGAGCTTCCTAGATTTGTGGTTTGAGGTCTGTCATTAATTTTGTAATGGCCTTGACCATGAGTACTTCAGATAATTATTTTCCATTCTCTCTTTCTTCTTCTAACATTTCAGTTATGCATATATGATACTTTCTGAAATTATTCCACAGTTCTCAGATGTTCTATTCTATGTTTTTCATTATTTATTCTCTTTGTATTTCAGCGTAGGAAATTTCTATTGAATTATATTCAGCATACGTATTCTTTCCTAAACATGCCCAGTCTGTTGATGAAACTAAAGGCATTTTTCATTTCTGTTACAATGTTTTTGATTCTTTCTTAGATTTTCCATTTCTTTGCTTACATTACCTTTCTGTTGCTGCCTGTTGTAAACTTTTTCCATTAGAGCAGTTGTCCCCAACCTTTTTGGCATCAGGGACCTGTTTCATGGAAGACAATCTTTCCACGACTGGCGTGATGTGGGAGAGGAGGTGGAGCTCAGGCAGTGATGTGAGCAATGAGGAGCAGCTGTAAATACAGATGAAGCTTCCCTCATTGGCCTGATGCTCACCTCCTCCTGTGCGGCCCAGTTCCTAAGAGTCCATGAACTGGCCCTGGTCCATGGCCCAGGGGTTGGGCACTGCAGCATTAGAGTCTCTAACATATTAATCATAGTTATTATAACATTCATGTTTGATAATTCCAAAATTCGTGGCATGTAAGTCTAGTTCTGATGCTTTATTTGTCCCTGGAGACTGTTTTCTCTAGTCTTTTAGTATGCCTTGTAATTTCTTCCTGAAAGCTAGATGTGATAGGAACTGAAGCAAATAGGCCTTCACTGTGAGCTGAGAAATTTATCTCCAGCAGACCTGCATTACAGAGTAAAATAAATTATGCAGACTAAAGAAAGTTATAGCGTAAGGAAGCCCAGATCTGCAAGAAATAATAAAAAGTATCAAAGAAAAAATTTGTGGGTAAAATGTAAAAGAATATATATACACACACAGACATGTATAAGTTTTCTTTTGCTAGCATAATAAATTACCACAAATTTACAAGCTTAGTGGTGTAAAACAACATTTGTTGTCTCAAGATTCTGTTGTCTCAAGATTCTGTTTACTCAGCTGTTTTCTCTACCATGAGTTTCACAAGGCCCAAATCAAGGTGTCAAGCAGCTGGGCTCTTATTGAGAGGCTCTGGGAGTAAGTCTCAGAATCCAGCACCTCATGACTGATAGTACTGTGGTTTCATTCCCTTACTGGCTGCCAGCCAGGGGCCATCCTTACCTTCTAGAGTCCTCTCTCGTCTTTGCTTGTGGGCTCTACATATTAGAACCAGCAAGAGTGCATCAGATACTTCTCATACTTGGCATCTTTGGGTGTCCTTTCTTATACCTCTCTCTTCTGCTTCTTCTGCTATACCACTCTTCTGCTTCTAGCCAAAGAAAATCTCTACTTTTAAGGGCTCATTTGATTACATTGGACCTACACCAATAATTCAGAACAGTTTCCCTAATTTAAGCCCCATTACCTTAATGGTATTTGCAAAATCACGTTTTCCATGTAATGTAACATATCACAGATTCTAGAGATTATGGAGTATACATCTTTCTGGAGCCATTATTCTGTCACACATACGTATATTTTTTATTTATATTATTTAATGAAAAAATAATAACAATGTATAAGCTATTGTAGAGATAATAGTAACTATCTATCTAAAATTTATAACAACAGCACAAAAGGTAAGGGGAATAAAATGGAAGTATATCTTTTGCAATATTCTCACACCATTTAAAGTACTACTGCATGGTTTAGAGGTAGACTGTGATAAGTTAAAGCTGCATATTGTGATCTCTAGAGTACCACTGTCCAATAGAACTTACTATAATAATGTAAATGTTTGATATCTACACTATCTAATATGGTGGACCCCACAGGTGGCTTTCTAGGTCACTAGAAGAGATAGCTCACAGAATGGTAGAAAATATTTTCAAACCCGACATCTGATAAGGGGTTAATATCCAAATTATATAAGGAATTCAAAGAACTCAATAGCACAAACAAATAACCCATTAAAAATGGGCCTGGCCAGATATTTCTCAAAAAAACAACAACAAAAAAAACAACAACATACAAATGGCCAACAAATACATGAAAGAAATGATCAGCATCACTAATTATTATGGAAATGCAAATTAAAACTACAGTGAGATATTACCTCATACCTGTTAGAATGGCTTTTATCAAAAAGATGAAAGATAAGTTTTGGCAAGGATGCAGAGAAAAGGGAATACTTGTACATTTTTGGTGGGAATGTAAATTTGTACAACCATATGGAAAATGGTATGGGTTCATCAGAAAACTAAAACTAGAATTGCTATATGATCCAGTAATCTCTCTTCTTTGTATTTTGCTAAAGGACCTGAAACCAATATGTTGAAGGGATACCTGCACTCCCAAGTTCATTGCAGCACTATTCACAGTAGCCAAGATATAGAATCAACCTAAGTGTCCATTGGTGGATGAATAAGTAAAGGAAATATATATATACCCAGTGGAATATTATTCAGCCTTTAAAAGAGGGGAAATCCTGTTGTTTTTGATAACGTGGATGAATCTGGAGGACAATCTGCTAAGTGAAATAAGCCAAGTACAGAAAGATAAATACCACATGATCTCACATATGTGGAAATTTTAAAAGTTGATATCATAGAAGTATGGAGCAGAATGATGGTTACCAGAGGCTGGGGGCATAAAGAAGGAGAGATTAGGGAGTTGTTGATTAAATAGTATAAAGCTTCAGATAGAGAGTAGGAATAGGTTTTGAGATCTATTACTATAGTCAGTAATGATGTATTGTATATTTCAAAATGACTAAGAGAGTAAATTTCAAATATCTTATCATAAAAATGATAGTTAAGCAAGATAATGAATATGTTAATTACCTTGATTTAATTTATTCCACATTGTATACATATATCAATACATCATATTGTACCACATAAAGTTATACAAGTATAATTTGTCAGTCAAAAGCTCTGACTCAGGTGGGGCAAAGGCAATATATGTAATCTAAACATTTGTACCCCATAATATGCTGAAATAAAAAAAATTAAAAAAATAACTTGATACTGAACAAAAAATCATGTACTATGAGTCAAACATTAAAAATCCAACAATGGAAAAACTAAACAATATCTTGTTTAGAAGCAAGTATGTATATTATAAATAAATATGGCAGTGACTTGTACACTAAACAAAAAAATTAAAAATAAAAAACAAAAAAATTACAAAAGCAAAATTAATCTATATATCCAGTGTAATTCTCTAAAAAATCTAATAAAGTTTCTTATATCTTGAAAAATCAATAACTAAAAATTCTAATGAAAGTACAATCAGCTAACAAGAGTCAAAAGAGTTTAAGAAGAAAGGCATAGTGCAATAACTCTACCAGATAACACTCTACCAGATATCAACATATATAAAAAGACTATAGTAATATAGTAAGAAAATCAATATGATATTGATGCATGGATGGAAAGTCAACCAATGAGACAGAAAATAAAGTGCAGAAGTAGACTCGCAGAAATATTGACATTTGGTAGATTACTAAATTCCTTTTATAAATCTTTGAGTATAAATCAGGCAACTCAATAAATGTTGCTTGGATAATTAGATATAATAGATTTTTAGTTTATACTACTCTAAAAGACTCTATGTGAATTAAAGACAATGTAAAAAGTAGCACTTTGAATTTTCTACAAGAAAATATTTAAGAATATCTTCATTATATCAGATAACAAAGGGTTTTTTTAAAGAAGACACAATATGCACAAAGCATAAAATAAATTTTACTGCAGTAAATGAAAACTCTTGTATGACAAAAGACCCTATAAACAAATCTAAAAGAAAAAATACAAAGTGTAACACTTATTGCAATGTTTAGCTGACAAAAGATTTATATCTAAAATCTACACATAAATCAGTAAGGAAAAGACAATTGCATAGAAATAGATAAAATATATGGATAGAACCTGCACAGAAAAGAAAATCCAAATAACTAATAAATATAGATGTTGAATCTTACTGAAATGAGGAACGGTTGGAATGGGGGGAAGACTAGGCTATGGTGATGGGAAAAATCTAATATAAAGTGGAAGATTGATGATGCAGGGGCAAGCAGGGGAAGTGAAAGGTTCCAGAGAAAGCAGAAGTGTGGGAGCCCAGAGGCCAGATGGAAGGAAGAGGCACTGTAGGTAGGAGAGGAACCTCTTCTAGTTTAACAGGGAAATGGGAGAAGATACATGCAGATTCAGGTAGATTCTGGGTTAAACAGTCAGCAATTAAAATGTGGTATATGCTCACAATGGAATATTATTCAATTCTAAGAAACGA
>VBSM01000272.1:71047836-71074224 GCA_008086735.1 Cheirogaleus medius
AAAAAAAAAAGAAAAAAAAAACAGTCAGCAATTGAGTTGATTTCTTTGAGGTGTTTATTTTTCTCTCTGAAATCAATGGTAACATCATCAGCTAAAACTCAATAGTCATAGCATGAGGTTGAGAGAGAAGTTGCAGTTTGAGGATTGTCTTAGTGTGTTTGGGCTGCTATAGCAAAAATACCATAAACTGGGTAACTTATAAACAAAAGAAATTTATTGCTCACAGTTCTGGAGGTGGGGAAGTCCAATATCAAGATGCCAGCAGATTTGGTTTGAAGTGAGGGCCTGCCTTCCCATCAATGGTGCTTCCTAGCTGTGTCCTCACATGGTGGAGGGGCAAACAAGCTCCCTAGGGTCTCTTTTATAAGGGCACTAATCTCATTCATGATGGCTCTACCCTCCTGATCTAATCACTCCCCAAAACACTACCTCCTCCTCTTTTTTTTTTATTGAGATATGGTCTCACCCTATCACTCTGGGTAGAGTACAGTGGTGTCATCATAGCTCACTGCAGCCTCAAAACTCCTGGGCTCAAACAATCCTCCTGCCTCAGCCTCCTAAGTAGCTGGGACTACAGGTACATTACCATGGCCGGCTAATTTTTCTATTTTTGGTAGAGATGGAGCCTCACTCTTGCTCAGACTGGTCTTGAACTCCTGTCCTCAAGTGATCCTCCTGCCTTGGCCTCCCAGAGTGCTAGGATTATAGGGGTGAGCCACTGTGACCAGCCAAAACCCTACCTCTTAGTCATATCATCTTGGGGGATAGACTTCAATATATGAATTTCAGAGAAGGCATATTGAGACCATAGCAAGGACAGAAAAGAAACTTTAAAATAATCTTTGGAGAAAGTGAGAGGGCAAGTTGACCAGACAAAGGGATAAAGTTTGTGATTACAAATGTATAGTGGGGGCTTTTGTTCAAAGCAGATAACTGAGTTGATACAGCATTAGAGTTTGCTAACAAGAAGAGGCAAAAATTGTCATGGTTTTATCAAAGCAATTACTGGATCATATAATCTGACATGAAAATGGAGAACAAAGGTGGTAAAAAAAATTCAAGAAAAATGGAAGAAAATGGAACTGGAGAGCACCAAAGGGTACAACAATGTCCACGAATAAGTAAATTGAAAAGATTAGAGATTGTGATGAGAGTAAGGAGCATGAATTAGTGATTTTTAGAGTTGGAAAAATTTATTTGGTGGCACGTTCCAGACTGTGACAAATGGGGAAAGTTGTTGATTGTAGATGGAAAAGTAAAAGAACTAGAGACTGCAATTTGGATAACTTGTACACATGTACATTCAATGAATTGGAAAAGAAAACCATGAACCTGGCATAAAGGTCTCAAAGAATATGGAGAAATAACTAGGACATAAGTAGAATGTAGTGACAAGGAACTGGAGAGGGTTGTACAACATCTAGAATACTCTAGAATATAATCTCTAGAATAGTCTCTCCTAAAATAGAGAATTTTGATATATACATGAATGAGTCACTTCAAAGTATCTTTAGGACTATATATATGTTTGCAGACTATATTCTGAAATATTACCCTCTGTATAGAACAGAAAAACGAGCATAGCATTTAAAGTAAAATAAAAAATTCCACATAGGCATGGCTTGTAAGAATGTGACATTAGCACTACAGAGAATGTGAACAAGAATCTAATATGTTCTTCTTTTAGTTATTAAAATTACTTGACAGTTCCAATATCCGGCTGGAGTCTTCTACTGGCTTGAAGCAAGCAAGACTTCTGAGCGTTTTTTGTTCAGAAGAACTTGGCTTGAGATAATTTTTGGCTGTGCTCAAAGTTGAGTAACTGGGACATGAAAGTAGGGCTGCTCAAAAGAGAGCCAAAGAGCCCAGCCTGCTGCCTTAGGCAATGTGTGTTCTAATCAGACTCCTATTCAAGAATTCGTGTCATCAGAAGTAAGTGGTTTGTTCTTATTGAAGAAGACGTTGCTCCCAAAGACATGCCAAATAGTGTCTGAAGAAATGTATCAGAGTATAAAACCTGGGCGGTCCTTAGAGTTGATTTTATACATGGACAAAGGAAGCATTTGTGAGGTGGCATAGCGTCTGCGAAGGGAATTCTTTCTTTTTGGCATAGGCAAGAAGATCACTTAGCAGCACTGGGATTTGTATGGACATTTTTTTTTTTTTTGACCAGGAAATACTTACCCCATAGTCTAAAATCATCTGCTTCTAAACTAGGATGGACAGTTACCATAATTCTATAGTATTAAAGAGCTTCTTTTGAGGAATAGTTGCTTTGGAGATGTGCTAAACAGCTCACCACTGAGCATGTTACCCAAGGAGATCATATGGGTAAGAAACTGAGCTTGATCCTTGAGGACCACAAAGAGCCTGGGCTCCAAATCCAATCCCATCTCAAAATTTTATCCCAGATTAGCTTTAGGAGCTACTCCCTCCCATTCCAGCTCTGTAGCCATCTTTTAGCTAAAAGACTGGGTGAGGATGATTTTAATTCAAAATCATTTATTATGGAGGTGTGTATGTGTGTGTGTGTGTGTAGAAGTTCTTTGGATGTGATTGCTAATCTGAAGATATTCTTTGTCAAACCACCCATAATTTATCCATATTTTAATGACAAAAATACCATAGTATATATAAAAGCCATCAGATAGAATATCTCATGGTTACAACAGACCTATAGATGCTTTGATTTGATGTGCTCACTTTTGAAATGGGAGAACAGAGATATAGTTATGTGCAGTAATTCACCCAAAATCCCAAAGCTAGATTGTGGTAGAGCCAAAATTAAAACCCAGGCCTCTTGATTTTCAGTCTAGAGCTTTTTCAACAAAACCAACTAATCTAGGCTTAACTCTGTGTTTTCCTCTTCTCAGCTTTTGCTCCTGCCATGGGATACCTTCATTCAGTTCAGTGTTCTTACCCTAAAGTCACCAATTCTTATTTTTAAATGCTTTAAAAATACAAAAATGTATAGAATATATTTTAAGGAAAACACGTTCCTATCTAGCTTTGACAAATGTGAACATTATACCTTGCTGTGTATCTTTTTCTTTTCCTCCACTACCCTACTTCCCAGAGATAGACAGGATACCAAATTTTGAGTTTATTACATCAGTGCAAGTTGTTATATTCTGTATGTATCTATATATGTGTCCTTTTTTTTTCGAGACAGTGTCTCACTCTGTCAGCCCAGCTAGAGTACAGTGGCATCATCATAGCTCACTGTAACCTCGAACTCCTGGACTCAAGTAATCCTGCCTGGCTAATTTTTCTATTTTTGGTAGAAATGGGGTCTCACTCTTGCTTAGTCTGGTCTTGACTCCTGGCCTCAAGGAATCATCCAACCTAGCCTCCCAAAGTGCTGAGGTTACAGGTGTGAGCCACACCTGGCTGCTATATGTATCTATATATCTACCTATTTATTTACACATATACATAATTATATCATTCTTCATCTTTATTTTGCTCAATGTTATATTTTAAAGATTTATCTTAACTCCATACAGTATTACATTGTATTAATGTACCAATATTATTTATCCATTTTCCTACTGATAAACATAATTTGCAAAATCTTTCATAATATATACAATGTTCTAATGAACATATTGGTGAGTATCTCTTTGAACACATTTGAATAGTTCCCTTCAGCTTCAGAAGTAGAATTGTTAGTTTGAGGAGTGCATGTATATGTGATAGGTAGAATTATTTCCCCAAAGATGTTCTTAAAACCTGTGAATATGTTACTGTACATGACAAGAGGGACTATACAGATGTGATTAAGGTTGAGAATCTTCAGAAGGGAAGATTATCTTGGATTACCCAGGAGGACTTAATCTAATCACATGAGTCCTTAACATGGAAGAAGAGGCAGAATAGAAGGTCAGGGAGATAAGATCAAAAAAAGACTATTATCAGTTTTGAAGATGGAAAAAGGGAGCCATGAGCCAAGAAATGTGGATGGAGAAAAGAAGCTGGAAAAAAGTACGGAAAAAGAATTCTAGAGCCTCTAGAAAGAAATGAAGCCTTGTAGACAGACATCTTGATTTTAATCCAATGAGTCCTATGACAGACTTCTCACTTGCAGAACTGTAAACTAACAAATTTGCCTTGTTTTAAGCCACAACATTTGTATTCATTTGTTAGAGCAGCAATAGAAAACTAATATAACATATTAAACTTAGTAAGTCCTGCTGATTTTCCCTTCTAAGTGGCTATACCAATTCACCATCACTGTATAAGAATCCCTGTGACTCATTAGTCTTATAAACCTAGAGTTTTGCCAGATTTTTAAATTATTGTTTGCTGAGTTTATAAATGTATGTGGTTTTAATTTCTAAAGTACCTCCTTTAATCATTTTTTGAATTACAGCTCTATCTGTGGTAAATTTTGAAAGTCACCATGTATTTGAATATGTCTTTTTGTGTGTGCTTGCTATTGAAAAATTGTTAAGCTGGTCACTCAGTTCTAGATTGACAGAATATTGAGGTTGGGAAGAAGGCATTAGGTAAGACCCCAAATTTCAAAACCCATTAGGTAAAAACTATAATACATTTATTTACATTAAAAGTAAAACTCTCTATTTAATAAAATACCACAAAATTAAAGAAAGCCACAGAATGGGACTTTATATCAGTGTACTGTATCACCAATAAAAATTTTGTATGAAGGATATATAAATGACTATAAATTAATAAGAAAAGGATAACAATCCAACATGAATAAAGGGCAATCTATATGAGCAAAATACTCAAGAAAAGAGATGCTCAAATGGCTGATAACATAGAAGTAAAATGCTCAACCCCACATATAATTAGGAAAATGAAAGTTTAAACTGTGGAAATTAAAACCACATACCTTTATCTTGCAAAACTTTAACCTTCTACCCATGAAACAATGGCTCCCATTTCCTCCTACCCAATGCCCATGGCAACCATCATTCCACTTTCTGTTTCTATGTATTTGACTACTTTAGATGTCTCATTATCATTATTTTTGATTTCTCAATATTTATTAAAAGTTGCAGGTAGTGTCAATTGCAAAAGTACATTAAAGCCCATGCACTTTATGATAGACACATGAAAATCTCCACCTCACTGCCCCTCCATACATACATGCATGAGAGAAAGGGGAAAAAAAATTCCATGTAGAAATCTGCAACATAATTTCAATATAAGAACAATCGTTCCTTGAATAACAGTGAAAAAATAGTCGTCTCTTTGAAACATAAATCACTACAAAAAAGGACAATGTGACAGTTCCTGGACTTCCTCTTTTCCTATTTTTGACTCTTTTTGGGAAAAGTTTGAAACAGAAGCATGGTTAGAATATTAGGAGCCTTTCCCCTTTGAGACCATTGAAAAAGGGAAGTCTGAGAAAAACTTTAAATTTCCCCTATAGCTCAGTGAAGGCCAAATTAAATATAAATTAATTTGTTTCATTTCTTGATTGTTCCATCTATATTTTTTGAGGTCAAAATGACTTTCCATAGTCATAAACAGTTTTTACCTTGTAAACCCCAATTTAAATATTTAAGTGCTCTAAAAAGCCTCAAATTGTGGATTAAGAAAAAATCCAGGTGGCCCAGAGTAGTCATAAAAGGATTTAGGCCAGGAGTCAAAATATTATCCTTTGGGAGCCCTACATGAGACCTAGAAATAATATCCTGTTGGTTTGGCCCAACCTCTTCAAAGAATTTTAGGCCATCTGCCGCTACAGCCATAAATGTAAAAATGTAGGTGTGAGGGAATTTTGGGCCTATGCCTCTGGGTCCATTGTTGAAAACAACCCCCTGCTCTAGTTTTTCCTTTATTTTATTATTTATATCTTAAATAAAGGTCAAATAATTTTTTTAAATTTATTTATCCAACATGTATTTACAGAGTGCCTGCTGTGGTCAGTACCTTATTAGGTAGGGTGCCAGCACAGTTAATACCAAACTAAACAAGATACACAGTGTTCCTGCCTTCATGTTGTTTTAGTCAGCTTATTATTTAATCATCGTTTGATTTAGGAGCTCAAACATACAAGGTTGAATGGGGGTCCTAGAAACTACCAAGGCCATTTCCCTACCTAAAGAAAGCATTTACTCAAATCTTTTCTGACATATTTTATCTGTCACACCTGAAGATCTTCGGGGAAGGAATTTCACCAACCTTCAAATTAAAGTCAATGTCATTGTATATAATAAACATACATATATAGAATGGGCCTGTGGTAGTAGAGTTGCTAAACAGGATACAGGATGCCCAATTAAATTGGAATTTTAGTATAAGTTCATGGTATACTATACTGCAATATCATTTAGTGTTGTCTGAAATTCAAGTTTAACTATGTATCCTTTAATTTTCTTTGCTAATTCTGACAACTCTATATGTAGGGAAAGAAGCAAGGTTAGGCAAAAATTACTTAAAGTATTAGATTAATTAATTAATGATCTAGCAAATAAAGTAATTAAGTGGAGGTCAAATGCTAATGAACTTGGATTATGGTGCCATCAGAAAATACACTTGCTTTGGAACTCCCTCCTGGCCGGTTCCCTTTGTACTGGGCTGGCATGGAATGTACTGTACATTACGGGGCCTCCCATTTTCATTGCAGATTTTTATGATTAAAACACATGATTCATAATGTTTACTTTCAGAAGAGCTATTTGTTTTCATGTGGCTCCTTTGGGGACTTCTACATCTCATGACATCTCCTTTCCACTAACCTACTCCTGTGAGACTATGTGATAGCACAATGGATTCCACATGGTGTACTCTTGGACTTGGATTTTTATCATGTCACTTGACAAGCTATTTTGGAACAAGGTGAAACAGAGAAACTTTCCTAATATCTCTGTGGTTTGTGTTCCACCAAAAACTAAAGTGGTGGATGTGTAGAGAATAGAAATAACTGTGCCATAAGCTTCATGGCTGCCAATTCCAGGCTCGCCACCCCCAACCAAGTACCCAGCACAGTGCTCTCTAAATATTGTTGGATGATATTAAATGAGTTTTGTGTTCTTCACCCCAGCTAGAAAAATACAAATTCTAAGATTTTCACAAAGGTGCCAGCTTATTTTTATGTGTATAGAGAAAAAGTCTGGAAAACATGTATATATAATATGTTGCTCATCTTGAGATCTTTCATTATAATCAAAATAAGAAAATAAGTAATATTTTTTATTAATTTCCCCAAGAAATGCATATACCAAGTATTTATTTTGTATTATATCCCAAGATAAAAGTGTCTATATTTAGTTTAAGTATAATTTGCATGTTGTTATAATACTTCTTAAGATAACACAAAATCCAAGTTGAATATATACTATCTTGCTTCTACATTTAAAAATGCTTGAGTTCTATTACATAAAAAGGCTAACTTGTTGCTAACAATCCTAAATGTAATCACTGAGTATTCTATGTAGAAAGTTCTTCTAGATCGTTTATCCAAAACTGTTACTTTTTTAAGTGAAACAGTGAGCACCCAGAAAGATTAAATAGCTTGTTACAGATTCCATAAATATAATTAACTCTTGAACCTATTTATTTTCATTTTGAGTCCTCTGCTCTTTTCACTACCTCTGCATGTTTTTCTCCAGAATTCAAGACTTTGGCTTAAATATGAAAATATTAAATATGGCCAGAAATGAAAAAGAGCAGAGGTGAAAATTCTGACGTCTTCTCTTTGAAAAGTTAGCTTTTTTTTCCTTTTCATTTTAGCACCTCACATAATGGACTTTAAGGAAGCATTTACTTTCTTTCAGAGTGGAAATAATTCCCTTATTCCTTTGAATTGTCTTCAACCTTGCCTAAATGGCTGTCATGAGGAGAGAACAATGTAAGTTCTGAATTTGACACACTGGTAGGGTTACCATCTGAGTTTCCTCCGGAAAGTCTGAGAATAAAATGTCTAGACTGATTTTTCAATCCAGAAGCTCAAACTTCAAGAAACTTGGGATGGTCACAGCAGCCTGAGGAGATGGAGTGAGCCCAGCTGGGGCATGCATAGTCACACTCTTTCCATTGGATTAAACACCAATTCCAGCTTTTTTTCTCTCCTGCCAGAATAAGAATAAACTCATTCTTCCCAAGATACCTCCTCACCAAAACCTCTTTCTTTTTTTAGTTTCTCTCTGGTCCTGTCATGATTCTAGTTTCAACCAGTTTTCTTCCTTTTTCCTCTCTTTCTGAATATTTGGCTAAATTTTCGAATATAACTTTTCTTTTTAACTTCTTTTGCTTTTTAACTCTAAATGGATAAGCAGAGTTGATACTTATCTTTGATTGATTGATTAATTCATTCAAGTCATAGTCATGCACTAAACACTCATTGCACATAATGTACAAAATAAACAAGCGGTGAAGGTCACTCTATTGCACAACCTGGTGGGCACCATTCACATAGCGGCCCTGCAGGAAGTGGGTAGAAGGAGCTTAGGTATCCCTTCTGACAATCTCCATAGCCTCCATGTTGCAGTTGGCTTTCCTCCTCCAGCTCTCTGAGTACTAATCAGAGAGCCCTGCTATGTCACAGAAGGAGGTAGAATTTTGTATCTGGTAGGATGGTACTCATGATTCTACTCTTCCAGGTTTTTCTCTCCAAACAGCAGTGTTTCATGGAGTTAAGACATAAAACAGAGCATGAGCATTGTTAAGTAACCTTGGTAGTCAGACGGCCAGGATTTACATTTTATGAGGCTAGCCCTGTCTAGGGATCAGCCTGTTATGAAAGTGGATATTACCTCTGTCATTAGAGCCTTTACTCCTCATGCCCTGCGTGACAGTTTGTGGGCTATGCCTAGAAAGACAGTAGCCCTGGCTGACTTCACAATAAAGAGCTGAGTAAACCGCCCACATCAGGGACCATGAATCACAAACCTTAGACAAAGGCAGATATATCTAGTATGGGTAGAATCCAGCCATTAGGCTGAAGGGCTCTCTGGCAGAGTCTGAAAAATCAAGGAAAATATCCTGACCTGGGAGACATGCAAATACATACAAAGACAGGGACATTTGGGCCATCAAAGAGTTCAAGGGAGTTTCCTAAATAGCTCTTGATTTTATCTACTTCTATTTCCATCAGCTCTGCAAGGGTCCCAGTCACCATGATCTCTGGACTGTAGCAGCAGAATCCTAACTGGTCTCTCTTATCTACCTCCAGTCTGTTCACTACCTTGCTGCCAAAGTGATTCTTGAAAAAACCAACAGCACACAGATTTGATTATGGACACACAGTCCTCGCCCTTCTTCAATGTCTTCCCATTTTAAGCTAAAGCAAAATCCCTAAGAGATACTTCATGGTGAGACTTTTAACACTACACTTTCAGCCTCACTTCCCGCTGACTCGCCCATGTTTCTCTCCAGTCTCACTGCCAAACTGGTCTTCTTTAAGGCCTTACTACTGATCAAATTCCCTCCTGACACATGGTTTACATACATGGTTCCTTTTGGCTAGAACACTCTTCCTCCTATCCTTGACTAGTCAACTGCTACTCAACCATGAGTTTTAGCTCAAGTTCTTCTTCCCTAGGCAAGTTTTTCCCAACTGCCTGACTAGGTCAAACCCCCAAGTAAAGGTTTTCGTGCACCTCTCCTTGATAGTACTTACCATGATTATAATTTTACTCCTCTTTATGTGATTATTTGATAAATTTCTGCCACCCCAACAGGACTGCAATGTCCATGCAGGCAGTAATGGTATCTTTGGGGTGAACCTTTGTGTTCCAAGTGCCAGCCCATATAGAGCCTGGCGCACAGTGGTCACTTCTTATATATCTGTTGAATGAGTGAGTGTGGCTCTGGGAAGGGGAACCAGCCTGTTTCTAATTATGAATATTTCTTTTAATGGACCTTTGTTGGGCTTTTAGTACTTGTCAGTCAGAAGCTCTAGGCTCTCCAGGTTTCTTGGTGAGGAATCAAGCTGAATAAGGTGAGAACTCTGAAATAAAGGGTACACTGGCTGACAGTGACTCCAAACTGATGACAGGAGTATCCTACCTTCCCACCACCAGAGTTTCTCCCACACACTTCAAATTTGAAAAGGTTTTTCTGTGCCACCAAACTAACCATATATATTAAGGAAAAATTAATTTGATTAATAAAAACACCAATAATAACCAGCTGAAGCTTTAGTCAGCATAAAATTACAGTGTTACTCTATTAAGTTGATATTCTTGCAAACTAAAACAAGGATGTGAAAATATCTGATTCATGTGAGACTTCAGACATTAAAAATAACTCCAGGTTTCTATGTATTTAATTATTTTAGTACATATGATGCTATAATTTCTTCATTGATTGGTTGATTTTATTTACTTTTTAATTGGCACATAAAAATTACATGTATTTGTGGTATACAACATAACATTTTGATATATGCATACATTGTGGAATAACAAATCAAGTAATTAACATAATTGGGTTTTTATTTTTGCTTTTGAGAACTGCTAGGAATCTAGGCTCCTCTAGTTGGGAACCATTGTCCTAAATCCAATAAAGATGGGATGAACTGAATTGGGGTTGGAGGGACCTTCCTCTTTGTTCTGCTATTGCTGTCTCTCTCTGATAGGATTGCCTGGAACATTTTGGTCACAGAGGCTGCAGTTAGCCAAGTCATTGGTGTAAGGCTGTAGATGGACACAATGCTTCAGGCAGAAGCACCAGCTGAGGATGAAGCAGAGAGTGGTCCATGCCTTCACTAAGAAGACATTTTTCAAGACCACAGCACTGCCAAGTTTACCCTTTTCTTAATTATAAACTGGTATTGCAATCTGATGGCTACATTTAGTAATAATATTCCAGAAACACATGGCTAATTTCTTAAAACCAAATAAGTATTTAGATAATAGAAAGAACAAAAGGTCAGGCACAGGCCTGCCAAAGCTTGATGGTGATGGATGTATTCAGGAAAAGAAACAGTGATTTCCTTTATTTTACTTTGAGACAATATATTTGCTGTCTCTTCGCTTACAATAAAATAATAGTATATTATCTGCATGAAACATGAGAAAATAATTAAAACCTGACTGTGACTTACATTAGAGGAGTTAGGTGAAGATAAATGAAATGTTTTACACAGAAGTGTCCTGATCTTTTAGGAGGAAGACTGCATTAAAAATCCAAAACATGCTCACTCTAGGTATTCCTATAAATAACAATTATATTTAAATCACATATCCTCCCTCTTCATAAAATCTGAAGCTAATTCTGGCAGGAAATTGAACAAATTCAACGCAAGGAAATACTGCTATAGGTATTCTCTAAAATGCTGGTGTGACAGGTAGGCATAAAAAAATCTTGTGCTGACTGCAGGGAAAACTGAGACTGTGGCTAAGAGGTTCACTTAAGGTGAGTCAACAGTAGAATTCCTCTGCTCAGATCCCTTTTGAATTAAGTGAAAAATAGTGCTATTATACTTGTCTCCAGAACAACTTCTAATACCATTCTCCTGCATCATTCAAGTTACACCCACCACTAAATTACTTTCTAAAACCACTAAACTGCTGTTCTGGCTAAAGGTTAATGATGCAAACACATAATATAATAAATATCATAAACAAACAATTTCAGAAAGAGAAGAATAAATCTTAACCAGCAAGCAGAAATAATATGTGCAATATTATTGTAAGTGTGTGGAGCACAAGCAACAAAGGATACCCCTTCACTTTTTAGTAAAACCAATTGAGGAAAAGCTGTGCTATGACTCAGAACTGACTTTTCCTTTAATCTGATATTTAGACATTAGTAATGGTGCCAGCACTTTTTATGATGAGGCTTGTCTACCTATAGCTTTGGAGGGAATGTCCTGAGATACCCCTTCCTTAATCTTTGGGAGATAGAAATAGAGATAGTGAGAAGAGTGAGAAGAAACCCCTCTCCCCTCAGACCATGCCAACCTGGACTTCCAGTACAGCATCCAATGCAGGATCTCCTTCTGGCCAGTGGATTGATGAGCCAATAGGGAAATGAGAAGCCCGAGGGAGGCTGTGACTGGGACATCTGTACCAACTCTCTCCAACCACAATGTTTCCAATGGTTAAAGGGCACCTGGACACCATTGCTCTGGAATGTAAAATGAGGAATTACCAACTTAGTTGCAGATCCTTGGAACTATTTTTGGTTAGACTTTCTGAATACTGATGACAGAAAATAATCAGCCTGAAGGCCTTATTAAAGCATGAACCACTTTTCAAACAGTGTGAAGCTTTAATAATCAAAATAAAACATAGGGTCCTTCTTGTTCCCTATCTGGCAAAAAGAGAGGTCCCTGAGGTTCATGGGCAAGAGGCTAGGTTTCTCCTGATTGTATAGAAGCTCCTTATACAGTAGGATGAAGATAGAAGGGATCTAAGAAATGGCAAGATGACCTCCCCAACAATTTTTTTATGGGAAGTCAAAATGTATTCTAGTACAAATGAGCAGAGAAAAACCAAAGAAAAAACAGGGACTATGTTTATCATCAGCTAGAATATATTTCCCAGGGCTTAAGCAGTGGTCCTGCCCACGTATAACCTTTTAGGGTGTGTACATAAGCAGGGGTTAGTTTAGGAAGGAAACAGAAGCTTACCTGTTCCCCAGTGATTGACATGAATGAATAACCCAAAACAAACCAACAATTTAAAAAAATAGCCAAAAGCCACATTCACATTTGTCTGGGAATTCATGTTGGGGAATGGCTTTTTTGGAATCATAACAATGAAATGGTAACATTTTGATCATTTTAATCATCATTCATAAATCTCAAATAGTTTTGCCAAAATAAATATATTTGCTTCGGGTTAAAATGTACCAATTTTGTACTTAGAAATGTTATTTTCCTTTTTTCAAAAAGCCAGATAATCAACACTCAGGAATTTGAACACAACAAAGTGTACTATGGACTTCAGCTTCAAAACTATTTTATGTTTAAAGATGATGGATTTCATTTGCCTCCCAGAGGTAACAAATGTTAACATATTACTATATTTGCTTCTCTATTAAAAGAAATAATCTGTGTAGTTGTTGCCAGTGCCTCCTTCTACATCTCATTCCCCTCCCTCTTTTCATAAAGAAAATCACAAGGCCACTGCGTCAGGCACACTGCTAAGTGATGCAAGCCATCCACTGTAAAACTCCAGTCGTGCAATGGGCAGTCCAGTAACCACTATACAAAGGGTCCACCTTTGATTTTGACCATTCGCTATATGTGTTTGTGTCTTCACACAACATCATTATTTTTAGCACTTTAAAACTGCTTACAAGAACACAACACTGTAAATATCTTTCTACATCTTGCATTGTGTTTATTTCAGTTTAAAGTAGAGTTGGTGGTTGCTTACTCATTAACTATTACATTTCTATTCCTTCTTAACAGAGCCTCAGATTTATTGAAGTTTCCATCCCTTCAGGGAGGAGAATCTATTCCCACGTTAAGGGTAAATATTATTAAATAATTTGTCAATTGGTGATATAGCACCTTTTGTATATTCCTGGATACAGCTGGAACCCATTCTACTAAGTGAAGTATCTCAAGAATGGAAAAACAAGCACCACATGTACTCACCAGCAAATTGGTATTAATGGATGAACACCTAAGTGGACATATAGGAATAACATTTGTCGGGTGTCGGGCGGGTGGGAGCGGGGAGGAGGGGATGGGTATATACAAACATAATGAGTGAGATGTGCAACGTTTGGGGGATGGTCATGCTTGAGGCTCTGCCTCGAGGGGGGAGGGGGGGCAAGGGAAATATACATAACCGTAATATTTGTACCCCCATAATATGCTGAAATAAAAAAAAAGGTAAATAAATAATTTGTCAAGCAATTATAGTAATCTTATTCCTTTCCTGAGAGTGGACTATTCAGAGTCATAATTCTGGTTGATGAAATGAAAAGAATCCTGCTAGGAGATTTCTGGAAAAGATTTCTTATTCTTGAAAGCACATCTTCATCTTCTACTGGATGCTGTCATATCTGAGTATGAGACTCAGAACCGTGCAGCCATCTTACTGCTTTGAGAAAATTGGCCTGAAGATAAGGCCATGTAACAAGCATGGCAGGGCAGAAATATGGGCAAAACTGGGAGAGGCCATATTAACCAATGTTCAGGCCACACTACGTTGGGCTTCTTTTTAGATAAAGTAATGCAACGTTTTTAGATAAACTATATAAGCCATGTGGATCAAATTTTGGTACTTTCAGCAAAGCGCATCTGCTTTTTTCAATGTTGGGGAATACATATTTTTCTTTAATCATTTTAGTTGCTAAATAGTTCCATTATATAAATATTTATTCATTTCCTGTTAACCACTTCGGTACCAGCGTCGACTATAGTCGACAGTCATGATATGAAGGCGCACAGCCAAGCGTCGACTTTAGTCGACAGCCAAAAGCTTTTACTTTTATGTCTGCAGTTGCAGTGTGTACTTTCAGCTAATAAGTTACTACGAATCTGTGGCCTTTTAACAAGTAGGAGTTATTATAGTTATTTTCCTAAAGCTGCCTGTAAAGTAAAACAAGCTTTCAGTGCTTTAAAGCTTTCCTCATCACACAAGAGCAAAACGGATTCGTCATCAATGCACAGCACAGACTATCGTGCGGACTATGAGTGCCGGCTGTGGGCAAGGTTTCTCGGCTGGTGAGCGCAATACCGAAGTGGTTAAAATGGACATTTAAATCATTTTAAGTTTGTTGCTGTTACAAATAATGTTATATCAAACATTCTAGCTCATGTATCCTTATATATATTATATAACTAGAATTGCAGAGTGTACATAGGATACCCAAATCTTCACCTGTATCAGATACATCAAAATCATTCTTCAAAGAACTTGAAACAATTTACACTCTAAAGAACTTGAGACAATTTATATTGCTGCAATATATAGGAGCATCTCTTTCTCAACATCATTGCCAATATTTGGCATTTTCAGAATCTTAAATTTTGCTTCCATGATGAAATGGTCTTATTGTTACTTTAATTTGCATTTTCATGTTTACAAGTAAAGTTGAGAAACTTCTAATCTATCTGTTAACCATTGAAGTTTCCATTTTATTAATTATTTATTTAAGTCATTTATTCAGTTTTCCATGGGACTGTTTGTATTTTGTTGGCTTTAAAAGTATTTAATATTCTGGATTTTAATGCTTTATTAGTTATAAGCACTATAACTATCTTCTCCCGCTATATTACTTATCTTTCATTTATGATATCTTTTGTGACAGGTATTTTATAGTTAAATATAGTAAAATTTATCAATTATTTCATTTATAACTTGTGAATTTTACTTCCTCTTTTAAACCTCTTTCCTAATTCTTCTGCATGAATTCGTAATTTCTTAATTTGTAATTTGTAATTTTCTTAAAAATTACAAAGTTTTGCTTTTCACATTTGGATTTTTAACATATCTAGTCATATTTGTTTTCCCACTGTCATTAATGAGACAGGGACTTGTAAAGTTTTTTGGTATCTAAATCAGCTGAGTAGCACATAACCACTATATAAAGTGTCCACCTTTGATTTTGTACATTCACTCTATGTGTTTGTATCTTTACAAACAGAAAACTGAAACCATGCTGGGTATTCCAAGAAAAAAATTTATAAAGAATTGGTGGCACAGGTTTTGAAGGAGTGAAAGTACAAAAGAGTAAAATTGTTTTAACCTAGAGATAATAACTTAAGGAGTAGATACCAGCATTCTAGGAGAAAAGAAGGGAAGAGTTATGGCTGCTAAATCCTAGAAACTCAGAGGAGTCTCTTGCCGAGTTAGTGCTCAGATTTTTAAGAAAGGAACACCTCCAGGTTCCTTCTGGGACCTCTGATGGGTATGATAAAGCTGGCTCTGGGGGCACTGAAAGAAACTGGAAACTCCAGTAAATTTGGGCTTCTGGTTGAACTGCTTCTGCCTCAATAAATTGCTACTATTAAAGCAATGCTAATAGGAAATCAAGAAAACACAACAAAGTTCTCTCCTCTTCCTGTATCCCAATCTGCCTCTGTTGCCTCTTATTGACAGAACTCAAAGGAAAGCCAGCTAGCAAAGGCATCTGGACAATATAAACTGTATTTTCCCACTCTCAGCTTTACTGAGCAGAATATAAAAGGGTGGATTTGAATCCAAGAGACAACATAGATAAATAACTAACATATGCATGCAAAAGGATACGGGACATGCAACCTGATCCATTGGTGTGAGGAAGAAAATATTAGATGTCCATTATGTATTTATTTTATTTAAAGTGAGAAGTGTGCCCCTCACTCAAATAGTGTTCACTGTATCTGTTAGGTAGGTTTTGAATTAAGAAAAAAAAGAAAGAATTTTCCTTTGTCAGATAACAAAGAGAAAAGAAATTAAAGAGATGTTTTAATCAATAAAGGCCCAAGTATGAAAAATAAGAGTGTTAGAAAGATGAAAACAATACTAAATGTAACTTTTCAAAAAATAGAGAGAAAAAGAAATTCAATTTTGCTGATATGTAACAAGACAAACTTAGAGTTTTTATACTGGTGCTCTCACTCAACCTATATACGTGTTATTGAGTTTAAAGATGAGCTAAACACTTTTACCAAAAGACATATATTCTAAACCCTAACAGTTACTGTCAGTAGTATGTTATATAGCAGGACTTTTTTTTTTTAATTAGCACAATTAATTTGACCTTTCAAGATAACTGGGACATTTTATCAGTAAGTGGGAAAGAAACAGCTTTTCAATAGTCACCTCTTACATAAAGAGAATTTGAGGGGGATTGTTTCCATTATTACGTTACTTTGTTGATTAAATTTATATATATTAAAAGTCTCAACTGCACAGATAATAATCTTGAAATTAAAATGTTCTAGTCTAAGCATTTTCCATACATTTCTAATGTATTTTGAATTCATAGACCATTTTCTAATTACTTTTCAGGAACAATAGATTGACATTAGAGAAGACGATATTTTACTAGCTGAATTTTGACAAAAATTATTCAAAATTGATGGATAAGAAGAAAAATTGAATCTCAAGACTTAATAAATGCAACCCAAGACACACTTTTTCCAGCTGAGATCTAGAGCCTGTTAGTAATCTTTTAAAGCTGAAGCAGCTATTACTACCCAATGTAAAATAAGCTATATTCAGATTTTGAATCACTGGGACAGAAAGTATTAAATTAATATTTTTTAAAAAATGAAGAATATTTGCTTTCAACAATAAACATTACTTTAAAAAACAATTTTATATTGTTACAAATAAAATGATGTATTAATAAAATATTCATTCTACTGTTGCCTTATTTTTAATATTTCTTGTGTATATTTTTTTTTTTTTTTTTTTTTTTTTTTTTTTTTTTTTTTTTTAGAGATGGGGTCTCGCTCTTGGTCAGGCTGGTTTCGAACTCCTGACCTTGAGCTATCCACCCGCCTCAGCCTCCCAGAGTGCTAGGATTACAGGCGTGAGCCACCGCGCCCAGCTTCTTGTGTATATTTTAAATGTTTTGTAATTACATATTAGTTTAGCAATATGTAGATATAATTTATGAACAAAAAATATACCATAGTGGGTCTGTATGAACAAATTTGGTTACTTTTAATCCAAGAAAGTATATAATGGGGTGTAGAAAATATTTGGAGATTACTCATCTAAGCAGTTGTGCTTCATACTTGTTTTAACTCCTAAATCTAAATTGTGTAATATCCTAAGGGACATCCCAAAATATATATACTAAGAGTTTAAAAGCTTCTCTCTCCTAAAAAGTTACAACATGTAACTGACGATTCTATTTTTTTAGGATTAAATACTCTAGAAATTTTTACAGGATGAAGTGCTTTAATGAATAAGAGACCATCAGCCATTAATTCAGCATCCTTTATAAAATCTTTCATATTCTATATGGTTTTCTGTATTTCTGTTTATTATATACTGTATATAATTTAGTTTGTAAAGATTAAATAACTTTCCTTTATAATTTTACTTTTATTTATTGATACATAATAGATATATACATTCAGGGTACATGTGATAATTTAATATATTTATAGAATTTGTAAAGACCAACTCAGTGTAACTGGAATATCCATCGTCTTAATATTTGTTTTTTCTTTATGCTAGAAGCATTTAAATTATTCTCTTCTAGCTATTTTGAAATGTACAACAAATTATTATACACAATAGTCACCCTGCTGATCTTTCAAACTCTAGGTCTTATTTCTTCTATCAAACTGTATATTTGTACTCATTAATCAACCTCTCTTTATTACCTTCTCCATTACATCCTTCCAAGGTTTATCTTTTTCTAAAAGTCAAAATCTAATTTAATAGCAGAGTGTATTAGAGGTTATATATTTTATCAGTTTTTTCACTTCACTAATCTTCAATGAGCAAATCAGTCTACCTATTTAGGTTTGATGCTCAGAAAACCATACTCCAAGACATTCTGAACTGAAGGAGATTGAGAAGGCCTCAGAAATACCTTCCTCTGTATTTCTGTGTGAAAGCTGACCATAAAGGAATTCCCTGACCTACCTTGCCTGCAAATACATCATTCCAAAGGGGTCCTGGCCCATACTCAGGGGGAAGGAATACTACACAGAAAGGCCAACAAGAATCTAAACAATAAGATCTTGCTAAGTTCCCCCTCCTCAGTTTATTATCACTAGATCATATCCTTTTTATCCAAACTTTTACATGACTGTCTGTTCTTTATCGAACCTAAGCATAAAAGCACAGTTTTATCCGGGTCTTTGGGTATTGATTTCCTCCTGTGTTGTGTAAAACTTTGTTAAATATATTTAATATGCTTTTCTCTTTTTAAGCTATCTTTTATGATAGAAGTGTCAACCATGACCCCTGAGATGGATGAGGAAAAGTTATCACTTTTTCATCCCTACATAGATTTCAACGTCCTCATTTGTGCAATAAAGGTGTTGTCATAGATAAGATCAAAGGATCCTTTCCAGCCTCAAATTTTTGATATTACATGGAAAATTAATCTATAATTGGGATTTTTGAACAATCTCATTACATTTTAGAATTCCAATGAGCTGACTTTTACAGGTTAGTGACTGGCAGTAAGAGACACAAAGATTTTCTCCTTTGGAGTGAAAAGACACTTCAAAGCAAGACTCCTCCAAGGTGTATTGCTCAGGCCAAGAGAGGAACTCACAGGCCTGATTCCTGAGTCCCAGTGAGTTATTTCACAATACCCTGATGATGCCATGTGGAGCAGTCAGCACTTAAACCTGCCCTGTGTATTGCAAGTTTTACTTTCTTCTATCTGCTTCATTTACAGACCATTTTGTTAGTCAACTTCCCTCTTTCCTCCACCATCCTGGGATTGTTTTTCTGGCTTTGAGGTTTGCACATTTGAAGGGTATAGATGCAGTTTTCCTTCCTATCTTTCCTTTCCTATCTTCCAATCCTCTAAGGGTTCCTTGAAAGAAGAGTAACATGGCCATTTGGGATATGTTTGTTTTGTGTCTGCTCCTCTAGCAGCCGGCATTGCACCAACCCTGCAACAAGGGTTTGGAGTCTAAGGCATGAAAAACAGCCCTTAAGAATTTCAGAGACTCATAAAGTTTATAAATGAATGATCTAGGCCTTTCATTTTCTTTGGAAAGGTAGCAACCCAAAGTTGCATAGAGCCAAAAGGAATTTTTAAGACACAAGAAAATGCCTTTATTTAGGCTTTCATTCCTTGAAATTCTAGACAACTTGTCACTCTCCAGTAAAAAAAAAATTAAAATCAAAAAGAACTCTGTGTGTTGGATGAAATAGCCTTCAGAGAGGCAAAAACAAGACAATGTGATCCATGACAGGGGTACATTGACAAGTCCAGGAGGCAATGGCAGACAACAACTGCTGTGAAGGGAGACAAGGTTGACTGGGGACAGGGCCAAAAAGAAAAAAGGGAAACAACTCTCCAGGGAGTGGTTAAAAGTCTTTCCTGTGCAATGCAGTGGAAAAAGCCAGCAGCACCAAAAGCTCAAGAGACAGATTTAGACTGAGAAATCTATAAAAGAAATAAAAAAGAGCCAAACTCCAGGGCAGCCTGGGCGACAAATCATGGCCTGCTCCTAAATATTTCACCTCATGGCTTTGGTACTAGAAATGTCTACTATTAGTAATTTTTTTGGGTGATGCTATTATGTCTAGCATGCAAACATTAGAACTTACATTAATTAAAAGGGGGGAAGGAAGGGAAGTTGTTGATAGAGAAACATGAATTAATTTTTCAGAGTAGTTGATACTTTGTAGATCCAAGAGTGAAGTTCTAGGAGAACCTAGTACAGGAAGTTTTATCCTGCTGGAGCTATCCAGTCATTTGCTGAAATATAAACTTATTTATTTCTCTTCCTATCACTTATCACTCTCTGATAGTTTTCATTTTTACCTTTTTATTCTTTCTCTTTTGGTCTTTGACCCTTTCCACTAGTATCCATGAGCACAGAAATATATGTCTTGTTTACCATTGCATACCCAGTACCCAACAAATTGTCAAGCACATAGTCAGCTCTCAAGAAATAGTTGTTAATGGACTAATGAATGAATGAATGAGTTAATGGAGTTACAATGAGGGAAAAGATCCAGAGATGTATTTGTATATGTGTGTGAAAGATAGGCATAGGTAAAGAAGTAAGGTGCTGGGAACCTGGGCAAGAAGAGAAAAGAGTTTGGATAAATGGGTACCTAAAGTCAGTACAGAGAGGATTATCAAAAATAAATAATTCCATTTTTACCTAACATTGGCCCTGGACATAAATATACTTACCATGTCCTAATCTGAAGGGGTAAAACAACAACAACAAGCTACTACTATATTTCATAACTACTGAAAGACCCTTGGAATGAGGCATGAACAGCACCACTTCTGTATTTGGTCTGGACTTCAACAAAAATATCCCATTGATTTTGTAAGAAATGTTACAGAACAGGATGCTTTGAAATGCCTGTTTTTAATTTATAGAAATAACAAGATTTTGCTCAACTCCACAATGGTCCTTGTTAAGCATATGCAAGCATTCAATGTTAGTGAAACCCTGTCTGTGGGCCTTAGTGGTGCTATTCATGACTAACTTCAAAGTTTATATATAGAAAATAGGCAAAAAGAACCCTTGATAATTTTAAAATTTAGTTACAACTTCATTATTACTTCACCCCTTCAAGAAATGAGAAATGCTCAACATCACTAATCATCTGGGAAATGCAAATCAAAACCGCAATGAGATACCACCTCACTTCGGTTATGATGGCTATTTATCAAAAAGACAAAAGATAACAAGTGTTGGCAAAGATGTGGAGAAAAGGGAACCCTTACACAATGTTGTTGTAAATGCAAATTAGTGCAGCATTATGAAAAATAATGTGGCGGTTTCTCAAAACATTAAAAATAGAACTACCACATGATCCAGCAATCCCACTACTGGGTAGACAGCCAAAGAAAATGAAATCAGTATGTTGAAGAGACATCTTTGCCCCCAAGTTCATTACAGCATTATTCACAATACCCAAAATATGGAATCAACCTAAATGTCCATCGATGAATGAATGGATAAAGAAAATGTGGTACACATATATAATGAAGTAGTATTCAGCCATAAAAAAGAATGAAATCCTGGCATTTGCAGAAACATGGATGAAGCTGGAGGATATTATGTTAAGTGAAATAAGCCAGTCACAGAAAGACAAACATTGCATGATCTCACCCATATGTGGAATCTAAAAGAGTTGATCTCATAGAAGTAGAGAGTAGATGGTTGATTACCAAAGGCTAGCAATGGTGGGGAGAGGAATGGGTAGAAAGAGTTTGCTCAAGAATGCAAAGTTACAGTTAGATAGGAGGAATAAGTTCTGATGTTTTATTGTATATTTCAAAAGAGGTAGAAGAGAGGGTTTTGAATGTTCTCACCACAAAGAAATAATAAATTTTTGAGTTGACAGATTTGCCAATTACACTGATTTAATCATTACACATTGTATATTTGTATTAAAACATCATTGAATGAGTGATGTAACCCATAAAACTGTATAATTATTGTCAATTAAAAATAAAAATTTTTTTAAAAATGAAAAAACAAGATGATTTGGGAACAATTTGACTTGCTGTCTTACCTCCAAAGAAACTGAGTCAGATCAAGGGGGTAGCATAAATGACCCTAAATGCTCCCAATCTTCTATTCTTCTATGGCTACAAACTTGTTTGGTTCATTGCTGCATTTTCTTGCTTTTTATTTTTCTCTCTACTCCCTTCCTTTTTTTTTTTCGTTTAGTTTAGTTTAGTTTTGCATATTAGAAGTAAAAAAGCTGGGGTTGCCCAAAGGCACGCATGAAGAGCCTGCACGCACCCGCTCAGCTAACCACCATTATTTTGAAGGGGAATTCTGTGTGTTCCCGTCAGTACTATTTCCTCTTCAGAATTTGCTCTCTGCTATTTCTGTGTATCAAGACTAATCAGTCACCATCTAATTTTAAGTGTCATCATCACCCAGCAATATTGCCTAATATCTTGCAGAAGAAAAAGTTAAGAATGGAAAAGTAGTACTAATAGATTTGTGAAGACAAGGTGAAAAAAACAGGGAAGACCAGGTTGGCCATTGTATTTTCTGCTGTAATGCAAGTGTTTAAGTCACATCTCAAGGCTAAGAGCCTACTTAAGGGCAAGACCCTCTTTTTTTCTATATTGTCCTCACATTTCCCAAGGTTATTGGAAGGGCATTGTAATTATCACACTTTGAAAAGGACAAGGGTCACCAACTAGATGTATTGTTGTATACTACATGAGAAAGAGGTTCATTCTTAGTAGATGAGACAAGTCTTCCTTTTCTGAAGGCTCATAACTGGTTCCAGTCTTTCAAAAAGCACTTCACCAAAACAAGTTCTGAGAAGTAAAATGGGAAGAACTGTGTGTTTGTTTGTTCATACTTCTGATTGCATATTTATGTATACAGATGGTCCCTGACCATCTGTATTTTTTTTACTTTAAGATGGTGTGAAAGTGATACGCGTTCAGTACAGTATTCAATAAATTATATGAGATATCCAACACTTTATTACCAAATAGGCTTGAGTTAAATTTTACTGAAATGTAGGCTAATGTAAGTGTTCTGAGCACATGTAAAGCAATCTAGGCTAAGATGTGATGTTTGGTATATTATGTATATTAAATGCATTTTCAACTTATGGTGAGTTATCAGGGCAAAATCCCATCATGAGCTGCAGAGCATCTATAATTAAAAGGAACATAAGTTTTAGGTTACGCTATGGTTTCAATGTGTCCCCCAAAATCCATGTGTTGAAAACTTAATCTCTAATGCAAGAGTGTTGGGAGGTGGGGCCTAACAAGAGGTGATTAGATCATGAGGGTTCTGCCTCATAAATGGATTAATGTCATTATTGTGAGAGCGGGTTAGCTATCATGCGAGGGGGTTCCTGATAAAAAGACTGAGTTCAGCCCCTTCCCTATTTCACATGTGCTTTCCTGCCCTTCCACTTTCCACCGTGGGACGATGCAGCAAAAAGACTCCCCAGATGCAGGCCCTTTGACCTGACTTCCCAGCCTCCAGAACTGTGAGTCAAATAAACTATTGTTTATACAATCCAGTCTGTAGTATTCTGCTATAGCAACACAAAACAAACTGAGACAGGTTATAACTGTCAAGTGAGTAACTTTCTGGAGTGGATTGATTATTAAAAATAATTCTACCCAAAAGTTTTTTGTTCATTCTATGGCAGTGCCACTATGTAATGTCCTTGTTGGCCAGTCTAATGGAAATATGTCAGTCCCCACCATACTTGATGTATTAACCTCAGTCGACAGAGTTATTTATTCCCTATGTCCTGATATACTTATCTTCAGAACTATCAGTCTCTACTATTTCTCTTCTTCCGTTCCTGGCTGCTCCTTTGAAGGCATTTACTCTCCTTTGCTGGCTCCCACCACACACATTTTCCTGGCCACTATTGCTTTGAATGCCCTGAGGGCTGAGTTGTTGAATATTAACTCTTTTCTATTTCCCTCACTCCCCAAATGACATCTTTTAGTCTCATGGTTTTGAATACATCAATGTCTCCTAAATGTATATCTACATTCCTGACCTCTCCTGAGTTTCAGTTTTCATATCCAACTGACCCTTCAACAGACCCCTGGGATGGCTAATACTCATCTCAAACTTACCATGTCCAAAATAGGACTTGTGACCCCCCCCCGGCGCACTTCCCCAAATCTGTTCTCCCCAGAGTTTCCTTAATCAATACCGCTCCATTCTTCTGTTTACTAAAGGCAAAGACACTAGAGTCATCCTTTCTTCCCCTCTTTCTCTCATACCATTCATTCAATCTATCAGCAAATTCTGCCAGTACTGCCCATTGATTCCTCCCACAAGAATTCAAGTCTTCATCAGTACTAACTTGTATTCTGCTAATGGTGTTTGTACTGGCTCCTTTGTGTCCACACTTGCTCCCATACTGGGTTTGGCACAGATGTCTGAGCAATATTTTTGAAAACTAGGTTTTTTGTTTTTATGTTTGCCTCTGTTCAACGCTGACTAATGCCTTCCAATCTCAGTGTAAAATCTAAATCCCTTCTCCAGACCATGACCATTTAGGCCCAACAGAATCAGACTCTCTGCTATCTCTGTAGCTGGTCTTCAATAACATCCTCCTCCAATCTCTTCTCTCCCTCCCTTCTCCCAAGCCCTTTTCCCTCTGCTGCTGGTGGACTTGCTATTTCTGGAACACACCCAGATAGATTGACCTTAAGGCCTTTGCACTCAGGATTCACTGCAATAGAATGTCTTTCACTTCCTTCAAATCTCTTTTAGATATTACCTTATCAGAGAGGTAGTCCTTTCTACTCTATTCAAAAGTAGCACAAATCACCCCTGTTCCTCCCATTATCTATCCCACTTTGCTTCTACTTCATTTTTTTCATTGTCACCTTTGCATAGATTTTTAAATTTATTTCCTGTCTGCCCTCAATAGAAGACAAAAAACAAGTATTATAACACCATGAGATCAGGAACTAAACTTTTTGTTGCTCATTGCTCTAATCTCAATGTCAAAGCAAAACCTTGCAAGTCCCTGGCTTTCAAAAAATGTTTGATGAATTTAATTATAATGGGTCATATAAAATGTATATTTATTTAAGAAATTTCAAGTTGTAAACAAAGATGAAATTTAAAATTCTAAGTGAGTTTATAATTAACCAAATTCCATTGATGGTTAATATTTCATATATCAAATTATTTAGGACTTTAAAGTGTAAAAAAAAATACTGACATCTATTTTCAGCATGGAAAGAGCAGGGTTCAAATCTTGGTTCTACTTCTTATTAGCTAGTTAATGCTCTTGGCAAGTTACTTATTTTCTGAGAGCCTCACTTTTGTAATGTGCTAAAACAGATGAGAATACCAACCTTGGGTGCAAAGATTAATCGCACTGATTTAAAGTTGGCACAGAATAGATGGTATTAGCAGCAGTGGCAGCGGCAGCAGCAGCAGCAACAGCGATAGTATTCATTTCTCCCAAAGTCACAGAATAGCAAGTCTATCTCCTCTGGAAATTAGACATTACAAAATTTTCAGAAAGACATTAAAATGGACCTCCCCAGAATCCTTGCCTGGGCTGAGACCTAAAATAAACAGAGATACTGAGGAGAGCAGTATGGTGTCAAGACCCCTGAAACCGCAGCAATCCCAGCACCTTCTGCAGACACGAACCTCATCTGGGCAACCTAGGAGTCCTGTCTGTACCAGACCTACTCAGAGACTGTTCATGAGACCAGCTCATTTCCACAGGGATGCCGGAACCAATTGAGATGGATTTGGAAGTCTTCTACCATAGAGAGGCTCCAAATTTCAAGGGAGAACAAGAACTGACTCAGTTTTCTAGTGCTTCTCAAGAGCCTGAAATATACTCAGTGAACATTAGCTGACTGATCAAATAAATGGAATATATTGTCTGCAAATGTGAAATTGTTGCTGTGCCATGTAGACTCAAAGTAGTCATGAAATGCTCCCTTCCAATAAACATACAATAACAAAAGATGTTTCATAGTTCTCCTTGTATAAATCTTTCGTATCTTTCGTTAAGTATACTCCTAGATATTTAATTTTCTTTGAGGCTATAGTGAAGGATATTGCGTTTTTTATTTGAGTTTCTGCTTGATGGTTCTTGGCATATATGAATGCTTCTAATTTGAGTATATTGATTTTATAACCTGAAACATTACCAAATTCGTTTATCAAATCTAGGAGTCTCTTGGATGAATCCATGGGGTTTTCTAGGTATAATATCATATCATCTGTGAAGAGTGAGTTTGATTTCATCTGCCCCTACTTGGAAGCCCTTAATACCTCTCTCTTGCCTGATTGCTATAGCTAGGACTTCGATCACTATGTTGAATAGGAGAGGAGATAGTGGGCATCCTTGTCTAGTTCCAGAT
>VBSM01000272.1:71074324-71095770 GCA_008086735.1 Cheirogaleus medius
TTCTGCATCTATTGACAGAATCATATGGTCTTTGTTCTTGATTTTATTTATGATGTTAATTGCATTTATAGACTTGCGTATGTTGAACCAGCCTTGCATCCCTGGAATAAAGCCCACCTGGTCATGGTGAATTATTTTTTTGATGTGCTGCTGAATTCTATTTGCTAAAATTTTATGCATGATTCTCTTTAGATTCAATGCTAACTTCTTCAATTCATTTATAATCATTCATTCCTATCATGGTCCCTCTTATTTTTCCTTTATTTCCTGTTCCACCAATGAAGAGCAGAAGGCTGCAGCCTGGTACATGGCCAGTGTACATCTTTTAGAATGTCTATCTGTCCTCTGTTACATAGACATATTGGAAGGTAATGTACCTTAAAGAAAGAAAGATGAACACCCTTTCCTGACAGTCAAAAATAAAATGGTCCTTACTTTTTTTGACCTTTTCTTTCCTCTGGAACAAAGCACCAGCCTTAGTCAACAGGGTTGATCTGTTCTAAGGGAAAAGCCAGAAGAGCTCCAAGGTAAACTTATAAAACTTCAACTGTTCAGGGAAGGAGGGCAAAGACATAGGTGTGTGTGGTTGCATTTCATTTTAGATGGGGCTTGGATAGATAGGTGGAGGACCAGTCATTGGGCACAGGTCAAGGCACCATTTCATCTAGTATAAATAACTCTGGCAAGGAAGAGGGCTTCTTGGAAGGGCTTACTACTGCTGCTTGCTACCCCTAAAGCCAAATCCTTTTTTTAAATTAAAAAAAAATGCACAACTGTGAATATAGAGTTATGACTTACACAGTGAGGCTTCATCCAGTCATTTTACCTTCCTGAGCCAGTCATCAGAGGGCCAAAAATGTTCTGACTCCATGGCAATATGTAATACTGCTCTAGGCTTTTCAGGGCTTCCCAGGATCACCCTTGTGTGGGAGCCAGACCAAACTTCACCTGGCCAAAATCTCACAAGAATTAATGGTTTTTAAGAGAAGGTCACTGGCAGGACCTTATGAAATGAGATCCCAAGACATGGAACTAATTGTCTAACAGAAGAGATTTCACATAGGGAAAGAGGTACTTTCTTGTCTGGCTAGTAGGATATGTGGCGGGAACAGAGCCCAGGAATGCTCAAATGTTTTCGAAAGTCCTTTATGTGGTTTGAGTTAGGTGAAAGAATTTTTTGTCTCCCATCACTTAGGATTAAATAAATTTCTACATAAATTTTATTTCTAGTTTTTTCTTCAAAGAGGTTTTGTATGTTTACTGGAACTTTGTACCAAGAGAAAATAAAAGAAGTACATATGAAAAGTTTACTGAAATTTTTTGGTTAAGGAAAAGGTAGCAGGGACCTCTTTCACTAATGGGTAGCATAAGTGGTTATAACATAGCCTGTTAGGTACATACATGACAAATAGAAATCTCCTATTTCAATTAGGATATCAAAGTTACTAACTAGATGGCAAACTCCTTGAAGTTAGGGCACTTAGGGCCTGATTTTCTGTAACTCTCACATTGCCTATCACAATCTGGGACATTCTAAAAGCCCAGTATATCTCCCATGGAATGAACTGCATCGTAGGTAGATTAAACCAATGTACACAAAATCTGAAGTTTCCTAGACACATTGATACACAAAAGGAAGAAGGAAAAATTATCTTATTTTTTAATCCATTTTTTTTTTTTACAGAGGTGAGTGTCCACTTTTTGCCGGGAATTGTGATTGAGCTGCACTATAAACAAGGATGACTCATTTTCTGCCTTGAAGAGTTTAGAGTCTGATGTAGGGTGAGGTTAAGTGGGGTAGGTAAGTTGGAGAAGTAATATATAATCACCTAAAATTACAATGCAATTATAAGGACTGCATAGAGATATCAAAAAATTCAGCAGACATCAAAAAGTTTTGCCTGGGGAAAACAGGAAAATCTTCATGAAGGGGTTACCCTTATTAAAAGAGTATTGAAAGTGTGTACATGTTGAGCAAACACCTTATTATCTACTCTATTTCCTAAAAATTGCTCCCCAACTTTCTTTATTAAAATTGGCAAAGGAGAGCAAGGAAAGGCAGCATGCTACTTCCCACCTAGGAACTCGTTGTGATCCATCTGTAGACTCTCAAACATCCAGAAGCCCCAATTACTACCATATTTTGAGACTTCAAATACATTTAAACTTTTAAAATGCCAAAATAATGTTTCCAAAATTGTGGAATATTTTTATTTAGCATGCTAATGTTTTAACGCAAAAATATCATGCAATACTAACTGTAATACTCATAAGAAAATAAGATTTTTTATAAATGTTTATTCATGGTGTGCTCCAATAATGAGCACAAGCTCAACATTCAATGCTGAGTAGGTTTGTAAACTCATTTGAAGATTACATAAAAGTTTAAATTTCAGATGCCTTCAAGAATGTGAGGTCTGGGTCACATGGACCTTTTGATTCGTCCTTGTGATAAATTTCCATATTCTCAGAAGAGACCTAGTATGCAGGTTGGAGAAAATTGCTTTAAGGTAATAAATATAATACCAATATATCCTAAAATTCCAATATAAAATTGAAATTTACAAAGCCTTTGGCATCCAATGTTACCAATTAATAACTCAGGCTGGGATTCTGGTATCAAAGCAGAAAAGGCTGCTTGAGGAGAACATACCAGATCAGCAGCACAATAGCTTGTTAACATTAGCAAAGGGAATTCAGGTGCACATAAATAATACGTACAATATCAGCAACCTGTTTATAGTGTGATATTTGTGCAATCAATTGATTGTTAAAACAATAGTGAAGGAATGGAAGAAAAACGGCATATGTACTACTCCACTGACTCTCCAAGACTCTTAATAATATGTCTCTCCAGGAGACACAACAGACCTCATCAAATCTTGGTATCAGAATTAGTGTCTACTCCATAAAGGAAAAGATCTACATCACTAAACTTGTTTCTCATTTGAGACAGTCTTTACAAGATTTTTTCTCTTCTGAAGATAAACCAGAAGTACGGTCCTCCGGAAGCATATCTGACTTACTACTGGCCAACTCACCAGTCTGGCACTAAGAAAATGTATTCATTTTATTTGTATTCAAAATTGTGCCAAAACTTGGTAGTTTAAAACAACACACATTTATTATGTCACTCTTTCTGTGGGGCAGGACTATAGGCATGGTTGAACTGAAGGCCCCTGGCTCACGGCCTCCCACAAGGCTGCACTCAAGGTGTCGGTTGGCAGTGGCTGCTGTCATCTCACAACTGCACTGGGGGAAGATTTGCTTCCACGCTCGCTCACGTGGCTGTTGGCCATCAGCAGGTCTTCACTGGCTGTTGGCTGGAGACATAAGTTTCTTTCCTCATGGGCCTCGCCATAGGAGAGCTCACGACATGGCAGCTGGCATCCCCAGGAGAGAGCCAGAGCAGTGGGTGTGTGGCCACACCTGAAATCCCAGTCTTTTTGTAACCTAAACTTTCATCTCTTTTACTATATTCTACTTGTTAGACATAGTGGTTAGATCACACTCAAGGACAGGGGATTGCATAAGGTCACGAATACTAGGAGGTGGGATCATTAAGGACCATCTTTGAGTCTGCCTACCTCCCACAAAGAGGCCAAGGTAAACTCTGAATAGCGTTGTGACTCTAACTCTCCACCTAGTTGGACTGGTTTTCCGTCCAGGGATATGTGAACTGTTGACACATGTAGCAGTTTGACGAGGAGACTCATCTCTCCTTCATGTCACCTGTGAAAGAATGGAACTTTTCAAATTAAGTCCACATATCACACACTCACCTACAGACACAAATGAATGACACTCCTATGTGAGTTCAAAATGGTAAAAAAATTCTAGACTTGTGTTTCTCATGTTTCACACCATTTTCTAAGGCTGATTAGACTATTAAATAAACTTCTGAAGAATGTGAACCACAGTCAAAAAGAAACTTCATTTTTCACAGTTCTTGGCCTCTCCGTATTTATGTCTGGAACTTGAACACTTAGCAATTTCAAGTCGCTGCCTCTAATTTCCTCTTTAATTAAATTAGATGGAAATAAGATGGAAGGATGTATTTTATCAGTTTTATGCTATTTCTTTATTCATGTCCCTTCCATTACTCCTCCTTGTCTGCTGATCCAGTCACCTCAATAAAGTTCAAAGAAATTGAGCTTCTATTGTTCCACTTGAGGTAGTTTTATGAAAATGACCTTGCTTTCCTAACAAGATTTTTGCAATGGTAACAATGACTTTATTAATAAGTCATAAATTCCTTAGCAATAACTTGATACCTGTGAAATTTAAACTTTTAAACTCTCACCCTAAGTAATGCACCAAAAGTAATTTTAGATCCTTTGACAATAGTAAGATACTTTTTTACCTGCTTCTAGCTCAAACATAGTTTAACACATTTGCATCATTTTTTCCAAAAGAAACACACTTTTGGAAACAACTCAGATGTACACAATTTCTCCCAAAAGGATAGTTTTCCACAATATTTCTTACAAATTAAAATGGAGTTTAAGTGGTCTTGGATAAATTTTAAGAAGTTTGCATCTCTCTATATTTTCTAATTCCAAACTGTAAGTTTTACTTGCATGCTGGAAATAACCACTGGATATTCCACAAGTATCTCAAATTCAAGATATTCCAAAATGAACTCATTTTTCTGCCCCCAAAAAATCAAATCATAGAATTGTATGGATCATTAGCAATTATTTAATAATTCCAACTCTTTTAATTTGCAGAAATTTAAGGAGATCCAGAAAACTCAGGTGACTGCCCAATGTATTTAAATTTAGAAACCAGTATCTCCTCCCTCCCAGTTTTTCATTCTTTTGATTCTTCTATTCTTATTAATAGTTTCATTAAAAGCTCCTAATCACCATTATTCAAACCATCAAAGTCAAATTTAGCTCCTCACCCTTCAGTGTACACAATCACCTGCCATGTCTCTCTACTGACATCTGGACACTGCTTTCATTCCCTCTGCCACCGCAGTTATTTGTGTCCTCATATCTTGCCCAGGACTATTGAAATAGCCTCCTAACTGGTTACTTTGCCTCCCAGTTTCCCCCTATTCTATGCTACCCCAGATGGCAACCAGAGTGTTATTTTCCATAAGCACAGTTTTGGTCATGCAAAGAAATAGTTTTAAAGCCTTGAGTGTCTTCCATTGTCAACCAGATAGAGCACATTCTCTACATCTTAGCATTCAGAGCTCTGTATAATTCCTGTGAACACATTCTCAACCTTATCTCCTGAAGTTCAGTGCCATTTCCCACACTAAACTGGTACACTCTATTTCCAGAATGTACCTCATAGACTTTCATCTGTGTTTGTGTTAATTCTTCTGGAATAACATTTGTTTTCAATGTGATGAAATTCTGACAATCCTGGAGCCTCAAAGTGTTGACTTCTTCATTAAATCTTTGATGATCTACCCAACTAATACAGTGTTGCTTTATCTGAAACTTCCCTGGCATTGTTGTTGCCTTATTTGTGGCCCTGACTACATTCTTTCTAGAATAGTTTTAGAAGTCTATAAGTATTCCTTTACCTTTTGCTGTATTATATGATTCGTAAGGACGGCGATCACTTGTTATTCAGCTGTGTGCTCCCTGTGTGTGACTGGTGTGATTCTTATCCTCAGTAGGACTCAGTAAAGATCCACTGGATTAATAAACTCAGCCTATCTATGGAATGAATCTAAACCTCTCAATACAGATGACTGTCAACTTCTTTTTTTAAGCATCTTCATTAGAAGTACTAGAAATTTTTCATAAGTTGCCTCTATCTTATTCATGGCCTTACCTTGGAGAGGGTGATGAGGCTGAGGTTTGCAGAAGGGTAGACAAGGCTGGTGGTGTTACATGATGAGAACACTATGAACTGCCTGCCCTCTTGATATTGTCATGGAGATCACATCAAGTGTAAGTACTGAGGATGAGGTGTTACGCAGCTATCTGTTTATGTTCGCTTGGTTTTGGTTTTGGTTTTACCATCAACTGGCCAGTATGCTCCTCCTACAGTTAACAATCAAACTCTAAGAATTTTTCCAGAGCTGTCAATCACTTGGACAACCAACCCTTCCTCTGTCCAGGCTCAACCTTGACCCTGCCACCACATCTAATGTTTCAAAGGAGTCGTTAGGTCTGTTCCACATAACGTAATTGTCTCTTCTTAACCCACCATCAGTACAAGTAGAGAGTACCCAATCAGCAATGATTAAATCTCCTATATTTTTCTCTTAAATCTGCAAAGAATAATTTCTTTTATCATCCCTTTTCTCTCCCAGTCCTCTAATAAACTTCCAAAGGTGAAACAATAAATCTGTCACTTATGTATTTTTTCAAGACAAAAAAATATTTTAAATATTCTTGTTGGAGGACAAGAAGTATATCTTGTCAATAGCATTTCACAGGCAGAACATCCAGCCAAGCCATGGGCAAGTAGTCCCCCATAGGTTTCACATCATTGCATTTGGATTTATTCAAAGTAAAATAAATGAGGTTGAACTGTTCAAAAATGTTACATGAGCCAGTGGGAAGAAAAGAAAATAAATCTCAAATTAGCACAATTACCCAAATTCAAGCATGGCCTTTACTTGTATGTTAGTGGTCTGTTATATTGTAGGTCACCTTGTAATGCTAAATATATTTTGTTTTTCTTGAGCTCTGAAGCATTGCTAGAGAATATTCCACAATGATTAGTTGCATTATGAATACATAACTAACTTCAGTTGGATCTTCAACAGTGCTCAACAACTCCCTTTATTTTTAATTACCACTGTATTGGATGCCTACATATAATATTGTATTGAATACCTACATACAACTATCCCAAATGTTTTCCATATTCTCAGGTCCTCCATGTAGTCTTCACCTCCTGCACTCCTAGCAAATTATCTCATCATTCACTGCAAGGCTCAAGGCTATTTAATATAAATATTCTTTACTATATCCTGAGCAGAAAAGTCTTAAAATTTTCTTTGCAAATTATTGCTGTTCACAAATATTCAATTCCCTCTCCTTCTATTCATCTGCTAGGAGTATATTTCTCCATCCCACTGAAGTCAGGGATGGCCATGGGACTTGCTTTGGCCCACTGAAATGTGAATGGATCTCTTCTAGATAGAAAACTGAAGTGTCAATGGACGATTTGACATGTTCCCTTTCCCTGGGGCTTAGCTTTTGGCATTGCTCCAAATTGTCTGTTTCATCTTTCTGAGACTTAAAGTAGAGGTGGACACAGAGCAGAGCCTCCAGCCTACCCACAATGGAGATGAATCATTCTTGAGCAATAAGTAAACCTTCACAGTGTTAGTCCACTGAAATTTGGGAGTTGTTTGTTACTCTAACAAAAAGCTAGTCTAGGGAGTGGCAACAGGAAAAAATGGTGGAGTAGAGAATTCCAAAAGCTTATCCCTCCGCAAAAGCAGTAAATAAAGTGGCAAGGACTGTAATAATCAACTTTATCAGAACTTTGGAAACTAATCAAGGGTTAATAGCAACAAAGTAAATGCTTAATCAATAAAAAAAATATCTGAATCTCATTAAGAGAGCTTTGTGCCATGCTAACTTACTATATTCCCACTCCCAGCTCACAGACAGCCTTTGAGACAATAGGCTATATTCCTTGTATAGGTTTCTAGTACTAGAGGCTGCAGAACAGAACTTATTCTGAAATAATTGGATTGTTTGTCTTGATCTATCAACCAAAGGAACAGCTCAAAGGGCTTGTATTAGGTGACTGAAGGACCAGTTCAAAGGGCTTGCCTTTACTTTGTCTAATCCAGAACAATCCAGGACTGAGGTAGCTACCCAGAAGGCATTTGTCAAAACCATTTAAAGCAAATGCATTAGCTGCTGCCTAGGACAAGGGATAACAGGAAAATAATAAACAAACTGAAAAGCTTAACAGAAAAGCCTGGGGAATAACAAAATTTATGGAAAAAATAAAGAAATCCTAAATAAATGGAAAGACATCTGTGTTCATGAATGGAAAGACAATATTGTTAAAACGGCAATGCTCCCCAAGTTGATCTATAGATCCTATGCAATCCCTACCAAAATTCCAACTTAAAAAAAGAAATAAACAAGCTGATTGTAAAATTCCTATGGCATTGCAAAGAATCCCAAATAACCAAAACCATCTTAAATAAAAAGAACAAACTTGGAGCACTATACTTCCTGATTGCAAAATTTATTACAGAGCTACAGTAATCAAAATGGTGGGGTATTGCCATAAGAATTGGCAAATAGATCAATGGAATAAAACTGAGAGTCCATAAATAAACTTATACATCTCTAGTCAATTAATTTTTGGCAAGGATTCCAAAACCATTCAGTGTGGAAAGAACAGTCTTTTCAATAAATAGTGCTGGAAAAAATGAGTAACCACATGCAACACAATAATATTGGACCCTTATCTCACATTATATACAAAATTTAACTGAAAATGGATCAAAGACTTAATATGAGCAAGAACTAAACTACAAAAACAAAAACAAAAAAGAACTAAAACTATAAAACACCTAGGAAAAAGCATCAGGGTAAATCTTAACGGCATTGGATTTTTTTTTTTTTAAGAAAGGATGTCTCAATCTGTCACTCAGGCTGGAGTGCAATGGCATGATCATAGCCCACTGCAGCCTTGAACTCCTAGGCTCAAGCAATCCTCCTGTCTCAGTCTCTTGAGTAGCTAGGACTATAGGTGCACACCACCATGCTCAGCTACTTTTTTTCATTTTCTTTAAAGATAAGGTCTGCTTGCTATGTTGTCCAGGCTGGTCTCAAATACCTGGCCTCAAGCAATCCTCCTGCCTTGGATTCCCGAAGTTCTGGGATTACAGGTATGAGCCACCATGCCTGGCTCCATTACACTGAATTTACCAATAGATTCCTAGACACGACACCAAAAATACAAATGACAAAAGAAAACATAGAGAAATTGGACCTCATGAAAAATACAAGCTTGTACCTCAATGGTCACTCTCACTAAAGTAATAAAGTGAAAAGACAACCCAAAGAAGTAGGGAAAATATTTGCATATCACCTATCTGATAAAGGTTTAGTGTCCAGAATATATAAAGAACTCTTACAACTCAAAAACAAAAAGACAGAAAACCCCAATTAAAAGTGGGCAAAGGCCTTAAATAGATATTTCTCCAAAGAAGTGTATAAATGGCCAACAAACACATGAAAAGATGTCCAACAACATTGATAATTAGGGAAATGCAAATTAAAACCACAATGAGAGACAACTTTGTACCCACTAGGAAGGTGGTGGTGGGAGTAGTAGTAGTACTAAAATGGAAAATGACAAGTGCTATTGAGAAGGTAGAGGATGTGGAACTCTTGTACATTCCTGGTGGGAATGCAAATGATACAACCACTGTGGAAAACAGTTTGGCAGTTCTTTAAAAAGTTGAACAAAAGATTACCTATGACCCAGCAATTCCACTTGGGTAGCAGAATTGATTACAATAGTCAAAAAGTAGAAACAACCCGTGTGTTCATCAACTGACAAATGGATAAATGCAATCTGGTATATTGATGAATGAAATATTATTCAGCCATAAAAAGGAATGGAAGTGCAGTAACATGCTTCCTGGACGAACTTTGAAAATGCTGTGCTAAGTTAAAGAAGCCAGACACAAAAGGCCACATATTATATGATCCCATTTATATAAAACATCCAGAATAGGAAAATCCATAAAGATAGACCATATAAAGAAGATTCATAACTTCTACGGTCCAGAGAAGAGCGGATTTAAGGAGTGATTGCTTAATCGGCATGGGGTTTCTTTCTAGGGTGATGAAAATGTACTGCAGTTAGACAGCGCAGATGCTTTTACAACATGTGAATGTTTTAGAAGTCACTGGATTTTACATTTTAAAACAGGTATAAATGGATCTTAAGCTATATAAATTTTACCTCAATAAAAAAGTGAAAACAAAAAAAAACTTAGTGTATTCTGGTTTATACCTTGCCTCTCTATTCTTCCTATCCTCCTTATTCTTCTCCTGTGCTCTTGTGCTATCAGTTATCCCTTATTTTCAAATTTTTTCAGCTATTTCCCTTAGACTTATAAGCATGCCCATGTTTATATTTTTTTATTCTAAAAATTATAAAGTCAGAACAACCCCTCTACTTTACTTCCTTCTCATGTTATTATTCTATTTCCTTCATTCCCTGCACTACCAAAATTTTAAAGACTATGTCTACATTCTCTTCTTCTAATTTGTTGCCTCTTGCTTAGTCTCAACACAACCTGAGCTCTGATCCTTCCACTAATTTAATGAAACATTTCAAATGCCCTGGCAAAAGTAGCCTTCTTACTTTTCATCCTCCATTGCTGTAACTGCAGTGTTTGAATCTACATCTCTTCCTTTTCTTAGCCTTTGTTACACTGTACTCATTTGTTCCTTTCTTGTCTTTCTGAACCATTCTTCTTAATCTCCCTGCTGGTCTCTGTTTCTCAACCTTTTCAAACTTTTTTAAATGAAACGTTCAGTGAAGTTCTGTCCTTAGCCAGGCTCATGGCCCATAATTCCCTCTGTCAAGGTCATATAATTATTTAAGGATTTATTCAGATTTTACCTTCTACATGAGGTCTTTCAAAAACCCTTCAATTAGAATTAATAAATGTTGTACTTCTATCATACTACTTTTTATGATGTGTCTTGCACGATGATCAATTTATGTAGCTGTAATAGATCCCAGCAGACTCTGAGATTTTAGATGGTGGGATTCAATTCTTTTTGAAATCTCTGTAAACCAAGTACTGCTACCTATTGTAGTGCCTATAATGTAATAGTGTTAGATAAATTACATTTTTATTTTCTTTAACTCTCTGAAATGAACATATATAATGCTAAAGCAATATCAGGCTTTAAAGCAGTGAACCATATTAGAACTGTGTAAATTTAAGTGATTCCTAGTCACTTTTCCACAAGGTACTTTTGCAGATTCCCTGAAAGTATAGTCCTTGCAGACACATGTGATTTAGTATCTGATTGATCAACTATGGATTCCATTCCAATACACTGCTCTTTGAAGATAGGATTATAAACATAATTAAACAAGTTAGAAGGTATTCACATTCTTTAAATACTTTTAAACCATCAGAAAAGAAGACAAGAAGATATTACTTGAGATATCTAATTCAGAGATCTAAACGTGAACACTGTGGCAACCTTTTAGTCTCCAGAATTATTCATGATTCGTGTCTTTAGTCAATATTATTAAGCACCTACTATGTGCATGGCATTACCCAAGCTTTTGCCCTTATAGAATTTACATTTTAGTGGAAAGAAGAGTGGGAGAAAAGAGATATATGAACAAGATACTTTTATAAAGTGATGATTGCTATGAAAAACATAAAGTTGGGTGAAGAAATAGAGAGGGATGGAACAGGAGATGCATTAACTTATGTAATCAGGAAAGTTCTGTGGATGTGGCATCTCAACTAAGACCTGAAAGCCTAGAAGCCAGCCATGCAAGACCTAGTGATAGAGTTGTTTTGGCAGAGGGAGCAGCAACTATAAATTTTTGTGGCAGAAAAACTGGGCTTGTCCTCTGCCAGGTCAGGAGACCCTGTAGCTGGAATAATTGTCATGCCTCCACCATGCCCCATGACACTGGACACTGGATGAGGTAGAACAGCTAGGCAGGGACAGGACTACAGTAGCAGGTCTTGTACGTTATGGTGTGGATTGGGTTTTTATTCTCTGGACAAGAGGAAGCCACTAGAGGGATTTAAAGGGTGAGAAATATAATCTGATTTACCTTTTAAAAATATCATCTTGGCATCTATGTAAAGGTGGAATGAGAACACAGGGAAAGCAGTTAAACTGTGGCAGAGTAGGCAAGAGATGGTGATTACCTAGATAGTCACAGATGTAAACGTGAGAATTCGGTTACCTCTAACAAATCTGAGCATATTTTCTGATTTTCTTTTGACCCACTTCCCTTTTCACTTTTTTCTTGTACTTTTCTTTCACTAGCCTAAGAAAATATAAGCTTTTGCCCTTAACAAATGGACTGGGAGTTCTCCTTTAAACACAAATATCGAAGAAATTTAAACAAAAAGAAAGTAACAAGGGGATATGCAGTGTATTGAATTTCCTTTAGATCTGGTTCTCTGATTTCTTTAGACTCTGGGAACATGGACCGGGGCATATTTTCATGACTGGATTATAACCTCAAAAAATAAAGGCACACCTATGTATACAATCGTATCTTCAGCAGTTACATCTTGTTTGTAGCTTACAATTAGAAGATATTCCTTAATTGTGTTAACTGTGATTATTTGTCATTTAAAGCAGAAAAAAAAATAAAACAACAAAAAATATCTAATTTATTTCAACGACTTTGCTATTTGGCAGATTTCTAAAGTCCACATATGCTGATGTTTGTGTTCATTGCTTAATACTAAAATACTTGTCAGAATCAAATACTTTTGTCATTAATTATTTAAAACTCATCAAACACTGAAGCATGAGTGGTTTGAGAATTTTTCTGTGACACAATCCTCATTTTTAAGCAATATGTTTTTAATAATTAATAATTAATTTGAAAAGAAACATTGTTTAATGACATATTTAGGTAGCCAACTAATGTATAAAATGATTATTCACTATGACAAAGGTTCATTTATCAGTAAGTTAATAAACATTTTAAACATTCACCATGTGTTCAGGGTATTATAATATAACTTGGGGACAGTAGACACAACAAATACACATAAGCCTGTTAGCTCTAAAGTATATGATATTGATTATTTACAACAATAAATTTTTAATGCACAACTCAGTGTTCGCTTATAATATTTCAGAATTACAATGGTTCAAGTTTAATCTGAGCTTCTCATGTTCTCACATGCTTTCTGCACAGGTTCTCCTTGCCAGTGCAGTAATCATTGCAGATAATTCAGACGAGAAGGAAATCTCTGCACTCAGCAGAGATTTCACAGTGGCTCTGACACTGGCAAGCATAATTTTTCTGGATGTGAACCCCCTCTGCCCTGGATATGAGCTTCTCTTGACGTCATAGATGTCCCTTTCAGCAGGGACATCTTATTATCAGGATCTTCATGTATAAGTCTGTCAGCTGGTGGTCACCAAAATACACTTGCAGGAACCATGTTTTCCTCTTTTGTTGATGTCTAAGATACCATGGAAAGCATGGGGCTAAAGGGCAGCACTGTGGGTGATAATGCTAAAAGCAAGAGGTGAATCCTTACCCTGACATACCACACTGATGACATCATCACTAACGAGGATGGCATAGAGAAAACCTGGATCCACCTTCTCCAGTGAGCTTTACTGAGGCTATCCTAACCTTCACAGCCAACGAAGTGGAGATGCCATGGGTTGTGGCTGAGACCTTCAAAGGAACCTCTATGTACATTGCTATATGGAAGGCACCATCGCTGGATACCTTCTATTGTACTACTGTATTGTTCTGGACTCTGGTAATAGCATCATTGACACAGTGTCCATATCTGGGGTTATGCCATGCCGCATGCCATCCTATGTCTGGACTTAGACAGCTGTGACTTGACAGAGCACCTCAAGCAGAGAATGATGGTTGCTTTACTATCGCAGCTGAGAAGGAAAATGAGCGTAATGGCAAGGAGATGCTGTGCTAGATTGCTGTGGACTTTGAGCATGAAATGGCTACTCCTCCTCCTTCAAGAAAAACTGCAAGCTCTCTAATGATCAGGCGATCACTACTGGTAGTAAAAAGCTGGGGTTTCAAAAGACTCTTTGTCAACTATGCTTTCTAGGTATGGAATCCTGCAGCATTCATGAGGTCACTTTAAACCTGATCATGAAATGTGATGTTGAAAAAGAAAAGGACGCATATGTCAACACAGAGTTGTCTGGTGATACTACATGTGTCTTGGCATTGCTGACTAAATGCAGAAGAAATAACACAGCCCTGGTGCCCAACACTAAGAAAATTTTATTAATTTCTTTTAAAAATTTTATAAATTAAAAAATTAATTAAAATATCTTAATTAAATTAAATCTAAAATTAATTAAATAAGCAATTAATAAATAATATATTGAATTAAACCATAATTAAATTTAATTAAATAAATTAATAAATAACAAAATAAATTTATTTTTTTAAAAAGGAGATTTAATGCATTGATAAAGGAAGAGGACCATGATATAGTAACAGAAACAAAACAGGAAAATATATCATATGATGCCATTTTTATAAAATCTATATAAATATGTGTGTGCTTATAAGCATAGAAAAATCCTGAATAGATATGTACCTAATGAAAATTGTCAAAGTAGGATAAAAAATCACAAGACACTTTCACTTTTTACTTTACATAAACTTTAATTTTACGAATACTTTCTCAGTATTTATTAGGTAGAAATCGATGAATCAAAAAAATGGAAAAGGTATATTCTTTTTTTGAATTTCAATAGATTTAGGGGCTGCAAGTTGAATTCTGTTACATGTATAATATAAATCATATAGTGGTGATGTCTGGGCTTTTACTGTACCCATCACCCAAGTAGTGTACATTGTAAGGGTAGATTCTTATAACCAGAATGGGTAAAAACTCAGGTATTCTCCTTATATGATGCTATGTATTCTTCCTAAGTGTTCTACATATGGTATATGTCTCTCCTGAGTATAAACATCATAAAAGTAACAAAACAAAATTAAAAAAAAAAACCTTTTGCTCTATCCTGGGAAATTGTCATTTGTTGATAATATTTATTGAGTAAACATCAATAAATAAATGAATGAATGAAACCAAAATGGAGATAGTATAGTAAATAAAATCATAGTTTTCTTTTTGATTTGTTATTTATATAGTTACTCTAAACTAAAGGTCAGTCCAACTCACAATTTTTACCTGCTAAATAGAATGCCATATTCATCTGTATCCATACACTATTATGAAAGAATCCCCCTGGATACAACCAGTTTCTTCTCTTTTCTTATAACTTCCTCAGAACAAAGTTGGAAGTGTATAAAGTTAGGCATTTCATATAGGTATACTACTTTTGTAAAAGGTATAATCCTCTGAATTGCAGGAGGCCTGTATTCACAGCTCTTCATAGAAAAAGAATTGCTTGCAGAAATAAAAGCAGAACAAATTTTTTCCCCAAAAAACTCAAATTTGGAAATGTAACAACCAGTTGTCCAAGTATCCATTGAAAGGAAGTCTGTTATTTCTCTAGTAGTTTTAATGCAGGTGGTATCATTTGAAGTTAATAAATTGTTGGAATCAGTACACTTATTGTTGGTTGTTAATTTATTCATGATTATAAACCAGTGACAACAAATCCAATTTATGAAATCTAAAAGCTCTCTTATACCAGAATGTTGTTTTTAACAATCCATGAAAAAATATTTTTATGCTGCTTCTTTGCATAAAGGGAATATTTATTGAAATCCACAAACGTGTTCCTATTGAATTTAGAACACTTGGCAAAACAGTCTTACTACAGCACTTTAAATAGGAGGGTATCTTGTCAGCATAATCCTGAATGTGGTATTACTCAAAGCATATATGACTGATTATTCTAGTTCATTTACCATTATATTTGTTTGTTAAAACTTGCTTGTGCTTTTATACATGTACCATTGGCAAGGTATTCAAGCAATTGGAACTATAAATTAAAATGTATTGTCTGGGATGACTAAGGGAAAGATTGGTGTGGACTTTGGAATTGAAAAGAACTGGGTTTGTATCTTAGCTCAACCACTAATTGGAGTGAAATTTATTGCACATCTCTGAACATCAGCTTCTCATGTGTAAACTGAAGATAACAATGCTTGATGGTAAAAGAATAAATGAAATTATGTTTATAAGTGCCTGGCATACACTAGGCACTGCAAGCATGGTAGTAATTATAATTCTGTCTCTCGCCAACTTTGCCTTTCTTTATGCCTTGCCAACACGTACAAACACTTTGCCAAATTTCCCCATACACCCTCTTCCTTAAACCAACCCTCACTCTCCTAGGAGAGACACAAGATGCTAAGGGAATAAAATTGACAACTTGTTTGGAATTTGTTGGGATTTGACACTTGCAACTGCTTATGACAGCAGTCCTGATTCAGAGAATACTGACTGTTGGACTGAAAAGGAGCTACTTCAGCCATGGTCAAAAAGAGAAGGAAAGTGAGTTTCAGGAGGGCTGCCTACTTCTCCAGCTGGCCAATCATCTGCAATTCTTACCTACTGGAGTGTTCAATAGGGCAAAAGGTGAAATCTTTAAGGTCAACAGGACTCAATTCCAAGGAAAAACAGAAAAGCTAGTTTCTTTCTTTATTATTATTATTGCAAGAGGAAACATAAAATACAGCTTTGTTTCTGCTTTACTGAATGTGGGCTAATGTACTACCTGGTTCCAGCTCTGTGATGTTCTGTTTTGGTCACAGTAGCCCCTAAGGAAGCAGAATTCATGAGTACCTTTCCTACTTACAGCAAAACAACTAATAATTGTGGGGCAAAAATCAACCGCAAAATCAATTTAGGAAGCCAACCTATCTCTATATTTAAATTCAGTCACTATTTTTTGAGTGTGTACAATGCGCGTGAGTGTATGTGTAGGTATGTGTTTGTATCTGAACACATTATTTCATCGTTTGCCACTTTCTGGCAAGAATAGGGAGGGAATAAACTATAATTCAAACTTTGTTTTGCCTTACCAAAAATGTGAGAATATCATCCAGTGGCAAAACTGTAACTGCGAAATGTTCAATTTACTACTTGAACATTGAGAAAAATATGTATCTTCCTGTTCTGTTTGCCTAATGAAGTTTCTAGACAATATTACTGGAAATTTAGACAGCTGCTTATTTCTCAGCTTCATTTTAAACTACCAGACCCAGTGTTTTCAAAGTCCCCAATATCTGCCTCCTGCAGACTGATGTCAATAATAACTCTTTTTTATAGGGACAGGTGGCTGGTCATAACCAAATGCTGAGAGTCAGGGCTGTGAGGGAACCAGGCCATGAACGCTCTAACTGCTCAGAAGCATTGCTGTTCTTTCTCCTGAAAACAACTTCTTAACATTTTTCTCTCTGGCCATCAGGACAACGTCAAATACAAAGATATTTTTAAATAATACAGCGAGTGGTAAGTTTCCTATTCCTTTCTTTTAGTTTTTCAAAGACGCATGTGCGTGCACCCATGGGCATGGGTGTATATGTATGTGTGTGTGTGTGTTTTTAAAATTCTCTATTATTGTTGGGATAATTATTAGTATCATAGATTTTTCTTGGTTTGTAGATATAGTAGATTATGCTGGAAAACTCCATTGAAACAGGAAATTATAAAACACTAAAATATCACCATGCCTCAAAAAGATATATAGTTCCTCCCAGAATTTCCACTACCTTGCTATGATCTAATAATAGTTTCACCTCACCTCCCTGACTTCAAAGGAAGAAACATGAGCCAAACTATCTGAAACTCATGCAATTATCTAAGTTGCACCATCAGATTCCAATACGCTGAAAACATTTAAAGACAGTATGTACTGTGTCACCACTTTGGTAGAAATTTAGGGACTGGAATCAAGACATTTTTGGCAAAGACAGTCTTTCTCTGAGTCTTGTCCTCTGGTTTTCTTAGTATTTGAGTGCAGCATGAAAGAAATCTTAGAACTGCTGTGTTGTAGAGAGGGGTGAAGAGCATGGGTAAGAGTACAAATATCTATCCTTGCCATTTAATTAGTATAAAGAATTTTAAAAACAAAATGTGTCTACTGTTTATAATTTTGTATGTTTTAAAAAGTGAAGGTAATTACCCAGAGGTTCCTGAACAGTAGGTTCTTGGGAAGAGTCAACATAGATATTCTCCTTCAAAATCCTGATGTTCACTCCTTGAACTATTTATTCTATAATACTTAGGCCATGAGATAACAATGCCCATGTTTCAATGAAAGCTTGTTTAGAAACATGCCTGTGAACTTTGTGCAAAAGTTCCTTTTGTACAGTTCCATGATACTGGGAGATTTCTGGGTAAATGTTTTCATGAATGACATAGGAATCCCATGCTCTTCATCTGGATCATACGTATTACAATTCAAGTCTTTTATTTGCCTTTTCATTTTTATTCATTTGGAAAGCACTTGAGACATTTATTTGGACACACAAAAAGACACGTCAACTATGAAGTCGGTGTTCATATTTGCAGCAGCCCATCTTTCATATGATTTCTATTACTGATAAAACCCTCATATCACCTAAAATTACTGTCATGTCATTTTTTTAATTTTTGCAGACGTTTAGAGGTTTGGGCCAGAATAGAACAGTACTTATCGTCAGGAGAACAGTAAATTCTCTCCTTGCTGATTTCCAAGTAAGGAGAAAAAATAATATTGTTAGTAAAGACTTTTAAACTTTAGTTAATTGCAAAGTGACTGGATACATAATAGGACTACAATGGCCCCCATATTCCCATCATGCTATAATTTGGTGTCAAACAGGCATGAAGATGGGTTGGGGAGGGGGCTCATATAATTTCACATGATTGTGTTCCAAGTCACCGTCTCCAGCCTCCCTCCCCTAGTGACATTTCTCCATTTTCACAAACAGTCTCTTGACTCAGCACTCTTGTTACTTCCTCACTTGTAAGTCCTTCTGAAAGGACATATACCTGTTTACTACACTGTCAATCTTTCACGGTGCTCTTTTCTTGAAAATTTTCTTCTTCACGTCGACAAATTCAGGGGGCTTATTTGGGTGCAGTAAACAGCAGGTAGCATATTGTTAAGTCTGTTATAATCATATTATGAAGATTCATGGGTAACTTATTTCACATGAGCAATAGGTAGCTTTTAATATTTTGACCCCTTTGTTCAGTTCCACATAAATTATTTTATTAGCATTCACTTAACATCAGAAATATTTAGGGATTAATTTAGGAAATGACTCCCTTTGGGATAAAGTAACAAAATACACTTTAAGAAAGACAGCGATATTTTATTTTTACATCTTTTCCTCAAGAAGTTAAGGAAGCATCTCTTTTGGCCACTTCATTGGTTTCTATAGACTTCTTAGTTTCTGCTTATTTACTGAGTGCCAACTGCATGCTGTGCATTGTCTTAAGTACCGTGTAAAATGTAAAGCAATATATGGCCTCTATATTAAAGACTAATTAGTTGAATGAAAATTTTAGAATAAATCCTAGACAAGTTAAAAGAGATATACAGAATCAATCTTCTACTATAAATAAAGAAGTTCTGGATAAAAGCTGTATGTTGATGGTCAAAGTAGCCAATGGAGCTTATAAGGATGGATGTTTTATATACTGATAGTATTTTAATAAGGTTATTGATCTAAATGAAAAAGAAATCTTAAATTTTTCCAGGCTTGAAATTACTGGGACCACCTAACATGAGAATTCTCTCCCGCCTTTCTTGGAAATCTGATGGAGCACAGACTTTGATGAAATGTCTTTGGCAATGGCAGTGACATAGGTAATGTTTCAAGCTGAATTGGAGATGAGTCTGATTTTTTTTAAAATATAGCATCTGTGCCAAGATACCCAGGGCAAGCTACCCATTTCCATGTGAGGACACTAAGGGCCTGCACAGATTTCATTTTTAAAACCATTAATTGAGCTGACATTATAGAAGACCTAACTAGCTATGTCCTGTTATGAAAATATATTTGAAGGCACCAAAAACTACTGCAATTGAACAAGGGAAAAATGCCTAAATCAATGCCCATCTGCCTTTTCTACACTACCACATTCGAATACGGGGATAAAACAATAATGATTTTGTCACTGGATGATACCTAATTTTAGGATTCTGAGTTTGTGGTCAAATGTGCTAGCCATCTGCTAGAGAACTTGTACTAAAATGTAGCTAATGACTGCATACACAATAGCTTTCTAAATTAAGGATTTTATTAACATTTCTCATTATATTTTATACATTCTCTTTTAATTATTTCCCTGATTATCTACATTAAAGTCTCTTATACATTCACTGGAGGAAGCAAAATTTGAGTGGAAATGAGAAAAATAAGTAAAAGGTGGAAAGTAGCCAGGCAAAAAGCATAAAATGATATCTAGACAAAGAAAATGGCATATACAAAAAAAAAAAAAAAGATGAGACCAAACATATTATATCAAGAAATTGAGATTAGTGCAATGCTGGCTAATGATGAGTTCAAAAATATGAAATAGTAATCATGTATACAGCTGGGCATTCAGTAAGGAATACATTGAAGAGAGATCTATAGGCCAAGTTAAAAATCTTGAACTTTAATCTTAACCATTGCTTTTCTTTTAAGTGACATGATCTGGCTTATGTTTTAAAAAGATCATCCTGTGATCTTTCTGTGTAGAAAATGGTCCAAAGATGAAAAATTGTAGATGTGGAAATAGTGATTAGGAGAATAAAGATGGTAGTTCCCTAAACAGGGTAAAGGAAGCTGGATATCTTCTCCATATTTTTCCTTCTTCCCAATAAGTGGATGACTGAAACCTGGAACAACACAGCATTGGCTGCAGAGACCAGAACGATGCCCTACAGAATGGTGAAGCAGAGATGGGAAGAAACCTGGGTCCCTGGAGCAAAGCCTCCCACCAGCCTAAAATATAACATCGAAAAAATTTTCTTTGTTCTTTAAGTGATTTAGTTTTGTGGGGTCACTTCGTTACATTACTTTTACCCTTATGGATAGATGTGACTGTTCTATTTGTCAGAGTGGATGTGATTGCCCAGGGGGAGTGTGTGGAATGAAAGGAGCAGAGAACCCAGGAACATCAACATGCAAGGAATGTAGGTAGAAGAAAAACAATGGCAATGATCATTTGCACTATTAATAAGGAAAGAAGAAAAATTAGAAGCTAAAGGAAGAATGTATTTTGAGAATAGTGTTAAATTGTAATGGTAAGGAAAAAATAGGAACTGAAAAGTGTCCATTGGATTTGGAAATCAGAAATATAATGAATGACTATGCTGCTGGGACAGAGATGTGTCAAGGGAGTTCAGTATATCATCAAAAGAGGGGCTGTGAGAGACTATGGAAACAGGGCATGATGGAAAGGAAATATGGTACAGAGATAGCTTATGGACACTGAAAAAGTACAGAGTCAAATGACCCAGAAGAGTTCCTGAGACTAATTCATTAACCAAAAAAGAAAGGAAACTTTGGATAAGGGAGCGATGTATCAGAATTTTATTTTCAGAAGTGGTGAAGTTTTGCATTAGAAGTTCTAAGAACAGGGTGTAGGCATGTATCAATTTATTGTGCTTTGCTGCATTGCACTTTAGAGATACTGCATTTTTTACAAATTGAAGAACGGTGCAAACCGAGCAAACCTATCAGAGCCACCTTTCCAATAGACACTTCATGTCTCCGCATCACATTTTGGTAATTCTCACAGTATTTCAAACTTTTCATTCTTATTCTATCTGTTACTTTATTTTTATTTTTTTTTTTATTCCATCTTG
>VBSM01000272.1:71115781-71126092 GCA_008086735.1 Cheirogaleus medius
GCAGAAGCTTTTTAATTTAATCAGGTCCCATTTATTTATATTTGTTGTTGCTGTGATTGCCTTTAGGGTCTTCTTCGTCAATTATTTGCTTAGGCCAATACCTATAAGAGTTTTTCCAACCTCTTCTAGAATTCTTACAGTTTTGTGCCTTAGGTTTAAGTGTGTTATCGATCATGAATTGATTTTTGTGAATAGTGAGAGGTACACATCCTGTTTCGGTCTTCTGCATATGGCTATCCAATTTTCACAGCACCATTTATTGAATAAGGATTCTTTTCCCAGTGTTCATTTTTGTCTTCTTTTTCAAAGATCAGATGGCAATATGAGGATGGTTTTATATCTAGATTCTCTGTTCTGATCCATTGGTCTAGGTCTCTGTTCTTGTGCCAGTATCATGCTGTTTTGGTTACTATACCCTTGTGGTATAGCTTAAAGTCTGGTAAAATGATGCCTATCAATCATTTTGCTTATGGTTGCTTTGGCTATTCAGACTCTTTTCTCGTTTCATACAAAGGATAGAATTAATTTTTTCTAGATCTGCAAGAAACAGTGTTGGTACTTTAATGGGGATTGCACTGAATCTATAAATCACTTTGAGTAGTATAGACATTTTAACAATGTTGATTCTGCCAATTCATGAGCATGATATGTTTTTCCATTTGTTTATATCCCCTGTGATTTCCTTCCACAGTGTTTTGTAATTCTCCCTGTAGAGGTATTTCACCTTCTTGGTTAAATATATTCTTAGGTATTTTATTCTCTTCATTGCTATTGTGAAAGGTATTGAGTCTTTGATTTGATTCCCAGATTGACTGTTGTTGGTGTATAGGAATGCTACTAATTTGTGTACATTGATTTTGAAGCCTGAGACTTTGCTGCATTTATTTATCAATTCCAAGAGTCTTCTGGCAGAATCTTTGGAGTTTTCTAGATATAAGAACATATCAGCAAAGAGCGATAATGTGACCTCTTCTTTCCTCACTTGGATACCTTTGATTTCCTTATCTTACCTGATTGCTCTTGCTAGGCCTTCTAGCACTATGTTAAATAGAAGTGGTGACAGTGGACGACCCTGTCTGGTTCCAGTTCTAACTGGGAATGCTTTCAGTTTTTCCCCATTCAGTATGATGTTGGCTGAGGGTTTATCATATATTACTTTTATAAAAAAATAATCCACTACAATCAAGTAGGCTTCATCCCAGAGATGCAAGGATGGTTCAACATATGCAAATCTACAAATGTGATTCACCACATAAATAGAAGCAAAACAAAAACCATATGATCTTCAATAGAGAAAGAAAAAGCATTTGACAAAATTCAGCACCCTTTTATGATAGGAACTCTTAAGAAAATAGGCATAGATGGAACATAACCTCAATATTATAAAAGCCATATATGACATCTGACTACTTTTAAATATTTCATTTTTAGCAGTTGGATTTATTGCTTTCTATTTATTCTTTTGGATAGATTTTCAAATAAACATAAGCATTTCAATAACACTTCAGTGAGTAAGAAAATTTGATAAAGCAAGTTTCAGCAGCACTGGACTCAATCCTCACCTGAGAACCAAAGCCCCCATGTCTCCATATCCTGGAAGTTCCTTCAGACAACAACAGCCTAATGCTGGCTTGACTCACGGGTGCTTTGGGATCCCCAGTGCTCTAGCCCACAGACAGTGTCACCCTCCCAGGGAAAGGATACAGTGGCCCACCAGAGGGGCAGCTCTGAGGACAAAAGATGACAGAATGCGCACTTTCCATAGTCGAGAGCTCTCTGCCACAAGCTGTGAAAAGTGAATCCACCCCTGACAGAGACACACTCCCTACACTGCACCTCACCAACAGAGTAAAATCTCCTCCCACCAGTAGAGCAGCTTCTGTGCTCTGGATCACAAGTAAAGAACAGGATACATTCTCCCTCGCTGCACACCACTGCAGTCTCAGCTACAGGGGAAGCCAGGGTGAGTGAGCCAGAGGGCTGCCTGACTGTAGCTGTGAGACGTAATGGTGACCCCACTAACACTGTGGCCTTTGTGCCTGAGACTCGCATGTGAAGAGGCCACTTCTCTCCTCTGGAAGGCACTGTGACACAGCTGCTGCAGAGAACATGAGAGTCTAAGAGCTGCATGTTTGGGGCATTGGGTGATATGCCCACATTGTAGCCACTGCCAACTCCCACCAGCAATGCTTAGGACCCAGAGAGTCATCCCACCAGTGCTGCTGAAACTTGCTCACCTGCCTGTCCCACCACTGCCACTACCTGTATCCAAGCAAAAACTACCACCTCCACTGAGGGAGGACAGGGCTACCAGTCCTGCCTGAGCTGTTTGTCTCTTCTGGGAGGAACCTACTCCTTCTGGAGGCAAGTTCCTAACACAACTATGCTGCATCCCTTGCCAGATCATTTCAGCCACATCCTACAGCCAGTCTGGTAGCCCTGCACACAGCAGGTTGAACCTCTACTGCAACTGGGCCAGAGTAGAAGCTGGAAAATCTGTACATTTTGTGTCCCCAAAGGATAGAGACTGCTGTCACTGCCAAGAAAGGGAAGTGTGAGCAATTTGTACACCTCAAAGCTCACTAACTCTACTAATCTTCTCAAAAAGGGCCTTCCCTTTCTATCTCAGACCCACAGTGCATCTGCCCTTCTTTGCCTGAGCATCCCTCTAGAACAGGAGATCACCTCACCCCTCACTATTATAGCCAGTATCTGAACACAGGGAGGCATGAGTGCAAGTTTTCCAGTTTAGTCTGGTCCCCCCAGGACTCAAGGATGCAATTCAGAGGCCTGAGAAGTGGGGATTACCTAACCTAGCCCACTACTCTGGCACTTGAACACTGTGCTTGAAGTTTGAGTTCTAACTGACCAAAATTGCCAGCAATACCACAGTGGGTACCTCCCTGCATGAACTAAAAGGCAATGTACTTCTCCTCTATGTACAAAACAGCACAGTTTCCATCAGAGAGAACATGTGAACCACAAAGCTTTCCGTTTGAGCTGAGAGAAGAGGTTTCAGATAAGAATGAACCAGCATAAGAATTCTAGTAACATGAAAAAATAGGTTGTTTTGACACCCTCAAAGGATCACACCAAAAATGGACGCTAACCAAAAGAAAATTTTTAAAATGACAGTTATGGAATTCAAAATATGGATTGCAAATAAACTCAATAGGATTGATGAGAAAGTTGAAAACCAACACAAAGAAACCAAACACATGCAAACAAACAAAATTCAGAACATAAATGAAAAATTCACTAAAGAGATAGATAATCTAAGGAAAAACATAACATAAACTCTGGAAATGAAAGAATCATTTAGGAAATTTCAAAATACAGTAGAAAGTTTTAACAACAGAGTAGACCAAGCAGAAGAAAGAATTTCAGAACTTGAGGGCAAGTCTTTCAAATTAACACAGCCAGTCAAAAATGAATAAAAGAGAATCAAGAGAAATGAACAAACTTTCTGAGAAATAATGGGATTATGTAAAGCAAGCAAATATAATAATCATAGGTATCCCTGAGGGAGAAGAAGAAAAAGCAAAAAGCATGCAAAACTTATTTTGGGAATAATGGAGGAAAACTTCCCTTGTCTTGCTATAGATTTAGACATTCAGATAAAAGGTCATTGAACACCTGGAAGAGTCATGGCAAATAGGACATCATCAATACACATAGTCATCAGTCTGGCCAAAGTCAAAGTGAAGAATTAAAATCCTACAAGCTGTGAGATGAAAGCATCATTACTTACAAAGAAAAACCCATTAGACTAACAGCAAGCTTCTCAGCAAAAACCTTACAAGCCAGAAGGTACTGGGGTCCCATTTTTAGTCTTTTTAAATAGAATTTTATAACCTGCAAAACTAAGTTTCATAAATGAAGGCAAAGTAAAATATTTCCCAGACAATCATGCACTAAGGTAATTTCTCAACACTAGACCTGCCCTAGAAGATATGCTTAAAAATGTTCTATACATAGAACAGCACAGTCAATACCCGCCAGTGTAAAATTGCCTGAAAGTAAAAAATCAGAGCTCTTATAAAACAGTTAGGCAAAAGAGAAAACAAGGCAACTGGATAAAAATCAACATGATGACCAGAACAGTATCTCACATATCAATGTTGACATTGAATTTAAATGGTCTTAATGCCCAAATTAAAAGTTACAGATTGGCAGAATGAATTAAAAAAACACAACCCAAATATATGCTGTCTCTGAGAAACCCTTTTAACTCTCAAAGATTCTTGTAGACTCAAGGTAAAGTGGTGTGAAAAAATATTCCATGCAAATGGAAACCAAAAGCAAGCAGAAGTATTCTTATATCAGACATTAAATCAACAATCATGGCAAAAAAGACAAAGATAGTCATTACATAATGCTAAACAGATCAATTCAAAAAGAAGATATAACAATCCTAAATATACATGTACCTAAGACCAGGCTCCCAGTTTCATAAAACAAATTCTACTAGACCTAAGGAAATAAATGAACAGCAACATAATAATAGCTTGGGATTTCAACATTCCACTTATATAAATAGACTGATCATCAAGGCAGAAAATCAACAAGGAAACACTGGACGTAAATATGACTCTAGAACTAATGGACCTAACAGACATTTACAGAACATTCTAATCAAAAACATCAGAGCATACATTCTTCTCTTCAGCACATGGGTCATTTTCCAAAGTAGATCATGTTAGCCCACAAGTCTCAGCAAATTTAGAAAAATCAAAATCATACTATGCTTCTTCTCAGACCACAGTGGAATCAAACTAGAAATCAATTCCAAGAGGAACTCTCAGAATTACACAAATACATGGAAATTAAACAACCTATTGCTGAATGATCCTTGGGTCAATGATGAAATCAAGACGAAAATCAAAAATTTTTTCAAATTGAACAACAAAGGCAATACAAGCTACAAAAAAAAGTCTCTGGGATACAGCCAAAGCAATACTAAGAAGTAAGTTCATAGCATTGAGTGCCTACATAAAAAAAGACAGAAAGATCACAAAGTAACAACCTAATGTCACAATTCAAGGAACTATGAAAAGAAGAACAAACCAAACCCAAAGCTAGCAGAAGAGAAGAAAGAGCAATGATAAGAGCAGATGACACAAAATGGAAACCAAAAATAATAGTAGTAATAATACAAAGGATCAACAAAATGAAAGGTTGGTTCTTTGAAAAAGATAAACAAAATCAATACACTACTAGCTCGATTAATCAGAAATAGAATGGAATTGAGCTCAATCAATCGAATGGAAATAAGCTCAATAAGAAATTACAAAGGAGACATTACAACTGATGCCACATAAATACAAACTATCATCTGAGACCACTATGAAAACCTCTACACAAACAAACTAGAATATCTAAAAGAAATGAATAAATTTTTGGAAACACACAACCTCCCAAGCTTTTGTCAGGGAGAGGTAGAAACCCTGAACAGACCAATAATGAGTAGCAAGATTGAAATAATAATAAAAATCTCCCAACAAATAAAAGCCCATAACCAAACAAATTAACAGCTGAATTCTATAAAATCTATAAAGAAGAACTGGTACCTATCATACTGCAAGTGTTCCATAAGACGGAGAAGGAGGGAATCCTCCCTAACTCATTCTATGAAGTCAGTATCAACTTGACACCAGGAAAGGACACAACAAAAAAAAGAAAACTACAGACCAATATCCCTCATGAAATTAGATGCAAAAATCCTCAACAAAATACTAGCAAAATGAATCCTACAGCACATCAGAAAGATAATTCATCATGATCAAGTGGGTTTCATCCCAGGGGTGTGAGGATGGTTCAACATACACAAATCAATAAATATGATTCACCACATAAACAGAATTAAAAACAAAGACAGTATGATTATCTCAGTAGATTCATAAAAAGCATTTGATAAAATACAGCACCCCTTCATGATAAAAATACTCAACAAACTGGGCATAGAAGTAACATATTTCAAATTTTAAAAGCCATATATGACAAACCCACAGTCAACATCATACCAAATAAGGAAGAGTTGAAATCATTCCTCCTAAAAACTGGAACAAGACAAGAATGTCCACTGTCACCACTTCTATTCAACATAGTAATGGAAGTCCTAGCCAGAAAAATCAGGCAAGGAAAAGAAATGAAGTTCATCTAAATCAGAAAAGAAGTGGTCAAACTATCACTGTTTGCCAAAGGTATGATCTAATTTCTAGAAAATCTAAAGACTCTTCCAAAAGACTTCTAGAATTGATAAAATAATTCAGTAAAGTGTGAGGGTACAAAATTAATGTACATAAATCCATGGCATTTTGATACCCTAATAAGAGTCAAATCAAGAACTCAATACATTTAAAATATCTGCAAAGAAAATAAAATACATAAGAATGAATTTAACTAAGGAGGTAAAATATCTCTATAAAAAGAACTACCAAACACTGATAAAATAAATCATAGATGACATAAACATATGGAAAAACATCCCATTCTCATGTTTATGGATTGGAAAAATTAACTTTGTTAAAATTTCCATATTGCCCAAAGTGATTTATAGATTCAGTGCAATTTCCATCAAAATATCAACATCATTTTTCACAGAATTAGAAAAAAAACCTAAATTTTTTATGGAATAAGAAAGAGCCCAAATAGCCATAGCAATCCTAAACAAAAAGAACAAATCTGGAGACACTGTATTACCCAACTTCAAAGTACACTACAAGGCTATAGTAACCAAAACAGCATGGGACTGGTATATAAGCAGACACATAAAACAATGGAACAGAATAGAGGACTGAGAAATAAACCCATATAGCTAAACAATCAACTGATTTTTGACAAAGCAAACAAAAACATATGTGGGGAAAAGACACTCTATACAATAAATGGTGCTGGGAAAATTGGATAGCCACATGCAGAAGAATAAAACTCCATGCCTATCTCTTATCATATACAAAAATTAACTCAAGGTGTATTAAAGATTAAATGTAAGACCTAAAACCATAAAAATTCTAGAAGAAAAGGAAACTCTTCTGCACATTATGCCAGGCAAGGAATTTATGACTAACACCCCAAAATCAAATATTGCAACAACAAAAATAAATAAATGGGACTTAATTAAACTAAAAAGTTCCTGCACAACAAAGGAAATAATCAACAGAGTAAACAGTCAACCTATAAAATGGGAGAAAATATTTACAAACTATGCATGTGACAAAGGACCAATATGCAGAATCTACAGAAAACTCAAACAAATCAGCATAAAAAATCAAATAAGCCCATGAAAAAGTGGGCAAAAAGCATGAACAGATTTTTTTCAATAGAAGATATACAAGTGGTCAACAAACATGAAAAAATGCTCAACATCACTAATCATCAGGGAAATACAAATTAAAACCACAATGAGGATACTACGTTATCCCTGTCAGAATGGCCATTATTTAAAAAGTCAAAAAACAACAGATATTGGGGTGGATGCAGAGAGAAAGGAATGCTTATACACTGTTAGTCAGGCTGCAAATTAGTACCACCTCTATGGAAAACAGTATAGAGATTCCTCAAAGAACTAAAAGTAGACTTACCATTCAATCCAGCAATCCCACTACTAGGCATCTACACAAAGGGAAAGAAGTCCTTATATCAAAAAGACACCTACACCTGAATGTTTATCATAGCACAATTCACAGTTGCAAAGATATGGAATCAACCTATGTGCCCATCAATTGATGAGTGGATAAACAAAATGTGTCATGTATATACATAATACACACACACACACACACACGCATACCATGTAGTACTACTCAGTCAGCAAAAGGAATGAAATAATGTCATTTGTAGCAACTTGGATGGAACTGGAGACCATAATCCAGAGTGAAGTATCTCAGGAATGGAAAAACAAACACCATATGTACTCACTTATAAGTGGGAGCTAAACATTGGGTATATATCATCATAAAGTGCTATAATGGACATTGGAAACTATGAAAAGGGGAGGCTGGGAGGGCAGTGATGGATCAAAAATTATCTATTGGGTACAACATACACTATTCTGGTGACAAGTACACTAAAAGCTCTGACTTTAGCATTATACAATTCACCTATATAACAAAAAATACTTGTACCCCCTAAATCTATTAACTTTTTTTAAAAGTTCATAAGTTCTTCCTGAAATGTGAAGGACTCTAGAGGTCTTTTCTCCTTGGTTATTGGTTCATGATCATAAATTCTTTAGCTTGTCTCTATTTTGTTCATAAACTTAGAAAAAAAAATCTCATAGGGTTATTGTATGATTAAAATGGCACAGCCTACATAGAACCCCCTACAAAGTACCTGGTTTTTGATAAATCTTAGGACCCGTCTCTTGCCTTCCACCATCACAAGGAATAGATTCTAAATATATCTTTGAATAGGCAAATACAGGTATAGTTTCCCCAAATAAAGTGCTTAAAACAGATGCTTACAATTCCTCCTAGGTATGGTAGAATTGAGAGACAAGTCACAGGAAAAAAATTATAATGACCACTGATAAGTCAGATACTGGGCATGAAGGGAGAAAAATTTTAAGGAAGCTTCCAGGACCAGAATAAAAGAGCAGAAATGAGGAGCTGGCTAAATGGTTACTTTGCTACTAAAGAAGACGAAGAATTTGGTTTAAAGTGAAAAATAAAAATGTGATTTTTAAAGTTTAATATCTTGTTAATCTGTAAGCATATCAGATAAAGCTACCAGAAAAAAAGCTAAACAGATTCTGAAATCCTGTCATAATTAGCAAAAGAGATCAGAGATGTTCCCTAAAGCAACAAAACCTGTGGCAGAAATTTGATTATAAATTATCTGTTCAGAAGGGCAAATACACGAAAGGACTAAGGATCGGGGACTCAGCAAGGACAAAAGGATTCAGTAGAAGGTAGCAGAATAGTAAAGATCAATCTTGTGTTCTTCATAATTTAGCCAACGGCCTTCCATTGGAATTCATTATTCATGCAACTGAGCCCTATAGCAAAAGGCAAAAGCAATATCATTAATGAGATTCTTTCTTCACTAAAAATGCTGGAAGCCATTGAACTGTGCCCTCCCAAAATTCATATATTACGTCTTAACCCCTAATACCTCAGGATGTGACCATATTTGGAAATAGGGTCATTGCAGTTGTAATTAGTTAAGGTAAGATGAGGTCATACTAGAATAGGGTGGTTCCTAATCCAACAGGACTAGTGTTCTTATAAAAAGGGGAAATTTGAACACAAACGTACACAGATGGAGAATACTATGTGAAGATGGAGGCAGAGATCAGGGTAATGGTTTCATAAGTCAAGGAACACCAGACTGCCAACAAACCACCAGAAGCTAGGCAAGAGGCATGAAAGATTTTCCCTCACAGCCCTCAGAAGGAACCAACCCTGCTGATACCTGGTCTCAGACTTTTAGCCTCCAGAACACTTAGACAATAAATTTCTGTTGTCTGAGCCACCTAGTTTTGTGGCACTTAGTTATAGCACCCTAGCAAACTAACATAGATTAGCTTAATTGGCAATACTAGTGCTGACTAGCAACCTGCTGCAGAGAACTTTGTGTCTGTTATTAAAAACAAAAAAAATTCTTTGATATAATCAGAAGAATTCAAATAGTACTTAAAAATAGATGTTTTTCTGGGTTTAAGGGAGGCCTTATAAAGCAGGGAAACAGGTGATGCACAGAGGAATTGCTTACATCCGTGAGCTTGGCTTAAGAGAAAGGGAAGAATCTGAAGTTTCCAGCTGATTAATTTCATACTAGTAAAAGTCATTGTCAGTTTGTTGTATATCATAATAAAAATGTATGGAATTAATTTTGCAAATGGTATGAATGTAGAGAGGAGGACTCAAGTGTTTTGTTCTATTCTGTAAGATACAAATAATCTGTATCTTTTAAAAGGACCATAGAATACCAGAACAGTGAATGACTTTGGATAGCACCTCATCTTATAAATGGAGAACTGAGAGCAAGAAGGAATAAGTGGGCTGTGCAAAATCACAGAGCTGGCCCAGGCCAGAAGCCTTATGTCACAGAGACTGAGAAGGGGTTGAAGCCCTTGGATTGAATCAGCATCTCTGTCCCTAGAACTTGCTTGGTGTCGAAAGATTGCTTATTCAAAGCATAGTCCCTGTAGCTACCATGCCAAGAATGCTTATGAAACTAGCTATTCCCACACCAACTTTGATCTGGCCTCATAAGCCACTGAATCATCATGACTCTCTTGCTAGTGTGCACCATTCATTCTTTTTGGTTCCTAACCTAGGTTAGGGGAATGCTGACCGTGAGCAAGGA
>VBSM01000272.1:71126192-71164404 GCA_008086735.1 Cheirogaleus medius
GGACATGCAGGAATAACATTTGTCGGGTGTTGGGCGGGTGGGAGGGGGGAGAAGAGCTATTTTTTTAAAAAAGCTTTATAGACACGTCATTTGGGAAGGAAAAAAATGTGGGAAGTCATCTCCCTATTATCTTATTTGGCCCTTTTCATTGTCCTCTATCATCCTTTGTAGGTTAAGAATTACAGAGTGGAATATATATTTCAGAAAGTCACACTCCTTTTATCTGCAAATAAGGAGACTAAGACCCACAGTGATGGTGCCTTGCCTGTGGTTACACAATGAGTTTATAGAAGAACTTAGCTGGACCAAGACTCTCTGATTCCTAGTTCAGCTTCCTTTAAATAACACTACACTGCCATCCCAGGGAAGACTCTAGTTTATATATATTGTATTTATATTCAATGTGAACTGAAGCAAGCATCCTTGCCTTGCTACCAGTTGGTTTAGAAATGAGTAACTCTTACATCTGAAGTATAGAGGATAAACAATTCACGAGTCATTCTACAAGTTTGGCCAACCCCTGACCCCTTTATGCATTTCATTATTATGGCCTCAGTGTGCAGAGGAAATTGATTCTCTTCCAATCACTTCCATTCAAGAATATTATATTTCTGCATAAAAGCTTAGACGTTCTGATAGGTTCCATGAAAATATACAAATGAATATAGTAGATAAACCTGTGCCAAACACGCATTTGGCCTTGTTCTATGACTCAGTGTGTTTTCAAAGTACTCTAAAAGTAATTCTTTTGGGACTAGCCAGGGCATATTTTCAAACACTCTGTGCCAAGATCTCTGCAATTCAGCTACTAACTGACAATGGTTGGCAGTCCTGAATTCATGCAGTCCAAGTGTACAAGAGCCCCACTTTCAATATAATGGCTGGCTCAATCCTATGGTATAGTGCTAGCAAGAATTCCCCTGAAGTTAATAGGTCATACTCTTCTCAGTGAGGAGGGGAACAAGAAAAACCAACAGCCAGAGTCTACTAAACTCAAACTGCTTGTAATTTATTTTTCCAATGACTCTAGTCTAAATTACTCAATGTGTAGATCACAAATTTGGGGTCATAAGGATCATTCCTAGAGTTTCATTAACCCCTTTTATTCTAATTGTTCTTCTGTCACAAGTCTGAGGTTCAGTTAAATTATAAGAGATTAGTTGAAAGCTTCACAAAGCACAGACATCAAAAGAAAAAAGGAAAATCAAATCTTGCTTAAACATAATCAAGTTAATGGTTCTATCATTTGTAAACTCTGATCCTAATTTAAATTAAATAGATACATTTTTAGTAACAATAAATTCCTCTCTCAGCATCTTCTTTCCTCACATATGCCTATCAAGGAAAACATTAATTTCAGTTAGCATATGAAATTTGCTACTCTTCAAGTTTAGGCCTATTTCTGCTTCTTCTTTTTTAGATTTCTCCATCTACTTTCAGATACCTAATAATTCCCAGAGCAACAAAACTTTTCACTCCATATGTAGGGACTAATGACTTAATATACTTAATAACATGTGAGGCAATGCAATAAATGTTAAATGTATGAATGACATCTCTAGAAGAAATACTTTCCACATAAATGGTTTGTAACTTACTTGTTAAACAATGCACAAGATATACTGAATTTTATTTTAAACATAATCATTTGAATATTTCTCACTAAAAATCTGAAAACTTATATTGTCACTATTATTTTAGGGGTGCCTTTCAGGGCTGGTGAGTAGAACCTTATACTTGTTAGAATAAAGGACAACTGTGTGGAACCTTTGCTTCATATAGGGAAGGATCCTGCTATAGTGGAAACAGAGCATGTGGAAATATTCCAAAATCCACCTGACAACCAGCATAAGAGCAAAAGAGCTACAGAAAGAATCATTTCTATTTCCAATATTAACAATTTTTGAGCCAAATTCTCTACCACATTTAAATAAGACAGTTCCTCATTTCAAGGGTTTGAATAAAAAAGCAACAGCTAACCTAGAAGAAAATATATGTTTGAAAAATATTCTGACCTTTAAATTTTTTCAATAAAAATATATTTCTTTCCCCTTAAGTCATCATATAACAATACTCAGAAATATTCATGGCATTTCTCTATGTGTTGATTTTACCATATACAATTTTTTTAACCGACTTGGTTTTGCCTAAAATTCTAGAAGCCAGACGCCATCTAGAATGAAGAGTTTAAATCTCAGCAGGATTCTCTTTCCTGAGGGAAAAAATATCCCTTGTCCTTTTTGTCTCAGATTGGGGGAAAGTGGCCAGGAATTTTCATAGGTAGACTCCTTTGTTCAGCTTGCTAAATTTCTGGAATCAAATATGCCTTTGCTGGGTGGGTTGTGAAAGTGATGTTTATTCAGTTCTCACACTTGGGGGTAAGTGGATGCCCTGAGTAGGAAATGTGCTTGTCTGTCCAAGAGGCATGGGAGTGCCTGCCACCGCTTCCTTTTCGGAGAGTTCCTCTCCCTGGGTTGGTGCATCTGGAATTCCTCGGCTTCCTTATGAAAATGTTGATGTTTATTCAGACTTTCTGGATCTTGACAATGATAGTCAGATGTCTGTGGCCACCTAGGTCCCTGGATGGGAGGCTGGCAGCCCTCAAGTCCACTCACTCTGCCATCGGCCACATATTGCCAGAGATTTAAAAGCAGACTTGTCAAAATCGAGTCCAGATAGACAATGTGTAAATGTTTAGTCTAAGGTATTTTTTATCTGTCTCTTTCTTTTGACAACTTAAATTCACCCTTCTAGGTTCATTGGTCCAGCCTGGTCCTGGCAAAATGAAGAATAGACTATTTTTCTTTCTTGGAGCTGCAAAAAAGTAAGTCACTTTTCTGATACAAATATGAAGGGAAGTTATGAGAAACCTAGGACAGCTGAAATTGGTGAAGTGATTGTACCTTTTGTAAGGTAAGGAATTCATTCAAAATGCACTGCATGAGATAGCATTATGATTAAGTATACATCACATTTACATATTTTATTCTAATATCCCAGTGCACTCAAATCCCAGCCTTCTCTCCCTGTGATCCCTAAACAATAGGGGACAATTGTGTGGTAAAGGATAAATGGAGTACCCATGTCTTTTGTTATAGGCCAGTTTAAGTTTTGAGGTGGTCACAGATCAACTTTTTCCTTTATCAGTAGAGCTTTATCATTGCTTACCTAAGAAATACTTTCCCACCCTGAGATCATAAATATAAACATATAGATGTCTTTAAAAAAAGAAGAAAGAAATACCAGTGGTTGTTCTGAGGATGTCCATGGCTTATTCCACTATACCTGGTAAGTTTCTTATTGAACAGCCATTTATTTGTTCCAGAATTGGAAGTCTAGCTGGGCATGGTGGCTCATACCTGTAATACCAGCTACCAGGAAAGCCAAGGCAGAAGGATTACTTGAGCAGAGGAGTTGGAGACCAGCCTGGGCAACATAGTGAGATTCTGTCTCTAAAAAAAATTTTAAAAACAATTAGTAAGAAATGGTGGTATGCGCTTGTAGTTCCAGCTAGTTGGGAGGCAGAGGCAGAAGGATCGCTTGAGCCCAGGAGTTCGAGGCTTTAGTGAACTGCAGTTATACCACTGCACTCCAGGCTGGGTAACAGAGCAAGATCTCACCTGTAAAGAAAAAATTATAATAAAGTCTGAAATTAAGCTAATATTTTCCCCCCAATTGTGCTTCTACAACTACAGCAGAATTGGAAAATACAGTGGTTCAGTATGACCCTCTATGAGCATCAGGGCAGTCAATACAGACTAATTCAGCTTTTCTAAAGCCAGGGTAAAGAGCAGTCCCAAAAAGGAAAACTCTGCCATGGAACTGATGTTGCAATTCAGGGAATATCTGGGGAGCCAAAGATGTAAATAAAGCACTTCGACTTAGTCAACCTTTTGGTATTCCATAATTCCAGTCAAATTGTGTAGATGTTTTAGAGTTAAAAGATGAGGCATAAAATGTTTGCCAAAAGACGTATTTCTAACTTATTAAATATCAACCTATCAAGGAAGCATATGAAAGAATACAACAGTAAATGTCTTATAGTTGCTTATATTAGGCAGAAGCCAAAACAAAACATTCATTATTATGGAATAAACCTTTGTATACCTAAGCAGATTAATTTGCAGAGAAAATGTGTATATGCACACAGTATCAGAAATATTTCTATAATAATAATCTTTGATCTTGATCTTTGATCTTGGTTCATTTTCTCATTGTAGACTAACTACAACTATGGAAATGCTTGGACTTCACTTCCACAAAGGATGTTTTCAGTGAGGCAAGGTTGTCATTGTAGGGACTTCACTTCAGTCCTGGCAGTGCTTCTAACGAGCAGGTATCAGAATTAATACCAGAATGAAGCAGGTAATAATTAGCAGGACAATTAAAAATGAAATCAGTAGAGCTTCACTAATTCTCATTGGTATCCCTTATGAAACACATCATCCCTGGACACATATATTTCTAACTATGTTTTATTTGCTTGGAAAAAAGTTTGAAAGATGATACATGTTTACAAGATTTTATTTGTTTCCAAAATAATATCAATATAATGTTTCAGTTACTTTGAAAAAGAAGGGAAGTCTCAACTTATCTGCACTAGGGTTCTCCAGAGAAACAGAACCAATAAAATGTGCACACACACACACACACAAAGAGAGATTATGGCAAGTCTGAAATCTACACAGCAGGTTGGCAGCCTGGAAATTCCAACAAGAGTTAATGTTGTAGTTCTGATTGTGGGGGCAGTCTGGAGGCAAAATTCCTTCCTCTTTGGGGAACCTCTGTCTTTTCTCTTAAGACCTTCAACTGATTGAATGAGGCTTACCCACCTTATAGATCTCAATCAGCTTTACTTAAAGGCTACTTACTGATTTAAATGTTTTGGGGTTTTTTATATTTTATTATTTTTATTTCAAAATGTTAAGGAAGTACAAATGTTTTTGTTATGTGTATAGCTTATACAATGCTTAAGTCAGGGCTTTCATTGTGCCCTTCACCAGAATAGTGTTCACTATACACCATAGGTAAGTTTTTACCCCTCATCCCCCTCCACTATCCTCCCTTTTTGGTTTCCAATGTTCTTTACATCTCTTTGTGTCAGTGTGCACCCACTGTTTAGCCCCCAATTATTAGTGAGTATATGTGGCATTTGTTTTTTTCCATTCCTGAGACACTTCACTTAGGATAATGGTCTCCAGTTCCATCCGAGTTGCTGCAAAAGACATTAATTCATTTCTTTTTATGGTTGAGTAGTACTCTATGGTGTATATGTACATACACACCACATTTTCTTTATCCACTCATGAATTGATGGGCACTTAAATGGATTCCACATATTTGCAATTGTGAATTGTGCTGTGATAAACATTTGAGTGAAGGTATCTTTTTAATCAAATGACTTCTTTTCCTTTGGGTAAATACCCAGTAGTGGGATTGCTGAATCCGATGGTAAATTGACATTCATTTCTTTGAAGAACCTCCAAACTGTTTTCCATAGAGGTTGTACTAATTTACAGTCCCATCAACACTGTTTAAGTGTTCCTTTCTCTTTGCATCCATGCCAGCATCTATTGTTTATTGACTTTTTAATCATGGCCATTCTGACGGAGGTAAGATGATATCTCTTTGTGATTTTAAATTGCATTTCCCTGATGATTAGTGATGTTGAGCATTTTTTACATTAATATGTTTGTTGGCTATTTGTCTATCTTCTTTTGAAAAATTTCTGTTCATGTCTTTTGCCCACTTTTTAATGGGTTTTTGTTGTTGTTGTTGTTTTTTCTTGCTGATTTGTTTGAGTTCCTGTAGCCAACATCATACTGAATGAGGAAAAGTTAAAAGCATTCCTCCTAAAAACTGGAACAAGGTGCCTATTGCCACCATTACTATTCAACATAGTACTAGAAGCCTTAGCCAGAGCAAGAGAAAAGTACTAGAAGTCTTAGCCAAGCAAGAGAAAGAAATAAAGGGTATCCAAATTGAGAAAAAGGAGGTCAAACTATCCCCATTTGCTGATGATATGATTTCATATATAGAAAATCCTAAAGATTTCACAAAATATTTCTAAAATTGATAAATAATTTCAGCAAAGTCTCAGGTTACAAAATTAATGTACACAAGTCAGTACTATTTTGTATACTAATAACAGTCAAACTAAAAGTCACATCAAGAACTCAATATCATTTACAATAGTTGCAGAGAAAATTTAATACCTATGTACTTAACCCAGGAGGTGAAAAATCTTTACAAGGAGAACTACAAAACACTGATGAAATAAATCATAGATGACGTAAACAAATAGAAAAACATCGATGCTTATGGATTGGTAAAATCAATATCATCAAAATGTCCATACTGCTCAAAGTGATTTACAGATTCAATTCATCCCCATCAAAATACCAATGTCATATTTCATAGATATAGAAAAAATAATTCTATGCTTCATTTGGAATCAAATAAAAACACAGATAGCCAAAGCAATCTTAAGCAAAAAGAACAAATAAGGAGTTTTCACATCACCTGACTTCAAATTATCCTACAAGTCTACAATAACTAAAACAGCATGTTACTGGTAGAAAAGCAGAGAAACAGACCAACAGAACAGAAGAGAGAACTCAAAAATAAAACCATCTACCTATGACCAGCTGATCTTTGACAAAGCAGATAACAACATACACTGGGGAAAAGAAGCCCCTATTCAATAAAAGGTGCTGGGAAAACTGTATAGCCACATGCAGAAGAATGAAACAGAACCCCTATCTCTCACCATATACAAAAATTAATTTAAGATGGGTAAAAGACTTAAATTTAAGGCATAAAACCATAAAAATCTAGAAGAAAACATAGGAAAAACTCCTCTAGACATCAGCTTAGGCAAAGAATTTATGACTAAGACACCAAAGTAAAATACAGCAACAACAAAAATAAATAAATGGCACATTTAATTAAATTAAAAAGCTTCTGCACAGCAAAGGAAATAATCAACAGAGTAAATAGACAACCTACAGAAAGGAAGAAAATATTTGCAAACTATACATCCAACAAAGGGCTAATATCCAAGACCTACAAAGAACACTAACAAATCATCATGATTTAAATATTAATCACATCTAAAATATATCTTCATTCCAACATCTAAACTAACATTTGACTGAACAAATGGGCACCATGGGCTATTCAAGATGATACACAAAATTAACCAATGGAAAACAAGACACCCTATCCCAAAATATGGCAACTTAGGGGTCACTTTCTGACCTCTCATTTTTCTATGTGAGAGCTGCCCACAAAAAAATTCTTTGATCTATCTTCCCTGAAAATAGGTCATTAGACCCTCATGTGACAGATGTCTGCCCTATACCTCAGGAAGTAGGGTGAGGATTATCATCTGGTGACACAGAAAACAATCTGAAAAAATAGGCCTTGCTGAGTTCTCCCATTTATTACTATTAGATCAAACCCCTTTTTGTCTATTCATGTTTTTCCACCACTATCCCCTTTTTCATCACACTTAGGATAAAAACACAGTTTTTCCCTGGGTCTTTGGTCTTCATTTTTGAAGTCTCCTTTATCACATAAATTTTGGTAAAAAAAAAAGTCTTAGGCTTTTCTCTTGTTTATTTGTTACAGGGATGTCAGCCATGAAGCTTACAATGGTTTAGAAAAAGATATTCCTTTTTCTTCCCTACAAAACCATTACACTATCTTATGCATAATTCACATTTTTATCACTTCAACATCCTCACATGAGTTTTTGGCAAACTATAAACCTTCAAAAATATAAAGTATGGACTACAGGTTTATCATAAATTATTTCAGTCTCATATTTTTAGTTGTCATTTAGCCCCTACATAGATTTTGCCTTGAAAAGATAGTATTTGGAGTTTATTATTCTTAGGCCTATAGATCTGTTAATATAGGATAACTTTACTTGAAATGTAAACCAATACCATAAATAAATTTTGTAATAATATAGCAAGGAAATAAGAAAGAAGGAAAATTTCCATTATAAGTGCAGTGTGGAAATGATATTGACACTTAGTATAAAGTCAATGATAGATTTTTAGGTTAGACTTGATTACCTTTCTTTGGAAAGGTCAGATTCTGACTGATGGGAAATTTCTGGAGAAAATAATAAGTTCTGGAGTAAAAAGTGACATCCCTGGTAAGCAGAATCTGCTAATTCCACTCTGAAAATTAATAATGGGCAAATACTACAACCAGATGGCAATCTGGTAGTCCCTTTAAATATAATCTCTTAGTTATGACATAACCTCTAGGAAGGGTTCAGACAAGAAAGAAATTCATGTTATGCAGTTTTTCACACATATAGAATATAAGAGATGATGCAAATACAAAACTTTTTTAAAACATTTTTCCAATGACTAACCCTTAATTCATAAAGAACCCACTTGGGATGATCACCTAGCTGTTAACCTCAGCTCTGGTTTTGTTTCTGTTGGGTTTTGTTTTGTTTTGTTTTGTTTTTGTGAGACAGAATCTCACTCTGTTGCCCAGGCTAGAGTGCCGTGGCTTCAGCCTAGTGCACAGCAACCTCAAACTCCTGGGCTCAAGCAATCCTTCTGCCTCAGCCTCCCGAGTAGCTGGGACTACAGGCATGTGCCACCATGCCCAGCTAATTTTTTCTTTATATTTTTAGTTGGCCAATTAATTTCTTTGTATTTTTAGTAGAGAGGGGGTCTCGCTCTTGCTCAGGCTGGTTTTGAACTCCTGACCTTGACCAATCTGCCCACCTCGGCCTCCCAGAGTGTTAGGATTTCAGGCATGAGCCACCAAGCCCAGCCATCAGCTCTGGTTTTCCACCTGTGTTTGTTCTCTTGATCATTTCTCTCCATCTCACCTCTTCCCAGGATCCTGGCCTTACCTGCATATAGGAGTATCTATAAGACAGTCCTTTCCATTGCTAATAAATTACACTTCTCATATATAGCATTATGCCAAAAATATCTGTCTCTTTCTTTTTCTTAATTAAATACTCCTACTGTTACCCCAGTTGGAGGACAAAAGAGAAAATTCAGCCCTTTCATAAGAGCTAACAATTCTGTCTTTTAAAGGCGGATAGCATATGAAGATGAATCTGTTGCTATTCGGTGGATTGATATTATTATTATTAAGATGTAGCAAGACCAAAAGTTTCTCAATGTTTGGAACAAGATGCGTTCTGTCTTCTGTATTGTTTTCCTACAATTTCGAATATGAAAAAAAGGGAAAAGAGTGATTGCGTTAGTATTAGCTAATAAAAGCCTTTTTTCCTTTTTTCTGTGATTGATGAGGAATGAGCCATGAGGACATCTGAAGACCACTGAGTTAAGAAAAAAAGTAAAGTAGGTTCTGCTACTTGCTTTAAAGAAATGTTTTATTACATACCTGTTGTTTTTGGTATGCTATGATTGGTCATTGATGACCAAGAGTTTTGGGTCTGGAAAAGTATTCAAATAAAAAATACTTACTGAGTTCCACTCTGTTCCCAGCTTCATAAAGCTCACCTCATTAAGAAAGAAGTAAAAGTTTCAAGAAAGCACAGAGAAAACAGGATAAAAAAGTAAAACTTCTTTAAGATTAAGACACACCTGTTTCTACTATTTTATTTTTACTTTGCCAAAACATTTGCTTTCATGTGGCTAACTCTATAATGTCTGTTACAATATTGGCTTTTAGCAAGGTGAACATCTTGCTCCTTTGATACTTTAGTACTATAACCTTGGCTGGGTGTAGTGGCTCATGCCTTAATCCCAGCACTTTAGGAGGCCAAGGCAGGAGGATCACTTGAGGCCAGGAGTTTGTGACCAGCCTGTGCAATATGGTGAGATCCTGTCGCTACAAAAAAATTTTAAAAAATTATCCGTGCCTGGTGGAATTTGCCTGTAGTTCCAGCTACTCACAGTTACTCACTCAGGAAGCTAAGGCAGGAGGATATCGCTTGAGCTCAGGAGTTTGAAGTTATAGTGAACTGTGATCATGCCATTGCACACAGCCTGGGTGACAGAATGAGATCCTGTCTCTGAAAAAAAGAAAAGCAAGTACCATGAGAACAAACTTTTTTGATTACAAACCCCTATCAATGAAATTGTTGAGCACACATCCACAGTGTATATGTATTTATTCGTAAACTATATAACTCTACCACTTTCATAACATATCATGTACATTATAAAACTAAGTAAAAATATAATTTTAAAATGAGAAAAAATATAAATAGAAGCTCTAACATTGCTTCCTGTACCCTAGTGGATTATTGCATACCTCATAGATTACAATCCACATCCTCTACTCCATAAATCATTGCTTCAGCAAAGAATTCCTTCCTACTAGCTCTTTGCTCCCTTGAAATTTCCCTGAAATTATTGTTTTTAAAAAAACTGTACTTTCACACTTTTCTATCCCTCACTTTCCTTCTCTGAAGAGCAAGGTTACCTCAATTTCATTCTTCTAACTACCACATAAATCTCCATCACCACCAATACCCCGAATATATTCTTAATTCTACACTAAATGAATGGATATGTTACAGTTGCTATCCTTAACCCTGTTGCAGAACTAGATATTAACTACAATCTCATTAAAATTTATAGGTAAAGAAGATAATGATATGTACAGTAGTTTGAATAACTTGTGCAATGTTACATATCTAGTAAAAGGCTGAGCCAGGATTAACCCATATTCTAGAATCTAAACTACTAAGGATTACAATATGCTTCCTCCTTCTATGCTGCAGGGTTTGGCATTTGGTTAAGAAAACAGGCTTGGAAGTCAAACAAAACTGGTATGAGGTCTTGCTCGCCTACTTGGGCTACTTATGAAAATTCTGTCTTCTCATCTGTAAAATGGGGATAATAGAGATCTTGTGGAGCTTTACAGAATAAATAAGGGTGATAGATGTGGAGTGGAGGGCACAGGGCCCACCACAGAGTTAATTTTCAATAAATAGTAACTGTTACCCAAAATGAAGACATATAGTGGACGGATGAACAGCATGAGTCACAATCTCTTCTCAGCCACTGTAATAGTCAGGGTTCTACAGAGAAACAGAACCAATAGGATATATACAGATAGATAAAATAGATACATTATGAGAGATTGGCTAATACACTTATGGAGGCTGTCCCATGATCTGCTGTTTGCAAGCAAAGGCCCAGGAAAGTTGTTGGTGTCATTTCAGCCCAAGACTAAGGCCTGAGAGCTAGAGTGTCAATGGTGTAAGATTCAGCCCAAAGCCAAAAGCCTGAAATTCAGATGAACCAATATCCAATGACAGGAGACGATGGATGTCTTAGCTAAAAGAGAGAGCAAATTTGCCTTTCCTTTGCCATATTGTTCTATTTGGGTCCTCAGTGGATTGGATGATGCCTACCTACATGGGTGAGGGTGGTCTTCTTTACTCAGTGTACTGATTCAGATACTAATCTTCTTTGGAAACACCCTCACAGACACACCCAGAAATAATTTTTTACCAGCCATTTGGGTATCTCTTAGCCCAGTCAAGTTGACACACAAAATTAACAATAAGAACCATTAACACTTTGGGTTGCTTTGGGCAAAGTTCCTTAATCCCCAGGTAATCACATTCTTAAAGAAGGCACTTATCAAATAAACTAAGGTTTCCACTGGGGGAATACCAGTCAATGTGACATGCAGAAGGGCCTTAGACCTAGATATGACATACAACAGGTTTTGATGTATGTTATTTCTTTTTCCCTTTCAGATGGTGATGGAAAAATAGTAGAAACTAGTCATAAGCACTATAAGGAGATCCAAAAACCTCAGTTTGGTAAAATGTGAAATTGCATTTATTGAATAACTGTGATATTGTTGCAAAGTTAATGAAATGACAGTGAGACATCCGGGATACTGAGGGAATAGGCTCCTCAGTTCAAACCCATCTGGAGTCCCAATAAAAAATGATGGCTATCGGGCCGGGCGCGGTGGCTCACGCCTGTAATCCTAGCACTCTGGGAGGCCGAGGCGGGTAGATCGCTCAAGGTCAGGAGTTCAAAACCAGCCTGAGCAAGAGTGAGACCCCGTCTCTACTAAAAATAGAAATAAATTAATTGGCCAACTAAAAATATATAGAAAAAATTAGCTGGGCATGGTGGCGCGTGCCTGTAGTCCCAGCTACTCGGGAGGCTGAGGCAGAAGGATTGCTTGAGCCCAGGAGTTTGAGATTGCTATGAGCTAGGCTGACGCCATGGCACTCACTCTAGCCTGGGCAACAGAGTGAGACTCTGTCTCAAAAAAAAAAAAAATTAAAAAAAAAAAAATGATGGCTATCCATACCAGTTTAAACATGGAAAGCACTCTGGATCTTTGTCTTTAATTAGGAATTCCAGGATAGCAACAGCATTTCAAGAGTCTCCTGGTTAGTTGGTACCAGTTTTGTGGACTCAAACCCAGAAAACTGCTGCATGAAAATACTGGAGTACAGAAGTCCATCTTCTGCCTCTTCGGTTCTGAAGATGGATTCCCCTGACTCTGCATGCCCACCCTAGTCCTCTCCTATTAACCACTTCTGTTCCCATCCTCCCAGAAGTATTAATAGAATACTTTTATATCAGGGTGTTATATCCTAATTTGATTTACCTAAATGGATTCTGGTAAGTGTAGTATAATCAACCTTTGTGAAGTGATAGGTCCAGAATGGATCCTCATTTTTATAGGAATATCTAATTGAGATTCTCTTTGCTGATATAAGAAGAGAATTTTCTCTCAAAACTCTTTCAAAGAATATTATAACATATTGTATCATCCCATCCTTTAATCAAAAGATAGTAGCATTTAAAACTTCCTGTAATTCATCATTTTTATTGTCTGAGTCTTTGTTTATGATGCTCAAATGGCAATGCATTTTACAAATTCAGTGCAATATAAGTGACTACTCCATTCAGCCAGGACACAGACTTTCTATCCAATAGCCACAACTATCAGGTCAGACCATGAAGATATTTGTGGCAGGAACTACAAGGTGTGACCTAATATCCTTTTTTCCTCATCTTCCTCACAAACAGACCCCTGATTTTATTGCAGGAGGAAATGTACCCAGGGTAAATACTACATTTTCTAGCCTTCTTTGAAGCCAGAGATGCAGAAGAAATTAGGTGGATATCTAGGGAATCTTCTCCTTTTTTTGAGACAGAGTCTCACTCTGTTGCCCAGGCTAGAGTGCCATGGTGTCAGCCTAGCTCACAGCAACCTCAAATTCCTGGGCTCAAACAATCCTTCTACCTCAGCCTCCCGAGTAGCTGGGACTACAAGAATGTGCCACCATGCCTGGCTAATTTTTTCTATGTATTTTTAGTTGTCCAGCTAATTTCTTTCTATTTTTAGTAGAGACGGGATCTCGCTCTTGCTCAGGCTGGTCTTGAACTGCTGACCTCGAGTGATCCTCCTGCCTCAGCCTCCCAGACTGCCAGGATTACAGGCGTGAGTAGGAAATCTTCTTAAAGGAGCACTGATTCAGCTAGGAGAGGGGACTTCATACCCTTTTCCTTTACCCTCTTCTTCCTTTGTATTGCCTAAAACTCAGATGTAATCATTGATGCTCCAGCAGCCATTTTAGACCAGAAGGAAATTTTGAAACTAAGATTGGTGTCTTAGTTACCTTGAGTTTCCATATCAAAATACCATAGACTGGGTGGCTTAAACAACAGATATTTATTTTCTCACTATTCTGGAAGCTGGAAGTCTAAGATCAGGGTGCATCATGGTTTGTTTCTGGTGAGGTCTCTCTTTGGGGCTTTTGGGCTTCTGTCATCTCACTGTGTGCTCACATGACTTTTTATTTGTGTACTTGAGGGGGTGAGAGAAGGAAGAGAGAGAGAGAAAGAGCACTTTCTGATGTCTCTTTTTATAAGAACAATAATCCTAGCATATCAGGGCCTATCTTAGTCAGTTTGGGCTGCTATAACAAAATACCATAGACTGGGTGGTACACAACATAAATTTGCTTCTCACAGTTCTGCAGGCTGGAACTCTGAGAGGAAGGTACTGACAAATTCAGTATCTGTTGAGGGCCCTCTTCCTGATTTCTTCACATGGGGGTAGGGAAAGCAAACTCTCTCCTGTCTCTTCTTGTAAGGATATTAATCCCATTCATGAGGACCTCGACCTTCATAACCTAATTACTTCCCAAAGGTCCCATCTCCTAATATTATCACATTGGGAATTAGAGTTTCAACATACAAAATTTGAGGGACACAGACATTCAGTTCATGGCAGGGCCTCATCCTTATGAACTTATTTAACCTTAATTGCCTCCATAAAGTTTCTATCTCCATGTATAGTCACACTGGAGGTTAGGGCTTCCACATATGAATTTTGTAAAGCATAATTCAGTTTATAGAAGATGAGTAGCAGAATTTCTTTTATAATGTTGATGCTAACATTGAGTCACTATATAGCCCTGGGTTGCCTGTCTCTAAATTTCCTTTAGATGAGGAATAAAAACCTCCCATATCTTATTTGAGTCACATATTTAGGGTTTCTATTATACTGAATAAAACACAATCCTATATAATACAATATATATTCATCTATTCATTCAACAAAACAATCCCAGGATGTACCATGTACCAGGTACCATGCTGGTACCTGAACCGAGGGTAACAAGACAAATCAGATAGATTACCTGCCTCTGATGAGCTCACAAATGTTTATGGAGGAGACAAACATGAATACACAATTCATATTTTTGGTGTTATATAAGGATCAGAAAGAGAAGGTGAACAAAGTGCTCAAAGAAAGCTTAGCTTGAAAGTTTGGGCAAAGCTACCCAAAGAAAAGGCCTGAACTCATCCTTGAAGAATGCATGAAATTTCAACAGTTTAGAGGTTGGACATTCTAGACATAGTAAGAGCTAAGGAATGGAGGTGGAAGAACATGGAATGTTCATTGGAGAGTGGGAAGTTTTCTGTAATTAGAGAAAGGGGATGAGAGAGGGGAAATTAGCTAGAAATGAAGCTTGAAAAGTAAATATGGGCAGATGATTCATTATAACATATTTAGATTTGGGGGATTGACCGCATGGCAATAGAATACATTGAAGGTATTTTAAGCAGTGATGTCATTAGATTTGCATTTTAGGAAGATTATTGTGGAAGCAGACTGGAGTCAGGGAGACTGAATAGAAGACCATTATAATAATACTGACAAGAGATGGTGAGGTTATGACAAGGCTAAGGGACAATATTTTAACTCCTGTCCATTTCAGTTCTAACTTGTCATCTTGTCAAACAAGCTGCTAACCATCTTCAGATTAGCCTGTATGGACCAACAGACTCCGATCTAGCCCTGTAGCAAAAAGTTCTTACTTCATTAAATATTTAATAATAGCTCTTGGAAAATAATCTTGACTACTGTCATTTAAGTATATGTACAAAGAGGACATCAGCAAGACAGTGGAATAGAAGGTAACCCACTCAAATCTCCCCTCACAGCAAGAATTCCACATATACCCTTCCACAGTCAACAGTCATAAGTCTGTCTGTGGGAGCCTCAGGATTAAGGTAGGAGTTTGTGAAACCACAGTCAAGTCCAGGACCTTGGAAGGTCCTTTTGAGAGTGCAGACCAACACCCACATGGCTGATCTGCTGAGCTTGCTCCTGGGTTCAAGCCAAGAAACAGACCAGTCCTCTGACGGGCTTGTTTATAGCCCCATTTTGCCTTTAGTCTGTAACCAAAACCATCTGCCAAGGGATCCAGAAGAAATCACATATACTAGTGCCTTGGTAGAAAGGGTATTCCACCACTGACCAAAATCTTGGCAGTGAACCTGCAGTTGCCCTGTGGCTCCACTTGGGAATCTGAGGCTCCCTGAGGGGCTCACCAACCTCCCTTCCACAGCAGATCCCAATGGGAACCAGTCTCAGCTTCAGGCCCTCCTGCTGCATAAGGGAACTATCCTGTCTGTGCAGGGACTTGCTAGGAGACACACCACCTCTGAGCTAATAAGACCAGGCCCTCCAAACTCTGCCTGCCAGCCGATCCCAAGGGGACCCAGTCTCACCTCCAGCCTGTTCTGTTGAAGTTGGGGAACTATCACATCTGTGCAGGGTCCTCCTGGGAAAGGCATGCCCATCTCAGCCAATGCGATAGGCACACCAGCCTCCATCCCACAGCAGATCCCTAGGAGGTCCAGTCTCAACTCCAGTCCTTCTTGCTGCAGTCAGGGACCCATATGTCCTATGCAGAAACCTGCTGAGAGGGATGCCTATCTAGGCTAGCCAGACAGACTTCTGGACTCAGATCCCTGACCTGCATTACCACACAGCCCCAGTACCCTCCCTGGTTCTTCTCCAGGTCTATCTGGGCTGAAAAGCTACGTCAACTTCAGAGTCCTCATGGGACTCAAAGCAATCCTGGGCTTCAAGCATCCCCTAGTGCAGAGATGGCTGCAGTTGTTACAGGGTCAAGGAACACGTCAGTCTGCCTAGAATCCCTGGAAGGCCTGCTGAAGAAGGATAAGCGCAAACAAAGCAAGACTGCAAGGACTAAAATAATTACCTAATCCCTCGATGTGCAGACAGTGTCACATGTCCACAAGCATCAAGAACATTCAAGAATATTCATGTCAACAAATGGACAAAATAAAGTGCCAGAAGATATGTGATTTCTAAAGTGATAAAGATATGTGATTTCTCAGAGAAAGAATTCAAAATATTATAGCTGTTTTAAGAAAGCTCAATGAACTTTAGGAAAACAGAATCAAGTGAGAAATTTAACAGAGATTAAAATAATTAAAAGTTCAGTAGAAAGAAATTTAGCAAAGTTATCAAGTGACAGATATTGTGAACATCCTGGTGGCAAAGCCTTCCCACTTGTTACCTATTTTCCTTGAGTACCTGAGTTTTCTCCATATTGACACTGCCCTACTTAGATCAAAGGCCACCAAGAGTGCACCCCATACCTCATCCAGTTAACTTGGAGCCACACTTCAACCTCTTGTCTGCCCATCACACTCTCTTATTTTAAAATGGGGTTTCTTGGATGTGATGCCACTCAAAATAATGTTATTGCCATCTTTGGGTTAAATTTCCAAAGCTACACATAAATTATCCTGTGTTCTTAGAAGAGAGTTCTGATTATATCTTGAATTGAATTTGATCTTGAATTGTGAAAATTTTCTTGTTGTAATCAGCACCTCTCTGGGGATGCTGTTTCTACTCAAGTCCCTTTTCCCCTTAGCAGAGTCTCCCTTTTCTGCCCACATACATGCCTTGATCATTGGATAGAAGCATCCATTAATCCCTTACTGGGAATGACACTGATAAATGGGTATGTATGAGGTGCAAAATGTGACCAGTTAGTTAGATAATCAAATTGCAGCAAAAGCACAAAAAGTTAACTTTTCTTTGACATCAGTAATGAGGTCATATTTTCTTATAATATTGCAAAGTGCAGAGTGAAAATACAATGTATTTATGGTTCTTTGTCTTTCCTCACCCATTGACTAATCAAGCAACTTCTTTTTCCTTAAATTAAAACTTATTAATCACTTTTGGATTACAGATTCATTTTATCTGAACATCTTCATAATGTCTGAATCCACACATAAATTGGGTATATACACACACACACAATTTTATTCAAGGTCAATTCATCTAAAAAATAAAAGTGGAAGACTCCAAAGAAAATGTGATTACTTTCCAAGAATTCCGCTGTGCTCTGATTTCAAACATTGACCTTTTTTTCTGGAATATCCTGTTGTTTAAATTGTCTGTGTACCAAGCCATGTTCTCAGTTGAAACACTCAAAATTAGGGACATGTTTCTGTACATATTTTTAAAGTTCATTCACATTTTGTTTGAAAGTTGCAATAAATCGACTTAATTTGAATCACTCCGTAAGTTCACATGCCTCTATAAACTTTCGTTTGAATATAAACCATAAGGATATAGTTTTGCTTTAATCACTTTTTATGTTTCAATGCTGTTTCAACAGTTCAGTATGTATTTATTTGCATTGTCGATTTATTCATTCATTCATCCATTTGGGAAATGTATATCGGACATCTACCATGTGACAGATCCCATGCTTGGAAGTGTAAAGATATGAAGATAAATAAGACATAATCTCTATGCTCAAAGTGTGCTCAGTCTGGCAGGAGAGCTACTATTACATGCATTTTTGCAGGGCTTTGTAGTTTGTAAAGCATTTTCAAATGCATTGTTACAGTCAAATATCTTCATAACAACTTGATAAGTTAGGCTAGGTAGATGTTATTAGGCCTGTTACACATGTACAAACTGCATCATCTTTTATTAAGTCCTACTTACCCTCGATGACCATTACAGTGAGTTTCAACTGGAATACAATGAGAATCACCTGAAAAGCTTTAAAAAAATGCCTGGGCCCCACCTCCAGAAATTCAGATTTTATTGGTCTTGAGTGAGGCCTGGGCATGGGCATTTTCTTAAAGTTCATGAGATGATTCTACTGTGTAGCCAAGATTGAGAACCACTTCTCTAGTATTACTGGCTGCTTGTGATTCACCTTGGACACCATACTGTTTCTCATCTCTCAGCCTGTGCTCCTTTATCTCTGTACTTTCTACTTTATATTGAAATCCTTTTTTTCTGGCTTTCAACAATTCTCTACACACACAGTTTAGCACTGTATCTTATTCATCTTGTAGGCCCAGCATGGTACCTTACACACAATAGGAGCTCAGTATTTGTTGAACAAACTTCAATTTGATCACAAAATACACTGGTTTGTGTTATCACTTCTACTTCAGCATGAAAGATAAAATCTTCCATTTGACTAGCTCAGCTAGCTCATTTTCCTCTTCTTGCTAAGGATCTGGGTCAAGTTTCCTGGGGAAAGACAGGAGGACAAATTAAGTGGTACTTTGATGTTCTACGCTCAAAATCACCCCTCTTCACTAATTCCTATCCTTTCATACTCCAGCCCTCTCTCCCATGCTACATTTGGCAGGAGAGTAAGGGATATGGCCCTTGACCTCAAGCAACCCACCTCATCCAGCCAAGGTTGCTATTGAAAACCTCACCAGATCTTCATTAAAACACAATTTGTCCTATTGGCCCTTACAGATACACCCAGCTGGGTCAAAATTTAAACTGCACCCAAGTTTAGGCCTTGACTGTGAAATCCACAACATTCACCCAACAGTTAGAAAATTTCTATCTCAATAATGAAAGACCTTTACAGCATATTTTCTAATAGAATTAATACTGTTCAAATGTGTTAAGGTCATGCCAAGAAATACAAAATCAAGTACTTTAATTTTGCAAACAGATTAATCTATTGGAATCACTAAAATAATTTTTAAAGTAATATTATAGGAGAAATAAAATATAAAATGTTTGATAGTAGTTTCTTGGCTTAAAAATGACTGCTTTTTTCATTGTAAATTTACAAAAGTTGACATATATTATTTATGTCTCTGTATATACAGTACATGTTAAATATAATAATAGAAAACATGAGATATTTCAATTATAGAACAGCCAAATTATTTTCATAGAACACTTTAGCCCCAGGTCCTCCACAGGTCACCAGAATAAGGACCAATTGTTCACCAGGGCATGCGGTGGGGTTTGTATCACAAGAAATGAGCCTCGAAATTATGACTCAAGACTTACATAGAGTGGCTGGCATGTCTGCCCCTCCTCCTCTCCAGAGAGAGAAACCTTCACTCTGCATTGTCACCAAATTTTCTCTGGATAATGGAAGGGAAGGGCCCTATCCTGGAATGTAAGCAAATGGTCCTGGAGAGATAAGTCTTTAAATTTCTCTGGAGCAATGCACAATCTACCTTCCAGCACATGTTTGCTATTCAATCATAAAGGCTGAACTATACAAAAATATGAAAATATTTGTGGAGAATTGTCTCCCAACAAAAACATACAAAGATATTTTCTGTAGATAATTTGGAACAGTAAATCAACATCCTTTCTTTTTTGTCAAAGCTGGTATTTCATGAATTTCCACAAATTCTGAAAGCTAAGCTAGACATAGCCACGTATCCATTCAATAGCGACAGGTACATCATTTACAAGGCCAGGCTTCTCACACTTAAGATTCAGGATCACAGTGTTTGAATATCCTGCTTTTGGCTGCTGGATCATTGAATATTCTAGATTCAGTGGGATTCAAAAATAAAATGGTTTTAAGTTTGTTTGTTTTTTTAACACCACTCTCACTCTGCCAGGAGGGCTATTCATTTACTGTCTGTTTGTGAAATCTCAGTCAACTTCCATAGTTTTTCCAGCCACTTTCAGTTATCAAAAAGTCAAATCCAAATTATTATTTCAAACTTTAACCTTACATCCTCCCTTCCCCTAGCTCGAGTCAGCTTTGTCCTAGAGAATATTGAATGAGGAAGGAATCAACTCCTCCTGTTCCCCTTCTGAGTCCCTTTCTCTTTGGGCATAGTGGGGACAGAAAGGAGAAATGGAAGATTGTGAGCAAGTGCTTCATACTTACTTCTAGCTACAGTTGTCCTCCCTGGGATACAATCTCCATATGATAGATCTTACATGAGCAGGTTCTTCAGAAGACCTTTGTGGGGACTTCTAACGGCAGTTTCTGCCTGGGGAGATTTGTTCCAGTTTGACATTTTCAGTCCCCATGATCTCCTTCCTATACTGATCCACCCCACAGACTCTTGCTTCTGGGTTTCCCTTGTTGGGAAGACCTTTGAACTGTGGGTATTGCATTGATCCTGCCATGAGGAACATGGTAGGAACACTTCAGCTCCATTCCTGTCCCCTACCTTGGTTCTGCCACATTTCTCCAGTTCCTTTTCTCATTCTTAATTCAACACAGAGGGCAGCCCAGCAAGTCCTCTGCCTGGGCATACACCCCTCAAATAATGAGATGCCAGCAGTTGGTTCCCCCAGTCTCTAGGAGTGGTTCTTTTGGATCCCTTGACTTGGGGGAAGGAAGTGTTTCCTGAAGGAAGCATTATCTATCTACTCCATAGAAGGAAAGAAAAAGTTCTAGCTCTCTCTTCTTAGACCCCAGTCATTCTCAAATTTCTCCAGTCTTCTAGGCTTCTGCTCATGTAGACAGGTGGCCAGGGTATAGTGATGTTGGGAGTAAAAGAGCTAGCTTGGTCACTTTTTAATGAGACCTGAAGAGGTCTGGCCCCAATAGGATTCATTAAGTAACCTGATTAGAACTTAGGCATTCTAAGTGTTCTTTTGGTTCCAACTCTGGATCCACATTTCCAATTATGAAACACAGCAAAAGTCTCACTTGACAACTGTCTAAAAAGTTATCAAGGGACAACTAATTAGGAGATATATATATATATATATACTGGAATTTCTAGTCTTAGACTTTGTTTCTGATACAAAGAAATGCTTTTTATTTAGGTCACCAAATAATCTGCATTCTGTCCTTCAATACTTTCTCAAAACACCTTGCCCTTCCTAGACTAAGTAGTTAATCAACCTTATGCTATTTAGTGCTAAAAGTGATTAGCACTAAAGAATGTTCTGGCTGGAAAGAACCATTATTAACTCAGTCCAATTCTCTCCATTAAGTGGTAAGAATAGTGGATTTCAAAAGATAAAATGATTTATCCATGGTTATCAAATTAATTAGAGGCAAAGATTGAACCAGAATCCTGGCCTCCTAACTTCTGAAGAGAGGAACATTCCCTAATACATCATGATATTTCTCATATGCAAATTAGCATGATCTAACAACAAAACTCACATGAATGGAAAACATCCAGCTACTTATACTCATTCAATGATGTATCTACTGGACACTGTGTATTCAAAGAGTCATGAAAAGATCATGACATGCCATGAATTATCAAATAGTCCCTGTCTGTATTTTATAACCTGCCATGAGACTGAGTTATGTGTTCTGTAATGTCAGGCAAGTTCAATACTCATGCTGATTCATACTTAAAAATCGGCACAATGTAATTGGAATGCACTTGGGATAGACATCATTGCACAAAAGCGTACACTAAGAATAGATAGCATGTTTGGATTAAGACCATAAACACCAAGTTTCCAGGCAAAATGTGTCACATTTTGCAGCTGTTTCCTGCATCTGTAACAACCTCACTACTGTTAACCAGATTGAGCTGGAGGCGTCAGGATATAACCTGTTAGCATGTCTGTTGATGACTCCTTAGGGGTGCTAGGAAATTTTAGTACAAACAATTACTAAAATATCTATAATAAGCTATTGTAAGATGTACTAAAATCAGTGAATAAGAAGAATTATAACTCTAAACCATATTTTTTACAAACTTCAAGAAGTTGAACTAACTGCCAAAATATTTATGGAAAATACATTTCTCTTAGGAAAATTGAGGTGTGCATATCTTTCAGGAATGTCTTTGGAAATATTTATGGGAGGGTAAGCCTGACACCAGGGATAAGGAGTATAGCCCAAGAAAACTAATTTAGTTCCATAAAGTGGTCATCCCAAAGTCCAAAAGCAGGGAGACACAGGAGGAACAAGAGAACTGTATATATGGACTAGGAGATTTATGAAGTGTTTATATACATAGTGATATGGTTCCTCAGCCCAGCTTCCCTATTTGGGCTCATTTTTATAACTAATCTTTCTTGAGCTCTCAACTTCTGCCAGTAGTGGGAATATAAGAATATTATACAAGACATGGTCTCTACCATTCAGGAATTTATTGCCTCTTTGGGAGATAAATGAGTACACCAATCACTACAATGCAGAACAATGTTAATAGTAACACTTCCTGCATCTTGATGTGCATCTCTCTTAGGCCTTAATATAGAGTTCCTTGGGTATACCCATATCTCTCCTACTACAGGCTAAGCTCTTAGGGAATAGTGATTGTGTTTTATTGATCTTCGAGGTCCTTGTAGTGCTTGGAAAAGGCAAATATTTTATAAACGAAAGGTTTAATCTTGTCTTTGAATAGAAGTTTATGAAAAACCTTTAAGTCCATAAAGCCACTTAGTTAAGGGCCACCATTACCCTTTGAGATGGGCAAGACCTATGTGGTTACCCATATTTCACAGTCAATGAGCATCAATGAAATTTGAAGAACTAACATTGGTTTCCCAATAAAATAAAAGGTAGAAGTGGGGTTAGTCCCTATATTCCCATTCCCTCTTGTTCTTCCTATGGTCCTACACTGCCTCCTTAGAGTGTGATAAATGACCCGTGTGGTGATGTTTAGAAAAGAGAGAGATCAGGTAAGTAATCAAAAAGATCATGAAAAACATAGTATTGGGCTTAAAGTATTGCTTTAGGACGTCTCCATTAATAACTATATTTACTTGGGTGTAGGTTTTTGTGCTATTTTATTGTTTTTTATTCTGATTTACTCTTCTGATATGGATGATACTAGTATCATATGGATGATACTATTTTAAGTTAAAAGCTTCTAGAGAACAAGGTAATTTTTTGTATATGGGGAATATTCTGAATACCTGTTGGCAATAAGTATTTGATTTTCAACTACTGGGTATTTGCCCATCTTAAAATTTTAAGACTTAGATACACACAATTGTAGAGCTAGAAATGATTCTATAAATAATGTAGTAAAGCTGTCTCTAACATTTTTGCCACCCGATGGCCTTCTAATGAGCTTTCTCTCCAGCCATAGCCCTCACCTCCCTGTTTTTAAATATTTTTCCTATTTTATTTAGTCCAGAAATAAAGATAACATGTCATCAGTCCTCAAGGAACTCACAAACTAATGAAAGATCTAAATCTGTAAATAAAGAAGTATACAAAAAACTATTATCCTCTCTTAATTGTATGCCCTTTTAATCTGCTTCATCCCAGGAAATGGTACCACCATTCATCCAACTGCCTATGTCCCTAGCCTAGATTTACCCTTGATTCCTTTTTCTCTCACAGCCCAGATCCAATCCATTTTAATTTACCAGCATGGCCACTGCACTTAATTCAGATCTCTACTCAATTATCGCCACCTTGAAAAGACTGTCCCTGACCTCTTGATTTATTGTAGCCACCCTCCCTGTGATGGTTTGCATGTGTTCCCTCCAAAATTCAGGTGCTGCCAATGTGATAGTACTGACAGATAAGACCTTTAAGAGGTGATAAGATCATGAGGGGTCATCCCTCGGGAATGAGATTAAGGCCCTTATAAAAGAGGCTTCACACAGCTTGCTGCTAGCTTGTACTTACACCTTTTGCCATGTGCAGACACAGCATTTCTTCCCTCTCAGAAGATGCATCAGCAAAGTGCCTTCTTGGAAGCAGTGCCTTCTTGGAAGCAGCCTTCACCAGACAACCAAACCTGCCAGCAATTTGGTCTTGGATTTCCCAGCCTCTAGAACTGTGAGAAATAAATTTCTTTTCTTTATACATTACAATCTGTGTTACTCTGTTATAGTAGTACCTCTGTCACCTTCTATCCTGGTAAACTGCTTTATTTTTACTCATGGTGCTTATCACTACCTGAAATTATATTATTTCAACATTTACCTGTTTTTTTATTATTTATTTCAAACCAGAATGTATAAAAATCATGACAGTAAGAATTTTGTGTTATTCTCTGCTGTATCACCAGTTACTAGAATACATACTCAACAAATATTTGGATGAATGAATATATGGACAAATAAATGGGTAGACATATTGAAAAGTGGATGATTAGATGGATGAATACATGAGAAAATGGTGCAGGGGGAGTACAATGAAAAGAAATGATAAATTATGCCTGAATGGAAAACAAAAGATAGGTGACAATGAGCTGGGTCTTAAAAAAAATAAGTAAAAGTTAATAGACAGATGAGGTAGAGAGGACAGTGCCAGCTATGGAAACTGACACAGAGATGAAAGTGGATACGAATCTTTTTTTGTTTTGTTTTTCTATTTAATTATTTTCAGCATATTATGGGAGTACAAATGTTAAGGTTATGTATATTGCCCTTGCCCCCCCTACCCCCTCGAGTCAGAGCTTCAAGCATGTCCATCCCCCAGTTGGTATGCATCGCACTCATTATGTATGTATATACCCATCCCCTCCCCATCCCACCTGCCCAACACTTGATAAATGTTATTCCTATATGTCCATTAAGGTGTTGATCAGTTAATACCAATTTACTGGTGAGTACATGTGGTACTTATTTTTCAATTCTTGGGATACTTCACTTAATAGAATGGGTTCCAGCTCTATCCAGGAAAATACAAGTGGTGCTATATCACCATAGTTTCTTATAGCTGAATAGTACTCCATGGTATACATATACCACATTTTATTAATCCACTCATGTATTGATGGGCACTTCGATTGTTTCCACATCTTAGCAATTGTGAATTGTGCTGCTATAAACATTCGAGTGCAGGTGTCTTTTTCATATAGTGACTTTTGTTCTTTTGGGTAGATGGCCCAGTAACAGGATTGCTGAATCAAATGGTAGATCCACTTGTATCGCTTTAAGGTATCTCCATATTGCTTTCCACAGAGGTCGAACTAGTTTGCAATCCCACAAGCAATGTAGGAGTGTTTCTACTCTCCACATCCATGCCAACATTTATTGTTTTGGGACTTGTTGAATAAAGGCCATTCTCACTGGAGATAAGTGATATCTCATGGTGGTTTTGATTTGCATTTCCCTGATGATTAGAAATGTTGAACATTTTTTCATGTTTTTTGGCCATTATTCTTTTGAAAAGTTTCTATTCATTCTATATTTCTATATTCATTCTATATTTCTTTTGAAAAGTTTCTATTCATGTCCTTTGCCTACTTTTTGATAGGGTTGTTTGATTTTTCCTTGCTGATTTTCCAGAGTTCTAAGTAGATTCTAGTTATCAGCCCTTTATTGGATTTGTAGCTTGTGCAAATTCTCTCCCATTCTGTGGGTTGTCTGTTTGCTCTCTTGACAGTTTCTTTGGCTGTGCAAAGCTTTTTAATTTGATCAGGTCCCATTTATTTATTTTTGTTGATGCTGTGATTGCCTTTGGGGTCTTCTTCATAAATTATTTGCCTAGGCCAATGTCTAGGAGAGTATTTCCAAAGTTTTCCTCTAGAATTCTAATAGTTTCACACCTAAGGTTCAAGTCTGTTACCCAGCGTGAGTTGATTTTTGTGAGAGGTGAAAAGTATGGGTCCTATTTTAGTCTTCTACATGGGGCAATCCAGTTTTCCCAGCACCATTTATTAAATAGGGATTCTTTTCCACAGTGTATGTTTCTGTCTGCTTTGTCAAAGATTAGATGACTAAATGAGGGTGGTTTTATATCTGGGTTCTCTGTTCTGTTCCACTGGTCAATGTCACTGTTCTTCTGCCAGTTACAAGCTGTTTTGAAGTCTGGTAAATTGATGCCTCCTATTTTGTTTTTATTGCCTAGGATTGCTTTTGCTATACGGGGTCTTCTCTGGTCCCATACGAAGCGTAAAATTATTTTTTCTATATCTGTGAAAAATGATGATGGTATTTTAATAGGGATTGCATTGACTATGTAGGTCACTTTGGGTAGTATAGACATTTTAACAATGTTGATTCTGCTGACCCACAAGCATGGTATGGTCTTCCACCTGTTTAGATCCTCTACTATTTCCTTCTTCAGTGTTTAATAGTTCTCCCTATAGAGGTCTTTTACCTCTATATTCCTAGATATTTTATTTTCTTTGTTGCTATTTTGAAGGGAATTGAGTTTTTAATTTGGTTCTCACTTTGACTGTTGTTGGCATATATGAATGCCTCTGATTTCAGTGTATTGATTTTGTATTCTGAGACTTTACCAAATTCATTTATCAATTCAAGGAGTCTGTTGGTTGAATCTCTGAGGTTTTCTAGGGAAAATATCATGGTTTTCTAAGGAAAATATCATGTCATCAGCAAAGAGTGAGAGTTTGATCTCTTCTGCTATCATCTGGGCGCCCTTAATTCTGCTCTCTTGTCTGATTGCTATAACACGGACTTCCAGCACAGTGTCGAATAGAAGTGGAGATAGTGGGCAACCTTGCCCTGTTCCAGTTTTGTGAGAATGCTTTCTATTTTTCCCCATTCCGTATAATGTTGGCTGTGGATTTGTCATATATGGCTTGTGTCAATTTTAGGTAAGCCCCATCTATGCCTATTTTGTTAAGTGTTCTTATCATAAAAGGGTGTTGAATTTTGTCAAATGCTTTTTCTGCGTCTATTGAGAGGATCATATGGTCTTTGTTTTTGCTTCTGTTTATATGGTGAATTACATTTATAGATTTGCGAATGTTGAACCATCCCTGCATCCCTGGGATGAAGCCCACTTGGTTGTGATGGATTATTTTCTTGATAAGCACCTGGATTCAATTGGCTGAGATTTTGTTGAGAATTTTTGCATCTATATTCATAAGGGATATTGGTGTAGTTTTATTTTTTGTTGCATCCTTTTCCTGATTTTGGTATCAGGGTTATGTTGGCTTCATAAAATGTGTTGGGGAGGATTCCATCCTTCTCGATGTTTTGGAATAATTTCTGCAGGATAGGCATCAGTTCTTCTTTGTAGGTGTGGTAAAATTCAGTTGTGAAACCATCTGGTGTAGGACTTTTCTTTTTAGGAAGGTTTTTTATTGCTGCTTCAATTTCAGGCTTATCTGAGAATGTCTTTATTGCTCCTTCATATACAAAACTTAGTTTTGCAGAGTACAAGATTCTAGGCTGGGCATTATTCTGTTTCAGAAGAGTGAGAATGGGGCCCTAGCCTCTCCTTGCTTGTAACATTTCAGTAGAGAAGTCTGGCATTATTCGGATTGTCTTTCCTTTATATGTTACTTGCATCTTCATCTTACAGCTCGGAGAGGGCCTTTTAGTTGATATTTTGGTCAGTCTGATGACTGCATGTTGTGATGTTTCCTGTTTGCATTGAATCTCCAAGGGGTACTTTGAGCTTTTTCAACTTGTATATCTAGATTTTTAGCAAGGCCTCGGAAATTTTCGTCTATTATATCTTCAAATATCTTATCCCACCCTTGAGTGTTTTTTTCTTCCCCTTTGGGTAATCCTATAACCTTCACATTAGGTTTCTTCACATAATCCCAGATCTCTTGTAGGCTTTGCTCTTTTCTCTTGTTTCTCTGCTCTATCTCTGTGACTGATTTATTTAATTGGGAGGTGTTATCTTCAATCTCTGAGATTCTTTCTTCTGTTTGATCTACCCTGTTCTTGAGGCTTTCCACTGTGTTTTGTAGTTCCCTGAATAGATTCTTCATTTCCAGGGATTTGGTTTGATTTTTCTTTATTATTTCAATTTCTTTAGTGAATTTTTCTTCCAGGTCCTGGATTTTTTTGTGTGTGTGTGTGGTTTCTTTGGTTTGGTTATCCATTTTTTTCTTGCAAGTCATTGAATTTTCTTACAATCCATGTTCGAAATTCATTCTTCTTCTGTCATTTTAGTGTTCTGATTTGGGTTGATGTCCATTTCTAAAGGGCTGGTGTTCCTCTTTGGGGATATGCTTTCCATTTGAGTCTTCATACTTCCAGAGTTCTTTTGCTGATTTCTTCCCATCTGGATCAGTTGTTGCTTCTTACCTTTAGATTTTTGTTTAGATAATGACATGCCCTGTTTAGTCTCTGAGCCAGTAGGTGGTGTTTGTGGGTGAGATTTGACCACACCCTGTATGATGAGTCAGTAGATGTAGTATAAGTGTGTGCAGAATGACCTCCCTGTCAGTAGGTGTCACTTGCTGGGAGGAGCAGGCTACAGTGTTGTTTTTGGGTCTTGTAACCCACTCTTGTTCCTCTGGAGAGGTACTTTGTTGCCTCAGATGGTGGGGGAGGGGCTGGTACTTCCAGTTGTGTCCTTATTCTCCACCTCAGTGAGGGCCAGTCTGGGACTGGGTCTGGGAAGAGCTAGTTTAGGTAAGCCTGCCCTCAAGCACCACAAATGCTGTTAGCGGGGGGCAAAGCTTTCAGGGAGGGGCTGGAATGGCCCCACTCAGCCAGAAAGTCTGCATGTGGAGTTGGGGCTGTCTGAGACCTGCAGTCTGGAGCAGGCCTTGCTCCTTTCCACCCTCCCCAACTCTGCGGCTTCTCCTCGGCCTCTGCCACAAGGCAGGACCTCACGCTAGTGGGTCTCCACTGACTGTGATGCAGGCTGGAAGGTTCCCTGAGCAGGTTCGTAGCCTGGGCTGGGCACATGGCCCCCCTTTGGGAGGAGGGTTGCCCTCAAGCACGCTGTTCTGCCCCTGAAGACACACACCCTTTGGTAGGCTCATTCACGAATATCCCTTCTGTGCCCCAGGGCAATAGGAGACCTGGGTGCACGGGATCTGGTCTGCAGGTCTGACCTATGGGCCCCGTAATTCAATCCCTTACCCAACCAGGGAGAGGAGTGCTGGTCCTAATTCACTCATGGGATGCCCAAGCTGGGTCAACATCTCTCAGCCTCAGTATCTGCCCCATTCTCCTTGAGTCACCAGGCCAGCAGCACCTGTGAGGGCTGGCGGGTAGGGACCTCACCATCTGAGTACCCCTCAATCAGCTGCAGGGCCCCAAAAAGAAAGGTCCCATTCCCTGGAGATGCCTCCGGCTGGTGGCTATATTGTCTCTCTTGGCAGCCGGGGATAGAGAAGGGGGAAGGGAGAATGAAGCAATATGGTGCCTGCCAAGCGGCTCGGGTCTGTGCACAGGGAGGTGCCCCAAGGGTGTTGGGAGCCTGGTGCCACGTCTGCAACAGGCTTACCATTCACTGGCGGCTGTCTCTGGGCTGGTGTCCGCAGGCCTCTCCAACCGCTAGGGAGCCCACCAGCAGTCCGAGATGCAAGGGAGGGGAAGTTACCCTTGTTGCTGGTCCCCAAACTTCTTGGGAGCTCTCTTCTTCCAGTTCTCCTCTGCAACCTCCTCCCGTGGAGTCTCCCGTAGTCTCAGGTACCCCTCCTTCCAACCATCATCCAATGTATGCTTGTCTGCTTGCTTATTTCTTCTACTTTCTTCTAAAATTTGCCTTTTTTGCAGAGACACTGGCTGGCCGTTTTTCTTGACCGCCATCTTGCTCCACCCCCGGTCTAAATCTTTTGGTGAGTGTGGAATACATGGTATGTATCAGAAATAGCAGGAAATGAAGCCACTTGTTATACTGAGGCCATGTATTAAAAGGCCTGGTATGCTTGCTAAGAACTTTGGATTTATTCTCTAATAATAATGGGATAGATTTTAAAAGTAGAAATATCATGATCATATCTGTGGTGGCCATTGGCTGAGCACACTTTACAGGGAAGAGGAAAGATTTAAGAAGACAATTTAGGACATACTTACGATACTACCAATGATGAGTTGAGAATCTAGACCAAGGGTATGGCCATGAACATGGAGTGGAAGAAACATAAATGGAAGATATTTCTGAAATAATATGAAGAGACAAATTAAATGGCTGCATTCAGAGAAAGAGGGAGATGACAAAACTAAGGGTGATTCTATGATGCCTTTCTTGGGAAATCAGAAGAGGGTGATCCTTTAATGAAAATAGAGACGTCAGAGGAAGGATGAGGGAGCATGAGGAGAAAAATGAGTTCAGTTTGAAGCAAAAAAAAGACATCTGGAAATTGATTAGATTTGTCAAGTAGGTGGATATTTGATTTTGAAGCTGACAGAGAGATTGATGTTAAAAATACAGTATTTGTGGTCATGAGAGCGTAGATGGTAGTTGAAAGTATGAGAGTGGCCACCAAACAAACTTCATGTATTATTAATAATTATTTTTGCACCTTTGGCATATAAAAACAAAACTTCTAGTCAGAGCTACTGATTGAGAACCATGCTAACACAACTGTTGTGTTGATAACCTGACAAAAAATGAAGAAACTTGAACCTGTATTTATCTTTTGTTAAATATATTATTTCTGGTTTTTTTAACATACTGTTAATAGCATATAGTCCTATTTTTCAGAGGAAGTCTTGGGATTTTAAGTTAGGAACCAATAACCTGGGGGAAAAATAATCCTTAAACCCTGGGCATTATATCAGTTTAACATGTTTAATTTTACCTTGAAATTGGGCATGCAGACCCTGTAGCCATGGAAACTCCTTGGATCATTTTTAAAATTTCCCTCAGCTTATTTCATTCAGCAGTAAAGACTATGAGTTGAGAAATGTTTTGACCCAAAAACCACTACGTTCTGGCAAGCTGTCATCCTATACTTACCTATGTCCCTTATTTAGAAGGGAGAGGCATGCAGAGGACAAGGAGAACAGTGGGAAAAAGAAACAAAAGGGAAACATACAAATTTTGCAAGTTTTGTCCATAATAAGGAAACAAAGGCAATATGAAGAAGTATTATCTCTGGTTTCTACAGAACATAACTTAGATTGTCAATTTCTTGAGGACATGATAAAAGAATTTCAGATCAAAGGTATGAAAATGGAATCTTTTAAAAGCAGAAATTGTTCAATTTAACTTAGGGGAAATGCTAGCATTCTTAAGGATCAAAAACATATTTGACAATTATTAGGAAAATTAAAATATATATTTGCATAATGCCTATGTATAAAGTTAAATTTTTTAAAAATTTTCAGCTAAATTATCATTCCTTATCATTTAACATTACTTGTCCTTTTGAATTGCCCAGAGACATTAAACATGATCCCAGATCATCACTCTATGGAGACTTACTATGGAAAGATGACTTTGGTGCCACACAGCACGTAGGCAACCTTATAATCTTCGTCCCAAATGAAAAATGGGCAGTTTTCCCCTGGAATTCAAAGCAGTCCTTTCTCAATTAGTGGAAATTCAGTGTTCATAGTTTCATATTCCAGGATTTCTGACTTTTAATTCTATTTTCTTTCCACGTCCCAGTTAAAAAAAAAATTCTGATAAAACCACAGTAAGATATTTGAGAAGAAGAATAGCCTGAACTCTGGTTAGAAATCCCATTCTAGAACTTCTTAGCTATGTGAGTGGCCTTGGGTAAGGTATACAACCTCTGTAAAACTCATTTTCCTCATCCATGCACTAAGGATAATTGGTCCACATAGTAAAGTTGTTTTGAGGACTAGAGAGGATACTACAAGGAAAGTCCTTAGTTCCATAATGGGTATATGGAAGTGTCCAAAATATTTAAATACATTGTTTAAAATAATTCAACTAAACACTAAGTAGGAAGGACTGACCACCTTCAAACTTTTGGAATATACCTACGCTTTAAAATTGTAGTCTATAGCCTAATTGGTTTCTTATTAATGGAATAAATAACAACAACAAACATATATGATTTTCTTGTGCCATATTATGATTTACTTGTATTATTTAATCCTCAGTTCAGTGAAGGAAGTTATAATATTAGTACAGTATTACAGATAAGGAAACTGAGGCACAAATAAGTTAAGTAACTTTCCAGATTCAAATACAAACCATTTGGCTCCAATTTAAATTGAGAATTTTCCCATCTCCCTTTTATCTCTTTTCTATGTTACCCCCCCCCAAAAAAAAAAACAGGAATAAAAGTGAAGCAGCAATTTCCCACCTGAGAATCAATAGTTGCTGATCCCAAAAGAATGCTTCAGAGAGGAAAGACAAATGTTCATAAAGGAAGAACAACAAAGGGAGATTGACAAACAAGAAAGCAAAGAAAGGAGGGGCAATGGATAGATAAGAGTTCCCAATATGAGTCACAGTTCTCATTTTGGAGGCTTTTCATTATAATCAGGAAGATAATGAAAGCTAAAGGCAGAACAAAATTGATGCCTTTAAAATAGAAAACAAACCAACAGCAACAAAAAGAATCTTATCTAGACTTTCAAAAATTAGTACTTATGGCCAAATAAACACCAGAGCAATATTCCCAATTTGCCTATAAAGCTCCATCTTTGAATTTGGAATGACACTTGGTCCTTGTTCCTGCTCTGTGGTTCAGTAGGCAGTATCTTTGTTACAAGAGCAGTGAGGTGAAAAATATCTGAGGGAGGAGCATGCCCAGTTGAAATCTCAAGGCCGAGTGAATGGGAGTGCTGACACCCAAACTAGCTTAGACCATGCTAGATCCATCAGCAGTCTTTTCTGTGGTTGCCATGTTGCATGGGTAGCCAAAGATAGTCGTCTGGGAGTGTCCTTTGTGACTTTAAGGAGTACTCAACTTTCCACCTCTACTACTTTTAGTGGACAGATACAATCATCTCAAAAGAGAAATTGAAAGACATGAAAGAAAAATATGATCTTAAAATTCTTTCATAGCACCTCTGGCACTAATACATTTCATTTATAAAGTGAGCAGCTTACTTGAAGTAATTTCTGAGGTTCTTTTTAGTTTTATTGCTCAATCATAACTTTAAGAATATGCTATATCTCCTAAAAGAAAAAAAAGAAAACATTTTTAGGAAATATATTTATACTACAAAGATGTATAATTTGCAATAGTGAGAATGTGTTAACAACTAAAATATCAAAAAATAAATGCAAAATAATAATCTACACATATCTATATTACATGCTGTTAGGTAGCCATTATTTAAAATGTCAATTATGGTTATGATGAGGTTATACAGCATGGACAAATGCTTAAATTATGATGTCAAATGAGAAAAGGCAAATATAAAATTTTATATACAATATGATCATAATCATGATTAGAAATGTATACAAAAAAAGACTGGCCGCAAATACACAAACTGTTAATATTGGTCGTCAATAGGTGGTAGGAATATGTATAATTTTTTCCTGTTGTTCTAATTTCTATTTTATGTGAGTGTGTATTTTTATAAAATTTAAAAATAAAATTTTGGATCACCTATATATATTTGGGAATTTTTTCCCAATGTTTAAACTACTTTATATTGCAACCAGCACTGAGTAAACAGAGAACAAGCAGGCATTGTCCCCACTACCACCATTGGCCCAGGTGACATGAGCTAGAAGCCTCACCTAGGAAGCTGATTCATATAACCACAGTCATGGCCCTGGTCACTGGTGGGATGTAAACCAACTTAATTGTGACAGAGAACCCAGAGAGCTCCAATCCTCTTCTCTCACCCTATGGATACTATCATTTGTTAGTGATAAGATTCCTCCTGATGAAATCTAAAATCATTTTACCTGTGTGATAATTTTATGTATCGTCCTGAATGGATCTTGGGATGCTCAGATATCTGATTAAACATTATTTCTGGGTGTGTCTGAGAGGATTTTTCTGGACCATGTGAATCAATCATAGACTGAGTAAAGCAGATGGCTCCCCCGAGTGTGGGTGTCCTCATCCAATCTGTAGAGCTCCTGAATAGAACAAAAAGGTAGAGGAAGGGAAGACTCGCTTAACGAAAATAGAGAGGTCAGAGGAAGGATGAGGGAACTTGAGGAGAAAAATGAGTTCAGTTTGAAGCAACAAAAAGACATCTGGAAATTGATTAGATTTGTCAAGTAGCTGGATATTTGATTTTTGAAGCTGACAGAGAGATTGATGTTAAAAATACAGTATTTGTGGTCATGAGAGTGTAGATGGTAGTTGAAGGTATGAGAGTGGCATACCTGCTTGACTGCTTGAGCTGGGACATCAATCTTCTCCTACCCTCAGAGCTCCTATTCTCAGGACTCAAGATTTAGACTGGATTCTACACTATTGACTCCCCACTTCTCAGGCCTTCCCGTCACACCATGGTCTTTTCTGAGTCTCCAGATTGCAGGCAATAGATTGTGGGATTTCCCAGCTCCTATAATCACATGAGCCAACACCTTATAACATATCTATCTATATCCATATCTATATCTATACATATGTATGTATCTATATCCATTCATATATGTGTGTGTGTGTATACACTCCTGTTGGTTCTGTTTCTCTGGAGAACTCCGACTAACACAACCAGACATCACACACTATTCATGCCAGTAAAGAGTTCTGAGGCTGTTTTCTCCTTCATGATAACATACAGTTCCTGTTATAATATTTAGCCAGTAACATAATCTAAGTGCACTAATGCCATACCATGCTTCTATGTAAGCAAACATACTAAGTAAAGCTTGTTCATCTTTCGATAAATTTGCTTTCATCTTTACAAAAACCACTTCTGGCCTCATGAGAGAGAAGCACAAAGATAGCAGAAGCTAAACTTTGTCACCATTTAGACCTTTGAAGAAGTTTCAAAGCATTTACTTGCAAATCTTGAGGAACATTAATGAATCTCAATCGAGGAAAAATACTGTCATTAATTCGCTTAATTTTGTTAGCCAAGTCTTTCCATACTCTAGAGAGCAGAAGTGACTCCAAGAAGACAAGGATGATGTGGATGTATTATAACCTCAGTCCCAAAACCACATTCCCTGGCAACCTTCGTGAGGTTGGTTTTATTTTTTTTTTATTTTTTTTTTTTTTGTGAGGTTGGTTTTAAACCCTATGCACCAGCAATCCCTGTCTTGAAAAACCCTGTCTGGGTGTCAGTCAAGTATCAGGAGATGGTCTCTTTTTGCCTAAGCAGAGCCTTGAGAGAAAAATCAGAGGTAACCTAAAGTGAAGAATCCTATCAGGACACTGCTTCTGCCCACATTCAGGGGCCTTCCCAGACTTAGTGCGGGCTGAACTCAGTTGCCAAGAAAAGCCTTCAGGGTTCAATTAAGAGCAATGAGATGTTGGAAAATACTTAGCAAAAATCAATTTCCCAAACCAGCACAGAATGTCAAAATTCTGGACACTGTGGGCAATGTATTCTGCCAGATCCTTCTGATTATATTGGGTGTATAATTAGGACTTCACCAGAAAAGTTTGGCCCTTTTTTGAAGTAGAAAGGTAGACAAGACTCCTAAGATCTACCCTAAAGAATCCAGGTTAGAAGAGAACAGGAATTACTTTTAAAAAGAAATGAAAACTTACTGATTAAAAAGAACAAATATCCCAAATCAAAGGCTTTAAGACACAATTTCAGAGAGATCTACCTTTGGAATAATCTTTTGTTTCTTAAAGAACAGACTTAAATTAACTGAGAAGCAAACAAATTGAAATCATCGAATGCTAGAATCAGAAGCAGTCTTAAAGATCACTTAACCCAAACTCCTTATTTTCTTATGAAACTACTGAGAACCAGTGAGGTTTAATGATGGGCCTAAGATGATATTGCTCATTAAGATCAGAGCTACTGAAGTAGTATCTCACATTCAAATATAACTTTGAAATTTTCAAGCACTTTTTAATTTAATTGCTTATTTGAGTCTCAACTAGCTCTGGGAGGCATGGTGGCAGAGGCATGGGTTGGTTCTTGTGTTTCTGACATTTTTCCAAGAAAAATCACATATCACTTGGAAGAAAGGGGAATTTCAAAAACTGAAAAATGTTCTTCTCCATTCAATTTTGTAAGGTCATTTATAATAATGTCAAGAGCTTCTATGTTCTTACTTGTGTTCTACCTCAGAATTACATAAGATGGACAACCAGCTATCTGTGAACTCTGCTCAAGTAGAAGGAATTCAGGTTTTGAAAGGGAAAAGCCTTATAATGGTACCATTTTTGTTCATTAAAGGACAAAATAGAATTCTTTCCTCTAGAGATTTTTTAAAGTTAGGCAGACACTACCTGTAGGTTAGAGTTGAGGCATGTTCTTGGAATTGGAGATGAGGTCTCTCCTGAGCTTGAAGGGACCTTCCATTTTTGGAAGTTAGGATTCCTTTTCATTTCATTTGGCTTTATTTTCTTCAGTTCAATAGCATGGTCTTATAACTCTTGGAAATCTTTTGATTCTGAAAGTCATTAAAGTCTGAGCTCACCTAAAAGTTGACTAATTTGGCCATGATGTTATCTACTGAGTGTGTGCAACATTTAAATTGGGCCTAGCCAGAGGCTCGCTGTGGGCATGATTAATGGGACTTCCACTTCTTCCCACATCCTCTCTGAGGACTGATGTGGAAAGCAAGACTACACCAATGCCTAGATAAACAGAAACTTTCTTCCTTCATTTCACTTTTAGACATCATAGTTTTTATAGTGTATTTATTAAAAACATATTTTAATCATACTTAAAGTGATATCTTTAACTTTTTCCCAAATAAAATAATAACATTCTCCAATACCTGGTTAAGCTCTCCTCTTCCAAAAGATACTAACCAAATAGCCAGTATAAAGTAAACCAACAGTTCTGTGCTTTGCATGGAAGTAGAGTTAGACTTGAATAACCAGGAAAACTTAATGAAATTAGGTACAGATGTGGGATTACAAACATTCCTGCTTCTCAGACCTGGCACATGATGCTATGTGTCTTTCATCTTCCCTAATTTGAGAGATTTTGCTGGCATCACTTGTTAAATCATGTGAGGTGTAATTTGTCCAAGGCTCATACTCCTATTAATTGTCCCCTTTGGTCTATGTATCTTCAAATATACCTCAGAAGAGATGACAGAAGGTATATAAACTAAAAGGCACTAAATAGAAGGCTCACATTTCACACTGAGATCACCATTCATGAGAAGCCTTTCAATCTGATTTTATTGTCTAGTAAATAAACTGAGAAGGTTTTTTTGAGGAAAAACAGGGACTTTATCACATTTCTAAATTGCAACATCTGTGCTTCTGTGGAAACTAGATAAGTCTGTCCAAGGCCAAGAAAAACCATTAATCCATAGAAAATACCAAAATCAATTTTCTTCCTCTCAAATTTATACCTGGACCAAACTGTAAATACTGAACCCAGAGGCAATTTATCTAGAAAGGAATCTTTAAAAGCACATCAACTGTATTTTTATTTTATTCTTCCAGTCAAACTTAACTTAGGCATTTTGAACAATCTAGTTGATTATAGTTTCCACGTGATAAATATAGTAGCATTCTCCAAATTTTATTTCTCCTTTCTACACTTTATAGTTCGTGACTATTTTAAAAATATTTCTAATATATAGTATTGCCAAAGGAAAAGAAAAAGAAGATGTATAAAAGAGTGTCATGGTTGCGAGTGTCTATACACTGTCTCTTACCTGTTCTTCATTTTTGCATATAGGTAGTCCACCAGACTGCAATTACAATAAGGATTAGATGTTCTCAATTCTCTATTAATCAAGAACATATTATACTGCCTGAAGTTGGGACTATTTTCAATTAAAAAAATCTAATATTGGATAAAAGCTAATGAAAAAAGAAAATTAAATCTCCCGTTCCATTGATGATGATTGGAAATATTTCCCAACTTTAAAATCAATTTTGAAGAAAAAGTAATGAAAAGGGATATTCACTATTCTTCCTGAATATGAAGCTAGGATGTTAAGTGAAGTGTGATACTCAGTATAAGAACAAGTCCAAACTGATGTCAGTTTTTAATCCACAGAATGCTGAGCACTCCTTTTCTAAAGGAGACTAAT
>VBSM01000272.1:71164504-71203910 GCA_008086735.1 Cheirogaleus medius
AGAGACGCTCTAACTGGCGGTGTTTCTCGTCCGCCATCTTGCTCCGCCCCCACTTAAATTTCTTAAAGCATCTCCAAAGAAAATTCCAATCATAATACACAGCAAGAATGCTCTAAAAATCTTTGATTTTTCTCCCAATATCCCACATTGAACAAATTCAGCTAACCCAATTCCCTCTCTTCCTTCTATAAAATATCCCCAAACACTTCTTCAAAACACAACAACCCATACTTTGGCTTTTTGGCCTTGACACATGTATTCTTCCCTCCCATAAACATATGCAGTAGAGGAAGGGCTTGTGCAAGTTTCAATTTTAAACAGTTTGTAAGACAGTGTCTGAATCTCTTCACAAACCTGCCTGAAGAAGATATTCTACTGGCCGCTTAGACAAACTCTAATTCAACCTTCCTATTTGGGTCCCACAATCCTATGGAAATTCAAACCAAGCATTTTCAACTCACACTATTGGCACTGATTTTTCCAAGGCTTGAATTTCAGGGTTTCAAAACAAGACTTTGGTGCCAGCTTATCCCATGGCAGGAAGAAAAGCAAATGAAACCACAGAGACGTGCCAGTTTTAATTCAATTTCCGGCTTAGCAACCCAACCCTGGTATGAAAATAAAACCCAAATTTCTTCTGTAGTAACCAACAAAAAATGCTCCACCACCCACCCCCCAAGAAAAAGAAGCCTTCAAAATTCTTCCAAATGCAACTAGTGGATGTAATAAGCTTCTCAGAAGGAGGGCTGCAAATCACTGTGTCATTTTTGGGCTAGACAGCATGGCGGAGACACATAGCCTCAGTGGCAGAATGTATGTTTGTGTACAAGGAAGAACAAAGGGAATTGAGCTTTGAGTTGGAATATAAAACTCTAATTCTGAAGACAGAATGTGTACTTAATTGAATCTAACAGCTTTAGCAGGGCCTTTGGGGTAGGAATGCTTTCACTTCTACCCTATGCTTCCAAATTGATTTAACATGCATTGGGATGGGCGCTAAAAGTCCTGAATCCTGAACATAGTCTGATTAATCAAAACAGAAACACCAACACAGGATACAACACAATGCTGTGATGTCCAAAATATACAGACCATGGGAAAAATTAAGGAAACGCAATAAAGAATTTATTCTGCCTTTGGGGTAGGATAAAAGGTATGTGCTAATTTCCAAATAACAGGACCTTTTCATCTTATGTGCATATATTTTTTAACAAAAATTCCCAGAACTAAACTAACTTTATATTACAGTGACTTCTTATATATGAACTGTGTTTATCAGAGGCAAGAAGGAAATAGCACATGAGCAAAAAAGAATGGTCATTTGTATGAACTCTGATAAATGAGTTTGAATTGCCTATTAGTCATAGATGTTGATGTGGTAAATGTTCACCAGCTATCCTGCTGAGAATGTCTCCGTATTCTTGGGATTTCAAATATGCTTTTCAGAACGTTCCTCATTTAACCCCTGTTAACTGCTGCTCTTGTTATTTGTTTCCTTTAGAAAATGGCTTTACAGTGACTCTCATGGTCAAAGTCTTCATTCAGAGGGAGCAGGTAGGTGATGCAGGGTTGGAGGGTTGACGTAAGCAATGGTTATGGATAATAATGGATAGAATAATCCAACGGGAATTACACAAGCAAAGAGCTGGAATTTCTCAGGACTCTCACCTGTTACTACTCTTATAGGCTCATCAAAAATAGATGAACTAAAAATTTTGAACATTTGATATAAGCAAAATAAATATTTAGAAACCCAGAATTGGTACAAAATATGTATGTGCTGAAATTTTAAAAATGTAAAAAAATAAATGTACATACACTCTATTTTAGGAAAAAAATATGTATATGCATGTAAAAGTATCATCTGGATTCAACATGCATCAAGATTGTGCTACACACCACATGTACTCACCAGCAAATTGGTTTCATTGATCACCACCTAAGTGGACATAGAGTAATAACATTTATCGGGCGTTGGGCAGATAGGAGGGGGAGGAGGGGATGGATATATACATACATAATGAGTGTGATGCGCACCATCTGGGGGACGGACACGCTTGAAGCTCTGACTCAGGGTAGGGGGAGGAGGGGGTAAGGCAACATATGTAACCTAAACATTTGTACCCCCATAATATGCTGAAATAAAAAAAAATGTGCTACACTTCCTTTATTTATTCATTTAATGCTTTTATTTTTTATTAATGCTAAAGTATTTTAAAGAACCCCAACATATTTCAGTATGGATCTCTAAAAGTCAAGAAACTGTATTATGGTGACAATAATACCATCCTTAAAATTTACAATAATAAAATATTTTAAACAAATAGAAAAATAGAATAGACATTTATGAAGCCACCATCAAGGTAAAACAGATGTAATATTTGCCCTTATATTCTTCAGTTGGGTATTTTTTTTTTTTTTTTGCTTTTCTCAAAGAAATCAGTCATTGCAAATATAGTCAGTTCTTCCTTTTTCCATTAGTTTTCCAAGGATGTAATGCCTATTAGCCAGGATATTAAAATGCTTTATAAATCAATCCACACCAAATTTTGACATAACTTCTATAATTACCTTATTTCAGTTGAGACAAAGCCTCTAGTAGTTATCTTTGTCATTGGGTTACTTCTAAAAATATTACCTAGAACTAGACTGTTCCACAGGCTTAGTTTTAAATTATTATACCTTGCCTGAATGAATGTTTTAGGTTAAGTTTGTAGATGATGCTTGAATACCTTTCTGGTAGACATAAAAATAGAAATGAAATTATAATAGCATTAATCTACAAGGACTACTATCATGTCTTTTTTAAATAAAAATTTAGATAAATGTAATTGACCTTGCCTTGAACTTAATGTGAATTGAGATAAATTAAATGCATCTAATTTATTTAATCAAGAAGTATACACTAAACCTGAAAGGTTTGTCTGAAATATGGTGATGGATTTATATAAACCTACTTTAAGCTAATAAATAGAAAAGATTCTTTATTTATATTTTCTTTACTTAGTATGTGTCCTCACATTAGATAGATAGATAGATAGATAGATAGATAGATAGATAGATTTTTTAAAAATTGAAACAAGGTCTTGCTATGTCGCCCAGACTGGTCTCAAACTCTTGGGCCCAAGTGATCCTCCTGCCTCAATCTACAGAGTAACTGGAACTACAGGTGCATGCCACTGCACCTAGCACTCATATTTTTTCATCTGTCTGACCTTATTTATTGCATAAGGAATAATGTGAGGGGGATGGGATAAGAAAAGAAAAAAATGGGAATTAAGATGCAAGTTACCTAGGAATTTGAGTTTTTTCCAATTTAATTATCAACTGTCCTCTATGATTATAACAGGATATTTGCATTGTTCTTCTCAAAGCTCAATAGAAAGCCACTAAGTATGGATCTATAATTTCTGGAAATGACGAACAGGGAAGTTGACAAAAAAAGTCTATTGACAAATATCATAGCCAAATCATAGAATCATAGATGATTCAGGATTTAATTTACTGTTTTGTTTTCCTTTACTTTTCATTTTTGCATTTCGCCATTTGCTTAATTCATTGTTTTTAATGATAGGGACAAATTGTACCTTACTGAGTCTATTCACACTCTGAGTTAAAGGAAGAGATTACTTCAATTAAGTCAGGCATTTATGGAAAGCAGGGTATTGGGGTGAGGCAGGCAGAGACATTGATAGATTAAAAATATAAACACAATTATTAAAAGTTTGTGTTCTGAAAATTTAAGACAAAGTTTCAGGTTAGTGGAGGTAGATGGTTGTCCTTGGAAAGTGAGGATAATCTATCAAAAGCACATCCATTTAGCCAAGGAAGAAAGCTAGCCTCACCTCCACAGTTCCATGAAGCACTCACTATACCTACCATCCCCATCTTTGCTTCTTCTCCAACTTACTGATGGTTAATTACTCTCACCTAGCTTCAGTTACCAGGAGGAGAAAGAGGTCAAAGACAGCTAGCATTCCAGTAGGGAAGGCAGTCCTTTCTAACTGTCTCACCTTTCTCTCTGCCCATCATAACATTCTGCTAATTTAGACACTGCATTTCAAAAAGGCTAAAGATCTGCATATGTGGCCCACTAAATGTTTTTTCTTAATACTCCAAACCTTAAGCTTAGGGCATACTATATTGTCCTAAACTATCTAAATATTTCTAAGGCTGGTCAAACCCTCCAAAAAAAATTAATTAATTAATTTTATTTTCAACCAGTCATTTTTATGAAATAGATAGTATTCAGGACAAAAAGATCTCATCAGATTTTAACTGATGCTACAACCATTTTCATTTTTAGAATTTCAAACTATACTCAATGAAAAATGGGTGGATACACCATAAATTTAATCTTGTATTTCACATCACTCTATAAAGGAAAAAGCAGCAAAGAGGAAACCAGAAGAGTTTTGATACTGAGTGTCCCACTAACTAGTCTTTTCCTAGGTTTCAGACTTACCTGTAAGATGAAAAGATTGAACCACATTATCAAATAAAGTTGTCTTTATTATTGTTTGATAAGCAAGAATTATGCATTTATACTTCACGATGCAATCTTCATGTCTCTTTTCATATGTATAATATAGTCCTTTTGCCTAATAAGTATCTGTCCTCTTCTGTCCTTCTCCACTTCCTCCCTCTTACTGTAGGCCAACATCCACTCCCCTCTGGATGGCACCATAGCTTTCTTATTGTTCTATATTTCTCCATTCTTGTCTCTTTCTCATCCCTTCCCCACAAAGAAGAAAGAGTGATTCTAAATCAGAAGTCAGATTATGTTAAGCTCCAATTTAAAAACTCTCAATGGTTTTTAGACAAGATGCAAGGGAAGAACCTGCAAGGCCCTCCAGGACAACCCCACCACTCCGTTCCAGTCTCGCCTCTCTCTGCCACTCTTTTCCTCTTGCTCACGGTGCTCCCACTGCACTGGACTGTTTTCAGCTTCAAGAATCACCAAGATCTTTCCTACTTTGAAAGATGTTTTTGCACATGCCCTCTCCTCTGCCTGACTCACTCCTCCACACAGTATTCACGTGGCTATCTCCTTCTCATCCCTGGAGTTTCACCTAAAATATGACCTCAAATATCACCTACCTAAACAAGCCTTCCCTGATGTTTCTACGCAAAACCATTGCTCCTCTCTCCTATTGTTTTCTCTCTTATCATCTTATTTATTTCCTTTGTCAATCTTATCTAAATCTGTAATTATTTAATTTATCTATTTATTGAATTTGGGTTTGACTCTCCCCTACCCACCTACTACTGTCTTTCTGTGTGTCTGTCCTATTTAGTATAACATGCCCAGTGCATAGCATGGTGACTAGCATATACTAGACATTCATTAAATATTTACTGAATGAATTAGTAAATCTGAGATGCAGCTGGGTCTACTTCTCTGTTTTCCTCTATGTAGTACTTGTGCAGTATGTGTATCATGTACACAGAATCTCAAATACATAGAGATAATAACCTAAGCTGAGTTAGTGGGAGAAGTAGAGGAAGATTGAGCCTAAGGTGGCTAAGGAGCATTGTTCTTCTTGCACAAGTGTGGGGCAACTCAGTTCCATGTGTGGGAACTTGGTGCCCATCTGAGCCCTGTTCCATAACTACCACCATGTGCCCTGGTTTTCAGCTTCTGTAAGTGCCTCAATCTTGAACTGAAAAGCATGAGAGGAACAATCGCTTCCAAGCCTTCACTAAAGTCTGCTTTTATCTTCTCCAGGAGGGAGAAAATATAGCGGTGGGGTAGGTGAGTCTTCTTTTTCAGGCAGTATTCACAAACACCTATTACCTAACACAGAAGGCTAAAAGAAACACATCTGACATGAAACAAATGACAACATGAATCCCACCCTCTGCACATTGTGAAGGTTCCTTACAAACAAGAGTACAGTAGCTCCTTTCATATATCTTCATAAAAACAAATCCTAAGTATTTGACAATTACTTCCCCAGGGAAAGTGCTTCTACCCCAACTCCCAAACCCAACACTTTCAATTCTGTCAAGTCAGGAAATATTTTTTCCTGTTGATTATCAGAGTGATTTCCTTTTGATCAGCTTATTCAACTATGTAATTAAAATGATTGCTTTAAAAGCTGAAACATGAACATTTTCTTTTATTAGCAATTATTGACAAGCAACTGCCATCTTATCACCATCATAAAATTCTTAGGCTGTGTTCCTAAAACTTTTTTGCAAGTGTTTAACTATGGATTCTGACAAATTTTTTTGATTATTGGAAATAGATTGATAATTTGTCAACTTGATGCCAATTTAAAGACTCACAATTCCATTTCTCTTTGTTCACAGTGATACAAACAGTGGCCTTTCATTAGAGTTATTGAAAGCAAAAGCTCCCAATTATCCAGTGACCTAAATGGAATCTCCCCAGCTTTCTGTGAATATGTATTATTAGTAGCCAACTTCTATCACATCTCAATAGAAAACAGGAGTTTTCTGTGGTTTGTTTTGCTGGAACCCATTTAATTAGCAAAGTCTCTTGAAGCTTAGTACTAGCCTATGAGCTTGTTAATGCCATAGATCTAGTTCAACTTATTCACTTTATATGTAGAGGATATGGAATTGAAATTATAAAATATCTTATTAAAAATTGTAGGGTCATAAAGATCACCTATCTCAAATTTGCTATTTTTATGGGTGAAAAACAAGGCCTAGAAAGGTTAAAGAATCTGGCCAAGATTATACTTTTATTAAGTAGAATTAGAATTCCAGTTACCAAGATGCCTTTGATTGTCCTCTGGTATTTCAAGCCCTGAACACCAATGGTACAAGTTCAAGGTACTTATTATTAATGTAAAAACATAGTTCTACTGCAAAAATGGAAATATAAAGGAATTTGATAAAATATTAACAAACCTAAAGAAATTGAGGACTGTTCTAAATATTAGGTCTCTTGATGTAAAACATTCAAAATCCCTCTCTGTCATTAATTTTGAAGGTTTTCAAATATTATCCAACTTCTAAAGAACAGTAACATGTGTTAGTCTCGATATAACCAAACAGATAATGAATTGGATCTCTTTCATTGATAACTTTCTGAGATAAAACATTTAATCTCTTTACATGTTTTATTCCCCCCAACATAATCAAAAGCATAGTAAAGCATGTCTTTTGGGGCATCCTATGTATAAATATCACAAACCACTGACAGAGTCAATAAAGCTATCAGACATTTAATTTTAACTTTGATGACTCTTCTATTGTAAAATGATATCCTTTAGGCTACCAGTATCACAAAAAGTTCATTTTTGTTTGCTGCTGCTACAAAAATGTTGTTTGTTTTAATAAATTTGATGGCATTTTGTGGCAGATATTGCTATTGCTCATGGAGATTCCATTCCCCTCTCCTACAAGGTAACCCTGGGGGATTCCCAAGAAAGTGAGCATGTGAGTGCAAGTGACACATGCCATTTCCCATGGAAGCATTGAATTGATAGGACCCAACTTCCAACATGCTTTTCACCTGCCCCAGCAATTATGGGCTCCTTGGTCAAAAAAGCATAGAAAATACCCCCTTCTTAGAGACTGACATTATATTGAACATGTTCAGAATCTCTGCAGAGAAAAAAAATACCGATTGTTTAACACAGTATTAATCAATTAATTTGGCCCCCAACTTTTTCTTGTCTAACATTTCTTGTTCCTTAGAACACTCTTTGGTAATAACTGGCCTATGCCTTAGATATTGGTAATTAATTTAGCAGAGATCAGTTAACAACCGAGTACAAAAATAGGTGTCTGGAGATTAGGCTAGAGAGTTGTGCACTAGCCATTGAATGTTTCAATATAGAAATGACATGCATCATTTCCATTCATGCCTAACTTCAAGGAAATCCTTCCAGGTACCTTGATGTAGAGGAGAATTAGGTATCAGTGCCTGTCACAAACTGCTGCCAAAGTTTAAGGTGGCGAGTGTTTGAAAATGGAAAAGTCATTGAAATTGAAATTAAATGTTAAATGCCAAGGTTCTGTCAGAAGATGGAAAGACCACCAGTAACTTAAACAGGGAAAACTTAATGTAGTGAATTATTAACTAATAAAAGGTGGTTAACAACTAGAAAGGGTAAAGAGGACCCTAAAGAATTCAGGAAGAACAAAACAACTACTACTTCTAGGGCAGAGGAGAACACCTAAACAACAGACTAAGAACCTAGAGGAGGATCTCCCCATGCCCCTAGGCTGTAAATCAGACCTTGTTGAAGAGGATGTAGATGTGTCCTGCTGGAAGGAGGAGAACTTTGCTGGGGTGCCAGCAGGCTGGAGCTGCTCTGCAGAAAGCTATCTGTTCGGGGACAGAAAAATACACTGGAGAATGAGTGTCACTGGGCCTCCCAAACACTACTGTTAGCCACAGCGTGGGAGGAAAAAATAAAGCACCCCAGAAGCAGAAAAAGAAACCCCCTTCTCAGCTATGCCCTGAAGTGTCCGTCCCTCCAGCCTAACATCGAGCCAGCTGACAAAGGAGCTATTTTAAGGAGTCCAGCTATAAAAGCATAAAGTAGGGCAAAAAAGAATGGATTTGGAGCCAAGAGACAATAAATTGATAAGCAGCACAGCCAGGCAATGCCAAGAAAGGGGAAATAAGGGCCGCTGATATAGAAACTGCAGAGGCACCACAGACACGCAATCCATCTCTTTACTCTGTCCTTCATGTAGAAATAGAAGCCTAATTTGAGGCCCACAATAGCCTTTAAATTATATGCACCTATAAAACATTTCCTGGGAAGATGGAACACAGCTTTCGTCATATTTTTAAAGTCTATAGCTCCATAAAGATGAAGAACAACTAGAGTGGCAAATATCTAGATAAATGAATAAAAAGAATTTTTCTATTTTTCTGTATCAAATACTCAAGACTCTATAGAGCAGACCTATGAAAATAATTCTTACCCAAATTTTAAAAATTAATTTCTCCAAGGAAAGGTTGAAGAAAACAGAGACGAATAACAAAATTTAGAAGGAATAAAATTAAAGAAATTCAGATTCTGCAGACAAAACATCCAGGCTGAGTGCTTTCCCCACTGCTCTGGACTTCCAGCTGTTTTTGGATACCTGTCCCTGGGTTTTGCATAATTTTTCCAATGGAACGATTCCACAAGTACAAAATTAGAAATGTATTTATTATTTTCCTTGGAGGATTGTTTTTTACATATAATAAAACTGAGCCACTTTTAAGAGCAACATGCACCACCAGCGAAAAGCTCAGACCACAAGACTGTTTAGGAAGGACCCATGTTTTTAAAGAAGAAATTTAAATTCCCCTCAAATGAGGAGAATACCTTCTTTTTGTGTGACAGGCTGTTGTTACTTCAGCCAAACCTCTGGAGAGGTTTGGAAAGTTCAGAAGATCATTTCTACCCTGAAGCTGAATGTATTCAGCTTGTGCATTACAAGGTACCACAGACCAGGGAAGAAAATGGATTATTTTACACTTTTAAAGCCAGCTCATATGAAATTCTGCAGGAGGATTTTAGAAAACCATCCACTTCTATGCTCAGGAGAGGAGTGTGTGCATTGTATCTTTTACTTTTCAAATGCAAGGACATTATTAGAACTAGTTGTTAGGCCCATAGTTTACAAGATCTTCTTTACTCATAGGACTTTCATGTCATCCTATAAAATAGGGCATTTTTATTCAGCTGCATGGGACTCAGGGATTTTATTTTAAATTTTCTTTTATAGGAGTACCCCCAACTTTCCTATATAACTCATTCCTGAAAAGGAGTTTAAAGTCAAACATCTGAAATTTGATCAATGGGCATATACAGTATAATATTGGCTCTGTTCCCATAGACTAAAAAAATTTATAACTCTCAAAATTATGGTTCCTATATTCACTGCCTCCCTCTGATACAGATAGTCCAATGAGTGGGTATATAATTACCAAGCACAGGTATGCTGTTTATTGAGGCTGGGAGTGGGGATGAAGTTGAGGATGAAAATGAAATAGGGAATGGTAGGGGGTAGAGAGTCTCTGTCATCCAGGGGTTTGGGGATTTTGAGGCAGGCATTTCCCTTTCCACAGAACACCACCTCATCCCTCCTCAGATACCATGAGAGATAATGGGGTAGCCCATACTCTTACAAATTCAATCTGGTAGATTCCTGGAAAAGAAAGGAAAGAAAAAAAACTTTTATTTTTTTGACACTGAAGAATGAACCAACTGAAGCCTAGAAAAATCAAGCAACCCCATTTTAAAAAGTGGGCAAAGGACACGAACAGAAACTTTTCAAAAGAAGACAGACTAATGTCCAAGAAACATGAAAAAATGCTCAACATCTCTAATCATCAGGAAAATGCAAATCAAAACCACAATGAGATATCACTTAACTCCAGTGAGAATGGCTTTTATCAAAAAGTCCCAAAACAATAAGTGTTTACGTGGATGCGGAGACATAGGAGCACTCATACACTGCTGGTGGGACTGCAAACTAGTGCAACCTCTGCAGAAAGTAATAGGGAGATACTTCAAAGAGATAAAAGTCGAACTACCATTTGATCCAGCAATCCCATTACTGGGCATCTACCCAAAGGAATAAAAGACATTCTATAAAAAAGACACCTGCACTAGAACGTTTATAGCAGCACAATTCACAATTACAAATATGTGGAAACAACCCAAGTGCCCATCAATACATGAGTGGATTAATAAAATGTAGTATATGTATACCATGGAGTTCTACTCAATCACAAAAAAACAATGGTGATCTAGTATCGCTTATACTATCCTGGATACAGCTGGAGCCCATTCTACTAAGTGAAGTATCCCAAGAATGGAACAACAAGCACCACATGTACTTACCATCAAATTGGTATTAATTGATTAACACTCATGTGCACATATAGTTGTAATATTTATTGGGTGTCAGGCAGGTAGGAGGAGGGAGAAGGGAATGGGTATATTCACACCTAATGGGTGCTGTGCACACTGTCTGGGGGATAGACATGGATGAAGCTCTGACTTGGGTGGGGCAAAGGCAATATATGTAACCTAAACATTTGTACCCCCATAATATGCTGAAATAAAAACAGTGAGAAAAGTATTTGAATAAACATTTCACCAAAGAAGGTATACAGATGGTCAGTAAGAATATGAAAAGTTGCTCAATATAATATAGTCATTAGGGAAATGCAAATTAAAAATGACTAAGTCAGATTAACAATGCAAAGTGTTGTTGAGGATGTGGAGCGGCTAGAACTCTCACACATTGCTGATAAAATGTAAAATGGTATAGCCACTTTAAAAAATAGTTCAGACCAGGCATGTTGGCTCATGCCTGTAACCCAAGAACTTTGGGAGGCCAAGATGAGAGGATTGCTTGAGATCAGGAGTTCAAGACCAACTTGGGAAACATAGCAAAACCCTGACTCTACAAAGAAAAACAAAAGAAAAAATTAGTCTGACATGGTGGCATGTGCCTGTAGTCCTAGCTACTCAGGAAGCTGAGGTGGGAAGCTCCCTTGAGCCCAGCAGTTCAAGGCTGCAATGAGCTATGATCATGCCACTGCACTCTAGCCTGGGTGACAGAGCAAGACCTTGTCTCTAAAACAAAACAAAACAAAAAACAAAATAAAAAAGTTCAATGTTTTCTCATAAAATCAAATATATACTCACTATACAATTCAACAGTCCCACTCATATGTAATTATCCAAGAGAAATTGAAACATACATCCAACCAGAAACTTTCACTTGAATGTTCACAGCAGCTGGATTCATAATACCCACAAACTAGAATCAACCCAAATGTCCATCAACTGATGAATAGATAAATAAATTTTAGTAGGTCTAAACAACGAAGCACTAGTAAGCAATGTAAAAAAACAAACTACTGGGAAAAAGGAACAAAACCATGGATCACAGAAACAGACCAGTGACTGTCAGTGGCAGGAGATAAGGGGAGGAATTCATAACAAATATGCATGAGGAAATTTGAGGGATGATGAAAGATTCTAAATGTTGATTGTGGTGGTGATAACATGACTATATGCATTTGTAAAAACTCATCAAATTATACATTTTATAAGATGAATATTATTTTATATAAATTATACATCAATAAATTTGACTTTAAATGTATGGATAAAAGACTTAAATTTAAGGCACAAAACCATAAACTTTCTGGAAGAAAATGTAGGGAAAACTTCTAGACATTAAACCAGGCAAAGAATTTATGACTAAGCCCCCAAAGTCAAATATAGGAACAATACAAATAAATAAATGTGACTTAATTCAATTAAAAAGCTTCTGCACAGCAAAGGAAATAATCAAAAGTGTAAATAGACAACTACAGAATGGGAGAGGATATTCAAAAGCTATATATTAATATCTCACAAAGGACTAATATCCAGAATATACAAAGAACTCTAATCAGCAAGAAAAAAACCAACAACCTCATCAATAAGTGGGCAAAAGACATGAACAGAAGTTTTTCCAAAGAAGACAAATGGCCAACAAACATATGAAAAATGCTCAGCAGGGAAATTCAAATTAAAACCAAAATGAGATATAGCACTTTACCCCTGTCAGAATGGTCATGATTAAAAAGTCAATAAACAATAGATGCTGGCATGGACACAGAGAGAAAGGAACACTTGCTTATACACTGTTGGTAGGAATATAAATTAGTACAAGCTCTATGGAAAATAGTGTGGAGATTCCTCAAAGAAATAAAAGTAGACCTACCATTCGAGCCAACAATCTCATTACTGTGTATTAACTCAAAGGAAAAGAAGTCATTTTACCAAAAAGACACCTGCATTCGAATGTTTACTGCAACACAATTTGCAATTGCAAAGATGTGAAACCCACTTATGTGCCCACCAATTCATGAATGGATAAAGAAAATGTGGCATATACATACCATGGAGTACTACTCAGCCATAAAAAAGAATTAAATAATGTCTTTTGCAGCAACTTGGGTGGAACTAGAGACTATTATCCTAAGTGAAGTAACACAGGAATGAAAAAACAAACACCACATGTTCTTACCAATAAGTGGGAGCTAAACTATGGGTACACATGGGTACAAAGAGTTGTAAAGGACATTGGAAACCAAGAAAGGAGGTGAATGGAGGGGTGAGGGAATAAACCTTACCTATCAGTATAATGAAAACTATTCTGGTGATGGGCAAAACAAAACCCTGACTTAACCATTATGCAAGGTCTCCATGTACCAAAAACATTTGTACCCCCTTAGTATTTTGAAATAAAAAAACTTAGACAAGAAGTATTTGATGCATTTTATTGAATGTTTATCAAAAATAGTAACATTTTTTACTAAAATATAATGTTTTACAGATAATAACTTGGTTTTATGAAAAATATATGGAACACTTCATTCCCTCACATTGTTAGGTATATATGGGCATATTATATGTAATATGCATGTATGTATATTCATGGCAAGAAGTGTGACTACAAAATAAGAAGAGCAGTTTTCATGTGTAGCTATAGAAGGTGATTTCATTACTTTACATGCTTCTCATATCTATTCTCTCCACCTTGTTCTTATTCTCAACATTCTTGTTAGGCTTCTCAGTCTCTTACCTCACTACTGCAACAGCCTCCTCACTCCCACAGGTCTTCCTGATTTTAGTCTACCCACACTTTTCAAATTAATATGTAAACTTCATATTGACAATTTTTTCAAAAAATTATCTCTCCTATACAATAATCTACAAGGAGTTTTCATTAACTCTGAATGATATTTATGCTCTTGGTTCTGAAATTCAAGACTTTCCTAAATCAGACCTCAAACCTATGATTAAAACCTCATCTCTAATTCCTTGCCGGGAGTTAGCTATGCTCCCAGCAAAAACAGGTCCCAGGCAGGATCGTCGCAAGAGATATGAAAATAAAAGAAATAGAGAAATAACCAAGATACAAAGTATAGTTTAAAAAGATGGGGGAGTCAGGGGTCCTCCAGCATTCCCATGAGCTGGGAGGCCCCGAGTAAAGTCCTGTGTCAGTATTTATTGATTAGTTGCCAGTGGTTACAGATTTACATAATAACAGTTCGTTTAGGTTTTAAGTCTCTCCAAAAGCTTCTAGAGATCCTTTATTTTTTTTATTTGTTTTTTTTTTCTTTTTTATTTCAGCATATTATGGGGGTACAAATATTATGGTTATGTACATTGCCCATGCTCCCCCTCCCCCCTCTAGGCAGAGCCTCAGGCATGACCATCCCCCATACGTTGCACATCTCACTCATTATGTTTGTATATACCCATCCCCTCCTCCCTCCTCCCACCTGCCCAACACCCGACAAATGTTATTCCCATATGTCCACTTAGGTGTTCATCCATTAATACCAATTTGCTGGTGAGTACATGTGGTGCTTGTTTTTCCATTAACCCTATCTATGTGAGCAAATGGTTACAAAATTTTTCTAAGATAAACTTAGAAAAGTCCTAAGATAAAATTATCAATTAATAGAAAGGCTAAACAGAAATATAGAGGCCATATATTTCTTTATCTGGTTTCTTGTTGATTGAGACAAGTGGTCAGGAGTGAAGCAGGAACTGTCCTTGAGGCTAATTGTCTCTAGCTGCAGGTGACTACTGGGCAGGCATTCTTTGATCAGTTCTCAACCTGTGACTTCATGCCTAGCCATGTTATACATAAGTGTCAGGCAAGCCTCCAGATCTGAGAGATGGGCATCACCTTGCAAAACTCCTGATCAATGAGATGCCCTCCTGTGGTGAGGCAGCTTTTGATCTGTGAACTAACATGTTCACATATTCCTTCAAGGCAAACCCCTACAACACTCCTGAAATCTTTTGTATCTTTATCTGCCAACAATTCCTGATCCTAGAAAATGATACATCACTTAGATGGATGTTCCTTCAGTAATACTTTTTCACATCATTCATTTTCCTTGGAAGGCTTCCTCCCATCTTGTAAATCTGTCCTTCCCTTGAAATCTTGAATCTTATGCTATGCTTATTGCCTATATTTCTTAAACAAATGAAGTATTACTTCTTCTATTAGATTTATCTTGGTTCCAGAGTTAGATATTTCTTCTTCCTTAAAATAACTATAAGCCTTATTTTTCTTATTGTATTTGACATGTTTTCTTTTATATTACCATTAAAAGTTGACTTATTTCACCTTTCACACTAGAACATAATCTACTTGTATTGAGGAATTGTATTGCACATATCTTTGTCTCCATAAAGCATATAGCCTTACATGTAGTACAACCTCAAAAACAATTCTTAGAAGCATATGTAGATGTTTGACTAAAAAATATGAAGGGTACAAGGCATGAGGTTGTATGATGACAGGAGGAGACTTGGTGGAAATATAAGAGGCTGCTCATCTTGGTGCAAGTTCAAGGTGAGTTGCATTCTGAAACTGTTGGAAAACACAAAATTTTATGAAAATTCTCTTATTTAAAATAATATTGGCAGGGCGTGGTGGCTCACATCTGTAATCCTAGCACTCTGGGAGACAGAGGCAGGTGGATGGTTTGAGCTCGGGAGTTCGAGACCAGCCTGAGCAAGAGCGAGACCCTGTCTCTACTAAAATAGAAACAAATAGCTGGACAACTAAATATATATATATAAATTAGCTGGGCATGGTGGTGCATGCCTGTAGTCCCAGCTACTCAGGAGGCTGAGGCAGAAGGATTGCTTGAGCTCGGGAGTTTGAGGCTGCTGTGAGTCAGGTTGATGCCATGGAACTTAGCCAGAGCAACAGAGCGAGACTCTGTCTCAAAAAAATAAAATAAAATAATATTAACAACAGTAGCTTTGAGCTTAATTATATTGACCATGTGACTCATCTTATCTTTTCTTTGGAAATCAATAGTTCAAACAACTGCATAGGAAAGATGCAAGCAAAAATGAGTGGTGAATTATGTGCACTATGTAGTCAGTCATAGCCTTTGTTTCATTTTTATTTTTGTAATATACAAACAAGTATCCTATTCTAATGAGTAATTGTATGAATTGATGAGATAAAAATATCCTTTCATGCATTATGTGAGAGGCTAATGGGTAACACTAAATGCCTTGTTTAAGACTTTTGTATTTATCTTCATTGCATGCGTTAATTGCAAGGGTGCCTTTTTACATTTTATACTTTCTTGAAAGATATGCTTTTCTTCTGCAGGTACTGAACAATATTCCATTACCAGTATGGACATTTACCAATCCTTAATGATACAACAACATGGAAAATTCTTGACATGTTCTTTGTCAATTAAATTAAATTGTATAAACATCTAATTTATTTCTAGACCATATCAATGAAAGCTTTATTAAATATTATATTTCAAGTATGTCCTAAGTATGGAAAAAAGAAATTTTGATGTTCTTCAAAAATATTTTCATATGTGAAAATATTAAGAAACTTTCATTATGTTATAGTATGCTTTTTTATTAAAAAAAAAAAGTACATCTTATTTTTGTTGGGCTACGGAGAAACCACCTTGTAGTCCAAATATATTGTTAAACACTTAGAACATGTTTAATTATGGTGTCCTGGCAAACTGAGACTTTTGTAATTAGGCTTTAAGCAGGGAGAGTAGCTATCTATACCTGTAGGTTAGATCTGATTGACAAGAGCACCAACACATATAAATGCACAGGAAATACCACATGAGAGGGAGTAGAACTTGGAGAGGTACTAAAATAAAGACAATTTTTAGTGAGAGGGGAAATGATGACTAGTTTTACCAAGATGAAAAGCTATATAATTTTTCTCTGTGGTTTTCTGCTTTCTCCAGTTGAAGTCAGATAGGGACAAAGTGCTAAGGAACTGAAAAACCAAACACATGTCTTTCCTATGAAAGTATTATATAGTTAAGAGACAATTCATCCATGTAACAAAAAACACTTTAACCCCCTAAATTTTTGAAATTAAAAAAAAGAGAGATAAATTAAAGCCTAGATAAAAGACTTCAGGAGTTTTGACCCCTAGTGGGTCAAATTTGAAAAACATCTGAGAGCAGTACATAATCCACTTTGAGTAAGATTTTTAAATTGAGGTAATTCTGCATAAGTATTAGGAAATCATAACTAAATTAAGCACTGTTTAACAATGATTCGGGGTAAACGAATACAGAATCAAAATGTATCTAGGTTTTTGTTTTAAATTTAATCTTTAAATAAAGAATAACACATGTGTATATTAGATCAGTTTTTATTTCCTCTTGCAAAAACCATCTTTTCTTATTCTTTATCTATTGACTTACCAGGTAAATAAATGACTTTTGATCTTCTTTTATTTTGATTTCTATAAATGCTGTCATGTAGTTGTTTATGAAATAAAAATAAATGTTTTCATCAAAAAAATAAACTTAACCATTGTTCTAAAATTATATATAATTTGAGTATATACATTTGCCTAGTTCAAAAAAAAGTACTGTTTTCAGGAGAATTAGGAAGAAAACAAATGTGTTAATTCCTTTATTAACCACACCTGTGGGAAACCAAAGGGTTTCAACCAGAAGCCCATCTGGAGACAATATCTCCTAATAGCAGCAAAATACCCAGAAGAAGATAACCTCTAGATTGCTGGTCTAACCCAAATCTTTCAAGAATCAGCACAAATCACAGGGAGTAGCAATTAGTAATGACTAGATTTAATTTAACTTTATATGTCAAAATGCAGGAAAATATGGTGATTCTTGAATTCTCACATTGGAGAAAGAGTAGATGTGCCTCTGTCAGCAAAAATTCAGATTCCCCATCCCAAGGTCAAGCACTTACAACAGTAGTTCTTAACCCTGGTTGGGTATTATAATCATCTGGGAGCATTAAAAAATATCAATGCCTGGGCCCCACCCCGACAGATCTTGATTTAATTGATCTTAGTGGACCCTAGTCGCCAATATATATTTTAAACTCCTTGCCCCTCCAAGTGGTTCTAATATGCAGCCAGGGACGCAGACTCCTGAATTAGTGGAAGCTTCCTTGTTGCAAAGACAATTGAAGAGGAAGATATTCTTGACCTTGAGTTTTAAATTGGCTCTAAGATCTCTGAAAATTTGATGGAGGGGGTAGAAAAAAGAAAACCTGTAATTTTAAAGCATTGAGCTGTACTCTTATTGCAAATGGCAGGGTCTTAAATTCGCCTTTGGAGCAGATCTTCCTTTACTCTGGGAAAACCATTCTAAGGGGTCTCTCATGTAAGGTAAAGCAAAGACTCTCTGGTGAAATAGATACGTGCAGAAAGACCATTACTCCAATATTTTAAGAACTGCTTTGTAGGAGAGAGTGCTGCATCTGAAGTGAATTTGGGTGCTTGGTGGGGAGAGGGGCAGGTTGGAGCTGGGGAAGAAAGAAATGAAGAGTAGGTGGCATAGTATTTATGCCCATTCAGATCCTTAAACTTGGTATGAACCTCTGAGGTTGGAGTGGTGAAGCCCAAAGGACAAATTGTTCACAGGAGATTCTGTAGAATTCTGGGCCCTGTAGAAAAATGGCAGAGAAACAGGGAGAAAGTGACTCTCTCTGCCTCTCAGTGGAACCCAGCTCTGGAACCTCAGGGCTGGCAGCCGTGGGAGTGTCCAGAGATAGCGCCACTGGCAACCCCATAGGAGTTCGAATCATGATCACTATCAGCTGAGCAGCCACGAGGCTTCTCTATGGATTATATAGACATCAGACATGGGCTAGCGGAAGCCAGGAGGAAAAAAAAAATCATATGCCTCTGTTAACTGTAGTTGACATACTGGTTTGGTAAGACATAATATCTTGGGACTCCCAAAAATAATTGGGGTATACTTGAGGGATGTTATCAGGTATTACCTCTTGGCAGACTTGTCCTGGTTCTTTGGCTCCTTGCTTAGAAAATTCACAAGCAGGACTGGGGTGATGGAGTGACCACAGACAAGAAGCAATTCCACACAGACAACGTTTATTGCAGAAAAGAAGGGAGCTATACAAAGTGTATGTTTCAGAGAGGAACAAGTCAGTCTCCACAAGGGGAGAAAGATGTTGAGGCCTCCCAGGTGGTTTCCTTTTACTGGCCTGGTCTGGGGGTGGGCTTACTGGAGGTGTGGGATGTTACCAGATGATCGATATACATGATTGACAGGTGTTCTTATAACAAAGTTGCAGCTCCACAGGTGTGTGTGCCTTAAAACCTCAAGTTATTGCTCTTTGCAGTTGTTAACTGTGTTTTCCTGCAGTCCCTTCCTTAGCTTCTCCACCCCTAGGAGTCACCCTCCTAGACTGTATGTGCCACCTGAAGATTTGGTCCCTGCCTAACATTATGTGTTCAAAAAAATTTTTTTAAGCAGGGATTAAAAGTTAATGTGACCTCTTCTTTTAGTTGCAGGTAGATAACACCAGAACATATAGGTTCTACACATAAGGCACAAGGGAAGACATTTCAACAAGAGGCTTATTTTAAGGACCTACAAGTTTCCTACCACTATCATTAACATAACAGAAGGCCAAAATATGGTTTTAAAGATGATCTAAGTGACTGCAGGGCTGAACTAGCTTCTCTCATTGATTAAACAACTAACTCTATCTTCTCTTACTATTTTATATATATATATTTCTGCCCACTCAATTGAAAATAAACTTTCCAGGTGGAAGGTGAGTACTATTTGGCCAAAAGTATATACAGATTGAGCATCCCTAATCTGAAAATCCAAAATCCTAAATGCTTCAAAATCTGAAACTTTTAGAATGCCAACATGACACCACAAGTGCAGAATTCCACACTTGACCTCAAGCAATGGGGCACAGTCAACACAGATGCACGACATCCAGTTTATTCTGCATGACCAAGAAAAGATAGATCCTTCTAGCCCCCTTCAGCTGAGATGTATCTTTTTCACACAGGCCCAGATTCTCCCACCAAGCACGCCCACAGAGGGTAATAAAATGGCACCTGGGCAGGCCAGACATGCCAACAGCACAAATCACCATGATTTTTTTTGTTTATTCTTTGCTCTGTGGTGTAAGACCTGAAGAAACAGAAGGAAGCTCTATGCTGAAAGTGATAAAAAGAAAGTTAATGACAAATAGAAAAACACTGCATAAAGCTAAAAATGAAGATCTCAATCATGTAAGACTAGATCAGTATCTCAGTGAATGTATCCCACTTAATGAAATGCTCATCATGAAAAAAGGAAAATCTATCACGATGAGCTGAAAATTGAAGGAAACTGTGACTACTCAACAGTCTGGTTGCAGAAATTTAAGAAAAGACATAGTATTATATTTTTAAAGATTTGTTGTGATAATACAACTGCTGATCATGAAGCAACAGAGAAATTCCATTGATGAGTTTGTCAGGGTCATTGCTGATGAAAATCTGATCCAGAACAAGTCTGTAATGCTGATGAAACATCCCTGTTTTGGCGTTATTGCCCCAGAAAGACACTGGCTATAGCTGATGAGAGAGCCTCTACAGGAATTTTTGGGGGGAGCCCCAGTCACTCACTGGGATCTGACCTCCACAGGAATTAAGGATGCCAAGGACAAAATAATTGGTGGGATATGCTAACGCAGCAGGCATACTTAAGTGTAAACTTGCTGTGACAGGCAAATGCTTGTATCCTTACTGTTTGCAAGGAGTGAATTTCTTACCAGTGCATTTTTGTGCTAACAAAAAGGCATAGGTCACTAGGGACATCTTTTCTAATTGGCTTCACAAGCATCTTATACCAGCAGCTGGGGTTCACTGAGGGAAGCTGGACCGAATGATGACTGCAAGATTTTGTTACTCCTTGACAACCGATCTGCTCATCCTCCAACTGAAATTATCATTTAATATAATGTTTATGCCATGTACTTTCCCCTAAATGTGATTTTATCAATTCATCCATGTGACCAGGGTATTCTTAGATCAATGAAAAATAAATGTAAGTGTACTTTCTTGAATAGCATGCTATCAGCAGTGAAGACAGTCATGGACGTGAAATGTTTTCAAAGGAGTTTTGCATGAAGGATGCTGAATATGCTGTTGCCAATGCTTACAACACAGTGACTAAAGACAGTTGTGCATGCCTGGCACAACCCCTGGCCTGCAACTATATTCAGGAATGGTGATGAACAAGGTGATGACTTTGAATGATTTCCTATGTCAAGTGAGAAAAAAATGATGTTTGACCTCCTTATATATGCATAAAAATATGTCTTCAGAATCTGTCAGTAAGCTAGAAGTGGATATTGAAAAGTTGTTAACACTGCAGAAAAAGTGCCTATACACAATATGGTAAAAATGTGTGATGGGCAGTGTGCATTCATAACAGAACAAGAAATCCTGTCAGTTTATAAAATCAAAGAGAGCTTCTAAGACAAAAAACATTGTAAATGAGGGAGATGACTCTGGATGAAACATTTTAAAAAGCCATCCAGCAGAATATCTCCTCATCTATAGAGAACCCACTTCCTGGTCCCTCAACTGCTTCTAATGTGTCTTTTCACCCAATAAAAAATAAAATACAGTGTCCAGTAACCTTTTAATCAAAACGCAGCATCGTAGGTGGAGACTAAAATCCTGTGGTTGGTTGTTGTTTAACATCCTATATCCTAAGATCCTCTACAGGTATTCTGGTGTTGCTACTGAGTGACTTAGTTCCTCTGAACACATTGTTTTTTCACTGTATTAATGGTATGTCACAGTTTCTACTCTTAAGTACTTATGTGTGAATAAGTAAAAGAAAAGGCCAAGGATGCTGAGAAACATCCTATAGTGCACACAGCACAGCCCCCCGACATAGAATTATCCAGCAAATGTCAATAGTGGTGAAGGTGAGAAACTCCACATTAGGTCAGAGTAGCACCCTCTACATTCGGTTGCAGTACTCATCACATTTATGATATTATTTATTTAATGTCTATCTTTCATATCCATCATTAAATCATGAGTTCACAGCATCATGTGGTGGTGACCAATGTCCATTTATGGGCAGGGAGAGAGAAGAGAAATTGGCATGAAAAGGGAATGGGGAGAAGAATATCAGTTGGGAAACTTTCAATAATTCAATAATGAGAAAAGTTTGAACTAGAAGCTGTAAGTGAAAATGATGAGGGTAAGAGGAAGGAAAGATATATTTTAAGAAAGAAACAAAAGAATATATGAATAATTAAATATGAGTAATAAAAAAGAAGTATAAGAAAAAATATTGAGAAAAGCAGTTTTAAATGGAACAAATACAAGCTGTTTTATTTTTTTAAATATATTATCTATGGTCCTTTTATGTAAAAAATTATTTGAGACAGCTTAAAAGCAAAGACATATAAAATAACTTTAAAATCAGAGCCAAAGATTAAGTGTCAAATAATGGGAGCAATTGAAAGATGGATTATCCTTAACCAGCAATCTAAGAGAAAGATAAGTGCTGCAATTGAATATGAAATACAAACCTGAGCTTTCTGAAAGCCAAAGCACAAAGCAAAACATAAACATGATTGGTCTCCATCTTTAATGAGCTTTCCACCACAAGTCATGCTATTTTCTTCAGAGTTATTTTGTTATTAATAGTCTTAATTTTTACGTTTCTTATATGGGAAGACAAATTTTCCTGGAACTTAAATCTAAGGAGAATGTATTCAAATGATTTTTAAGAACATTAAGTTACAGTGCAAGCTGTTTTCAATAGTAATTTTATGGAGGTGCACAAATGTCTCTGATGTGATCCTTTTTATTTAGGCCCGTAATTAATCAGAACAATCATAACCCAGTGATGATATCCATACAGCAGTGGTCTCAGCTGCAGGAGAGGCTGCTGGGGTGTGTGTGTGCGGGGGATGGGGGTTGATTTTAAACCATGTGCATGCCCTTCTGCTTCAGCCCCCGCAGGCCCCTCATTATTAGATTCACTCACAAAGCCAGTGAGACAGTTGTCATTCATTGGCTAAGTGCATTGTCACTAGATATCATCGTGTTGGAGAATTAAAAGGAAGAGTTGAGAGTGGTGGTGGGGAAGTAAGTGGGAGCATGTGGAGCGGGTGGTAGTACAGAGAATCCTCTTTCCACCAGCTTGTACAGTTCTCAACAGATGTTGTCTTAATAAACTCAGATGTGATTTTTCTGATTTGCCTCTGGATTTTAAATGGCATTGACTGTAGTCTAATGGTGATGTTACTGATAAGTATTTGTCCATTTCCTCTATTTCTGCAGAGGTTTATGACATTAGTTGATCTAAAGAAGAAATTAAAACTATTAGGTAGAATAATTATAAAATAAAGTTATAGATCAAGCTATGATGAAACAGAAAGCAAATATCTTAGATATTTCTACACCCATAATGATGTACGACATAAGCAGATTCATGTTTCTGAAGGGCCATCAACACTGTGGTGACCTGATTTTTACCATTAATCAGACCATCTGAACATTGCAGTAATCTCTTGAAAACAACCTATAATCAGTTCTCACCGTAGGTTAACGTGGGTTTGGGATAACAACTTTTCCTTTATAAAGTCTCTAAATTTACGGTATTCCAGTTCTATAATCTGAGTATTATTGGCTGGCACATTGCTGACATTTAGAAAAAAATGCAACTGTTAAATATCATGTGCAATTTTTCAAATCACACATTTGAGGGATGGTTTGCATCATGTCCTAAAGAGGACATTCTTGGGGAAAATGAAGTGTTCTTTCTTCATAACTATCACAGCTAATAAAATTCTAAGCCAGGGTGCTGGTTTTCACTGGTTAAGTGCATTGTCACTAAGTATCTTGTTAGAGAATCCTAAGAGAAAGGGTTGGGGGAAGGGGTGGGTTGGGAGGATGTGTCGGGGTGTGGAACAGAGAATTCTCTTTTCTACCAGCTTGTACAGTTCTGAGCAGATATTTTCTTATTAAACTCAGATGTTATTTTTCTAATTTGCCTCAGGATTTTTAATGACATTTACTCCAAACACAACATTTAATAGCTCTGTGAAAATAATAATAAAATTGAACAGAAGGCAAGTATTTAGTACAAAAAAACTTGGATTTAAATTTATTTTCCCAGTCCCCTTTTCCCCTTTTCCCTTTTGTGTTTTGCCATTGACAATAATTCCAGTGTCTCAACAATGAGAACCTTGGGGATAAGTCAAAATATAAATGATCTGTATTTATTTGGGTAACTGCTGGAGGAAAGACAACATCCCATTTGAAGTTCATTATTAATAGAGATTAGATCTAAACCTTCCCCATAAAATTGATTCATGTGGACTAATCTGGCTTCCAAAATCAGCTTGGCAAATTTATGATACTATTGTTTGAAAGTAGAGACATAATTTATTGAAGCATTTCATTTTAACCCTGGATTGGATTCACATGGCATTGTGTGCTAATTGCTTATTAGTAAGCAACAAAAACAAATAAAGTTCAAGAAATTAGGCATTGTAGTTTATGGCCTGCCTTTCTGTTACTTAAAGTTCCTGTTTTCAGGACAGACCTAGGCATTCTCTGTGGCTCCAGTGTTCTCCTACCTCATGACAACTACCGTCTGAGGGCTGGGGTTACCTGCTAGGGTCCCCCTCCCAAGCCACCCTTCTTCAAATAATGTTACGTGTTCCAAATGACAACACCCTTCTTTCTTACCCTCTAGTAGAACTCCTGAGCTTGAATGAACTGGCTAACACACCTTTGTGCTTCCCGGTGCTAGTTATTTCACTATGCTGTCACTGCTTTGGTATCCATGTGCCTCTTTAGACTCTGAGGCATTTGAGGGGTTATATTCACCCTTGTATCCCCAATTTTATATAACACTTGGCACATCAAAAAGGCTCATTATTATGGAAGAAAGAAAGATGAGAAGGAAAGAAAGAAGGAAGAAAGGGAGGAAGAAAGGAAGAGAGGATGTAAGAAAAAGAACTGAGGAAGGAAGAAAAAGGAAGGAAAGATTCTAAGAGAAATGCAATCCTACATAAATGTTTATTAAAATTTAAAAAAAAATGTAGCCAACCTTAAAGAACAAAACCTCAAGGAATTTTCACATTTTCAAAAGACATTACAAAAAAGACATTTAGTAAAACAAAAGACAAATTCTTGAAGGTGAAATTTCAGGTTGTCTATCACACTGGTAGAACAAAGACTCAGAGTCAGGAAGCCTTCCCAGTGCCTCTTAAATCACTCCATATTTAGATCCTAAGGTCGATGGCTCTGAGTTAATGCAACCTTGCCTGTGCTCCCTATTCATACCTGTTCCCAATGGGGTTTTCAGAGGCTTAGAGAAGGGGAGATTAAGGGTGTTGACCATTACACAGAGGATGAACCAGCCAAGTTCTGAATGAAGATAACAAGGAGATGTGCAAGTGAATATTGGAAAGTCAAACTGCAAATCAATGGAACCACTCTTGAGAAGTTCTGAATGTGCTGACTTTGAGTTCTCTGACAATGCTCAGCCACCCTTGTTTCCACATTTCCTTCTCACCCAGTCTCAGAGCCTCCGTCCTCTGTCTTAAAGATAAGATTTCCTCTTGTGCTTTCAATCCCAACTCATCTCTTCTCCACAAATGCCTTTTTTCCTTCAATTAACACTTCAGGAAAACTCGTTACTATTTTCAGCCTCCTTCTCTAACCCAGCCTTTCCTTCTGCCTTCAGACATTTTCACATCTCTCCCATCTAAAAATGTAAGTATACAAATAGTATGATGCAGCTGTCCCTCCTATCAATTCACTCATCTCTCTAATTCACTTCATTTTTACAAACCATTCCTTATAATCTCTTATTGGTCCCCTCAGATCTATTATAACCAATTTATAAAGTTATCTATAATTCCAAACAAATTCAAACACTTCACTCGAGTAACATTTTACAGGTTTGGCCATTCTCTTTTACCATTGCCTTGGCTTTACTCGTATTATATTTCTTTCTCTTTCCTTGCTAACCAATTAATTTTTTGGTCTTCCTCTTCTTCCTCTACTCTCTCTATTTTTTTGTTTGTTTCTTCGTTTTAGAGTCAGGATCACTCTCTGGTGCCCAGTCTGGGGTACAGTGGCCCAATCATAGCTCAAACTACTGGGCTCAAGTGATCGTCCTGCCTCAGCTTCCCGAGTAGCTGGGACTACAGGCATGTGCTACCACACCATGCCCCTCTATGCTCTTAACAGAAAGGATGATCCTCAAGCCTCTGTTTTTCTTCCTGTATAATTTCCTCTACATCTTTAACATCAATCTTTTGCCCAACCTTTAATTACTATATATTTTGAGTTGCATGCTCACTTGTTTCACCGATTTGGAGAGCTGGGGGGGGAGTGGGGTGAAGCTAAGGAAAAGAATATCAAGTGATGTATCATGAACGGAAGAGTCAGCTATGTCTTTATACTATATATGAAATTGACACTGATACTGTCTCTTGTTCTATATTAAATGCCATATGAAATAAAATGTTATAAAAAATTTTAATGAAAACTATGTATTTATTTACATAACATGGATATGAGAATATTAGATGTCCCTCCAAAGGTTTTCATTTTGGGTACCCAAGTCATTACTGACTCCCCCTCTTCAAAGTCAAGAAACTCTATTGATTTTTCCCTTCAACATGCATCAGAGTTTTCTAATTTACTCTCCGCACTTTACTCGGGGATTTTATTCCCCGTTGCTTTGACTATGTCAATGGCTTCCTATTTTGTGTCCCTTTTTCCTGTCTTTCCACCTCCCATCGAACCTCAGACACAGTAACTATTTTATCTTTCTTAGAGAGATGCTTCTTATGTTTTGCCCCATCTTAAGAACTGAAAATGACCTATCCCCAATTCTAAGCTAGAGTTATTCCAAAGTAATTTTATTTACAATTTGAGGAACAAAATCTGCAGATAAAAAATAATGTCTTAAAACATTTGACATAATCTTTCAAAGGAAACTTATAGATAAGTGAAGAAATGTAAGCTAAATGTTGGCAGAGTGAGGGGGATTTGTGCCTGACTGAAGAGATAATATGCTTCAGGGCTTGTGTCTGGCCTTGTCCTATTCCATGTGTTTTTCAGTGATTCACTAGAGACAACAGCATGCTTCTAAAATCTTTAGGAGACCAATATTTCGGAGATCTACATCAACAGGACAGAAATTCAAAACATTCTCACTGGGCTTAAAAATATGACATGAAGTTTTATTAGGATGAAGTTAATTGTACTTAGAATAAAGGAAAATCAATTGTACAAGTTCAGGAAAGAAGAAATGTGACTTAACAGCAGGTTTTGTGAGACTATAAAATATTTTATTTGACAATGAACTTAATATTAATGTAGGCCAATAACACAACCTAGATAATGAAATCTAAGGCTACCCTAATAGAATATTAATTTTTATGCATAAGACACACAAAACTAATTTGATGGTCTCTAAATTAAGAGGTGAGGACTAGCCTGTTGTTATTCTAATGAAAGAGCACTGATATTGGTTTTGCATCTACTAACAAAGGAAAAATATCACAATCTCCTGATGGCATTTTTCTTATTATCCCTATCCCAGTTCCTGGCTCTCACTAGCAGTTTAATACATGTTGCTTGCATAAATAAATAAATGAATAGAGAAATGGTGACAGAGTGACAGACATAAGGCTAATGAGAACACCATTTACATATCCCACAGAAATTGAAAATATTTGAATATTTCATGTATGTGTGTATATAATGAATGTGTTTGTACAATAAAGAAGATATTGATCTTTTTCAAAAAGATCACAAAGTTAGGCAACTACAGTTGACATGTTTAAGGAAAAATTTCTAAGGCAATTGAGAAAACATGAAAATAATAATGAGCAAGGCATGAGCCTATCTATTTTGGCCAAAGTTATAAATTTTATTCTGAAAAACAGATTTCAGTATAACTGAAGCTGATAAGTGCTATTTTGCCAAGTACCTAAAAACCTGACCTTTAATAAAGCCAAACAAAATGAAATAGTGTAGCCTGGTAGAACAGCTACAAAGCTGCATATTGGATTCTACATCTCCCCACTGAAGGTGGACTTTCTGACTTCTCTCTAAGGACAAAAAAGTAGAGTCTATCATTAAAATGAGGACTGAGTTGTATAGAATGGTACTTTCTGAATACCATTTATCATCACTGATAATGTGAGAAGTTGGAGCAAATCAAATGAACAAGTACTTATTGAATTTCTCTACCTTCAAATAGAAGATTTGAAATTTTCAAAGTATGGTGAAAAAACGAGAAAATGTGCCATATCAGGGAAATGCTTTTGAGCTAGTTAGCTTCCAGCAAAGTATTCTCCAAAGTATATGCCAAAAAGTGGCACTAACAAAGAAAAGGACCTGGTTTTGGCAGAAATTTTGTGACTACTATAAAACTAAGATTTATTAAATGATAACTTGTCAGTAATAGTAGGTATACCTCTTGGGCTCCAACCATCAGAGATGATAAGTGAGCTTTTTAAACTCATGTGCCAACACTGATAATTGGATAGTAGCTTCTAAAAGTACAGTGATGAGGAAGATTCTAAAGCTGAGTCTAAATTTATCTGAAAAAAGTGCCACAATCAGTGGTCATAACTGGTATTAATGGCAAATCAACAGCATATTTGCTGGTAGCAGTTCTAAACCTGTAACATGCTGGTAAATAATTAAAGCAACAGACATTCAAACATCTAAAAGCATCTTCCCTAACTTTTGCCAACTAGGCTAACCCAGGTTTAAAAAATGAAAAATAAAACTTACGAGGAAGGATTTGACCTGCGTCTATTTATAATACTTTCACTTGAAACATTTTCTCCCTTCCCACCTCCACCACCCATGCCTGCTGGCTGACAGCTCTGACTTCTAGTAACTCACTTAGAGATTTTTGGATTATGGTTTATGCTCGTAAGGTGTCCCACTAGCCTTCACTCAAATGGGTGTATCTCACATGCTCTATCAACCCTGTGAAAGTTATCTCTAAGATGAGAGCTAGGTAATCCAATCACCTTAAGCCTTACCTGAATTTAGAGAGTACTTATCTTCATGGTATTCCTAGACCCCTTTCCCCCTAAAAAATGTTTTTATCTTTTCAGAGACTATGATTTCCCCAACTTGCTCTTCCCAATCTTAGTATTTTACCCAAAGGAGTCAATCTAATAGTGGGACTAGAGGAGTATTTCATGGCAAGAAAAGTCTTAGAGTATTTCTCTTTTCCTCCCTACATCTTTTCAACTATACTCCTCCTGCCCCCTCAAACTTCCCAAATGAAATGGTCCCTACATTAACTGGAATGCAATAGGTGTACCATAGCATTGCTTCTCTTGCCTGGCTATAAATACATGCTGTTCTTATAAGTAATGTGGGACAATTATAAAGATTGTGTCAATGAAGGAGGCCAAGCAAGGAGAGTGCCATCTGAGAAGGTACTAGCTGTTACTTCAGATTAAAGGTTAAGTTTTAATGTAGCAGAGGACCCATGATATTAACTCAAAAATGCTTCTGATATATATACTTGCTTTGTGAACCCATGTATAACCCATGTATAACCCAAACTCAAGATGAGATACCTTCAGTTTGCTTTGCCACAAAAAGAAATGACACCAACATACCTATTGTTTTATTCTTCTCAACAGACACATCTTAAAATATCCACTGATTGATCTTCATGGTCATCGGGGTCCCTTCCAAGGACAAAATCACACTCTGGCTATCCTGGGGACAGACATGATAAGTCAGTTCCTTGACATTGCTTCTCTGAAAACCAGTTCATTGAAAAACAATTTGCTATGTTTACCAGCTTTACTGATTCGTCAAAGACATGTTTAAGAATATTATTTTTAAATATATTCAAAGAATTTGTGTATAAATTTCTTGTGAATATATACATACACACATTCTTCCTGAAAATTAATTTATTATGTTCAGGAAAAATATTTCTTTAAACAACTTTTTATGAATTGAATAAATATGTTAAGTTTGATGAATTAGTCATTTGACATTTAATCCTTTGTTAGATGGGTTATTGATAAAAATTGGCTTTTGTCAAATTGATTTTGGGTGGGCCAACTTGCTTCCATATAGTAGAGACCATTCTATCAAATATGACAGAATACTATAAAAGCAAGATTTATTTAATGGAGTAGTGGTCTCAACCATGGAAGATCACGTTCCCTGGTGGACATTTGGCAAAGTCTAGTGACATTTTTGGTTGCCACAACTGGAAGGGTGGGAAGTTCTAAGGCCATCTAGTGGGTAAGGCCAGGGATATTGCTGACCTCCTACAATGTGTGGGGCACACCCTCCCCCAATCAAAGAATTATCCAACACAATATATCAGTAGTGCCTCAGTTGATAACCCCTGGGGGAAAAAAGACATCTTCCTCTAAATCTCTCCTATATCTTTCCAACATCTCTCTACATCACCTTGGTGTGGGTCTCCCTACCATACAACCTTAAAATAACATGATTTTATTTCAATTAACTAATTTTTGAAACTATTAAGTACTCAACACTAGGCAATGAATAGAAAATAGGTGTTGAGCAACTGTGTTGTGTTCATGATATTGACAGTATCAAACAGCTTTCAAACACCTGCCACAAGGGAAACATGCCTACAGGCAGAGCCACAGCTGTTGAAAGATAGGATTCTCTGGGACAGATTTCCAGTTCCCTCTGCCTATATATATATGTGGCTCTCTGGACACATATATGTGTGTTTATTGGATGTGAGAGGGAAGTAGGTGTCTCTTTCTATACTCACCACCACCTCTACCGCCAATGTGTCATTTACATATGGATCTCCCAAAATAGGACCTGGGAATGAAGTGGAAGTGGCTCTTTGTCTCTCCTCTCCTCTCCCTTTTCTCCTTTCCTTTTTCCTTTCCCTTTCCCTACAAAGTACATCATTCCTTTCAAAAACAGGAACATCAGGCTGCACAAAAGCTTACAGATTGTTCTAGCAAAAACACAGACCCAAAAACATAAGGAGGAAAAACCAAATAGAACATGTAATTACTGTGAACACAATGTTGAATTATTTAAACAAGCCCTGAAGTCCAAGAAAGAAAGTGATTACTTAGAAAAGAAGCACATCCCAACTCCCAAAGGTAAGAGTGTGCCCTAACCCCTGATCCCAAAAGAGTCTTCCACAGAGTTTGTTCAGTAAGTTCTGCCTGCTGGTGGTGGAAGAAGCCACATAGTCCATGTCCTCCAGAGACCAGCTTGTCAATTCCTTCCTGTTTCTTACCAGGACCACACCAATTGAAAGTAGCCAGAGGAAATGAAGTTTGCTGGTACCTTGGGAGCAATATTTTTAACTGCCCAGTACTGAAAGCAAAACTCCAGGAGTGGAAACAGAAAGATAATTTCATGGTATTGGTGAAGGGAAAAAATGGCTTGACTGACTAGGAGAAAGTCTCATGCTTTCCTTTATAGAGTCTAGCTACTCGAGAACACCAGCTAGGATTTCCTAAGCTTGGATTTCAGGATTAAAAGAGAAAGGGCCAAACAAGTGTGTGATAAATCAGTTGAATGAGACAGGAGACAGTGATGTTATTCTGACATGACTCCAACCTGTCTGAATGGAGGAACAGAGAATGAAGCAAATGTCAGAGTTGGAAAAGACTTCAAAAGTTATCTAAATCTAAGCTCCACATTTTGGATATGAGAAAATAGATATCCAGAGGCTAGAACATTCATGTGTTGTCACATATGAGTGAAAATAATAACTAAACCTCCTCATTTCCAAACTGGTGTCCTTTTTGACCCCATCAACATTTTTGAGCAAATACCCTATATCTCATGTTCTGTCAACTAAGTCACCTCCTCTATTTCTGCCATGGTTGTTTTGCAGGGTTGAAAATATTTGGAACCTAACATGTGACAGTGCACAGATGTAACATAAAGTAAGAAATATTAGCAAATTATATATGCAATTTACTGAACAATGCTCTATAAAAACAAATCTAAATTATTAACCTTATGGAAAACTTCTGGGAATTTAACATACAAATGTTTCTGACGTTTTATGAGCCAGTCTTCAAATTAGTGCACTAATCATCTTCTGTACATGATGTTGGTGCTTCAAGCCAAGTAAAGGAGATCGAAAAAAAATGCAAAATTGTGATATGAACTCTACAAAACTAATGTGTCCATATGGAACCTATTGTTTAGTTGGGAAATTGATAGTTATTGCAACATCTAGAATATTGTGAGGATATGATTAAAACTGGGCTAAGCATAGACAGTCAGAATTGAGCCAAAGCCTTCAATGCATAGTCATATTATCTTTCTTTAATAAGACTCATGAGATTATCTCCAGACTAACACCACATGTTCTCCTGGGCATGATAAAAAGTCAACTGCTCTCTTTTCCCAATTTCATTCTGTTCTGTGAACAATAAAATAAAATTAAAATGGCTTCCCAAATTTTCAACTGTCCTATTAATGCCTTCTAATGCCATTTCTATCCCCTATAAGGCAGCCAAAAATGAATAGTCTAACTTATAACTAAATGTGTTTGCTTAATTTGTTCAAAGTCAAAATTCCTACAAAAATCTCACAGAAAGAACAAAAGAGTCACAAAAATTCTTAACTATGTTTTAAAATACTAACTGGCTTGTTTCCTCTTTGCTCTAAAAGTGATCTATTTACCTGTGTGCCTTAATTATCATGTGAAAATTTTTAAATTTTTTATTTTGTGTTATTGATATATAATATATGTACATGTTTTTGGACTACATGTGATAATTTGATACAGTCATAAAATTTGTAAGGATCAAATCAGTTGAATTGGAATATCTACCATCTCAAATATTTTTCTTTTCTTTATGCTAGAAACATTTGAATTATTCTCTTCTAGCTATTTTAAAATATGTAATACAATAAATTATTGTAAACTATAGTCATTCTACTGATCTATAGAACTCAAGGTCTTATTTCTTCTATCAAACTATATATTTCTACCCATAATCAATATCTCTTCATTGTCCCCTCCCCCTCCCCTTCCCAACCTCTGGTAAACACCAATCTACTCTCTATCATCATGAGATCCACCTTTTTTAGCTCCTAAATATGAATGATAAGATGAGATATTTTTCTGTGCATGGCTTATTTCACTTAATATAATGACTTCTTTCCATGGTATTGCAAATGGCAGAATTTCTTTATTTTTTATGGCCAATTAGTATTCCACTGTGTATATATACCACATTTTTCTTTATCCATTTATCCATTGATGGTTATTTAGGTTGATTCCATATTTTGGCTTTTGTGAGTAGTGTTGCAATAAACATAGAAGTGAAGATATCTTTTCAATGTATTGATTTCCTTTCTTTTGGATATATACCCAATATTGGAATGTCTGAATCATAGTTCTATTTTTAGCTTTGGGGAAACTTTTATATAGTTTTCTGTAGTATTAATTTACATTTCCACTAGCAGTGTATGAGGGTTCCCTTCTTCCACATCCTCACCAGCATCGTTATTCCCTCTTTTTTATAAAAGCCATTTTAACTGGGGTGAGATTATATCTCATGGTGGTTTTAATTCACATTTCTCTGATGATTAGTGGTTGTAAGCATTTTTATATACCTATTGTTCATTTATATGTCTTCTTTTGAAAAATGTCTATTCAGATCTTTTGCCCAGTTTTTAATTGGGTTTTTTAGGTTTTTTCTATTGAATTGCTTGGGCTCCTTAAATATTCTGGATATTAATCTCTTGTCAGATGGATAGCTGGCAAATATTTTTCCCATTCTGTAGGTTGTCTTTTCACTTTGTTTATTGTTTCCTATGCTGTGCAGAAGCTTTTCAGCTTGATACAATCCACTTGTCTGTTTTTGCTTTGGTTGCCTGTGCTTTTGAGGTCCTACACAAAAATAATCTTTGCCCAGACCAATATCCTAGAGCATTTCCTTGATGTTTTCTTCTAGTAGTTTCATAGTTTCAGGTCTTACATTTAAGTCTTTAATTCTTTCTTATTTGATTATTTTATATGGGAGAAATGGGGTCTAGGTTCATTCTTCTGCATATGGATATCCAGTTTTCCCAGCACCATTTACTGAAGAGGCTGTCCTTTCCCTATTTTATGTTCTTGGTGCCTTTGTTGAAAATGACTTGGATGTAAATGTGTGGATTTATATCTGGGTTCTCTATTTTGTTCCATTGGTCTGTGTGTCTGTTTTTATGCCAGTACAATGCTGTTTTGGTTACTATAGTTTCATAGTATATTCTGAAGTTATGTAGTGCGATGCTTCCTCCAGCTTTGTTCTTTTTGTTTAAAATTGCTTTGGCTATTTGGGATATCTTGTAGTTCCATATGAATTTTCGATTGTTTTTTCTATGTCTGTGAAGAATATCATTGTATTTTGATAGGGATTGCATTGAATCTATAAATTGCTTTCGATAGAATAGTCATTTTAAATAATAATATTAATTCTTCCAATCCATGAGGATGGGCTATCTTTCCCCTTTTTTGTGCCCTCTTCAATTTCTTCCATCAGTGTTTTACAGTTTTCCTTATTTATATCTTTCACTTCTTTGGTTAAATTGATTCCTATGTATTTTATATTCTTTGTAACAATTGTAAATTGAATTGCCTTCTTGATTTATTTTTCAGATTGTTTGCTGTTGTCATATATAAATACTACTCATTTTTGCATGCTGATTTTGTATCCTGCAACTTTATTGAATTTATTTATTTGTTCTAACAGTTTTTTGGTAGAGTCTTTAGGTTTTTCTATGTGTAAGATTCTGACATCTGAGAACAAGAATAATTTGACTTCCTTCTTTCCAAGTTGAATGCCCTTTATTTATTTTTCTTGCCTAGTTGCTTTGACCAGGATTTCCAGCATTGTGTTGAATAAATGTGCTAAAAATAGGCACCTATGTCTTGTTCCAGATCTTAGAGATAAGGCTTTTAATTTTTTCCTGTTCCGTATGATGCTAGCTATTGGCTGTCATTTACAGACTTTATTATTTTGAGGTATGTTCCTTCTATACCCAGTTTGTTGAAGGTTTTTATCATAAGCAGGTGTTGAATTTTATTGAATGATTTTTCAACATCTATTGAAATGATCATATGTTTATTGTTCTTGGTTCTGTTAATGTGATGTATCACACTGATTGATTTGCATATGTTTAACATCCTCACATCCCTGGGATGAATACCAAATCATGTTGACTGATCTTTTTAATGTGCTGTTAAATGTGGTTTGCTAATATTTTTGAGGATTTTTGTATCTATGTTCATCAGGGATACTGGCCTATGGTTTTCTTTTTTTGTTGTGTCCTTGCTTGGTTTTGATATCGGGGTAATGCTAGTATCATAGAATTAGTTTGGAAGTATTCCTTCCATTCAATTTTTTTTAAGAATTTGAATAAAACTGGTGTTAGTTCTTCTTCAAATGTTTGGTAGTATTTAGCAGGGAACCCATGTGGTCCTGGGCTTTTCTTTGATATGAGACTTTTTTTATTACAAGTTCAGCCTTATTACTCATTATTGATCTGTCGAGGTTTTCTATTTCTTTATGGTTCAATCTTGGTAGGTTATATGTGTCCAGGAATTTATCCATGTCTTCTGGATTTTCCAGTTTTTTGACATACAACTCTTCATAACAGTCTTTAATGATTCTTTGTATTTCTGTGCTTTCAGTTGTTATGTCTCCTTTTTAGTTTCCGGTGTCATTTATTTAGGTCTTCTTTCTTTTCTTCTTGGTTAGTCTAGCTAAATGTTTGTCCATTTGTTTATATTTTCAGAAAACCAACTTTGCATTTCATTGATTTATAATTTTTGTCTCAATTTTATTTATTTTTTCCCTGATCTTTGTTATTTATTTCCTGCTACTAATTTTGAGGTTAGTTTTGTTTTTGCTTTTTTAATTCCTTCAGGTGCATCATTAGGTTGTTTATTTGAACTATTTTTACTTTGGGGACATAGGTGTTTATTGCTATAAATTTCCCTCATAGTACTGTTTTTATTGTATCCCCTAGGTTTTGGTATATTGCATTTCCATTTTAATATGTTTCAAAAATTTTTTTAATTTCCTTCTTGATTTCTTCATTGAACCCTTGGTTTTTCAGGACCATGTTGTTTAATTTCCATGTGCTTATGTAGTTTCTAAGGTTTCTCTTGTTATTTATTTCTAGTTTTATTCCATTATGGTCAGAAAAGATACTTGATATAATTTCTATTTCTTTGAATTTGTTGAGTGTTTTGTGTGTGCGTGCGTGTGTGTGTGTGTGAGCAAGGATATGATATGTTCTGTAGAATATTCCAGGTGCTGATAAAAAGAATGTGTATTCTGCAATAGGTGGGTAATGTAAATGTCAGTTTGGCCTATTTGGTCTAGTGTGTAGTTTAACTTGATGTTTCTTTGTTGATTTTCTGCCTGGATGATCTGTCCATTACTGACAGTTGGTGGTAAAGTCTTCTACTATTATTGTATTGCAGTCTATCTCTGCCTTTACATCTATTAATGTTTACTTTATATACTTGGGAACTCCAGTGTTGAGTGCATAGATATTTAAAATTGTTATATCTTCTTGTTGAATTGACACCTTTGTAATGATATATTGATCTTGTCTTGCCTCTTTTATTTTTTTCTTCAGAATATTATGGGGGTACAAATGCTTTGGTTACAAATATTGCCTATGCACTTCCCGAGTCAGAGCTACAAGTGTGCTTATTCCCCAGACAGTGGGCACCACACCCATTAGGTGTGAATTTACCCATCCTTTCTTCCCCCCTCCCACCCGCCTGACATGCGATGAATGTTACTTCCATATGTGAACAAAAGTATTGATAAGTTAGAGCCAATTTAATGGTGAGTACATACAGTGCTTATTTTTCCATTCTTGTGATACTTCACTTAGAAGAATAGGCTCCAGCTCCATTCAGGATAATACAAGAGGTAGTTCACCACTTTTTTATGGCTGAGTAGTATTCCATGGTATACATATACCACATTTTATTTATCCACTCATGTATTGCTTCTTTGTCTCTTATAACAATCTTTGATTTGTAGCCTATTTCATCTGATATATGAATAAATATAGCTATTCCTGCATTTTTTTATTTCCAGTTACATGGAATATCTTTTCCCACCCTTTCACTTTCAGTCTATATGTGTCTTTATAGTTGAAGTGGGATTCATGTAGGCAGCATGTAGTTAGTGTTGTTTCTTTATCCACTCAGCCACTCTATGCCTGTTAATTACAGAATCAAGTCCAATTACATTCAGCATTATTGACAAGTAATGACTTACTACTGCCATTTTTTTTTACTGTTTCCTAATTGTTTTGTAACTCTTCTCTTCCTTTCTTTTTTTCTTCTATCATCCTTTGTGGTTAAATGATTTTTTCCAGTAGTATGCTTTAATTTATTGCTTTTTATTTTTAGTGAATCTATTATAAGTTTTTGCATTGTTGTTACCAAAAGGCTTACAAAAAACATCTTATAGCTATAACAAATTATATTAAAGAATACAACATATCTTTAATCACAAGGGAAAGAGTAGAAACAAATAAGAAAAAAATGAAACAAAAGGCCTACATTTTAGCTCCATCCCTCCACATTTTTACTTTACGTTGTCTCAATTTACATATTTTATGTTGTTCATCTCTTAATGGGTTGCTGTAGGTATTATTGTTTTGATAGATTTGTATTTTAAACATACTAGAGTTATGAGTGGACTGCATACCACAATGTCAGTATTAGAGTATTCTGGATTTGCCCATGTACTTAATTCTATCAGTCAGTTTTATACCTTCAAATATTTTGTTTTTGCTTGTTAGTGTTTTATTTTTTTTTCTTCTTTCAGATTGAAGAACTCCATTTAGCATTTGTTGTAAGATAGATCTGATGGTGGTACATTCTTTCAGCCTTTGTTTGTCTGGGAAAGACTTTATCTCTCTTTTATATTTGAATGATAGCTTTTCTAGATACAATATTCTTGGAAGGCAGCCTTTTTCTTTCAGCACTTTGAAAATATCATCCCACTCCCTCCTGGTCTGTATAGTTTCCACTGAAAAGTTTGTTGCCACATAAATTGGAGCTCCTTTGTATGTTATTTGCTTCTTTCCTCTTGCTGCTTTTAGGATCCTTTCTTTGTCTTGACTTTTGAGAGTTTTATTATTATATTCCATGGAGTGGTCTTATTTGGATCAACTCTGTTCGGTGTTCTCTGACCTTCCTGTACCTGGATATTTATCTCTTTCTCAAGTTTTGAAATTTTTTATTTTATTATTTCTTTGAATATGTTTTATATCACTTGCTCTTATTCAACTCTTTCCTGAACACCAATAATTCTTGTATTTGTACTTTTGAGGTAATTTTTTATATCTTGTATGCAATCTTCATTCCTTTTTATTCTGTTATCTTTTTTCTTCTTTGACTGTATATTTTCAAATAGCCAGTCTTTGAGATCACTGATTCCTTCCTCTGCTTGATCCATTTTTCTATTGAGAGCCTCCAATGAATTTTTCATTTCAGCAAATGTGTTTCTCAGAGAAGTTCCAAGATCTGTTTGATTTTTTTTTATTTCAATCTTTTTGTTAAATTTCTCTGATATATATTCAAATTTATTTTCTTTGTTATCCTAATAATCACTGAGTTTCCTTAAAACTACTATTTTGAATTCTTGGTCAGAGAATTCACATATCAACATCTTATTAGGGCCATTCTCTAGGCCTTTGCTTTGTCTGTTTAAGGAGGATCATAGTTCCTTTTTTGCTATTGTTTCTTGTGGATGTACATCTATGCCTTTGCATTGAAGGATTAGGTATTTATTCCAGTCTTCTGTGTCTGGCTTGTTTTGTTTTTATTGGCTATGTTTGCTTAGAGATTCTTTGTAATTTTCCTGTGGATTTTTTTTAATAGGTCACTATCTCCTTTCTAGCACTAGGTGGCACTTTAAGCCCAGGTTTGCTTCGGTTCTAGTTAATCATAGTGCTGTCTGTCCTGAATGGGAGAGGTTCTAAAGGAGTTATCCTGGTCTGGGTTCATGCCCAAAGGATCTATGGTATGAACCTCCTACAGAGTGGTGATACTGAACAGCCACTTTGATTTGGCCAAGTTACAGAGCAATGTTTCCATGGCTGGAGATAGTAGTCCCCCCATCTCTGGTTGTCCCCAGGGATATTTTTCCCTTCAGGTACTAGTGATGCTTCCATGGGTTGAGACAGGGACAGGTCTCCTTCCAGGGAACTCAAGATGCTAGGGAAGCTGATTTCACACCTCAATCTCACTTTTCCCTGTGCAGAAACCATGAGTCAGGGGGAAATTTTCCAAATGCTTGGTGCTGGGCAGATTGGAAAGATGAGCACCAAAGATATAAAAGTCCAGTTCTCTTACCATCTGCTTGGAATTTTTTTCACTTCTCTATGGCCTGAGGAACTGTCTCATCCTCATATTTGAGTTTTGGGCCCTTACTGGTAATAATCTTGGTGCCGTATATTTGGTTTTGGTTTTCTGTGGAGGTAGTGAAACCAACTTACTTCTATACTACTGTGAAGTATCTCAAGAATGGAAAAACAAGCACCACATGTACTCACCAGC
>VBSM01000272.1:71212057-71231363 GCA_008086735.1 Cheirogaleus medius
AAGGCAATCACAGCAGCAACAAAAATAAATAAATGGGACCTGATCAAATTAAACTTAAAGTTTAAAACCCCTGATATTTTATTTTATTTTATGAAATAAAGAATAAAATAGATATGGGAAAAAAAGAAATAAAAATATTCCAAGGATAATTTGGTCAATCTGTCATTCTCCAAGCACTCACAAATTTTTATTATATTAGCTCCATTAAACTCTATGACCAAAAAGTCAGCCTCTGTACTTTCCTATCACAAATAACCAAAACATTCATTTCTTGCATGATTCTTTTATTTCAAATGTCAGCGACATGAATTATTGTCTTTAAAATGGTCAGTTACATTTTTATGCCAATATTTGCTGGTATTCTTCTTTAATCTCCAAAGTGATGAAAGTATTTTGTCCTCTGCAGTATTTCTAATAAAGATAATGATATTTCAGAAATAAATCAATAGTCTGTACTTACATAAACATTTTCACCTGAGAACTAGTGAGGCATGTTCTGGTATTGTTTTATTTCACTGACTTTTGCTTATTTTGGCCAATTGGAGGCACTGTTCTCAGTTTACCATAAGAGAAACCAAAGTCCAGGACTTGTCTAATGAAACATTGAATTAATGACAGTTCTTGGGAGAGGAATCAGTACATTTGATTTCCAAGGTTTAAACATAGTTTTGATGCCAGGATATAATCCCTGTCCAACATGAAAGGCTGCCCTCCCATGGCAAGGGCCAAAGACACTAAAGAAGTTGGCATTCTTATGACATTTTAGTAAGAAGTGTTTCTTTTTCATTAGATGATCCCAAGCATTTACAACTCTAAATAAAATGGTTTCAAGGTATTTAAGATAATGAAGAAACTCCATGGCTTGGAAAATTTCCACAAAAATTATTTTCTAATCAATGTTTAGCAGATGCTCACTGACAATAATTTTCTGTTTTCATTAAAGAGTTTAGGAGAATGTTTCCACAGATAGAAACAGGAAAGAAGGGTTAGTCTGGAGAGAAAGATAATGAATCTTGATTTAAACAAGGTCTCTCCTGACCAACTCCTATTCATTCCATTCAAAAATCTCTTTACAAATCTTTTTGCCCCTAACCTCTTCCTTACCCTTCCTGAAAATAATCAGTCCAAAGCCATGAGTGAGCTGAGCAAGGTAGACGTCCATGCCAGAGGATGGGCATCAGAGTGGCCCAGTCTGAATGTGTAAAGGGGGCATCCACACAGGCTGTCAGCCCATCAGGGGCTCTCACAGCCCAAACAGGACAAGGAGAGCATCCATGTGGGGTAGAGGGAGCAGGGTTGACCCCAAGGGTAGATTCCAGGTGGGGCTTAGGAGGCTGTTTAATGCAGAATATCAGAGCTTGAGAGAAATGAAGAGTGTCCGTATGAGGGCTCACCCAGCATGAGGTATCAGAGCCCAAGCAGGATCATCCTGACAGGAAAGCAGCCCAACTCAGATGATCACCAAGCAGGGCAAAGAGGATATCTAGGCAGGGGTCCCTACACAAGAGTGTAGATCTTGGATGGGATGTGAAGGGTGTTCACAAAGGGGATCAGCCCAGGGGTATGAGAACTGGAGGAGGGTGGAGCACATCAGGGATAGAGCCTCAGTGGTTACAGATTGGACACATAGAGGGGGGTTGATGATACATACATACACATACACGTACAGTGTGTGTGTGTGCATGTGTAGATGTATAAATATATATATAGAGAGAGAGAAAGAGAGAGAGATAGGTTTCTCATTGTCAAAAAAGGGACAGTACAAATATGAAAAAAGAGAAAACTAGAATAAAGGATTAGAATTGAAGATGTTGATATGTAATAAATTATAGATACATATATAGACAGAGAAATAAATATAAACATTTTACCTGGCACTTTATAAACTCCCAGAAGTTTGTGTTCCTAGAATCACTTACAATTTTTTGATCACTCAATGTTTGGGGAATGTGATATAGCAGAAAGGAGATAGTTTTCAGATTCAAGTTCAAGTAATAGTTGGGTTCAAAATTTATCTTAACCACTGAGTGATTTTATATAATCATGGTGAAACCTGTGGGATAGAAAGTAAACAAACTCCAAAATATCTTTATGTTCCTTTAAGATGGTTGTCCTCAACCAAGGGAAATTTTGCCCCCTGCTCTCCCTACCCTAGGAACATTCAGCAGTGTCGAGAGGCATTTTTGGTTGTCACAACTGGAGGATGCTAATGGCACCCAGTAGGTGAAGGTGAGGGATTCTGTTAAACATCCTGCAATGCACAGAACAGCCCACACCACAAAGAGCTATTATTACAGGCTGAATCATGTCCCTCAAAATTCATATGTTGAAGCCAAAACTTCACAATATAATGATATTTGGAGATAGGGCTTTTAAAGAGGTGGGTAAGTTAAAATGAAGTCATTAGGTTGTGTTCTAATTCAATCTCTTGATGTCCTCATAAGAAGAGAAAATTCGGACACACAGAGAGACACCAGCAATGTGCTTGCATAGAGGAAAGACCACGTGAGGACACAGCAAGAAGGCAGCCATCTGCCAGGGAAGGAGAGAGCCTCAGAAGAAACGACATCCGCCAACACCTTGATCTTGGGCTTCTAAGCTCCAGAACTGTGACAGTATCAATTCCTGTAGTTTAAGTCACCCAGTCTGTGGTATTTTGTAATGGCAGCCCTAGGAAACTAATACAATTATTCAGCCCAAAATACCGGTAGTGCCCAAATTGAGAAACTCTGGTTTATGATATACAGATACAGTCCTGAGAAGAACACTCATGTGGGAAAGACAACCTGGCTAAAATACATCATCAAAATGGCAGAGGGAAAGAGGGACAACAGGTTTGTCACCACATAAAAATTAGAAAAAAAAATTATTCAGTGAAAAAATCATTCCCCAGGGCTTTATATGTCCTGGGCTGTTAAAATTACTGGAAAGGCATTTAAAAAATAAAATCAGTTTGATTTGGGGTTAAGTATATTTTGGTTTTTATGGCTTTTTTTTTTGCAATAAAACCAAATTTGAAACACCCAAGAATTTGATTCCTACATGCATTTCCTGAAAACATTTTTACCCCAAAAACTAAGGAAACCCAACCATGGCTTAATTCCAAAATTACTTTGCCTTGGTTTACAAAGGAAAAGGGCATCTTCTTTGATATTATGTATGTATTAGAGCTTTCATGAAAGTTCAAATGTATGATATAATCTAATTGTATTCATTGTTAGTACAAAAAATAACACCTCAAAATAAATATACACCTAGAAGCAAAAACTATAAAATGTCTGGGAAAATACATACAAGAAAAAGCTTTGTGACCTGAATTAGGCAAAAGATTCTTACTCAAGACACAAAAAGCACCAACCATATAATAAAAAGATGATTAATTAAAGTCTATAAAAATTTTTAATTTTTACTTTTTGCAGGACTCTGTTAAGAAAATTAAAAGGTGAGGCACTTAAGATTGGGATAAAATATTTTTAATACATATGTCTGACAAAGGATTGGCATCCAGAATGTAAAAGAACTCTTATAATTTAATTTTACAAAGCAAATAACCCCACCAACATGTCCAAAATATTTGAATATAACAAAAGAAGATATGTTAATGATCAATAAACACATAAAAATTCTCAACATCATTAGTTACCAACAAAACGAAAATTAAAGCTATAACAAGATACAACTGCATACCCATAAGCATAGCTAAGATTAAAAAGACTGACATTACCAAATCTCAGCAAGTGTGAAGCAACTGAAATTCATACATTTCTGGTAGTTGTATAAAATGGTATAACTATTTTGGAAAAATTTGGCAGTTTCTCATAAAGTTAGCTATATTTACCATCTGACCAGCACTTCCACTTTTAGATATTTACCCAAGAAGAATGAAAACACTTTTATGTGTATTCCTGGCAACTTGACTTACAATAGCAAATTCTTTACACAACCCAAATCTTCATCAACAGGCAACATAAACACGTGGTTTATTCATACAATGAAATAACTCTCAGCAGTAAGAAGGAATAAACTACTGATAAATGCAATAACATGAACGAATCTCACTGACAGTATGCTGAGTCAAAAAAGCTGGACACAAAAGAGTACATACCATATGATTCTGTTATTATAAAATTTTAGAACAGATAAAATCAACTTATATGACAGAAATCAGATCTTCCCTGGGTGGACTTGGAAAGGAACACTGGAGGCTTTCAGGGGTGATGGAAATGTACTATATCTTGATTGGGCAGGTAGTTACAGGTTGTTTACATTTATCAAAACTCATTTGGTCCAGGCATGGTGGCTCACATCTGTACTCCCAGTACTTTGGGAGTCCTAGATGGGAGGATCACTGGAGGCCAGTTCAAGACCAGCCTGGTCAACATAGGAGACCCCATCTCTACAAAAAAAAAAAAAAATATTAGCTGGATGAACCTGTAGTCCCAACTCCTGGGGAGGCTGGGGCAGGAGGATCACCTGAGTTGAAAGCTGCAATGAGCTACGATAGCACCACTGCACTCCAACTTGGGTGACAGAGCAAGACTTTGTCTCTGAAAACACAACAACAACTAATTTAACTGTATACTTAAAATGGGTACATTTTATGATATGTGAATTATAGTTCCACAAAGTTTATTTTTAAAAACTAGAGAAGTAACTATTAATTTTAGAATATTACAGAGTACAAATGTTTTGGCTACATGAATTGCTTTTGTACAGTTTGAGTGAAAGTTATAAGTGTTCCCATCACCAGATAGTGTACATTGTACCACCGGTTAGGTGTGATTTTACCTGTCCCCTCCTCCATCCTCCCACCTGCTTGATTTCTGTTGAGTATTTCTAAGTGACCACTGAAAGGACCTATAAAAATAGCAATATCCAAAATCAATGAGCACACCCTGTATCCAGATCATGGTGTGTAAATCTAATTCTCTATTAAAGGAATGAAGGATCCTTGGACAGGATGGCTTAGGAGTTGGGGAGAAAAAAAATGCAAAATAAACCTGGACTATCTCATGGTAGAAACTCAGGAAGTACTCAAAGAATAATGGGCCGTGTCAAAAGGACCAAGAAGCCAATTTGAAGGGACTCCCATTGGTCAACTCTCAGAGAATCTGAGTATCAAAATACATAATGACAGTAACATGTTATTACTTATTAAACTGATACTAAACCAGATATAAATAAATAAATGAGTAAATTGAAAATGATGAGGAAAGAGATATTTATATAGATTTTAAAGGTATCTTCCCAAAAAATACTTTCTAAGTACAAGGGAAAAGGTGTGGAGAAACATGGCACATACAGCTTTAATCAAGTGATCAAAGTAAACATCATTAATAATGCAATAAATTGAAATCATGTGCTACCTAATAGGATGTATGAGAAGTCTGCATCACTTTTGTGACTTTCCTGCTAAAGATACATAAATTGAATTTGTTCCTAGAGATGTTACCATATGCATCACGTCAACTTGAATTTATAGAAATGCAGCAAAAATCTCAGGCATCTCCTTCCAGGTCAGCAGATACCCCTTACCCAGTACATAGCATTGGATGACTCTTCTCATTGTACCACTCACCCCTTCCTGCCTTAAAGACCTCTCTGATCCATCATTTCACTCAAGCTATTTGCTTATTATTCTTACATTTTAAAATATACTGCATGTTTTTCTAATTAGAGCATTTCTCGCTTTCTCAGGAGTTGGATAAAAACAGACAGCAACATGAATATCATTGGAAAGTTTTATCTAGAAACTAACCTCATATCTTTTAAAATATCAGGCCTGTTTCCAAGACAAAGCCTCCATGAGACAGTGGATTATAAACATCTGGCACCCAACAGCCAGTGACTCAGCTACTGGCTGACATTTCAGCCCCTGAACTGATCTAGCCAGTGGTGTCTAATTATAATTTCTGCTAAGCCTCTGAAGTAAGGAGATAGGAGGCAGCCTCTGGAGACTCTGGAGTATAACCTGGGATCTCTCCCCATGCTTGGTACAGCACAGCAGCTTTGTAGGAAACTCAGCCACCTGGAGGTCAGTGCAAAATGACAGTGGCAGCTGCAATCACTCAAATCCAGAGAGAAAAAAAGGTTTCTTTCCTTGCTGGACTGCATAGCCGGCTGGGCACTGGCCACTTGTGACGAGAGGAGAATTCAACTCATAACCTCACTGTGTTCCTTGGGTGGCACATGCATACTTGCTGACTTCTGTAAGGGTTTCTAGTAGCTCAGCTTCTCAGCCTTTTGTCCTTATTTGAGCATAGAACACTAAATCCCACTTTTAACATCCTTGGTAAGAAGACATTAAATCTCCAGTCTCTGGGGTACTCCGCAGGCCATCCCAACCTGGGAAACAATCGTTCTCACCTGATGGAGCAAAGGCTATAACAGAAACAAAGATACCATTTGATATTTAAGCTCCAAAATGTGCCTAAATATTTAAGCATCCCATCTCTGCTAATCTATTTTAGAAATGGAGTAATGGAAGTGAATACCTAAGACTAACATGAGTATTATGCCTCAGGGCCCAACTAACTCACTACTTTAGGAACCAAAACTAATATTTTATCGTAAATAGGAGTTCTTTGTATCATTAGTCCACTGTACATTAGATGAAATATATAGCATTTAATTATTATTCGTGTGGCAGGGTATGTTTATAATAATTATATTCCAATATAGGCTCATTTCAGAGCTGCAAAGCTCATTAAAAAAAAAACAACCCTGATCCCTTCAGAATTACTGGAAAAAGAGCTCTGACTTTATGGTCACCCACCTTCATTCACTTGTCCTCATCAGGAGAGATGGCAAGAATGTGCCTTCCATTGGCCCACACTCCTCTCCTTGTCAGTGTGCATATTCACAGCTGAATGCATCAAAATTAATAGTCATGTTTAATCATACATGTAACAATTATAATTATATAATCACATTATAACATATTGGCACGTTCATACATTAGAATGTTATGACACCGTGAAAAGACCAAAGCGGATGTAAAAGGAGCTGTCTCTCAGGTGCAGGTGCATCAAAATAATAAACATATTTGGGTTAAAACTAGATATATATGTCTATACATCCAACTATATAAGCTTATATAAGCATAGAATGTTTTGGAAAGATACACAAGAAACTCTTTACAGTGATAGCTTCTGGCAAAGGAGACAAAGGGTACAAAATGGAAGGACATCTTAGTTCTGTCACTATATACCCTTTCGAACTATTTGAATTTTTATCATGTGTGTATTACTTCTTCAGTTAAAAAAATGCCTAGTCGTTGAAATTTTTAAAAGAAATCAAATCCATGAAATCTAATTTTGTAATGGTTACATGTGATTAGAATATCAGTGGCTCAAATGAAGCAATAGGTCAAAATTTATATGCAAATAATCAAAAGTTTTTGTACAAAATCTAGTCCACTGTGAGTCAAGCAGCAATCTACTCATTTATGTGAAAGATCATCTCTTGCAGGTCATTTTCTCGTCTTGTAATCTCCGTGTTTCCCGGGGGCAATGTCTTCTTTTTCAAAAGCAGCTCAACACAAATATATTGTAAATGACTTGACATTTTTTAAGCCTGTTGATCCCTAAGTGTTCTATTTTTTATTCATGTATTCTTTGTTTCTAAAAAAAGAAAATCAACATCAAAGAGCAAGATTGCTCATCAAAGAGCAAGATCAAGATTGTTCATTTTCTCATTAAAGAAGTGTGTTTCTTTTAATAATATAGATATTTAGACATGTTCCTCAGTTAATTGACATTTGGATTGTTTCTGGTTTGGTAATAACCTCATTATACAGTTCTGTGAATATTTTTGTACAAATTCTTCTGGGGACACAGGCGCTAGTTTTGACACATCGCAAATACGATGTCCTCAAGACCATCTGGGGGCGCTCGGGCTGCTGCCCTCGGTTGCAAAGGTAGCACCGCACGCTGGAACCGCTTCTCCTCGGGAAACCGGATATTTTACAGCCGCTTTCCTCAGGCTTCGGTAGTATCGCGTTTCCCAAAGCAAGACTGTCAAAAGACGAGATAAACAGCGTGGGGTGGAACATCATAGAGTTAGAATATGGTTGTCATTTCTGGGCGCAAAAGGCTTCTCTTAAGGGCCCTGGAGGACTAGCGGTTATTGGGATGGGGAGGCATTCTGGAAGAAGAGCGCTAAAAATAGCCTCGTGGTGGCTTTCTGGGTGCTTCTGAGGTGTCCTTGAAGCGCATTCTCGGGGTCAGAGTCATACATCAAGGGGCTCCAGGGTGAGACTCAACCTGAAGGCCGGCTGGACTCGCTGCTCCTGCGCCCAGTGAAAGGCGTTTGTACGTGCAGACCTTGGCGATTCCCGACCTGCTGCCGGCTGCCCTTTCCTTCCCTCGTGGCTTGAGGGCCTCTAGCAGTGCAGGAAAAGCTCGAGCGTTCTTACCAACCCCGTGAGATCTGTAAACTTGAGTATCGGGCATTTTGTCCCAATCTCACAGCTAATACCAACAGGGATTTGGCCAAATCTGTTTGACACAACCCCATCCCTTCATTTTACTACGAAAACTTTTAAAACATATAGAAAAGTTAAATTTTACAGTGAACACCCATATATCCACCGCCTAGATTTTATGATTAACGTTGAACTATAATCGATTTATTACATAGTCATCCATCCATCTCTCCATCCTTCAATTCATCTTATTTCAAAGTGAATACCCCAAGACTACCCAAACCGTAAAACCCCATGCCTTCATGGACCTGGATTAGGTTGTGGGAGGAGAGATGTTATTTTACCTCAGTGAAAAGCTTACTTTGCTTAATGTTTGCAAAGTTTCATAAATCTGAAAATTACTGTCAATTATGTAAGATGAAGACCTCTTCAAAGTAGGATTTTCAAAAATAATAAAAGATAGGGATAGCCCCAATTTTTTTAAAAAAAAAAGACCATTTGCATTACCTTCTCTCTCTCAATTTATTCCTTTGACTCATTTTTCTGCTCATCAAAATGACAAAATTATTTTCCAAAGGATTTTATCCCTGGGATCTTCTTTAACTCTTCTCTCTCCTTCACACTCTGTGCACAATGATTCTTCAAAAACTGTTGTTCTCTTTCTCTTACAATCCCTACTGCTATATGATAGATTTCCCCCAAAATTGGTGGTATAAAACAACCACCATTTTATTTTGCTCTCAATTATGTAGATCAGGAATCATAAAGAGCTCAGCTAGGTATTTGTCACTTGGGGTCCCCTATATAGTTGTAATCAAACATCAGTTGGTGCCTCAGTTATCTGAAGGATTAACTAAGCCTGGACATCCAAGACACCTCACTCACATAGCTGGTGGCTGATGGTGGCCCTACTAAAGAACCTACATGTGTTCTATGCAACATGGTGGACTTAAGGGACTCAGATTTCCTACATACTGGCTGATTTTCTCAAGAACAAGCATCCCAAAGGTACCAGGCAAAAAACAATATGGCCTTTCCACACGTAGCCTAAGACATTAGCCAGTTGTTCGACATTGACCAGAACACCACTGATTTAGCTCTTCCTGCTTTGCTTTATATGTTTGTGTGCATGCTGCAAAGCACTTTGGAAAACTATGAAGTGTTTAACAAAAGTTAGAAAGTAACTAAAAAATCGTGATTATAGAAAAAATTAGGTCTTATCTCTATGTGACAGGATAGCTTACAGAGATATCAATTAGTGTTTTGATCTCATTGTATTTTACTTCCCATTTTCCATCAAAGTCACTAGGCTTCTTGTTTTTTGATTCACGGCCAAAAAAACAAAGCAAAATTGCCTACAACTTTCCTCCTGTCTTTCATTTTCAAAAGACTAGACTTAATGAGGAAATTATGCCAGAGGATAGAAAGAAAAAAGTCAAGTGCCTTCTGAGGGGTGAGTAGAGGAACAGAGGAGAGAGATAGATGACAAGGCTCTACTTCTCATTCTCTTAGAGCTTTTCAAAGAGGATTAATGCCAAGACACCATAGTATATGTCAGGAATTGGAAAATACAGCCTGCAGATCGGTACCTATTTTTGTAAATAAGGATTTTTGGAATGCAGCCAAGTCTATTCTGTAATATATTGTCTCTGGCTACTTTCGAACTACAGTTGTAGAGTTCCATAGTTGTGGCATAGACCTATGGCCTGTGGCATATTTACTATCTGAAAAGTTTTACCCCTGGTCTATGCAGATGGTACCAGCTAGAGTTAGGTACTACAAAACTTGCACAATCATGCAGCAATCCTGAAACTATAGATACCTGGCAAAAATTATCATCCATACAGAGGCAGGAAAACAATTTAAAATGACCTGTGAGCTTCATGAAGGCCATATTAGTGAATAAAATGTGTAACAGTACACATTTTATTTATTTATTAATTTAGAAAGTATGCCTACATTTGTCTCTTGTAAGGAGATAGTCCAACTTATATATAGAGGCACCAATATGCAAAGAAACAAGTTTTACTAACACATTTATTAATTTATATTATGAAGGCGTTCCCTTGTCAAACTCTTCCATTCACTAAAAGAAAACAGAGTTTGACAAGTCTTTTAGAATGTATGCTTACATTTGTCTTTTATAGCCAGATATTCCACTTTTTTCATATAGGTACCAAAATGAAAAGAGACATGTTTTCATATACATTTTAAAAGTTTATATTATAAAGGAGTTCCCTTGTCAAACTTTACCATTCAGTAAAAGAAAACAGATTAAGATGCATCTTTTAGAACATATGCATACTTTTGTCTTTTATAAGCAGATATAACAATTTTTTGGATAGGTACCAATAAACAAAAAAGACATGTTTTCATAACACATTTGCTAGTTTATATTATAAAGGACTTTCTTTTTTATATTTTTATTTCAATAAATTTAGGAGTATAAGTGGCTTTTGGTTAGTTTTTGAATAATTTTTCCCATTCTGCAGGTCATCTATTTGCTCTGTTGATTATTTCTTTTGCTGTGAAGAAACTTTGTAGTTTAATTAAGTCCCATTTATTTATTTTTGTTGCATTTGCTTTTGGAGTTGTAGTCATAAATTCTTTGCCTAGGCCAATGTCCAGAAAAGTTTTTCCTAGGTTTTCAGAATAATTTTTATGGTTTCAGGTCTTACATTTAAGTCTTTACCTGCCTTGGGTTAATTTTTGTATATGGTGAGAGATGGGGATCCAGTTTCACTCTTCTGCATGTGACTATCCAATTTTCCCAGAACCATTTATTGAAAAGGGTGTCCTTTCCCCAGTGTATGTTTTTGTCTACTTCATCAAAGATCAGTTGGTTGTAGGTATGTGGCTTTACATCTTGGTTCTCTATTGTGTTCCATTGGTTTATATGTCTACTTTTATACCAGTATTATGCTCTTTTGGTTACTATAGCCTTGTAGTATAATTTGAAGTTGGGTAATATGATGCCTCCAGATTTGTTCTTTTTGCTTAGGATTGCTTTGGCTATTCTGGTTCTTTCTTGGTTCCATATAAATTTTAGGATTATTTTTTCTAATTCCATGAAAAATGATATTGGTATTTTGATAGGAATTCCATTGAATCTATAGATTACTTTGGGTAGTATGGTCATTTTCATAATACTGATTCTTACAATGCATGAGCATGGGATGTTTTTCCATTTGTTTGTGTCATCTATGATTTCTTGCATCAGTGTTTTGTACTCTTTGTAGAAATATTTCATCTCATGGGTTAAGTATATTCCTAAGTATTTTATTACTTTTGTAGGTATTGTAAATGGGATTGAGTTCTGGATTTGATTCTCAGCTTGATCATTACTGGTGTATAACAGTGCTACTGATTTGTGTACATCGATATTTTATGCTTTCTCTCACTTTTATTTATTTACTTTTTGTAATTGTTATTTTTATTTATTTTTTAAAGGTATAAATTTCTCTTTATTTTCTCTTTAGCTGCATTCCACAGATTTTGCTATATGTTAAGTTTTTTATTTCAGCATATTACGGGGGTACAAATGTGTAGGTTTGTAACCTGAGACTTTACTGAATTCCTTTATCAAATCTAGGAACCTTTTGGAGGAATCTTTAGGGTTTTCTAGGCATAAGATTATATCATCAGCAAATAGAGATAGTTTGACTTCCTCTTTTCTAATTTGGATGCCTTTTATTTCTTTCTCTTGCCTGAGTGCTTTGGCTAGGACTTCTAGTACCACATTGAATAGAAATGGAAACAGTAGCCATCCTTGTCTTGTTGAAGTTGTTAGGGAGAATGCTTTCAACTTTTCCCCATTCAGTATGATGTTGGCTGTGGGTTTGTCATATATGGCTTTTATTCTTTTGAGATACATTACTTTTATGCCCAGTTTGTTGAGATTTTTATCATGAAGGGGTGCTGGATTTTATCAAATGCTTTTTATGCATATATTGAAATGATCATGTGGTTTTTGTCTTAATTGAAATGATCATATGGTTTTTGTTTATGTGGTAAATCACATTTATTGACTTGCATATGCTGAACCATCCTTGCACCCATGGGATGAAACCTACTTGATTGTGGAAAATTACCCTTTTGATGTGCTCTTGGATTTAGTTTGCTGGTATTTTGTTGAAGATATTTGCATCTATGCTCCTGAAGGATATTGGTCTATAGTTTTCTTTTCTTGTTGTGTCCTTTCCTGGCTTTGGTATCAGGATAACACTGGCCTCATAGAATCAGCAGGGAGGATTCCCTCTTTCTTATTCTTTTGTAATAGTTTCAGTAGGATTGGTACCAGTTTTTCTTTGAACATCTGAATTTGACTGTGAATATGACTGGCTTTGAGTTTCTTTGTTGTTGGGGGATTTTTTATTGATGATTCAATCGCACTACTCATTATTCATCTGTTCAGGATTTCTATTTCTTTCTGATCAAACATGGGGGATTGTATGTTTACATGAATTTATCCATTTCCTCTGGATTTTCTATTTTGTGTGCAGAGAGGTGTTACAGTAGTCTCATATGATCTATTGTATTTCTGGAGCATCAGTTGTCCATTTTCATTTCTGATTGAGGTTATTTTAATTTTTTATTTTATTTTATTTTATTTTTTCAGTTAATCTAGTTAGTGGTCTATCAATTTTGTTTATTGTCTAAAAGAACCAACTTTTTGTTTCATTTAATTTTTGTAATTTTTTTTGTTTCTTTCAAATTCATTTGATTCTGCTCTGATCTTTTTTTATTTCTTTTTTTTTCTGATAGTTTTGGGTTTGGTTTGTTCATGTTTTTCTACTTCCTTGAGGTGTGACATTAGGTTGTCAATTTATCTTTCTGTCTTTTTGATGTAGGTATTTAGCACTATAAATTTCCCTCTTAGCACTGTTTTTGCTGTATTCCAGAGGTTTTGATAACTTGTTTCACTGTTATCATTCATTTCAAAAAATTTTTAATTTCCGTCTTGATTTCATTGTTGGCCCAAAGTTTATTCTGGAGCAGGTTTTTTAATTTCCATGTATTTGTATAGTGTTGAGACTACCCCTTGGAATGTTTTGGAGTCCACTTCTGGTTTTATCCTGTTGTTGTCTGAGAAGATATTTGATATGATTTCAATGTTTTAAAATTTATCAAGACTTGTTTTGTGCCCTGTCATATGGCCTATCTTGGAAAATGTTCCATGTGCTATTGAGAAGAATGCATATTCTGCAGATTTGGAGTTGAATGTTCTCTAAATATCTGTTAGGTCCATTTATTATAGAGTCCCATTCAAGTCCAGTGTTTCTTTATTGACTTTTTGCCTTGATGATCTGTTTAGTTCTGTCAGTGGAGTGTTGAAGTCCCCCACTAATATTGTATTTCAGTCTATCTCTTTTCTTGGTAATTTTGTTTTATAAATCTGGGAATTCCAGTGTTAGGTGCAGATATATTTAGCATTGTTACATCTTCTTGTTGAATTGATCCTTTTATCATTATAGAATTACCTTATTTTTCTTTTTCTATTGTTGTTGATTTGAAGTCTGTTTTATCTGGATATAAGAATTGCAACTCCTCCTCGCTTTTGGTTCCTCTTGGTGGAATACTTTTTTCCAATCCTTTACCTTGAGTCTATAAGAATCTTTATGAGTTAAGTGGGTTTAAAAGGCAGCCAATGTTTGAATTGTGTTTTTCTATTCTGCCAATTGGTATGTTTTAAGTGAGACATTTAGACTGTTTACATTCAAAGTTAATTATGATATATGAGACACTGCTCCAATCATCACATTTATTGTTACCTAGTTGCTTTGTGTTCTCCATTGTGTTACTGACTTATAAGCCCTGTGAGTTTTATACTCTCAAGTGTTTTTATACTGTGAGTATCAACTTTTTGATTTGATGTTTAGAACTGCTTTGAGCATTTCTTGTAGGGAGATTCTAGCGGTGACAAATTCCCTCAGCTTTTGCTTGCCTGGGAAAGATTTTATTTCTCCTCCATTTATGAAACTTAGTTTTGCAGAATATGAAATTCTGAACTTACAGTTATTCTGTTTAAGAAGACTAAAGATAGGACCCCAATCCTTTCTGACTTGTAAGGTTTCTGCTGAGAAGTCTGCTATTAATCTGATACATTTTTCTTTATAAGTTATTTGATGCTTTTGTCTCACTTCCTTTAGAATTTTTTCCTTCAGGTTGACTGTGAGTAGCCTGATGACTATATGCTTTGGTGATGTCCTTTGTACAGTGAATCTTCCAAGAGTTCTTTGAGCTTTTTGTATCTGGATATTTATCTTTAGAAACATCAGGAGTGTTTTCTTCAATTATTTCCTCAAATAGATTCTCCAAACATTTTGCTTTTTCTTCCTCTCCCTCAGGAATACTCATGATACCTATGATCATTAGGTTTTCACATTTTACATAATCTCATATTTCTCAGAGATTTTGTTAATTTTTTAATTCTTTTTTTATTTTTATCTGGGCTAATTCAAAAACCTTGTCTTCAAGCTCTGAAATTCTTTCTTCTGCTTAGTCTAATCTATTGTTAAAACTTTCCATTGCATTTTATAATTCCCTCAATGAGTTTTTTATATCCAGAAATTCTGTTTGTTTGGTTTTTTTTAAAGAATTACCCACATTGTTTAAATTTATAGAAGTTGTCTCCAGCATACATTCTCATGTGTCCTCAAAAGATTGTATGAAATGAAGGCTTTCCCCTGTTTGTTTTTGTTTTTTTTGTTGTTGGTGGTGGTGGATTTTTAAGTATCTATCTCTTTAAAAATTTTTTTATGCCTATCCTGTATTGTTTTTTAAATTTATGTTGGTTTTCAACTTTCCCCCAGATCTCATTAAACAACTTTATAATCAATATTTTGAATTTTTTATCTGCATTTCAAAGATTTCATTTTAGTCTGGATCCACTGCTGAAGGATTAGTGTGATCCTCTGGGGATGTTATAAAGCTCTGTTTTTTTCATATTGCCAACATTATTTTCCTGGTTCCTTCTCATCTGAAGAGACTATTTCTTATTATTTTTGAATTTATTTTTGCTTGGACTGGGTTTTTTCTCCCCCTTGAGGATGTGACTATAATATGTATAGTTTATGATCACTTCCTTTTGGCTTTGGGTACTTTCAGCAACAAAGATTCTGTATGAGTTCCTTGGTTATAGAAAATCTTTATGTGTGGCTTTCTCAGATGCTGCTTGTAGTAGCGATGAACTGGGTGTGTAAGCAGGTTCACTGTCTCCTGCAGGGTAGAAATGGAAGAGGTCTCATGAGGTTTATCTCATTCCCCAGTGGTGTGCATTTTTTCCTAGTAATCTTTTCACTGGGTTGAACAGTTCAGCCTTTAAGCCAGTAGGAGGTGCCCATAGGTAAGAACCCACTACAGCCAAAGCATATGGGTATATGCAATACCTAATGGTGGGCAAAAGCACCAGCCCTGAGGGAGGGAGCGGGAGGAGCTCCCAGTGAAATGTACTAAGGTCTTTGCAAGAGGAAGGGAGGGAGCTGCCTTAGCTCCACTGCCAGGACAGCAGGGAAGAAATCTGCCTCCCTGTCACACTCCTGTCCTGGTATTCCAGATATTCAGATCAGACAGGGACCTCTGTCCATCTACAGGAATGCTGGTATTCTATGTAGAGAGGGAGTATGACTTCACCCCTTATACACACCTGTGCCTGGAGTGCACACCTCCCATGGGGACATAGTTATATTAAAATGCCCCAGGATGGCCATCCACAGGTGTACTTATTCCCAGCTCCCATGGGGGAATCCCCAGCTATGTCTGCCACAGTAGTCTAGGGAGAGGAGAGGTCCTCTTCTCTAAATCCCTTTGTAAGCACTGGAGATGTTCTACTGCTAGGGCAGAACTGTAGGTTTCCACCACTGAGCCCAGCACAGTGCCTGTGACTCTGCTTAAAGAGGTGCAGCCACTCCCAACCCACAAGAGAGGACCACACAGATAAAGCCTATACTCTGGTTTCTTTTGTCCAGTGGGGTATTCCCTTGGTGTGATACAGCCCCCCCGCCCCAAACTCCCCTAGGAGTGACACTCTGTTAGGGCCAGATCTCTGTGAGTCCTGGTGCTCCTCCGGGTCTCGATTGTGGGGTTACCACAATCCAGGCAAGTGTTGGGAAATGTCTCCAGGGAATCCAGTGATGTAAAGACACAAGGGTTGAAGGTCCTTGAGCAGAACAAAGTCCCACAACAGGTGCACACCCATTATGGCACATGCTACTACAGCTCAGGTCCAGGGTGAAAAGGAAAGGAACTGTGTGAGTTGGTAGTCCAGTGCAATGCACTTGAGAAGTCTCCAGATTATAGCACACTCTAGTAGTTGGGCTCACAAGGGCAAAGAAGCTCTCCTTGAGTTTGAATACCAGCAGTCTGCCACAAGGGCTGGAGAAGCCTAAAGCACTGCCACCTATCCTTTCCGTGGAATAGTAAGCATCTTGAGGTTTGATCCCTGTCAGTTTCTTCTTTCTGTCTTTCTTTGTTTCTTTTTTGGGTCATAGATTCTTCCAGTGAACTTTATGATAGGTGCCAGCACTCTCCCCTTAATATTCCATTTGGGCTATGAATATTCACCTATAATTTTAGTTCTTCCTTCTGAGGACAATTGGTCACCAATATCTCTGGTCAGCCATCTGGAGAAGCTGTCCAATGCCTCAGGCTGCGGGACATGCAGTGGTTTGGGCTCTTCTCTTCGCTCCAAACAGGAGTGATTTTAGGTGGAACTGGACCAGGTTGATCTGTCCCCCAGTGGCATGTGAAAGAGAATAAATTTTTAAAAAGGATAAAAATCACAACTGTCATGCAAATATAAAATTAGCACATCAAGAATTTTATTGAACTGTGGGACATGTAGTGGTTTGGGCTCTTCTCTTCGCTCCAAACAGGGGCGATTTTAGGTGGAACTGGACCAGGCTGATCTGTCTTTGGGTCCCCCAGTGGCATGTGAAAGAGAATACATTTTAAAAGAGGATAAAAATCACAACTGTCATGCAAATATAAAATTAGTACACCAAGAATTTTATTGAACTCAATAATTAATGAGGGAACCAGTAATATGTAACAAGCAGTTCAAATGGAGATTTAACTTCCAAGGATTCATATTCTCTGTCTTATCAAATAAAACCAGTGCTAGACAGTTAAAGTGGTAAAAGATTTTAATCAGGACTATTGCCATAGGGGAAAAGAGACCTCAGTAAAAAACTATGTTCAATTCTAAATACAACATGGATAAGTAGAGATTTATAGCCAAGGAGCTGAGCGGGGCAGGGGCGGGTCAGTGGATAGGAAATGACTGAGAGGAAACATTAGGAGCAAGGGGGAGTTCTGGTTAAGCAGACCCAACAGGATTCATGTTGAAAGCTGGCCAGGGTGAACAGACATCACCTGGGAGCTGGAGGAAAATGAGAGATTTAATCAGATATCAAGGGTGGAGGATCTGACTAAAACAACTTAGTATGATTCTTGCCACAGTTGGGTGATGTAGGCCTGATAAGGAAAGACACGAAGGTCAAAGCCTAGAGGGCTTATAGGTGACTGACTAGAGTGTGGTCAAGGAGAGTTTTTATCAGTTCCTCCTCTTGTTCAAGGAAGGAAGAAATATTCCTCTTGAGCAATAAAAGTCCATTTCACATTTGGTCACCTTTTGTTCCTTAAGGGCCAGCTGCACCATCTGTTGAGACAGTAATAGAGGATATGTGCTAGATCCTGTAAACAGTCAAGCACTCAATGAGGGAATTTCTGTGAAAACAAAAGGAAAACAAAGATTAATGGTTGGAGCAGACTATAAACCTAGTTTCTGAGTCCAGAGGGCAACCAGTTGCGATTTCTAAATGTTGGGCTCAAAGCATCTTTACATGGTAGAGTGAAGATGGCAGTGGCAATCTGACAGATTTCTTGGCTACCGTTTGAATATCTTTGGTCATGGCATATACATCAGTGTCACAGTCATGGGTATTTCTTGAAGCAGAGCATGGAAGCATCCAGCTTCAGTGTGCAGGGCTTCTTTAGATAGCCCCAGTAAGGATATGGGCAGTCAAGTTTTAGTTCTCAGTAATGCCAAGTCAGGAGAGTGGGAGAAAAGTTGGAAATGTTAGTTTGGAGATTTGTAGCCAGATATTAGGGGAAACTAGAAAACTGGAGCAGGATCCAGTCTAGTTTACAGATAGATAATAAAGTAGAAAATAAAACAGAATTACCAAGAGGTGAAAAATAGCTCAAAGACAATGAACACTCACAAAGATATGCTATAACTTTTCACTGTATAATCCCCACCATTTGATAAAAGGTATCTAAAGTAAGGTTGTTGTTGTTTACAGAATAAGTCTGATCTCATTAGATTTGGCTTGATTGTGTTTACATAAGTGCAGCAAGAATGATAATTGACCACAGAGACCTTTTTGTGCTTTGCTAGAACTTTTCATAAGGAATCTCAGATGATTACAATTCTAAAAGCTTGTCAAGACTAGGAAGCCAAGCCAAAAACTTGCCACCAGATTCCACCTTCAGCACCTACTGATTTGGATGAATTCCTCTCTTTGAATTACCTAATTCTCTTTGAATTCCCTAAGTTTCCTGGGCCTGCCTAGAAAAGACCTTCCTTACTCACATGTAATGCTGGAAACACTATAAGCTAGTTCCCGGGCTGCTTTTTCCAAGAGGGCTTTGTAAGCCATTGGCTTCATAAAGTCAACCTTAGTTTCTTAAAACTGTTTGGTTATATTTGATTCTATGCCTAACATTCTCAAATATGACATTCTGGTCAGAGCTTTGGTTATGGCCTGGTACAGTGGCTCATGCTTGTAATTCCAGCACTTTAGGAGACCAAGGCGTGGGGAATTTCTTGAGGTCAGGAGTTCAAGACCAGCCTGGGCAACATAGCAAGACCCCATCTCT
>VBSM01000272.1:71231463-71263193 GCA_008086735.1 Cheirogaleus medius
AAAAAAAAAAAAAGAGAGAAAAGGAAAAGGGGCTCCTTATTTCCAGAAAATAGATCATTAAATAACCGACAGTGTTAAAACAAAAACCATAATCATCCTATATCAGTTTATTTAGTCCCATGTATTTAATCCTTATTCTACTCAATCTTGAGTTAGCAGTTTCATAAACCCATCAGTTTCTCCACTAGAGTTCTGAAAATCCTTACTCAGTACAGTTTTATGGTCTCAAAGCTATTTAAACAATTCCATCACAAAACATTCTGGTCAGTGACATTGTAAACACCTTCAGAGACAAGTCAAATGACAACTATCTTTGAATGATGAAAGACTTAAAATGGGAATGGTTAAAGATCTAATGAATTCAGTTGACAAGGAAATTTTATTATTTCAAATTTCAAAATGTCACACAACATTTTAAAATAATAACTGGATTTGTGACTAACATTTACCAGGACATATAATGGACAGAAAGGGTATTGACAAATTTCCATGAAGTTGATACAATTTCTGATATATATATGTGTATATATATATATATATATTACCCATACAAATATAACACACAGGAAATACTGTTTCTCTTCTTTATTTGCAATTCCTTTTTATGCAATTCAATTTATAAATAAACCTAATTAGTTTAACATCTCTCTTTGAGATTTTCCAGGGGCCCTCTGGGAAATCTCAAGTTCAGTTTGAAATCAAGATTTCATTCAGGATTTCATAAAGGGAAGGTAAAATTATAAAAGTTGTCAAAAACATCAAAAGATTTGGACACAGCTGAATAAAATCCTAGATAACTATAAAACAATACTTATCTACCTATTTAACTAAAGTTACAATAAAATATTTCAAAAGTAACTACAAGGGATAGTTATAACACTATCTAAGATACCTAAGATACCTTAATAGAGAAAAAGGGACCTCAGTGTAACTGAAATCAATTCTGAATACAACATAGATAAGTGGGGATTTACAACTAAGGCGCAGAGTCAGGGCCAAGGGATGGGAAATTACTAAAAGGGAGCATCATGTGCAAGGTGGGATTCTGACTAAGCAGGCCTAACACGATTAATTCTGAAGGCAGCCAGGGTGATCAGATATTGGAGGGATAGTGTAGGATGAGGAATTTGATTAGATATCAAGGGTGATCAGATATTGAGGGTGGGGGTTCTGGTTACCCTGACTTAGAAGAATTCTTGTTACAGCTGAGCAAAGCAGGCCCAACCAGGAGGGACACTGCAAGTTGAGGCCTAGAGGGGTTAGAGGAGCCTTACTAGAGGTTAGTCAAGGAGAGTTTTTGTCAGTCTGATATAATTAATTTGCACTGCCATTTGCTTAGCTATGAACAGGAAACATTTGCATTACTGTCAGTGTTCTGTAAATGAACTTTTATCTCTATAGAACTCTAAAATAGCCTAGTCAAAGACACCCAAAAGCAGAGATGACCTTCATGGGTGAGCTAGCCAGAATGCCTACTAAATTTCAAAGTCTTGCACCATTTTCTCCTATGGGACCAAAGACCATAGAAAAGCCCCACAGATGGATTGCTTTGTTTAAGACTCCTGGGACTTACAGATGACCCCAAGGAAGCTGGATGATGACTGAAATTAAGTTCTCTGCTAAGCAGGTGGCTGGACCTCAGATTCAGAATATCTTTGATTTAAAGAAAATAAGGTATGTCAATATTTATTATACATCTCAGTTTATGGAGTAAAATTCCTATCTATTGTATTCAAGTTCCTTGAGGACAGAAACTTTATCTGATCTAGTTCTGTTTTCTTAGACCTGACAACGGATAAATGATTGAAAATATTTGCTAAATGAATTGAACAGATGTCAATGAACAGAATATAAGCTAATGAACAAGAGAAAACTGGATATTTTGCATATTTAAATAAAACTTCACTGGGAAGAAGAAAACTTCTAACTCATGCGCACTATGCAAATGCTTATCTGAATTCACTGTATCCTGTGTTAGAGAAATGAAAAGAAGAATCTGATCTGGAAACCTCGGGGTTGAAGAGTGAGCCTTGAATCCGCCTGTTTTCTAAGAAATCTGACAGAAGAAAGAACCTAGAGCAGAAAATTATTTTCTGTTGTAGGAAAAAAAATTTGCTTCACTGGAAATCTAGAGCTCTAGAGCAGTAGTCCTCAACCTTTTTGGTACCAGGAACTGGTTTCATGGTAGATAATTTTTCCATGGACGGGGGTGGGCGTGGGGGCAGGTTTCGGGATGATTTAAGCGCATTACATTTATTGTGCAGTCAAACCTCTCTGCTAATGATAATCTGTATTTGCAGCCACTCCTGAGCACTAGCATCACCACCTCAGCTCCACTTCAGGTCATTAGGCATTAGATTCTCATAAGGAGCACGCAACCTAGATTCCTCACATGTGCATGCAGTTTATAGTAGGGTTCACACCTCCATGAGAATTTAATGCCACCACTGATGTGACAGGAGATGGAGCTCAGGCGGTGATGCAAGCGATGGGGAATGGACAGCCACAAACACAGATGAAGCTTCCCTGCCCACCACTCATCTCCTACTGTGTAGCCAGGTTCCTAACAGGGACACCCTGAGGATTATCTCATTCTACTCTTTTTATTGTCTTTGAGATGTTTTGTAGCTCTGTAAACTGAAGATAAGTGGTGACAATGCAAAATAATTCTAACTATTGAAATGCAAATTCTGTCCTGTCCAGTAGAGGTCCAACTGATTTCCCATCCCCTTTTGTGAAAAAACTAATTTTGCCTTCATTTGCATATTCGTTTCAATATTCCCTATTTTTAAATGTGTCTATTCTTCAGATTCTCTTTTGAACCAACTATATCTGCCTAGTCCCCTCATTAGTAAATGAGTAGAACAACATTTTTAACACCTGTTCATTTTTATTTCTATGAAAGTCATGAATTTAACATTTTTTGAATATTATATTTCAATGCTATCCATTAAATGCTCTCCATTAATGTTTATCTGAATTAACCTTCCTCAGAAGACAGAAATCTACAGGATAGCTTCAGGTTTAGGTCACAAGAATCTTATTATGTCAACTGAATTTGGTGCATTTCCAAACTCTGAACAACACAATTGCACAATTAATTTTCTGTGGAAACAAAGAGGAAAGTCTCCAGGGATAAAAACTGAAAGAGGTTCCTTCTAAGTTATAATTAGTTGGGCTCTGTGGAATATAAACCACAAGCTGAGAGAGAAATGTTCATTTGGTAAAATAAATGCAGTCTCTCCCCAGACACCAGAACATTTTGAGGAAGTTTTAGAATTGAATATATGAAAAAATAAAAGAGGAGGTAACACATCATTCCCTTGGAGGTTTTGTCAGGTTCTAAAAACTATGCATGATATGCAAGGAAACACCAAATGTTTCTCTACAATACAGAAACAATGATCTCGGTTGATTACTTCATTTTAAAGCTGCATTAAGTGTTGGAACACAAAGTTACAGGCTTTCACCAGCAGAGGGAAATACTGTCCTAGGGAAAAACGTGGAATCTCATGCCCATTTTTTTCATCATAATTCTGTGATGCAAGCAAAAGATGAATGTTTCTTCTTTGTTTTTCTCATTCATAGAATGTTTAACAGCAGGGAATTGGCCATTCTTTGCCTAGAGCATAACTGTTTTGAGAAAACAAGAAGGAGAATGCAGGAAGCTGTGAGATCAGAGAAGAGTCAACTATCAGATTTTAGGAGACACTTGAGGCTAAATCATGCTCCTCGGTAGTTATCCAAGTGAGTTAAAACTTTTGTCCATACAAAAAACTGCACATAATATAGCAGATTTATTCATAATTGCCAAAACTTGGAAGCAACCAAGATGTCCTTCAATAGGCGAATCGATAAAGAAACTGTGGTACATCCAAATAATGATATTATTCAGTGATAAAAAGAAAGGAGACATGAAGACATGAAAACACATGGAAGAACCTCAAGTGCACATTGCTAAGTAAAAGATGCCATTCTGAAAAGGCTATACTCTATATCAATACAATTATATGACATTCTGGAAAAGACAAAACCAGGGAGACAGTACAAAGGCTAATAGTTGCCAGGAGTGCAGAGGGAGGAAAAAATAGGTGGATCACAGAGGATTTGGGGGCAATGAAACTATTCTGTATGATATGTATGTAATGGCAGATAAATGTCATTACATTTTTCAAGACACACAGAATGTACAACTGAATGTAAATTATATACCTTAATAATAATATGTTAGTATTGGCTCATCAATTGTAACAGATGTACCACACTAATGCAAGATGTTAATAATAGGGGAAAGTGGAAGGAGCAGACAAGGGTTTATAGAAATCATCTTTACTTTCTGCCCATTTTCCTGTAAACCTAACTACTAAAAAAATTAAGTCTATAATGAATGAAACAAACAAAGAGAATAACAATAAAGAGCTATTGAGTTGGAAACTCTTGGTAAAGATGAAGTGATCTAACAGCAGAACCTATTGTATATCTTTTATTTTGTTGTATATAAGTATCACATAGAAGTTCAGGTATAATCAGCAGTCACAAATCACACAGAGATTTAAATAGGGAAATTTAATACAAAGGATTATTAAACTATGATCAAAGAGTAACTGTAAAATATTTCAAAAACTAAATATGCTGCCCTAGAGCTGAGAGAGAGAATACCTAAAAAAGACCAAATTTGGAAGGGAAAACGCCTCCCCAAGCCTGAGTTCAGACCTCATTGGAAAAGGTGAGGCTGCAACCCAGGGGATGACAGAGAGAATTGCTGGTTTATCCGCACCAGATCTCCTGCAGTCACTGGGCAAGTGGGAGCAACCCTCTGTGGCTCAGGCTTGACATAGCCAGTGGCTGGCAAGCTGGCAAGCAGAGCCAACCTCACAGGCACAGGCAGAGTACAGATGAGCCTCGGCCAGTGGCCAGAGACATGGGCATGCTGAGGAAGCGTGGGCACCCTGAGGGCAGAAAACCTGGAGTGTACAGTGTCAGTGTCAAAAAGAATGCAAGAGATTGATCACCAAGCCAATCTGAAGCTGCAAGGTTTTATAAGGACCACATATTTGGGGCTCTTGGCTGGGGCACAGCACAGCCCTATGTCTTCTCCCCAAGCCACTGAATGACCCAACAATCACCGGAAACAGCAGGAAATCTTTTCTCTTGCTATATCCTCTAGCACCCTCTAGTGAGAATGCTGAACTTGACTGCAAAGGAGATGCTTACAAGAATTCCGTTCTTTATCACTGAGCAGGTATTGGAGAGCAAATTTGGAGCTGAAAGGCAATAAATTGATAACTGGCATATATGAATAAGAAGTTTATGTAATTAAATACAAAATGTGAATGCAATGATCCTCAAAAAAAATTTTGTATTCCTAAAGTTCTAAGATCAAGAACCCCTCCAGGTATTGTTAAATAGATTCTTGAGCTGGATCAATCTTAACTGTCCATTAAAATTAATATTCTGGAGTCTTGGGTTCCAAGTAAGAATCCTCATACAGAAATACAAATAGGTGAGCTCCATTTGCTTTCATAACATCTAATGTTATTAAAAAAAACAAGGTGATGCCGTTACCAAAATCCTTGTATAAGGAAACTTAGCTTTCCCTGAATCTCCATAGAGTCTGTCCATGGTCTCAAAAAGGAGAAGTTAAAGAGGCTTCAAAAACACTTTTAGCATTTATTTCTTGTTTGTTATAAGAATTGAAAACTTTCTAAACATGAGATGATAAAATGATCCAGGGCTAAAGGCAACAATAAGATAACCTATCAAGGGAAAGTCTGTGAGGTGAGAAAGATACCGTGAGTGGTCAACAGAAAGGTTTTGGAACCAGACTGCCTGGGTCAAAATCAAGGCTCTGCCATTTATTAGCGATGCAACCTTGAGCAAGGTGCTTAACCTTTCCCTGCCTCAGTTTCCTCACTTTTAGGATGGAGATGATAATCATTAAGGCATCTCCCTTAGAGATGTTGTGGTTAGATGAGCAGATACATGTGAAGCATTCAGAATAGTGTCTGGACAGAGTCTGTACTATGTAAGTACGGCTGCTCTGAGTATTAAATTTATACAGGCACTGTCCAAGTAGCAGGCAAAATCAAGATAGAGATTTTGAAGAGTAAAACTCATACAATTATCCTAAGAGATTGCAAAGAGGAAGACAATGACAAAAATGAAAACAAAGTTTAGAAATTCCATATCTCTAGATATCATGAAGCATGAAGCTCCTCCCATAGAAGGTAAGTACAGAATTTTGAAGGGAGTCACAGCATCCCACATCTCCCACAAAATAAGAAAGCTTCAGAAGTTGTGAGGATTCTGTTATTCTCTCTGGAAGATAAGAGTAGAGGTGGGTAGCGGGTGACTACTGATGGGCATACCCTTCCTAGTAAAAGTAGTCATCTGCAGTTCTTACCAAATAACCCACCGCTCTCTCGGTCTCAATGATTATATGACTTATGTTCCTTTCTGCTTATTAAACAGGTGACTTATGCTCAAACATTTTGCATCTAGAATTTAAATATTTCAAGATAAACATGCTCATCTCTGAATATTTCCATTCAGTTTAACAATCTAGTTGTTTCAACAGGAAATTTTTTGGTGTATCCCCAACCGTAAGATACTTTCCTACTCTGAACTTCTATTGAATGGTTAACACAATTGCACATGCTGCTTGCAAAAAATAATTGGAGTTGGTCATGCTTTCTTTCTCAGATGGCCTCATTTTCTAGGAAGCAAATGAATGGAATATAGGTCCTGCCCTTAATTTTCTCAGTCCAACATGCTTGAAATGATTGCACAGTCTCACGTTCTACTAGAACAATTCCATCAACTGTTTTATTTCTTATTCTGCAAGGTTATTAAAAGACAGTATTTTTTCCTAGTGCATGTCTGTGCATCTATTTTTGTTCCTTTGTTTTTTGGATTTCCATTAAAATTCCATCCTCTTAAACTTTTAAAAATTCTTCCCACTTATTTTATATCCTAGTCAGATTACATAATAACACATTATGTATGTCTAATCCATATTATACATATTAAGTATGTCTAATCCATATTATACATATTATGTGTGTATAACACATATTATACATATTAAAATTATCTGATTTCTGTCTGCATTGTGAGGAAAGTCAACTTGGTTCCATTAAGATTGCTTACTTCAGGGATCATTCTATTGAGTCATTGAAGGATAAAACATACATATATGATCCTTGATAAATACATCACAGATACTAATAGAAAGCCTGACTCCAAGCTCCTGCCATTCATGGTTGCAACTGCCCTTTGTTCAACAAATGATAAATTGCATGGTACCCATAATTATTTCACAGACTCAAACTCTAGCCAAAGATAGCTAGAGTGTATACTCAGACAGGAGGCACAGCTACACTCCCTAAGAACACCCTGCATTTACAGCATATTTGTAAAGAAAATATATTAGCATGACAGTTGTTAACACCATGATGAGAAGGTATCCAGAGGAAAGCATGTAAAAGCAGAACTCCAAATGAGTAGGAAAGGAAGTCAAATTGTTGGGTGGTTTTTTGGGCGGGCAGGGGTGCTTTATTGTTGTTATTGTTGTAGTTAGAAGCTTGCTGCCCATCCATTCACCAATAAATTCAGGCTTTGATTTCCCTCTCATCCATTCTCTCCCTATGCCTAGGCTCCTACAGAACCACATTATAATGCTCCCTCCATTCTGTCTTGCCTAAAGTCGCACAACTAATATGGATCAAAACAGGATTGGAACCCAATTGCCCTTGGCTTCCATATTCTCTGACTGGCTTTTAGGTCTTTCACAGAAATGCCCAATATGTGGCTGGCCTGGAAATTTCAATGCAAATCCCACTGTAATCTCTTATCTGAAATTCTGAAATCCAAAAAGCTCTGAAAACTATAAACTTTCCCTAAATTTATGGTAAACGCATTTGATGGTAAATCTGACCTGAACTAACAGGAGGATATTTACAGTTTTTCTTTATCACACTTGGTGTGAATATTCACACATTTCACTGGGGAAATGTTAACGAGTTTGACTACTGTCCTCAGCCCTTGTTGTGGGTATATATAGAGATACTATGTAAGCAGAGAAGCTGTACAGGGACCCACACTTTGAACAAAGGCCCTGCACTTGGCTTAAAGCTCTGCTGTTGCATCCTGAAATCCTTAATTTTTTAGCAAGAGGCCTTGCATTTTTCATTTTACCCAGGACCCTGCAAGTACCGTTCTAAAATAAAAAAAGTTATGAGTTCTGAGACACATCAGATCCTAAGGGCTTTGGCTAAGGAAGCTATGCTACTATACTGCCAGTATTGCTGCTATTATTACTAACACCGTGGATTGAATGTTTCCTATAGGCAAGTGATCTTCTAAGGACTTTACTCATGTTAGATATAACCCTGTGAGTTACATATTATGTTCTTCATTTTAAAAAGTTGAGTAAAATGTTCAGAAAGTTACCCTGAATTTAAGGTCACCCAGCTAATAAATGGCAGAATTGGAATTCCTGACTCTGGAGCTCATGAAAGAACATTTAATATTCTTAGATGAAAGTATTTGTAGTATTAGTATTAGATGAAGTATTAGGATGAACCATATGAGATTGACAATATTCAATCATTTTGATGTAGAAAAGTAGCAATTTCATATGGCTTCACTTAATCATTATGAATGACTTCTTGTAAAATACAAGCTCCCTCAATTTCATTTGTCTTTTTTTTTATTTGAAATGATGACCAAACTAGTCCTTTTTCTAAACTAAATAAAAGGTTGCAATGAAGTCAGAAGAAAAATTTCTGTAGTTCAATTTAAAACAAGTTGCATGTTTCATCCTGTCTCACCAGAGATGACATCACTGCTCCTAAATGGGGAGAACTGGTCACATGGGAGACCCTGTTTTTATCGTGATCAGCTGCAGACGATCAGCAAGATGACCTCATCTGCAGTTGAGGAGGTTTGACCTTTGCCCCCTTTAGGCATGTGAAGCAGAAAAAAAATTCTTCACAGGCTGAGGAATGTAAAACAGACAAGAATCCTTCAGCCTGGCAGAGTTTATCAACCATGTGTTCAGTGCAAATGCTCAGACTTGGACATGATGTAAAAGCAATTAAGAGAAAGAACAGTGAGTAGCCTTGGAGTTGGGTGGGTCCTTTGGCGTTTCTCAGTAATACTAGAAAAATATGTTTTTCATTTTCCAATAATGAAAGATAAGAAATGGGCCTTTTTTTTAAAAAAAAAAATGATGTTTGTACTAATTTTCCGTAGATGACAGAACTTAAATTGTTACTGTAATCAGTTTCCCATGAGAATATCTTCTATGTTATCAAATCAATTAGATCTACCAGTGGATAGCTTAACTGACTATTAAAAAAAAAAAAAAGCTCTAAGACATGGTTTTCAGGTACATTTTTTGACTAATGCAGTGATAGTGAAGATTCCACTGTGAAGGTCCAGGTTACACACTCACCCATGTCTAGGAACGTGTGGAAATTAATGGGGGGAGTTGCCTATTGTGTATTCTTTCCCTGTCCAGTTTGCTTCTATTACCTCACAGACGGAAAAGCTTCTTGGTTGCAAATTTCCTTCTGTCAAAAAACTCCTTAGTAACCAGAAATTGTTTAATATTTTAAGGCTTTTGACCTGTAACATTTGACATAGCCCTCACAGGCACCATGATTAGAAGCTTTTAAAGTTAGTTTAAGAAGAGTAAACTAGTAAGATCAAAAAGAGTATTCCCATATCCTGGCTGGTAATTGTTAATCGCTAGCTTCCAAATCAAACATCCTATGAGAAGCAGATTTTTTTGTATTTCACTAGCAACTAATTGGAGAGATGGAAGCCTTCCAAAAGGGTGCTAGAATGCTGAAATCTGAAACATGAAAAATATTTCATCCAGGTAAAAAAAAAAAAGGCAGTTTATTATTCTAATTTTGAGCTGGGCACTTACCCAACTTAAACAAGCCAAGTCCTTTATGTTTCCTGAGTGATTTTTATCTTCCCTTTTTCCTCCCACTCTCTAAGTGGAATGGAAGCTGAGAACCTGCGAAGACCAATTGCTTTAAAAGATGTGAGAAAAACACCTGACGATTTAGGCAGTTAGCAATGTAATTATTTCCTCCATTTTTATGGTTTTTGTGGTACTAGTGGTAGTCATTTTAATGTTTATCTAATATATTTCTGTTTAAAAAAACATGTTCAAAGTGAGATGGCAAATTTCACAAAACTTATATTTCAGGAATATTTTTGGGTAAACAGAGATTAGGTTTTTAGAATTTTCCTTGGTTATCCCTCAGGAAAAATAGACACTTACAGAAGTAGGCATAAAGAGATAGTAAAAAACTTTATTAAAGAAAAAGAAGTTCAAAAGAGTATTATATCCTAATGTCCACCAGTAGGTGAATGGATACATATATTGTGGTTTATCCACACCATCAAATACTACTCAGCCTAAAAGGGACTGGAGTATTGATAAACTAAACAACATGAATATATCTTGAAATAATTATGCGCAGTGAAAGAAAAACAGACCCCAAAACAAGACATTCTGTGTGACTCTTCCAGTTATATAAAATTCTTAGAAAATGCAAGCTAATCTACAGTGACAGAAAACAGATCAGTGGTTGCCTGAGGACGAAAGGAGGGAGCTGGGAGGAATAAGTGAGAAGGATTACAAATGGACAAATGAAACTTTTGCAGGTGATGGATGTGTTCATTATCTTTAGGTGAAGGTTTTGCAAGTGTATACATGCATCAAAACTTAATCAAATTGTACACTTGGTATGTGCAGTTTATTATATGTCAGTTTTATCTCGATAAAGTTGCTAAATTTTTTAATGAAATTAGACTTGAGAAACAAAGGTATTGTAATTTGCCTTAGGTCACAGGGCTAGGTCATGGGGGAACAAGGACTTCTAATCAGGTCTCTGACACTAAAGCCAGCAAGGAGAAAAAAAAAGATAAATCTGCCAAATGATAGGCTTGCCGGTTAGAGTGGACTTCTTGACTGAGGACATTTCCTATCGATTATGTGAAGGTCAAGGATATTTCAATAGGGAAATCTTCCAGGGAGTATTACTAGTTTGGGTGATTCAATGTGAAGGTCAGTCTCACCTCTTGACCAGTTTTCTCTGCAAGACCTCTAAAAATCATAACAGTGACCTTGATTCATCAGAGAAAAATAAATAAGTGTGATTTCATCTGGCTTTCCTTAATGGTTTATGGGTACTTAGTTAATAAGTCTTAAAGGATTAGAAAATGAACAGGTACTTGGAAAACCTTAGAAACTTCTGGGGAAATCTTCACATTCTCTTTTATAAATAGAGGAACTACTGGAAAAAACAATATACCAGAATTCTTTAGAACAGAGTTTTTCAATGTCAGCATTACTGACATTTTGAGTTGGATAATGCTTTGTTGTGGGGGTAACTCTGTGCATTTCAGGATGTTTAGCAGCACTCCTGTCCTCTAACCACTAAATGCTTGTAGCACACTCCTCTTAGTCATGATAAGTAAGTTTGTTTCTAGACAGTGCTAAATGTCCCCTGGGGTACAAAATCACCCCTGACTGAGAACCACTGCATCAGACTCACTGTCATATTTCATACAAATTCAGAAATTGTAAATAAGCAAACAATAAACTTAGAAAAAGTGTTTACTTAATATCAGAAAGGTTGATACCATTAATATAAAAAGAGTTATTGCAAATCTGTAAAAATGTGCAGCTAGCGTGACAAACATAAAACCAATAAAAATTTTTTAAATCTCAAATTAGCTTACCGCTGGTAAAGAGTTTTGAAATTTAGATTACTTTCAAGCTTGGTCTTCTTTACTGCTTAGTGTGTTGGGCAAACATTTTCAGATTTTATTACCTACGCTATACAGCGTATCAGTCTACCACTTTTCAGCCAATAAACATCTAGTAGCATTGCATCTTTCCTTAGCCGTCAATCAACAGTAGCCATTGTCGTTAAACAATGCCTATATCCCATTATGAAGTGGCCACTTGGAATAAATTTATTTTAAACATTAGTACAGAAAAAGTGTATCACACTTGAAATTATCCTGTTTCCATTAATTAAATGAGATTATATTCTCATTTAATGAAATTAATGAAATGAGATTTCATAAAACCCAGAGCTAAAAGGAAAGCTCAATCGTATAACCATGTTGATTGAATATGTGGGTACAAGAATATTCTCTTTTTGTGATTATAATTTTTTATTTACATATAAAGCTTCACTGTATACATGTTTACAATGTAAGCCATATTAAAACATTTGGGAAAGACAATAGGGGTGTAAATAATGAATAAATTAACTAATTAATTCATAATCTCTTTTTGTAAAAATGACAATAGATAGAAGTTCTAATCCTAAGAACAAGAAGCACTGTAAATGTTTGAAGAAGGCCTCTAAATGTGGATTGTTCAAAGCAACATTTGTATTCAGAGCCATTGATAAAAGATATATTGTATATGTGATAATTTTAGACCCTTCCACAAGGCAGAGAAAGGATTTATTTGCATGCTAAAGTATGCCAAAGGATAAGTAATTCCTCCCCTTCTCCTGCTAAATACTGGTCACAAAGCTTAGATTCAATGTCAAATAAATCTCTGAAAGCTGGTACTCAAAGTCACTGCTGAGGAAGAGAAAAGCTTTATGCCTCTAGCTGGGCCTGTGGACAAAGCCAAGGATTCAGTAAAGTACTGAGGCTTACATTCCAGCTGTGTAATCATCTCCCTCTGTGACCTCAGAAAAATGATTATACTTTCACATTCCTATTTCTTCATCTATAAAAAATGATGAGGAAAGTTTGGGATGAGGGGATCTCAATGTTCATATTCAAACTATAGATCAAATTTTTATAATTAAAACCACAACATAACCCAGTCCTACAAAACTATAGTAGATGCATAATATTATATCATTTGTCACTAAAAATCTCCTTATATTCCATCTGATACAGACACAAAGGTGATGTATTCTTTAACAGGCAAAATAAATCCCATTAGAGTATACTACTGGCATTGTTCTTTCCCTGTGTTCAACTCCTTCAAAACAGAATGATCTTGTGGGAAGCTTGAAAAAAAATGACTGACTATACAGAATGTGAAGCTCTTCTTTAACAGTGAATAATTTTAAATTTTAATCAAAATCCCATTTCTACTTTTAATATTACGCTTCATCATGAATGTAAAAAAAACAAAAACAAAACAAAAAACTTACTTGGATTATACCCTTAGTCAAATAAGAGAAAATTGTTTCTAGTCTTAATTCTGTAAATAACTAGATATGTTACCTTAGACAAATGTGACTGATTTATAGAGAAAGAATGCTATATAATCATTATGCATTTACACCCAGGAAGGAGACAGTAGTTAATATTGACAGTAGTTATATCATCAAATTAAAAAAATCTTTTAGAAGATTCTTGCATTTTTAATAACTTAGAAAAGTATTCACAGAATATTAAGTGGATAGACAAAAAACAGAGTACAAATTATACATATAGTATGATCTCAGCTGCCAAAAATTACCAAGAGTAATAGAAAATGTGCCAAAATGTTAGCAATAATTGCCTTATTTATTATAGTGGAATTGTAAATGATTTCTCTTCTGCCAACTTTTCTCTATGTCATAATATCCTCTAACACCAAGTGGAGCCCAGAGGGTGGCCTAGTGGGCTTACGAGTCTGTGCTGCCTTTGAAGACTGGACCCAGCATCTACCAGTTCCCACCCCTGGCCTCTAACCAGATACAGGGAAACTGACTGGAAATTAAACCAGCCTGATTGGACTGGTCACCTCTGAAACACTTCAAAAGGGAAAATTGCCTGTATCAAACTCGAGGGTAAAGTTTCAGGGGACCTCTTTGCTCAGGCACCAGCAAAACAATTTCCTGGAATTGTTGTGGAGACAGTGACAGATTCCAGCTGCTACTCTGTGATCTAGATCCAGGATGGTGCTGGGCATGGTGCTTTCATAGGCACTGGCTTCACAGATCCAGGAGATGCCTTAGACTTTACTGTCTCTTTGCAAGATTACTTCAAGTGGGTAAAGCAGGAATCTGAGATTTCCAAAGAATCTCGAGAAGTAGACATTCATCCCAAGTTGGATCTGGGCTTCAAGGAAGGACAGACCATCAGGTTGATTGTTGGGAACATTACAACCAAGAAAGGAGGTGCTTCTAAACCCAGGACTGCAGGGGCTGAGGGCCTAAGCTTACTTCTGCCCCTACCTAGAGTCAAAGTCACTATTCCCCCACCATTCTCCTCAGTTGTCATCAGCAGTCACCCCACCACCCATTCCAAAATCTAACCGTGGAGGTAGTGATGCAAAGATTCTTTTAGATTTGAATTATCCAGCTCCTGTCAGGACATCAGCACCTAATCCAGTTTCTGCGAGTAATGACTTGTGGGGAAACTTTAGCACTGCGTCTCGCTCTGTTCCAAACCAGGTACCACAGCCATCCAACTGGATCCAGTTCTAAATAGCGTTGGCAGAACATTAAGGACAGACTTGAGGAATAAAAATGATCTCGAGGGAACCAATGTGTAAGGGAAATTAGGAACTCCTTTCCTTCTCAGAACCAAAATGACTGGACAATCTTTTTTGAAGCTTCTCAATTGCATTCAACCTGGTCTACACCCCTCCCTTATATTGTTACCTGCTGGATAGCCAAGAGAGTCAAGACAGTATCTGTCACCTCCTGCTTACTACCAATGCAGCAGAGTAGTGGATCTTATCATACTTGTGGCTGACTCTGCAGGGCTCACAATGTCAGTGTCTATTTGAGGATTAATGACCTCTAACATCTACAAAATTTTTCTCCATCTATAAAATCCCTTAACTTATATCAGAATCATCTCATGACTCTTGTGTGTCTCTTTGTGAAGCCCTATTTAGCAATTTCAGGGGAGACAAAAACCTTGAAACTTCCTTTTCCACTAACACAAGATACTAAAAATGGACAGGCTGACCTCAGTGTTTACAAATTCAGAATTTTTAAAATTTTTTTATGTCAGCATATTACAGGGGTACAAATGTTTAGGTTACATATATTGCCTTGGCCCCACCTGAGTCAGAGCTTCAAGCATGTCCATCCCCCAGACGGTGTGCACCACACCAATTAGGTGTGTATATACCCATCCCCTCCTCCCCGCTCCAACCTCCTCAACAGGGATAGGTATGAGGAAAGGCTTGTTTCCTGGGTCTCTGCTATGTAGCCTTCTTCAGGCTTATTCTATTTAGTGAATGTCCAGTGCTGGGTGCAGCTCCCTCACCCTCTTGTGTGTTTACATGTCTCTTCCTATAATAAGAAGGTTGCATTGTTGGCACCTCCACTATTCTTATCTGTTGTTCGAATAGTGCCACATCTTTAACCAGTGTGTGTCTCTACCATGAAGGAGGTTCAAGAGGCTGCACTTTCCAAGTAACATTCTGTACAATTGTTTCATATCCTACAGCTCCATCTAGTTCATGCAGCATGGCATTAATTTGTATTTGCCCCATTATTTGACCTAAAGTTGAAGAGTTTAGAGTTTTTAACCTGACTGTAGAGCAGAGAGGGTGAAAGCACCTCACTCTTGCTCAGTACCCACATTACCTTGCTGCGTGGGTATCCAGCCCCTCTCCACAAACACTGCTTTTTCAATCCAACTAACTCTTTAACAGAAAACTGCTATTATGTATATTGTCATTGATCAAGGAAGCTGGAGAGTAACAGCTTTACCTATGACAGGTTTTGCCCTAGGCTTTGATTCCCATCACCAAATGTATCTCAAAAGCAAGTTGCACTCCCTAAATTTTTTCTTTCCTTCCATCCCACCATTCCTTCTACAATGCTGTGAAGAGAATTCCACTTCTCAGGTGAATGGGAGCTGTCTATCCTGTTTGTTAATAGGCAATTTTGAGGATGAAATGGGAGGATATAATTTCTTCCCTTAGCATCTATTTGGATGTGTACACTCTGGCTAAAGGGAGTCCTTATATTTAGTTTCAAAATGCATTACTCTCTTGGATTTCTTCTTATCATTTTCTAACTTTGCCCCCCCCTCCTTTTTTTTATTGCCTCCTCTTCTATGCAGCTCTGTTCTTGCAGAGCCATGACAGGACATTTTAAAATTCTAATAGAAAACACTAAAAGCAAAGTCTGTAGAATCATTATTGACTAAACACTGGGAACATATTTTCTCAATCTTCCTCCATATTGTGTTCTTTGTATTCTCAGGATGAAGATATATTATGAATTTGAATTCCTGAAAAAATGAAAATGTTTAAGATATGTGTTTACAAAGCATATGCTGTATTGGTATAATAACAGTAATTAAAAATATGGAAAAAGAAAAAATAATATTCTCTAACATCCATATATTTTTATCATCAGAGAATAATAAACATTTTATGAAAGAAAATATATGACTCCCTTGCAAAGAGAGTACTTTAGCTTCCATCTGTTAATTTTACAAACAGTAATGACAATTATTACTGAGAATGCTCAGATAATCTTATATATAGACAACATTTCAGAATCAAAGGATGAGTTATATCCTATGCCTTGCAAAAATTGATTCCCAGGTATTACTTATTTCCTCTGTTCATTACTGCAGTCAAGTGGGCTGGAGACCTGGGTTGGTGGCAAGGGAGTAATTTTCCTTGCCTCAGACGAGGAAGCCTTCGACTTCAGTGAAAGAGATGATGATGGGAAGCAGTGACACAGCTGGGAAATATCTTATTGATGAAGCCACAAAATAGTTTCCTAAATGACCAGAAGTCATGTCTAGCAAATGTATCAGCAAATCTCTGTGGTTTTATTGCTTAATTCTCTTCCTCTAGGAAACCACCTTCTCCTCCCACAGAGGAGTCATGAGCAGTCGATGTCAGTTCAGCAGCAGCCACAACTGCCTGCATGCTCCGAAGAGCTCTCTAGTATCTGTCTGAAATATATACACAAAACTCTTTCCTAGTATAACTGTCACCCATTTCTTCATTTATTCTGTATTTATTGAGCATACAAAATATGTGCCAAGCCCAGGAGACAAAAATATCTCCTCATTTAAAATGTATAAGTTTAAAGCAAGAATCTTGAGATTATAATTTGAAGTTTGCCTCAAGGCATTATAGAAAGCATTTGTATTTTAAAGTAAGGTGGACTTGAGCTTGAATCTTGAAAGAAAAATATATTAGTGGTTTGACCTGGTTAATTTATTTAAGCTTTCTGAACTTTGATTACTTACCTACAATGGAGCTAGTAATATTGATAATATTTAAAATCTGTGACACATAATTGTAACCAAAACAGCATGGTACTGGCAAAAGAACAGAGACATAGACCAATAGAATAGGACTGAGAACCCAGATGTAAAACCATCCTTATATTTCCATCTGATCTTTGACAAAGCAAACAAAAACATACATTGGAGAAAAAGAATCCCTATTCAATAAATGATGCTGGGAAAATTGGATGGCCACATGTAGAAGACTGAAACAGGATTCACACCTTTCACCTCTCACAAAAATCAACTCACAATAGATAACAGACTTAATCCTAAGGCATGAAACTATAAGAATTCTAGAATAAAATGTTGGAAAAACTCTTGTAGACATCAGCCTGGGCAATGAATTGATGAAGAAGACCCCAAAAGCATTCATAGCAACAACAAAAATAAATAAATGGGACCTGAACAAATTTAAAGGCTTCTGCACAGCAAAGGAAACAATCATTAGAGCGAATAGACAACCAACAGAATGGGAAAATATATTCTCATGCTATACATCTGATAAAGGGTTGATAACTAGAATCTATAAAGAACTCAAATCAGCAAGAAAAAAATCAAACAAACCCATTAAAAAGTGGGCAAAGAACATTAACAGAAACTTTTCAAAAGAAGATAGAATAATGGCCAACAAACATCTCAAAATTGCTCAACATCTCTAATCATCAGGGAAATGCAAATCAAAACCACAGTGAGATATCATTTGACTCTAGTGAGAATGGCTTTTATCAAAAAGTCCCCAAATAGCAAATGCTAGTGTGGATTCCAAGAGATAGGAACACTCATACACTGTGAGTGGGACTGCAAACTAGTACAACCTCTATGGAAAGTAGTATGGAGATACCTCAAAGAACTAAATGTAGAACCACCGTTTGATCCAGCAATCCCACTACTGGGTATTTACCCAGAGGAAGAAAAGACATTCTATAAAAACAACACCTCAAATGTTTATAGCAGCAGAATTCATAATTGCAAAGATGTGGAAACAACCCAAGTGCCCATCAATACATGAGTGGACTAATAAAATGTGGTATATGTATGCCATGGAGTACTACTCAGCCATTAAAAAATAGTGAACTAATACCTCTTGTGGTAACCTGGATGGAACTGGAGACCATTCTTCTAAGTGAAGTATCGCTAGAATCAAAAAACAAATACCATATGTACTAACCATTAAATTGAAACTAATCTATCAACACTTATGTGCACATATGGAAATAACATTCATTGGAAATTAAGCAGGTGGGTGTGGGGAGAAGGAGATGGGTAAATTTACACCTAACGGGTACAATGCACACTATCTGGGGAATGGGCATACTTATAACTTTGACTCAAACAGTACAAAAACAATTTGTGTAATCAAAACCTTTGTACCCCCAAAATATTATGAAATTAAAAAAATAAAATAAAGAAAATAAAATAAAAAGAATACATTTAATTTAACAATGTGACTCAATAAACAATTTTTAACTTTGTTGTTATTGACACTTTTATTAACAATTAAAAATAATAGAAGCATATTCTGAAAAACTGATTACTATTTAAGAAGCATATAGAAGAATAGAATAATCAATATATATAATTAGAGTATGCCCCTGAGGAAATTTTATGGAGAATAGTGCATTAGTATCCCGTAGTTTGTAATAATCTGAAATCATTCTATAAATTTAAAATTTGCTTTACCTATGTCTGACAAAAGTACAAATTTTACCATAGAAGCCCTCCAAATAAGTTGCTGACTGTAAAGTATCCTACTAGACCCACCTCTCTCTGATCAGTCCAAACTATGAGGAGAAATGAGAGAAACATTCAAATACTGTTCAATTTTGGCTAAAGCCCAAAGCCAAATCCACCAGAAAAAAGACAACCAGGTCTCCTCCTTGGGCCAGACTCATCAAGATAGCAAATTAGAAGCATTGCTTTGTGTTCTCATACATTGTTTTCTAGATAGTAGGAGATAACAGAAGTGTTCCTGAATGGAAATAGAAGGGAAAAGTTCTGGCAAGAGTGCCCAAGACCAATGTTATTTCATTTTGCTGAAGGTGAGGAGACCTGGAGGGATCATGTGGGAAAGAGGCTGGAGGAAAAGTGGGAGTGGAGCGCCTTCACAGAAGGCCGTAGATTCCCACCAGAAGCATTTGCATTTATCTCATTATCATTTCATTTAAAAGCTGATGACATCTGCATGACCTAAGCATTTTAGAGAGGGAAAAACTAGTACCATGCTTCCCCCAAAATAAGACAGGGTCTTATATTTATTTTTCCTCAAGAAGACACCCTAGGGCTTATTTTCAGGGGATGTGTTATTTTTTTGAAGTACAGTGCAACAATCTACATTTATTCAAATATAGTTAAGTTGTCTTCTTCTGGAACATCACCATAACTCTCCAAACCCTGAATTCCATCCTGAATTTCTTGTGACTCTATTTCCTTTAGAACTGTTGGCCCCAATCTCTCATGTAGAGCAATAGAGCTCTCATGGGGCAGATGATAAGGGCTGCTCATCTTCTTTACCACTTCTCAACGAAATGCATGGGTTGTGCAGATACGCTGCATAGCCATGCCCATCACTAGGTCTTATCTTCCGGGTAGGGCTTATATTGCGCAAATGCTTAGAAATCCTGCTAGGGCTTATTTTATGGGTAGGTCTTATTTTCGGGGAAACACGGTAGATAACCGTTAAGGGATTTGGCCAAGGTCATGCAGCAAGAAAGGAGAAAGTAGGATTGAAACCCAATTTCCTGATTTCTAGTCTGGAGTTGCTCACCACCATTCCCATGCTACCTAACAGATTCCTTAACAATGACCTAAACTCGATATTTGGCAGACTGGATAAAGAAATTTGCTTATATTTGTTACATTGTTTTATCACCCTATCCTTTGGCATGTGAATTGACAAATTTGTTTTGGTTGCATCCTTAGAATTAGTAAAAATAATAGTATCATAGTATCAAAGTATCATAGAGAAAGAAACACAGAAATTACACATGAGTACTAATAATTACAGAATCACTTAGAAGTAGGACTATGTATTGTCCTCTAAGAAATTCTTTGATATCAGTTTAGCTAAAATGTGTGAAGCTCACTGTTGATGAGTGTAAAGAATTCCGACTCATTTTTTCAACTGCTCTTTTCTAGCTATGACAGGATCCAGAGCAAGGACATATTAGCCAAGACTAAAAATGCCATCTGTATATGGCTCCTGTACACACTGTTTTAGGAGAGGCAAGCCCTGACACTTCCTGACCTCTATAACCTTTTATCCTCATAGATATAATTACTTGATCCCCATCTGCAAACTTTATCCCTTACTCTTCATCCCTAAGACCAATCCTGACATTTGGCAGAAAAGATGTAATGCCAGTTCTCTATTTTAGCATTCATCATCCTGTAACACCTGCTCCTATTCGGTCTTAAACTAGTGTCTCAGACTCTATTGTGAGCAATTAAAGGACAGAGACCATATCTTATTGTCCTTTGTACCCCAGATCTTAGTATATTGGTGGCACACATAGTAGTCAAGGACTACCTATACCAGCTCATGCCCCAACCTATGCCAGCTCATGGTCTACTAGTCAATGGCTGAATGACTGACTGAATAGACTGCTTCTGCCTTGTTGATAAAACCCAGGTACCACCCATTTGGTAACTCAATACATGTTCTGATCCCAGTGTTTAAGTTCTTGCTTTTATTACCTTCTCAGTAGTTTGGCCCTTCTGAGACTTGAAGCCCTTTCTTACACCTGGAAATTTACTTCCCAGATCGTAATTCCTCCCCTCTGACTATCCTACTGACAAATTTTTGACAATGATACAATTTGCCTCTCTTCCTGGATCTACAAACATCATTCCTCCCTGGCTTCACCATAGCCATGACATACTGACTTACCATAACACTGCATTACTTTGGGTAGGATCTTCTGAGTGCTGTGTTTGCCTAGCTATCACTTTGGTGAGTATAATATGTACTACTAGATGTCTTCCGCTAATCAGTTATTCTGGTGGTACGTGGATCACTTGTTTTTATAAAGAGTGATTCAAATCTTACCATAGACTCACTCCATTAACCCATATAATCTGTTATTATCCAAATTATATCAAGGTTCCCTGAAGTAATCTGTCAAATGAAATAAAAAAAAGAAAAGAGAGAGATAAGAAAAATAAATTGTATTGATCCAAACAGAATAATTAAGTCACTTCAAAGATTTTCATTGTCTTTAATAAGTTAAGGTTTGTTTGTTTGTTTGTTTGTTTAAATTTGTGTCTTTGGTTTTTTTTTAAGTTGAACAACTATTCCTGCCCTATATGTTTCTTTTCTATTTAAACATTAGGTCAGTCACCACATTACTTCATATTGAGTGTTTTCATCTAAAACTCCCGCTTCATCTCATTTCCCATAGAGTTAAACAATCTAACAGGCTGAAGTAAATCACAGTTTGGAGAGTTCCTTAGTTTTAATTCACTTATGGTTCGATTCATCAAAGAATCTGGAAAGACCAAATGTCTGGTTCATGACCATTAAAACCTCATTTCCAAGACAACACCCCAACCTATGCCAGCTCATGGTCTACAAAAAACATGAAGACTTTGAAAAGCCCCCTCAAACTTGGGAAAATCAGAGGAAATTGTTATCGTACCAAAATAATTAACAACATTGTCATCAGTGTTTCAAAATTATTTCTGAGAAACTATGCAATGAGTTGTTTTAAGAGCATTTTCACTTGCTAAGAGGAAAATGACTGCTGTCTTCAAAGACAATTTGGCGCCAGGGTGAGGCAGGGAGGTGACTCCATTTTATCTACCTCAATGCTCTCAAACCTTAAACCAGTTGTTTGGAAAATCTGCTTAATCTTCCATAAAGGTTCACATTAGCAGAGGGATCACAAGGTCATGTTTGTCCATCTAACACCACATCCTGCCTCCAGCAATGGCCAGAGAATTCCTCAGAGGAAAGGGTGATGTTCATTTCATAACATTTCTTGTTAACAGTGAGATGAAACACTCAAGTGAAAATGTTTTCTTCTAACGTTTCTTTACCACATGAGAAAATACAAGAGATTAAATTTAATGTTTAAGGACAAAAAGATATTAGGCTAACTTTTTCTTTCAATTTAACCACAAAATCTAATTGAGTCACAAAATGTTAGAACTGAGTAATGTGAGTAATGACTTTGATTTAAATTCCAGAGGAGGTAAACTATTAAGTTCATATGCAATTATGGTAGATATTACATTTGATACATTTGATATAATAAATTTAAATGAATCTCCATAGCTGATTTGTATAGGAAGTCATAATAGAAGAAAGATGAGTGTTATGAACTGAATGTTTGTGTTCCCCTAAAATTCATATATTGAACTCCTAACCCCCAATGTGATGATATTTGTGGGTAATTAGGTTTAGATGAGGTCATGAGGGTGAGCCCTCCATGATGGGATTAGTGTCTTTATAAGAAGACAAAGAGCCCAGTGCTTAGACTATCTCTGTCATGTGAGGACACAGGGAGATGGCAGCCATCCTCAAGCCAGGAAGTGAGCCTCATCAGAACCTGATCATTCTGGCACCCTGATCTCGGACTTCCAGCCTCCAGGACTATGGGAAATAAATTTCTGTTGTTTAAGCCACCCAGTCTATGATATTTTGTCATGGCCCCCCAGGCTAAGACAATGAGTATAGTTCAATAGTCATTTGATTGCTTATAATTGACACAATCCTTCCTTTTGGAGTAGATCATACATTTTTCTCAAATGTGGAGGAAGGAGTACAAATTGCAAAGTGAGTACAAAGTGTGTATCACTGGGGACAATTTGAGGGAATATTCTGAAGCACTTAGCTGTGGCTGCCTATGACCCACAAAGCACAGAATCAACCAATCACAATCTATGATGCTTTGCCTCTGCATAGATTTTCAAACAGCATTACGTCATTATATATATTTAAATATCTCATATTGGTCACTTAGAGTAGCAGAATTTTTTAATTCATCTAGTGATTAGTCTTTGGCCTTTACCCTTCAAAATTGAGCTCACATGTACACGGGATTCCTGTACGTAATTATGGAGGTCAGAGGAAACGCCCTAACAAATAGTTGATAGTCCTTCTTCAAAGCAAATGGTTTAAAGTGCTGAACAAACAAATGATACCAATACCTCTCGACTTCTGCAGGAAATGACTGAGTACCTTATTGGTTCTCTAAGGACAGAGGTAAAAGGTAGGGTCTAGAACTTGACTTTTTCTGTATGCCACCCTTTTTCTTCATTGGTCCAAAAGAAATTGTTCCAAAAGAACTGGGAAAACTAATTAGGACAAGATCAGAGATGATTAAAAGATTGGACTTATTTAAAAGAATGGACTTTTGAGAAAATAATAAAAGCATGTTTTAATGAAAGCAGAATCATCATATGTATTGGAAAAGAGACTATAAATGGAAAAGAGGTAAAATATCATGCATAAGAATGCTATAACAAAGAAAGGAGAGACTTATTAGTAATAATTTAAATTAGTATACTTTGCTACATGCTATATAGGCACTGCCACTTTAAATCCTCCTGATAACCTGAAAAGGTAAATGGTTTAAAGTTGTCCCTTCCAAAATTCAGGTGTTGCCAATGTGATAGTATAAGGTTGGTGCAAAAGTAATCGCAGTTTTAGCATTGTGGAAATTTGCCATTTGATACAAGAATGGAATACATTCTTAAATAAATGTGGTTATGTTATATATCTTTTTAATGCATATTTCTTGTTTTATTTTGCTAATGACTTATTACTTGCTGTTCATTTTATATTTATTTTAGACTATGGAACTGATATTAGACAAAAAAAAATTCTAGTGATTTTCTTATTCGAATTTAAAATGAGTAGTAAAGCAGCGGAGACAACTGGCAACATCAACAACGCATTTTGACCAGGAATTGCTAATGAGCGTACAGTGCAGTGATGTTTCAAGAAGTTTTGCAAAGGAAATGAAAGCCTTGAAGATGAGGAATGCAGTGGCTGGCCATCGGAAATTGACAGTAGAAATTGACAACAACCAATTGAGAACAATCATTGAAGCCGATCCTCTTACAACTACACAAGAAGTTGCCGAAGAATTCAACGTGACTATTCTATGACTGTTCTGCATTTGAAGCAAATTGGAAAAGTGAAAAAGCTATGTAAGTGAGTGTCTCATGAGCTGACCAACAATCAAAAATATTGTCGTTTTGAAGTGTCATCTTCTTTTATTTTACACAACAACACACCATTTCTCGATCGAATTGTGACGTGGATTTTATATGCCCACTGGGAATGATCAGCTCAAGTGATTGGACCAAGAAGCTCCAAAGCACTTCCCAAAGCCAAATTTGCACCAAAAAAAGGTCATGGTCACTGTTTGGTGGTCTGGTGCTGGTCTGATCCACTACAGCTTTCTGAATCCCGGGGAAACCATTACATCTGACAAGTATGCTCAGCAAATCAATGAGATGCACCTAAAACTGCAACGCCTGCAGCCAGCATTGGTGAACAGAAAGGGCCCAATTCTTCTCCAGGACAACGCTCGACTACATGTCACACAACCAACGCTTCAAACGTTGAACGAATTGGGCTACGAATTTTGCCTCATCCATCATGTTCACCTGACCTCTTGCCAACTGACTACCACTTCTTCAAGCATCTCAACAGCTTTTTGAAAGGAAAATTCTTCCACAACCAGCAGGAGGCAGAAAATGCTTTCCAAGAGTTCACCAAATCCCAAAGCACGGAGTTTTACACTACAGGAATAAACAAACGTATTTCTCATTGGCAAAAATGTGTTGATTGTAATGGTTCCTACTGTGATTAATAAAGATGTGTTTGAGCCTAGTTATAATGATTTAAAATTCGTGGTCTGAAACCACAGTTACTTTTGTACCAACCTAATATTGGAAGGTGGAACCTTTACGAGGTGACTAGGCCATGAGGGGTCCTCCCTTGTGAATATGATTAGATGCCCTTATAAAAGGGCTTGATGGAAGGAGTTCATTTCTCTCATGTCCCACGTCCTTCCGCCTTTCACCATGTGAGGACACATCAAGAAGGCCCTCACCAAGTGCCAGAACTTTGATCTTAGACTTCCCAGCCTCCAGAAATGTGAGAAATAAACTTTTCTTCTTATAAATTACCCAGTCTGTGGTATTCTGTTATAACAGCACAAAGAGACTGAGGTGGTAGGTACTACTATTGGCTCTATTTTATAAATGAGGAACCAGAGACACACTGAGGTAAAGTAATTTACCTACACAGCTGGAATTCAAACCCAGGCTGTCTGAATGCAGACTTCACTTTTAACCACAATGACATATTGCCTCTCAGAGTTATTTTGGGTTTTTTTGTTTTGTTTTGTTGTTTGTTTTTTAACTAATAAGCTGTGTGACAATAGGTAGTACAGCCGAGTGTTTAAGATAGATCTGAAGTCAGGCTGACAGATCCGATTCTTAGGTCTGCCCACTGCTATCTGTGTGACCTTGGCCAAGGTATATAACCTCTCTGTGCCTCATCTTCCTCCATGGCAAGATGAAGACATCAGTAATTCCTATACCATGGGATTGTTGTGAAGATTGAGTTGCTATTGCTAAAGTATTTAAAACAGTGACTAGTATATAATAAGTATAAAAAAAATGTTTTAAATAAATTTTTTAAATCTGCATAGGTTAAGTCAAAAAAGTGTTTAAACTTCAATATGAATTGACTACTTGTTCCTTTACAATCAATATTGACTTTCTATATAGCCCACATTTGCCCTCTTCTGATTCTTTAATTAAAAACTTGATATTTAAAAAGCCAACTTCATTCTTAAAATATATATATATATAATTATTTTGTTAAAGAACTCAAATATGACCCTGCCCATTCAGTCTTTTTCCTCCCATCAATAGCACTTTCTTCTTTGCTGCCATAGGCTGTTTCTGCCTGTGTAGTGGTTCCCAGAACCTGCAGGCCTCCCTCATCTTACACCTAAAAATCCCAGTGAAAAAGATCTTTATTACCAGTATGTACAAGTAAGTCCCAGAACTGATTGTCATTGGCCTGAATTGGGTCATGTGATGATCCCTGCACCAATCACTGTGACCAGGGGATAGGATGTGCTGATTGACCAGGCTTGGATCACACAGTCAAGGAGAAGCAGAGTCAGCTTCACCTATACCACATAAGCTAAGAGTGAGAGAAAGATTGTATCTTAATGAAAATGAAGGTGCTGTTATGGGAAGGGGCAACCAATGCTAGAGAGACAAGACAAGAAATCTCTACTATAATGACCAATAATATTTTTGTGCCACAAAAAAATTGCACTGGGAAATAAAACACTTTGATTCCATATTTTGAAAAATAATGACAAATTCTTACTCCAAAGTTAAGAAACTCTAATAATTTTGTTTCTATGGAGTTTTCCTTCTATTAAACTATAGGGTTTTCTTTCCCATTAAGAAAAGATTCCTTTTATAAACAGAAAAGTTTAATTTTTTTTTACTTTTTAGTTTCGTTAACCATTTGCAGATCTTATTTGAAAACTCCACTAATCTTGTTCCTTTTATTACTCTTAGAAAGCCACAAAACAATGAACAAACACTCAAGGAAAGAGATAATTACTGACTAATTTGTTGAAAGTACAGTGAAATCAAGTTTTGGTTTTGGTTTTTGGCTTTTTAAAAATTTTTCCATGATGACTCCTAGAAAAGAGCTTCTGGGATTTATGTTCCTTTCCAAACCTTCCATCCCCAGAGTGTTAACATAGCTCCATACTTTTGTATTTTCTTCACATTAATGCCCTTCTTCCCACTTAAATGGACACATTAAATACAACCAGAAAAACTAAAATTAGGATGAAGAGACAAACTTTAACGTCAAAATTCATATTGGAAAAATGTTACTTTTTTGTTATTTTCTTAAAATCACGAGGAACAGTGATGAAACGCCAGTTTTAGTTTCATTTCATGAAATCTTACTACATATAGTTAAACAGAAGCCCAAGATAAAAGTGGTTTTTGGAAACTCCCTATGTTCTGTTCTCGTTAATGTTGTCATACCATCTTATCTAGGAATTTTTCTGTGCTCCTATGAAGTGCCAATTGTCACATTTAAAATGTTTATCTTTTAAAGTTTACTTCATCCTTTTCCTAATTTGCTGGAATGATATTTCTAAAGAGTTACTTTGAGATTGGCCTTACTTCAAAAAATACAGGCCATGGCACAAAACTGACATGACGTATTAGCTTTGTGTAATGTTAACTCGGAGGCCGTGAAGTGCACTAAATATTAATCTGCTCACATTTCCCTGGCTACCTACTGACCATGCATTCCCCCGTGTGCACACTCTCTGGGCTGTCCCTCCAACTTCCTCCACATCTTCTCAAGTGAGATGTAAGAATTGTTGAGGTCAGAGGTGTCAATCCCCTAGCTCTGGCAGGTGTGTGTTGTCACCTCTGCCAGGCATTGTTTCATGGGCAGGGTATAACAAACTGATGTTTCTATGAATGGAGGGAAAAAAAACCTCATATCCAAATTTCGCAAACCGATTCCATGGGTCATTTAACCAAGCCCAACCTCAAAGTCCAGATCTTACAAAAAAGGCCCATTATCTCTCTTTATGTTAAATTACACAATGACTTAACAGCTTGCTCATCTATGACTTTGTGCCTCTGATGTGTTAGAAAGCTCTGTCTCATAACCCTCAGGAAATATCTCATCTAGTAAATCACCCTAAACTTCTGGGGAGATGAAAGGACCAGAGGAGGAATAATGTGTGATTCATCAGCATGTAATTTAGAGAAAGTCTATTGTTAAAATAATCATCAATTGTGTGTTGGAAATCCTATCTTGCTTCTTCAGTTTTCTTATTCTGAGACTGAAGTCCTAGGGTCACTAGTAAGCTCTTCAGCATAGACATAAAAATAATGGTCAATTCTCAAATATTCTGTTGCTATGTTCTCAAAGTAAGCATTTTTATTTGAAACAGAGGGCTAAAATGTGAAAGGTAATTCTAATATATTTGTTTTTTTAATGAAGCATCAATGGAGGTTTGCTTTTTTTATCACCACACAATTAATAACCTGAGGGCTACTATGAGAATAAGCTATTGCTGTGGGTTTGCTAATAAATGTCAATGGCAAGTTTGAAGCAAAGGCAACTAAAAAAAAATGAGAGAGCATGAAGGCTGTGGGAAGTGAAGAGGAAAGAAAGGAGAAAAAAGAGAAGAGAAAGGGGAGGGAGAGGAGATTAAAAGATGTAGATGTAGCCTACATAAACGTACCCCTGTCAAGTGAAACAAGCAACCATTCACAGAGAGAATAAGTGCCTGATCCACCTACATAGAAAATGTGACAATGTTCTTGGACCTATGGATAAAAGTAGACAGACTTTTTCAGTCTAGATTAAATCTGGAGATTTAAGTCTCTAGTCCAAATCTAAGTATTATAAATTCTTCCCATTGCCATATTATAATTCAGAACAAAAAAAATAGTCATACCAACTTAACCTTCCTTCCTGAAAAAAATCAGTTCAATAACTACCATGTGGGCGTCTTAGTGAGCTACTAGTCCTTGTGGGGTAAGGGAGGGGCTACAGTGGCCTAGTAAGGGGTAAGAGCCTACATGACATGAGGGTGTGGTAGTAGCTGGGCATAGGGCTGAGAGATTGATTACATTGAGAGCACAGGTTGAGCACCCCAAATCCAAAAACAGGAAAACCAAAATCCTAAACTTTTTGAGCACCAATGTGATGTTCTAAGGAAATGTTCATTGAAGCATTTTGGACTTTTGAATTTGGAATGCTCGACTAGAAAGTATAATGCAAATATTCCAAAATCCAAAAAAGTCTGAAATCTGAAACACTTCTGGTCCCAAGCATTTCAGATAAAGGATACTCAAGATAATGGGAACCAGCTTTCTCATTGTCATGAAGAAAGCAAAAACTGGAATGCATCTTGTAGTGTTGGATTGGATTTGAAGGTATTGATATGAATTCATAGTTTTTATTGATTGATTGAGAGATAAACAGATATAAAAATAAAGATAAAGAAACAAATATAGATATCATAGTAGACTGTCTCTAAAATGGTCCCAAATTTTTCTTGCTTTCAAGTATTTATATCTCTGTGTAGTCCCCTCCCATATTGAATAGTATATGGGATAGGGATAACCTGTAAACCCCATCTGAGTAATAGGGATGACCTGTGTAACCAATAGGATATTATGGAAATGACCAAGTGAGACTTTGAGGCTGGGTCATTCTGACTTCCTCCTTGCTATCAGCATAAGCCAGCCACCATGTTATGAAGACATTCAAGTAGCCCTATGTAGAGTCAATGACATGAGGAAATGAAGCCTCCTGCCAACAACCAGTCCCAACTTGCTGAGCATGTGAGTGAGCCACCTTGAAAGTGGATGCTCCAGCCCCAGTCAAGCCATAGGAAGACCACAGTCCTGGCTGACATCTTGATTGCAATCTCAGGAGAGGCACTGAGACAGAACAGCCTACTTCTGAATTCTGGATAAAAATGTGAAGTAATAAATGTCCATTGTTTTAAGCTTCTAAGTTTTGGGATAGTTCGTTATGTAGCAATAGATAACTAATGTACTTGCAAGTATATATGTATAGAAAACATGTATTTCCTGGCTCTATCCATTTTTGCACCACCGTCTGGGTGCAAAAATACTCCATAGCCAGTGAGCATGCCAGTGCCCAGATCTTGGTTTCTAATGCAATTCACTGCTAGAATGAAGCAGGGCTCCTCAGAAAAATGTCTGACTTCAGGGCTAGAGCAGGAAAAACTAAAGATGATCCTGAATACTTTCTTCAATGAATCAAAGAAATGGTCCAACAATTATGAAAGCCAGTTTGAAAGGGCTCCCACCGGCAAATCTGAGACAATCTGAACATGAGAATGAATAATAACTTATTGAATAAAACAGGAATTTATAACTCCACACTGATATGAATAAATAAGTGAACAAATAAATTGGGAGAAAATATTCCTTACAGTAGAATGCCAACTAATAAGTGCAGAAGGAATGGTATAATTAGGAAATAACCAGATGGCAACCATCATAGTAATGACTAACTCATCCAAGAAATGTAAATAGATGCTGAAATTGGTATGTGCAAGTTTGATGAGGAATGAAATATTTACATAGTCTTAACCATTCACAAAATGCTTATTAATTGCAAGGAAGAGAGGAGTGACTGTACAGTAGATAAATCTGGCAGACACCACCTAAACAATTTATTAAAGTTAACATAGCCAGTAACGGAACAAATTGAAATCATGTACCACCTAATTGGAGGCATTAAGAACATAAAATTATTACGGTGGTATTCCAGCCCTAGAATCTACACGACTTAAATCTAATCATAAGGAAACATTAGGTAAACCAAATTTAGGAACATTTTTAAGCACATTTCATAAACTAACTTGATAAAAACATCAAGATCATGCAAGTAAAAAGATACTGAGGAAGTGTTCAGAGACAAAAGAGACATGACAGCTGATGGCAACACATGATCTCAGACTAAATTCTTCTATGAGGAATATTATTGAGAAAATTGGCAAAAGATTGAATGATATCTTCGATTTGGTAATGTATCATTGTTAATTTCCTGATTCAATGATGTTACTGTGGTTATACAGGAAACTGTACTTATTTGTAGAAAATATCCACTACAGTATTTGGAGTTATGGGGCTTCTTATCAAAAACTCACTCAAATGGTTCAGAATCAAAAGCCATTTAACCTATTTTTGCTAGTTCTTTGCAGGTTTTTAATTATTTCATAATAAAAGAAAAACAAGAGAAACATACTACAGATCTGAAAATTACAGTCCTCACTTGGCAGAGAACATAAAGGCAGTTCGGAGATACATAATACTAAAGAGAAAAACATGCAAAAGGACAAGCAGAGCAGACATCATATACAGATAAAGTGCCAACAACAGCAGCAACAATAAAAGAGAAAGAAGGAACATGGAGAGTAGGTCCAAACAGAGACGTCCACTGAATTACTTACTATCCCAAGAGGAAACAGATGGTAGAGTTCAAAATAGAATAATTTCATGAAGGTTTATTTACAAAGAAACTATTTGCAAAGATGTGGATTATGGGAACCATATAGCCAAGGGTTAGTAATAGCCTAATAGTCAAGCCATTAAGAGGGACAGATATGGTACAGGAACGCACAGAAAGTCATGCCTGATGCCCTAAAAGAATCAATGACTCTGCTGGAGAGACACAGCCAGCTGGAGGAGACCTTGCAGCGATGATGCCAGGGCCTCCCTCCCTCCCTCCCTCCAATCTCCTGCTAGGGCTCCCCATTGGCAACCTGACGAAACTGAACAGGAAACCAAAGGGCATGGTCCACATGAGTCAGCCTGCCTGGCAGAGAGCACAGAAGAGAAAAGTTGAGGGGAGACATGAAGGGGCCAGTGGAAAAGATCTGACCTATCTACCTTATCTTTTT
>VBSM01000272.1:71263293-71275062 GCA_008086735.1 Cheirogaleus medius
AAAAAAAAACAAAAAAACATCCCAGGACACTTCAGGTGGGTCATAACAGCAAGGATCACAAAAGTCATTCAAAACGGGACAATGACAGAGAAGAGAATCTGGACAACAGCAAGGAACTTTTAGCCACAGTTCCTTCCAGCACACCTGCCTACAGGTTTTGCCACTTCACTACAGAGAAGAACTGAAAGTAAATATAAAAATTATTTGTAAATATAATTTTGCTTAAATGATCTGTTTTATAAACCATATAGAGTTCTCATAACTTTGTGCAGATTCAATCCTTTCCATTTAATCTCTCTGTTGCTGTATAAAATTCAAGAGCTAAAAAACCTCTCTAGATATATAAATCTGGATTGAGTAAATTCCACTTTTAAATTGCAAACCCAAATTTCCTGAATCCAAATCTAGTGAATTTTCCATTTTACAATTCTACCTATAATTAAATCCAAGTGTACAATCAAGCCACTTCACTTATTTTCTAAGAAATTTTTAATATTTATTGTACCATTATCATAATGAAGAAAGAATTTTTCTCCAACAAAATGGAGGAAAGACAATGTTGAGGCAAGGAAGAAAGGAGAGAAAAATCAAGAAAGAAAGGGAAGGAATGAATGGGTTTACATTTGAAGAATATTCTGCTACAATTCACTTGCAGAGAGAAGTGTTGCTTTGAAGGCAAAGCTAAAAAGAGCCACTGGTGGTCCTTTCCCATATTCTTTATTATATCTCCAAGTTGTGAATTACAAGTGGCTTGAATATTATTCAGGGAACGATTTTAAGATTTGATTCTATTGCTTGGGAACGTCATTGCTAATAAGAGACACAGAGGTAGCCAAGAGAAACCATAGTAAAACAAGCAGAGAAGTCACTTAAAAATTCCTTCAGCAGGCACTTACTGTGTCCGTGATAGTAAAAAAACAAAGATGAGAAAACACACTATCAGTCATAATGGAATGAAACATATTTCAGTGATAAACAACCATGATAAACAACCATGCACATCCCAGTGACATAAAACTGTGATTTATTTCATCTTCTCACTACACATCGATTATGCTTTGGCTGGGCTTCTGCTTCCTGTCGTGCTCACTTGGGTACCCAGGCTAAGGAAGCAACACTGCTGGTCATCGAGGCAGATGGAAAGACAGAACACGGCAAATTACTTAAAGAGTGCACCTGGAAGAAACATATTCTTCTGTTCACATTTCATTGCCCAAAGCAATGAATGGCCAAAGCACATAACCACTCTGACTCCAGGGAAATAGAGAAGTACAATATGCTGGCAAAGAGAACTGGAAATATTTGTTGACTAGAACTAATGACCACCAGATGTTTTCCTACCAGATTATTCCTGTATAATGCCCAGCCTTCTCTTTACGTCTGCATATTCCCACAGTAGCTTCCAGGAGCAGAGACAGTTAGGGCTCACCAGCTATTCCACACGCTCCCTGATGTTTCCCAGCCTCCTTTAGGTTACATTCAGGCAACTAGTTAAGGCAAATAGACCATGAGTAGAAATGATATTTATAACTCCGGGCCTGAGGAGAATTAGTGTGCCCCTTCGTCTTTCTCTTCCTGTGCCAAGGAGACCTCAAAGGCCAAGTGTTCCTCTTGGTGTAGCTACCAGGTAGTGGCACCTCCATCAGCATGGTTTCCTGAGAGACTCTGTGGAGCAGCACTGCCCCCATCTCCTGACCACCAACTCTTCTGAACATGTGCTGTGAATAAGATCAAATCTTTGTTGTGTTAATATAAGCACTGAGATTTCAGAATGTCTAGTATGGTAGCTAGAATTAATTATCTTAATTGAAAAAAAAAACTAGTAGCTAAAGGTGAGATATTGGCACAAAAACCACCTAAAATATGTGAATTTGCTTAGTGGGTAATGAACAGCAAGGAAGCTGATATCAGCAGCTGAAATGACAATGCTATGTGTTTTGCAGTGGTAAAATATTTGATAAAATCATCGCACTCAGTGACTTGGAAGTCAGCTCACATGGGTGTTGAGCCAAGAATTTAGAGGAAAAGGGTGGAAAATAGAGCTTTAGTACTATGTATTGGTGGCTTTTTGCTGTGTTTAGCAAGGTACTGCCAAAAGGAAATGAACTCAGAAAGAATCAACCATTTGAAAGCAGACTGTAAGGGAATTTGTAGGGAAAGGCCAGAAATTCAGGAACTCTAAGGTTGGAAAGTCAACTGCTTCTATAGCCCAAAAGTAAAAAATAGCACTAGAAAGACTTTGAGTGACAAATACCCCATAAAAACTCTTAGTTGATTAAAGTGCTTCGAGGTAAAGTCAGAGTTAGGGGAAAATCTTCCCATTTAAGCTCAAAAGCCCTAAGATAGCCTAGAGAAAGCAAGGCATGCTTATGGAGAAGCACAGAAACAAAGCAGATCTGAGAATCATGTTTCAAAAGGAGTTTTCAGTGTGCTTACTGGTATAAATTTATTTGAGGTAAATAGATCAAAAGACTATTGTTAATGGATTGACTTGCCAAAAAGAAAACAAAAACCTGGAACTTTGATCAAAAAAGCATTTGATTGAAAACATCTTGAACCTCCAAGCTTCCTTCACGAGAATGGGCTGAGAGAGTTAATTCAGCCCCCAAGGAGGGCATATGTTCCCAACATCCACTCCAGATCCACTGAAAACAAAGAGAAAAGGACACATCCTGCAAAGATCTATTGTCAAAGAGGCTCCTCCAGAGAACAGAATCACAGCCCAAAGAATTAAGGAAGTTCTCTCACCTGTGTCTACTCCAGAGAACAGAATCACAGCCCAAAGAATTAAGGAAGTTCTCTCACCTGATGTCTACTCAGTCGTATTTCAGAACTCCCACAGCCCACTGACTGCTGGCTGTCTCCCTCTCCAAGCCAGAGTGAGTGCTGCTATTTTTCTGTCCTTTTCCCCCTTGTTGTCCATTGAGGACTGGGGAGACTGGGAGAAAATCTGTCTGTGGTTCTTAAATGTCCAAACAAGAGTAGCCACCTGTGGACCTGATGGCCAGACTATGTTAGGATGGCACACGCTCTGAGTCACCGCTGAGGCAATATAAAGGGAGAGCAAAATGTTTCTTCATATTTGAAATGTTTTGAACGCTTTTGCTATTAGCATTTAAAGCTTTCATATTTTGAATCTTAATAACTTTGTTGGATTTTGAGAGAAATTTAGAGATGGTAGGGAACCAAGGTGAATTATTCCTAACTTTGTGTCATTGATCAATAGTGAAGGAATTTTGTACAACTATAAGAGCTGGCATTTCAGATCCCAGCCTAGTCCTACATGCATGCCCCCTTGTATTATTATACCCCTAGGTAAGGAATAACTCTATTAGTTCAGATTCCTTTGATTTATGTGTCGCCCAACAAAAATTAATGTAAGCGAAGAGAATTGAGTTTACTCATCTGGTTGGGAAGCATACTGAGATAGATCATTAACTTGGAAGAAGCCACAGAGACCAGTGACTTAGAGACTGCATCAGGGGTCGCAGTGCCACCACAATGTTGGTCTCTACTTCTCTTGGCATGTGGCTTCTTTGTTTTCTACTCCATGCAGGCTCTCTCCATGCATGAGAGGACGGCCTCTGACAACCCAGGCCCTCATCGTTAAGGTTTATATGCTAAGTGGAAAAAAGCAATTCTTCTTCACCTCCCACTGTGAAGTTCTGGGGAAGAATTCTGATTGGCTTCGTTTGGTTGATATGTGCACGACTGTCAATAATAACTACCCACAATTGGCTCAGCCTGAGTCATGAGTTCAAATACGTGTCTGGGAAGGTAGAGGATAAGAGTGCAATGATCAATATGTATAGCAGGACTATATAAAGAAGAAAGGGGCCCCCTGAAAGGAAAGGAAGTATTGTAGCTATAAAAAGGAAGATGGCGAAGATGAGTGGGCAGAAACAAGAGCTACCAGATTCTTCTGTGATAATCAAGATACAAATAGCAATGCCCCCCATGGAATAGACCAAGAAAGCACACCTCCGAGCAGAGGCGCAGACACTTCAATCCAGGGCAAGCCTGACTTTGGTCAGTTCTAATGCTTATCCAGATTCCTTGAAATCGTTTCCCCATTTTGATCTATTCCCACTGTTCAGTAGAATACACAGATCCCCTGGGACAAGAAGTGTGATTGTGATGATATTCTACTGCCTCCTTCTCATTACTCTTTCAGGCTTGGGAGTGACCCTAAATTGAGTTCACATGCTCTCTTCAGCACTAAAGCCCACAATATTTACATAAGCTTCATATACATTATGATTAAATGATTAAATGCTTTGTAATTACCAAATACTTTCTAATACCGCCACAGAATAATGTTTCTACAGTGTCATTTTATGTCACCTCTTAATAAAAAAAAAATCCACATTCTATTTTCTCTAAATCCCTCCAAATAAACCACAAATTGCAGGTCTTGAAAGTGCTCTGTAATCTAACTCCCAAATATCTTTGCAGTCTGACCTTTTATTTTTCTTTTATGTATGCCTTCCTTTTCATGCAAAATAGACTATTTTGTATCTTTAGTATATATATCATTTTTTCATCCCTCCTCATTCATTTACTAAATCAACATATGTTGGTTGCTTATTTGTGTGTCAGGTACTATGATAAGTACCAGTGATGCAAAGATGAAAACATGAACCTAGCTTCAAAGAGCTCACTCTAACTGTTGAAGAAACATACATTATAAATAATTACCATTCTCTGTGAAGTATGTTGTACATGAGGTATGAAGAAATTGCTAGACCAACTGACTATTTGGACAACGGGGAGAAGTTTCCCCTTGAATATGATATTTAAGGTGGGACTTGAAAGATAAGTTTGTCAGGTGGAAGAGTAGCAAAGGGATAGAGAAGAATGTATGCAAAATTCCAGCAATAGGAAGATAGATAGCTTGTTGAGGAAAATACGAGTTTAATAAAAGCTTCCTTTATTAACGTTCACTAAAACAACACTCAAGATTACACAGCACATTGCATACCTGTGTGAATATATTGGCTGATGAGCAGGAAATGTTAAATGCTTATGGCTAATAGAACACTCTCCTGTTTACTCATGAAACTGTATTGCCACTAGCTGAGTTTCACATTTATTAAGAATCAGTGGTCTCTTTTCCCAAATCTGTTGTACTTGCTATAATTACACAATTGAATTAAGTGTTATATAAACCATGTTTTCTCAACCTCAGCACTGTTGACATTTTGGGCCAGGTAATTTCTTGTCGGGGGCTATTCTGTGCTGTGTAGGATATTTAGCAGCATCCCTGACCTCTTTCAGTAGATGCCAGGACTACCCTCCCCTGAGTTATGAAAACCAAAAATGTGTCTCCAACTCAACGTCAGGATGCACCTCGAATCTCATGTACCCAGATCAAGCCACCAGAAATGACATGTCCTTCTCTGAACCTGAAGCTTGTTGTTTGAGCTTCTCTTAGGGCCTTTTGTGATATTATTAATTTCATGCTTATATTATAAACTAGATTTTGAGTCTAGATTATAAAATCCTTAAATATAAAATCATATTTTGCTCATATTTTCTTTCCACGCAGTACCCAATAATATGCTTTCCATATAGCAGATGATGAATATTATTTATTGAGTGAATTGTGGAACTCTAACCTAAATTGCTTCAATGATTTATACATGTCTTTTGAATTCTTGTAGCTGTAAGCATTGGGGGTGGAGGAGAGCCTGGGCTCAATTTAGCCTGCACTGCATTCTTTATAGGTCTGTTTCCCACAGTTCCTATCTACTCACATCACTGGAGGAAGTTCATATTCATTAATCTTATAGCTTTTCTTATAAACTGCTCCTTGGAGAAACTCAGCAAAACAACACCCACATGCCTCCTTAAAAAAACCATCTAGGGCCTAGATGCTACCAAACTGGTGAACAATGATACTGAACTACATTAAGCAAGATATGAATGTTAAGCAAAAACACCCATCTGAATTTTTCTCAAGGTAAATGTTTTTTCCTGCCTGTATAAACCACCAAGATCGTTAATTACTATATTCTCTCAACCATATTCTTATTCAGTTGCCCATAGATATCCTATTAGTTTACACTAACAAGTGATAGGAATTATTAATTATGACCAAAGCTTTATTTGCATATTAGGAAATATTGGAGATGTTTTTCTAAGGATTGAGATTGAGGTAAATAAGTAAAATCAAACTGAACCTCAGCCACATTGTATATCTGAATTGTCTTTCTGCATCAATGAAATGGTCAAATTCTTTTAATATATCTTATGAGTTTCAGACTTAATTGACAAAGCAGGAAGTATTAAAAAAAACAAAAGTCAAGGTTTTTGCTAATAGGTTCTTATAGGGAAGACAAAGGAAACAGATGCAACTCAAATCAGTGGCAGCATGAAGAACAGGGGTGGGTGGCTTTTCTGTTATATCTGCTTCAAGCTCCTCTTTCTACTATTCCAACTTATGGGCCATCTTTAGGTTTTACATATGTTGTCCCTATTCCATACCAGATAACCCAAACATCATATCTATGACATTTTCACAAAATTAACCCCTCTAGCCCAATGCCTTTTGTGCACGTTGCACAGTATGCCAACAGGTGAAAGGTGAAAGCAATGCCAAAAAAATTACAATTGATTAGACACACCAGTGGTTTATTTTATTTTATTTATTTTTTATTTCAGCATATTATGTGCGTACAAATGTTTAGGTTACATGTGTTGCCTTTCCCCACCTCCCCCCCAGAGTCAGAGCTTCAAGCGTGTCCATCCCCCAGATGGTGTGCATTGCACTCATTATGTTTGTATATACCCATCCCCTCCTCCCCTCTCCTCTGCCCGATGCCCGGTAAGTGTTATTCCTATATGTCCACTTAGGTGTTGATCAGTTAATACCAATTTGCTAGTGAGTACATGTGGTGCTTATTTTTCCATTCTTGGATAAATTATTTTAAAAAGAAAACATGGTTTTAAAGATGGGCAGAATAAAATCAAGAACCAAAAACTTTACATATCGATTTCAAAGAATAGTATTTACTTGACATCAATTAATATTTACTTTATTACTAATTATTAATATTTACTTTATTACTTAGTAATATTAATATTAATAATAAAAAGCAATAATAAAATAAATAGTAATATTGACTATGTAATAGGCACAGGGCTAGTTTCTAGAGTTACAGAGATGAAGAAAGTACTGTATTTCCTTGGTTTTTAGATGATGTTTCCCCCCCAATTTTAATATTTCTGAAATCAGAATTTATCTTAACCTTTCAGCTATATTTTTTTCATAAGCAAATGCTACTGAATGGCCCTCAGACCTATGGAAATATGGTAATTCCCTGCATTCAAGGAGCTTATTTGCAATTTCAAGGATGTACCACTGAAGGCAATTGAGGGAGAAATAATATAACAAAAGAGTTATTTCAGGCAAATGTATCTGCAAATGGAAACTTAAGAGGAGTGGAGCTTAGTGGAAGGTAACAGCAGAGAGTCAGAAGAGAAGTGATGGAAGCCTGGACCAAAACTGCAATATAGCAATGGAAGGTCAGAACTGGACATAATGGATAAATATGTATTACTTCAAAGAATGAATTAGTAGGTATCACTGAATTTTGGATAAATTGAACAAAAAATAAGAAATTGGTCAAAGATAATGCTAAAGCTTCAAGCATGGCTGACCAGGAAGGTGATAGTTCATTGAAAACTGCAGAGAATTTGGATTCAGCAGGTAGGGCATTGAGGAATGAGTTTTGCTCAGGACTTATTGAATAACCAAAAGGAACAACCCAGTAAGTAGTTGATAAAATATATTAGACAACAGCGATTAAGAAATAAATAATGTAAAGGTCATGGCTGTTTTTAAAAATTCCCTTTCACTTTGCATCATCTTAACACATAATTTCTAGAAAATCATTGTTATTTTCCTTTCTTAGTATTCAAAATGATGTTTCCGGTATACTGCTCAGTTGAGAAAATGTCTTTTCCCATGTAAAAAAAAACATGTAACACTTCCCCACAATAGGACTGAATTATAGATAACATAGTAATAGTAATAATTCACTGAACACCTCAAAGTGCCAGGCATTGGGATCAGTGTTTGGGATGGAATGATGTGTGTTTGCCAAAACCACTGATTGGGACTTAGAAAAAGTAAGGTTTTTGTTTTTTTTAATAGGAGAATTTTATATGCCAAAACCAGTGGGGCTAACCATAAGCCATTTGTAACCACACACTCAGGCAATTTCGTTAGCCTGGCAATAACAAACTGTCAGAGAGGGTTTCTTTACAAGTGTATTAGAATGGGATAAAAACCATTATTAAATCTGTAATAGTAAATATAAACAGTTTTACTAGGAAATTAATCTCAAAGAAAGATACAGTTTATCGAATGAGACCAAGCTAACCAAGCTTAATAACTCAATTCCTAACATAAAATATTTTCTGAATGAAAAGAAGTAAAGCTATTCCTCTATCATTTGGCCCTGCTTCCTCACCTAATTATAACACTTTGGCTTTGAATTTTTTTGGAAGCCTACAATGTACATATTGATGTGAACATTCTACCGCTCCCAGTATATATACCTATTAGATTAATCTTCTCAGGAATTATAGCACCAAGGATTCTGGTAAGACTGAGTTGAATAAGTCACAAAAAGAAATTGTGAATCACCCCTTTAGGATGAGCTCCAGGTGACATCTGGCCATATCTTTCTAAGTCCACCCCAGTTTGGGGGAGTTGGAGCATGTTATTTTCCTAAATATTGATTTGTTCAAATTACCATTTATCTAGGACACAAGAATTTATGTTCTTAAGATAAAAGGAATTGCAATATTGAGGATAAGGCAAATCCTCCATATTTCAATGATAGGACTTAATGTTATAATTTACAGGGAATATAAAACTCATTATATCTTTCTTCAATGGAGCAAATATGCTCTTTCTTCTTAAACAATAAAAATTTATTTTCTCATAGTTCAGGGAGGCTAGAAATCCAGGATCAAAGTACCATCAGGGTTGGTTTCTGGTGAAGCCTCTCATCCTATTTTGCAGTCAGCTGCCATTTCTCTGTGTCCTCACAGAGAAAGTGAGCTCTGGTGTCTTCTCCTCTTCATATAAGCACACCAGTACAACAGGATTAGAGACTCACTCTTACACCTTTATTGAACTTTAATTACCTCCATATAGGCCCTATCTCTAAACACAGTCACACTGGGGGTAGGGCTTCAACACATGAATTTGAGAGAGAAACAATTCAGTTTATAACAGCCTCCTTTTGCCACATATCCTTTCTTGAAATAAATGAAATCTCTCCATTTCAGGTGTTATTTCTAGCCAATCCTTCAACTGTTTCCATTATTTTTATCCTCTATATATTACTCCCAACTTCTGAATTTCTCACCTGTTGGAGTAATATAGTCAAAGGAGTATATATAAAGGGTTTTCATAATGATTTAGAATTTCCAAAACACATGGACACACACATAATACACACACACGGACACACACACACACATATGTGTCATTAGTTTTACAAAATAGGACACACTCACTTTAATAATCAAATAAATCCAGGCTCTCATCCCACTTATTGCAAGATTTTTTCTCTTCTCAGGGTGTCCCTTTCTGTGATAACTCCAAGGGATGGATTCTTCTGCAGTTCAAGAGGTCAAGCAACTTGATTACAGTCTCCTCAAGGAGAGACACTAGAAAGTATGCTCAGACAGCTGGGGAGTTTCCCTGTTTTCCACTATTGTTGTAGAACAATGCTGGTGATTTAGCACTGGATTCTCCAGGTTTGGAGTGGAAGAAGACTCTGTCAAGTATTATGATCAGATTAATGCTACTATAGATTGGGCCTCTCAACAAAGTTAGGAACATAGTTCCTAAAGCTCTTTTAAGTAATATCCACAGACATGTCCCTTAATTCTCATCTATAGTGCCGGGGTGCCTGGATACGGAGACACTTCACTACATAGGCCCAGCATCACCCACTCACTCTCCATCTCCCTCATCTAACTCTGAAAGTGGAGGAATTCGCTCTGTCTTTTGTGTTCAAAAGTCTCTCCCATTGCCTGTCTTAAGATGAGTGACATTCATTTCCTGGGAGAACTCTGTATTATTAGAATCAAATCCTACCACGGGTAGGGGAAACATCTGTTATTATTATTTATACTTAAAAAATAAGAAAACTGGAGTTCAAGGAAGTTAAATTACTTCTCCAAGGTCACAATAGTGACAGCTTAGCTAGCCTCAAACTCAGGATTTCTGACACACTATGCACTTCTCTCTCTACCACAACTTTATGTTCTCTATTTTCACTGTGGGGTCCTGATGTCAATTGATCCTTCTAATAAGATCTGACCCTTCTCAACAAAATCTATCTTTTTTCCCGTGATTTTCATCTAAATATTTCCAATAATACCTATTAGTTTATCAAATGCCTATGTGTTACACCTATTATATTAATAAACAGTTCCTCTATAAGCAGACATTGTTAATCTTATCAATGTAAATGGTCAGATTGGAAATTTCAAATAAAAATAAACTTCTAACAAAATAAAATTAACTAGCAAGCTAATATGACTGTTTTTAAAACATCTCACATTTGATGTCATTGAGTACACAAGGTCTTCTGGTAAAACAGCTCTCATGCCAAAGGCTCTTAAAGGATTCTTTGTAGCACTATACGGTATCACTTATCCAAGTCCCATTCTTTTTACTTGTGGAGAGAGATTTTTCATAATACAAATTTCAGCAGGAAAAGAGCTTTCCCAACAATTTATGTGGACCATATGAAACACTTTTGCATATGTTTGCATTATGTCTCTGATTCGAGGGATCCCAGATATCAACCCTAAGGAGGCTTTTACATTCCTTGCAGTTACAATGACCATCTCTTCCAAGGAGTCTAAGCAAAAGCATTTCTGATTTCTGATTTCTAGGCAACTTTTGACAAGAATCCTACACACTTTGACTGCAAAAAGTTTTTGTGCAGTGTAAGTAAAAGCAAGTTGGTTAACATTATGATTTAGTCTTAGTAACGATTTATCATGAAAAATAAATGGATATCTTCAGTATTTGACATCTTGGGTTCATGGTAAATTTTGGTGAATGTGTACTCCTTTACTCATTTTGGTCTGCTTTTTCAGAATTTGGCAGAAGTAGGGGAAAAAAGTACTTTTTTGCTTTTTAATTTTTAATTGACTTTCAATAATTATTCCTGCTTTGAACTGTTTTTAATATGGAAAGTTGAAACATTAACTTTCAAAGAGCCACACTGTAAAAAGCACAATAAATATTTGTTTAATTTTGGGGTGATCCAAGCATCCGACCTAATCAGAGACAGCCACTGTTACCCACTCTGATGATGTACTATGAGTCTTTCTAGAACTTTTCCTATGCACTTATTTTAATTTAATTCTACAAAATAATATGCAGATACACATATTATTTGGTAACTTTTCATAATTAATTTAATATTACCTGACTGCTCCCAATAAAACCTACTAGTTTATCAAAGTAGCTGTCTAATTGCTGGATTAAAATAATTTCATCATGATCTTACGAATGAATAAATTGAAGGCCTAGAGAAGTTAAGCCACTTACTACTTGTTTGAAATTTAGCAGCTTAACTTCTTAATTTGTTTTCAGGTTTCAAAAGTTAATGCTCTGCACAGCCAAAGAAATTGTCAAGAGAGCAAACAGACAACCCACAGAATGGGAGAGAATTATCGCAAGCTACACATCCAATAAAGGGCTGATAACTAGAATCTATTTAGAACTCA
>VBSM01000272.1:71275162-71332602 GCA_008086735.1 Cheirogaleus medius
ATTCACAATTGCAAAGATGTGGAAACAACCCAAGAGCCCATCAATACATGAGTGAGTTAATAAAATGTGATATATGTATACCATGGAGTACTATTCAGCTACAAGAAACAATGGTGATATAGTACCTCTTGTATTTTACTAGATAGAGCTGGAACCCATTCTATTAAGTGAAGTATCCCAAGAATGGAAAAATAAGCACCACATGTAACTCACCAGTAAATTGGTATTAACTGATAAGCACCTAAGTGGACATATAGGAATAACATTTATTGGGTGTCGGGCAAGTGGGGGGGAAGGGATGTGTATATACATAATGAGTGTGATGCGTACCAACTGGGGGATGGACATGTTTGAAGCTCTGACTCAAGAGGGGAGGGAAGGCAAGGGCAATATACGTAACCTTAACATTTGTACCCCCATAATATGCTGAAAAAATAAATAAAAACAAAACAGAAAAAAGAATGAGGCAGGCTTAGATAACCTAGTATGATAGAATATGTGAAAAAAAAAATTAATGCTACCTTCATCCACCATTTTACATGACTTTTTTTAATTAATTAATTTTTTAAATTTCAGCATATTATGGGGGTACAAATATTACAGTTATGTATATTGCCCATGCCCCCCTCCCCCCTTGAGGCAGAGCCTCAAGCATGACCATCCCCCATACGTTGCACATCTCACTCATTATGTTTGTATATACCCATCCCCTCCTCCCCCCTCCCACCCGCCCAACATGACTTATTTCTTTTTGCAATGGTAGTATTCAGTAAAACATTCCAATCTTGTATCTATGTTTTATTTAGGCCCTTGTGTTGTGTCCAGCTAAATTTAAAACATAATTCCAACTTTGAAACAACAGTATTCTTCAACCAATAAGGTGAACTAGTCCATATAAAACTTAACCTATTACCTGATTTAATTCAACTCAATTACATTCAACAAGTATTTATTGAATACTTAATATGTACTATACTTAACTCTGTATTAGGTACTGTTACTATAATGTGAGCATTATTAGCACCATGTTTTAAAAATTGAGATGATATAACTGAAGTGGGACTGGGTGGGTAATTAATATACCTCAGAAAGAATAATGATAGCAGAAAAATATCTTCTGACTTCTGCAAAACATCACACCCCATTAATTCAGAATTAAATTCTAGAATTGACCAATGTTCTATGTGTGACATCTATGAAAAAAGGTTTGCTAAGCAAATTAATGTTAACAAGAATCCAATATAGAAAAATAGTAGCCTCTTGAAAACATCATTTAAGCAAACTTTTGGTGGTATCATATGCAAAAAATAATGTGGGTGAACCTAGAGGACATCATGTAAAGGGAAATAAGCCAGGCACAGAAAGGCACATACATGATCTTACTCACACATGGAAGCTAAAAAACTTAATCTCATTGAAGTAGAGAGTATAATAATGGTTACCACAGGCTGGGGTAGTGGGGAGGAGGGTGTTGGAGAAATGTTGGTCAAAGGATACAAAATTTCAATTAGGTAGGAGGAATAAGTTCAAGAGATCCATTGTACAACATGGCGATTATTATTAATACATTGTATTCTTGAAAAATGCTAAGAAAGTGGATATAAAGTATTCTCACCACAAAAATTATAACCATGTGAGGTAATGTATATGTTAATTAGCTAGATATAGTCATTCCACAATGTATAGAAACTTCAGAACATCATGTTGTACATGGTAAATATGTGCTATTTTACCTGTCAATTTAAAAGAATTTTTATAACTAGTTGAAGATAATAGACTTATTGATGTAACTGGGGAATTTTGTGGGCTTCTATTTTTAGCCACTTGTTTGCTTAATTTTCATAAAAGAATGGCATTACATTCATTTCAAAAGAATCTATATCGAAGCCTTTTAAACTCTTCCTCTTTGCTCTCTTCTCTCCTCCCCTCCTCGGCTATCCTCTTCGCATCTGCCAGTAGTACAAAATCATAAGTTTTTTTTACTATATTTACTTAACAAGCACCTTACTCTATATGAGGTATACTTAGTTCACTCAGCAAATGCACTTTAAGAATGGCTTATTATGTGAGGCCATGGGGCAATACCAGGAATAGTGGATGAAACTCATAGAAAGATAATCTTAGCTTTATTATAAGACACACATTCTCATTGTTAGAGGAATCCAAAAATGGAATTGACAGCACCAAGAGGGAGTATAGCATCATTGAATTGGAATCAAACTTTGCTTGGTTTGAATAATTCTTCTTAAAATATTGCTTTAATTTCTATATCATTCCATATATGCACATGCTTTGGAGCTAGGCAAGTATAGATGCAAATCACTGCTATGTGACCTTAAGCAAATTAAACATTTATAGTCTCGGTTTCCTCATCTGCCATATGGTCATAGTAATAACTGCACCTACATCATAGTGTCATTGTGAAAATTTAATGAGAAACATTTAGTATACATCCTAATATGTAGATGTGAAGCACTTAGCACCATGTTTGGTACACAGAAAACACTTCATAAATGTTTTGTATTATTAAAATATTTTAAGTTAATAAAAAGCTATCTGCCACTGGATTTCTCCCAGATGGCTATTTTTTCCTGATGTTCTTTCATTTGAAAATTGTAATAATGAAATCATGGCTACATGTGGATCTATTTTACTGAAATATTTCCATTGCAGAAATCATTTAAATGATGTTCCATACATCCATTAAGGGATGCCTCACTCTTCTATATTTTGCTGTTAATCACTGATCAGTTTTCAAAGGATTTATTAACTTTCTATTTTTAAAAAACATAGAATTGTATTTTTTCTGAGTAACCTCCATATGGCATTAGATTAAAAACAGAATTTCCATAAACTCCAAACTTTTGCATTTCTATACAGTCAGTAAAGAAATATGGGCAATGCCTGTGTGGTTTCCACAACACTTACATTTGTAATTAGAAAAATTTTAGAAAAAAATCATCATTGGAGAAAGAGCCACCCATTCTGATTATATGGAAGTATTTCAAATTTCCTGTTGCTTTTTTTTTTTTTTGGTAAATTTAAGTTGATGATGTCTGTATTTTAGGCACCAGTTCTTTTCATTTTAGTCATTAAAATAAGATGGACACACGTAAGTTCAAGGATTTACTCTTGGACAAGTGTGAGTACTATTGATGTCAACTAACTCAGTCTACTTTGTTGGAAATGGAGAATAATTTATTTTTAGGCTTAATATATTTTCCTCATAAAGGTTTGACTTACATTAGAGGCAACTAGTAAATCCCCTTACCAGTTTTAATAAAATGCAGAGATAGGAAGACCAAATATCCCCTGTGTTCCTCTCACTCACCAGCAGACACTCTCCCTTGCATATCCCTTGATTCACCACTAATTTTTAGCCTGGGTCATTTTTTCTCATTCCTACAAATCCAAATGATCCATAGACATTTCCTATGAGATCTCATCTTGACTAATCACTGCATATGACTCAGCCCCCAGGAGTCCCACACAAGCCTGGGTGTGTAGCTAAATTGTTCAATAAAAGAGAATTTCTAATGAGAAAACCTTGTAGGGGCAAACTCTCCATTGTAACCTGCAGCTTCACTCTGGGTCAGCAAGGCACAGTATTTTCATTCATCCCATATAAAATCAGCCCTGAATGTTTGCAAGACTAGCGGGACAAGCTCCACTTTTATAGAAATGATTCACATACTTCTGTCATCTTGGGCATGCATGTTACTCATCTGGCTTTCTTGGAGCCATTTCCCTAAATTAGCTAATTCATCAAGACAGACATCCAGATCAGGATTTTTTTTTTATAAGAACATTTCTTACATCAGCTTCACACCTTACTAACAAGTTGGTTAGTGATACCAGCACAGCTGAAATGTGTCATGCTCATTTGCACATTGAGCAGATGAATCATGAATTTAATTCCATATTTTTACTTTTTTAAAAAAATAAATAAAATTCCTATATGTCCACTTAGGTGTTGATCAGTGAAACCAATTTGCTGGTGAGTACATGTGGTGCTTATTTTTCCATTCTTGGGATACTTCACTTAGTAGAATGAGTTTCACCTCTATCCAGGAAAATACAAGAGGTGCTATATCACCATTGTTTCTTATAACTGAATAGTACTCCATGGTATACATATACCACATTTTATTAATCCACTCATGTATTGATGGGCATTTGGGTTGTTTCCACATCTTTGCAATTGTGAATTGTGCTGCTATAAACATGTAGGAATAAAATTTATTGAGTATCAGGCAGGTGGGAGGGGGAGGAGGGGATGGGTATACACATACATAATGAGTGCGATGGGCACCATCTGGGGGATGGACACGCTTGAAGCTCTGACCCAAGGGGGCAGGGAGGGCAAGGGCAATATACATAACCTTAACATTTGTACCCACATAATATGCTGAAATAAAAGTATATATATATAAACAAAAAAAGAAAGAAAGAAAGAATTCTTTAATAAATTTGCAATATATGAGGGTTTATATTGAAAAGTGATGCACATTTGAAGTTACCCAACAGTATCTAAAAGAGGACACAAAAAATGACTTAATGGCATTGAAATTGTAGTTGGCTACCTCAAAGGATCCACAAGAAACAGCTTTTAAACAAGGAATGACAAACTGACATTTACTGCAGTGTTCTCCAAAGCTGTTTAGTATGAGGACGGGGTATACTGGCATGTAACATTCTTTTCACAGTTCATTATATGACTTAAACCATAATAAGAACAAGATGGGATGTACAGCTATTTTGTGAGCAGAAAATTTATTCTCCAGAGAAAACAGACTAGTTAGGATTTGTTGATATTGTTCTGGTCTTTTTTATGTAGAAAAAAAATATGATTGGATTTCAGATTATATTTCTATGGTTGATTCTGTAATATGGTTTTGAGAATATTCCTTATGCTCAAATTAATGAGAAAAAACAGCGAGGCCACTGAGCCAGGAGGTACTCAATTTGCTGATGAAAAGCCTGTTACAAATTAATCTACTATCATTGGCTCATAATCCTATGTCTCTCAAGTAAAGTAATAATAGGATAATAATAGTATAATTCTATTTATTTATAAACATAAATATATTTTTACAAATGAAAAATAATATTAAATGTGTTTCCTTGGTACTGATGTTAATGCCATCCTCTCTAGAGATTTGATAAGAAGCCTAACCAAGCATAACTATTAATAAAGAAAATATCCTGATCCTTTAGGGATCTCTTTCTTTTATCCCCTTAGTTTTTATGGTTGTTAATTTTCTCATAGTAGACTAAAAATCTAATAGTGGATAATCCCTGTCCTTCTCTTCACATGATCAATATTTAGATAGATTTGAAGCAACAATTTTCTCCTGAAAATGTCGCTCAACTGGTGCAGACATCATTGGCTTTATATGATTTCCTGTAGCTTTGTTAGCTATTCTGCCTGGCAGCAACAGAGATTTTACTCTTTAAATATTTCATTCATACTCATGGGTTACAAATGTGTAAGAACTATATTAACTGGGCTAGAAATTCCCACTGGAATGATCCAAGACATCATTTAAAATGACTTCTTGTATATTTTTGGCAATAGATCTGGTTTATTTTTTTAAATACTGTCATCTACATCTAAATTAATCCAATTTATTTTGTTACTTAATGAATGTAATCACAGCAATAATTTTAAATACAGTACATGGTAGATTATTCTTGCAAACATTAATGTTTTTCCCGTGAGCCCAATCTATTATTATGAAAAAGAGGAATAGGGGGTCAAATCCTATAAAATATATAGACATATTCTTGAAGACATAAAAACATTTGTAAGACAGTTTCAAATGTTATAATATTTTTGAAGATCCAGCTTAGACCTTAGGTGGGGAACTATAAAGAACTTCTAACATCCCATTCTGCCCTAAAGTTATATGATTCTAATTTTAGCTTTTACTCCATTTTTTAAAAAAATCTTGATTCAGCTTTGCAAGTTTCTTGAATTCATTCCCATCTTGCAATCTTCTCCAAGGTTCAAAACTGGCTTACAGTCATCCAAAATACTCTGTCAGAGAAAAGCAAATTCCAGGAAAAGCTCCTAGATCCAATATAGCTTTTCCAAGGTTCTTAAGACTGTGATTGGTCAATACACAATAATACTATCAACTGCAATAGACTTCCTACTGTTTTATAAGCCTGAGTGGTGGTTATCTTTCTATCCTCTGCTCAGAATGATTAACTGATAGGCCGTGGGGTTGGCATCCCCTAAAAAGCACTTTAGGCAACCTAGCCCTTTCTACAGGAAAACTCCGGCCTCTCTTGCAATCTTCTCGCTTCACTCCTCACTAGCTCCTAACCTTCTAGTCAAATCTTGCTTTTACTCAGATCCATTTAGCTCTATGTCTATTTCTGAGCACCATGCTTGCCCCTATAACCTGAAAATAGCTTTGACTTCTTGGATTTTGCACTCTGGAACTCATCTCTTCAGATAACGGTTTGTTCTGGCTCCATCTTATTCCAGTCCCTCCAGGGACTAGCACTGACATTAGTTAGCCTGACTGACTCCCCTACAGGGGGCAGAACAGTCCATTCTATTTCACATCTCCTGCTCTGTACCAGGTGTATACAACAGCTTCTTAACCACTTCCCTAACTTGAGGTTGTCCTTTTTCAATCCATTCCCCATAACTTTGCTATTGCCATCCTAAAACATTTTCACATCTCATTAAAGCCTTTCATAATTCCATGCTACTGTAATATATAATTCAAACTCCTAAGCCTATGATCTAACCTTACCCACCCCACTGTTCTCTGCAACTTCTTTGTTCCAGCCACAGCTCTTTCCTCAATGTCTCTAGAACATAACAAGCTGATCCTACCTCCCACTTAGCATGCCTGCTTCTCCACCCTCTTAATTTTACCTAGGATTCCAGTCCTAGCTCGAGCTCACCTCCTTCATGAAACTTCTCATGCATGGTCCACATTGTTCTGCCTGTACTTGACTATGTCTAGCAAAGTTTAGGGATTGCAGGGGTATGTTGTCTATACCATTCATTGTGGCATTTAACAAAACATAATTACCCTATGTGGTGATATATGGTTGTCTAATGTATAATGGGAATGAACAGTTTTCTGATCAGTATATTCCATGAAGACAAGAACTATGTCTTAAAATTCTTTAAACCATTTATAACACTAACAAGTAAATACTTGTTGAAAAAAGAACCCAGTAATTCAAATGACTTTCAAGATTGTTGTTCTAGTCATCACATCATTGAAGACAAAAAATACACTAGGTTATCTCACAGAATGTTTTCTATCCCTGTATAGCCCGAGTTAGCCTGAGGTTGTTGTTTATAGAAGCTATAATTACAATTCTAGTTTCCAAACAACCAGATGGACTAATATTTCAAGGCATCTGCTAAATTTCTAATTTAGTGTAGGTTTTTAATTTCCATGAGTAATTTGTTTTGATTCACAGATTGTCTTCTTTTAAAATATTTCTAACCTGAGCTCTGACCAAAAAGAAGAGCAGAATGATTAAGATTTGGGTTTAAATCTCAGTTCTGCCAATTATGAGCTACTTAATCTTAAGCAAGTAGTTTAACGTCATTCTGCCTTTATTTCTTTACCTGTAAAATGGAAATATTAATAAGTGAAATGCCCTACTAGGTAGTGTTAAGGATTAAATAACTTATTCACATTAAGCAGTACTTACATATAGTAACATAAAATACATGTTAGATCTTACTATTATTAATCATTTCTCTACAAGCAGAGAATCAAACACAGAGGGGCAACATATGAGCTTTGATATAATTCTTTTTCTGGAACAGACATAGCTGTCTTCAATATTTTTCATAGTCTGATCTGATTCACAATTTTGGAGCAGACTAATGATTCTTCCCTTAGTCACAGACATGGAAGGAAGTGAATTCTCGTCACCCACATGCTCTGAAGCACAGAGACAAATACAGCAAAGCCAAGATAAGATGAGAGCAGAGGAGATGGTTTTCTGGCATTCTCTTGGAGGTTCTGCTCCCTGTAATGTATTCAAACTTACAAACAAATCATTCAGTAGATAAAGTATCGATATTTCTCACTCTTGACATTTGATTTGATTGTGCTTTTATCCAACTAAACTGGCCTGTTGGTCAACCAAACTGAATGAATTTGATATAACTGACTAGTTGCTTTTGCCCTGAGTTCATTCAGCCATATATTCGGATGGCCACAAAATTGTCAAGATGAAAACTGATCGTTTAAAGCCAAATTTTTAGCCAAAGTTTTAACAACCTAATTATTCTTTATAACTCAACTCAAAAAATAAGAATTAATATTTGAAATTTTTAAAAAAATTGTATTCATTATTATTAATACAATTATATTATATACAATTAAAAGAATACTGATTTGTCATGAAAATGTATTATTGTCATCAATGCTAGCATTTATCCATATGCATCTTAAGCCACGATGGAAACAATATAGGGTGAAGGAAAATAAAAGTCTGAACATTAAATGCAGACATTGAGATACTGAGAATGTTAAATGCTGAGAACGTTATTAAAGAAAAAGTGTATTCCAAATACATTTCATCTGGGCCATTTATCTCACCTGTGGCTTCTCTTTATCATCTTCACCCCTTCCCTGTTCTCCCTGTACCACTTACTTGTAGCTCCTCACAAATCAGCAGGAATACGTCATTAGTAGTAACCAGTTTTACTTGGTTTAAATCAAACATTTTAACAGACAGTTGGGAAGTACATTGGTACCTAAATCCTGCAGTGCAATATTTTTCCTTTCAAAATATATCTGAATTATGAGTTTAAGAAAACCCCTCATCAAATAGACCTAAAAAATTATAATAATTTATACACTCTTTGAAATCCTGGGATTCAGTTCACTTCATGTAATATTAACTTTACTGAACATTAAAAGACCTATTTCTAGTACTAATTCAGTCACTAGTTTAGTTGTGTGACCTTTAGCAAGTTACCTAACCTCTCCAAATCTCATTTTTAAAGCTTTTTTTTAAATCTCTAAAACAAAATAACTAAATTAAACAATTTTAAAATTCTCTTCTAAGTTTATTTCCTTATCTTTTTCACGTGATGTTTAAATCTCCAACTAATATAATAAAATACATCACATCTGTGAATTGGGATTATATCTTATCTGTCCTTTTGCTGTTATCCTGATTGCAGAGTTTGAGGTGGAAAAATGAAAAAATTTCCACATAGATGTGTTTTATTTGGGGAAAACGTCACTTAAAATAAATGACACCCAACATAGCAACTTGATAATTAAGAATAAAATGCCAGAATGGATAAATACCAAGTTAAATATCAGCAATATACCATGACATCTTTAAACAAAGCTGTTGTGAAACCCCACCTATAAATTTATCCTGTAGCTGAAAGTTTATTTTCAATTAAATACATTATAATTCTGAGTTACTGCTAAATGCAGGAAAGGAGAAGAGATTGGTGAAGTCAGCAATAGTTAAAGCAATTTTCATGTAGCTGAAATGTAGCCAAGAAGAATATAATAGTGGTTGAGTGTTCTCCAGGAACACTGTGACATAAACTTAGCTGCATCACGGACTCTGTCAGGGAATGAGAGGAGGACATGTGGCTTCACTCTCTAATAGTGAAAGGAGAGAGATCCCTGGATATGCTGACGTAGAAAATAGGTCTTGTACGATGCTTCTACCTTGGAAATAAGCAAAAGTTTACATTTGACAGAAATTGATCTGTTTAGTGAAAATCAGTCCAAGGGCTTAAAGAAACTAGGCAGTGAACTCAAAGAACTTCAAGAAGTGCAACGCACTCTGCATCTTGCCATTCCTGTTCTCCTCTAAGTCTTTTGCCTAAACAGACACTTGAGTTGCAATTACTCCAAAAAGGTGCCACCATCCTTGAAACAATGGAGCAGTTGTGCACCAGAACTGTTTATTCTGCCATTCTATTTGTTCAAAGAGGATATGGTCAAACAAATCTGGAGACATGGGGCCCAGCAATCTGTGTTTTAGAAAAGCTCTCCATGTGTCTTTGATGCAAACTAAAGTTTGAAAACCATAATTCCAAGATTTCATCAGTTCACTGTGCTTCTTCCCCATCCCCACCTCAAGACGACCAAGGCTTAAATTCACTAGAGATATTAGATCCAGTTTCTAATTTCAGTTAGTTCTGTTTTATTGAAAGAATCAGCAAGATCTGACACTTATTTTTTATCATTAAAATACTCTAAAGCATTACTATTAAAATCTAAGCATTCTTTTTAAGTATCAGTTGAATTGAATAGAATATTTCAATAAATACCTATTGATCTTAGCAATGCTATCTTTCAAACAATCTCTCAATTAAAGAGAAAGTCAATATCAATAAATTTACTTCATTTTATTTAATTATTTAGTAGAGATGAGATTTCACTATGTTGTCCAGGCTGGTCTGTAACTCCTGGTCTCAAGCAATCCTCTTGCCTGGGCCTCCCAAAGTGCTGGCATTACAGTCAGGATCTAACACGCCCAGGGTCTTTCATATTTAGAAGAACCCTAGCAGTATGTCATTACAGATATGAAAAGAAGAGAAAACTCTCCCTGTGCTCTCTACTTCGCTTAGCTCAAAGTAGGAATAACTCTCCAGAAATTATTACTTCCAGACAGCTGACAAGAGAGATATGTATTAAAAAAATAAAATATTAGTTTTCACCTATGTCATAGAGACTAAAAAGAATGAAGTATTAGTAAGGACAAATTTAGCCGCAAATAGATTAAAGAAGTTAGCGGTGTATTTCCTTCCCATTGACATCCTGGAGCCTGTCCTGAGCCATCCAGGGCCTGTCCATCTTGTTGCTGCTCCACATGTGGTTTTCAAACTGTGGAAATCATAGCCCCAAACAGCTGCTGGACCATCGCTCATATTTACAGTCTGAGCAGCAGTTACGAAGATGTGGGAAAGAGGACATGTCCCTCACTTAGAGAAAACATTCGAGAAACTGCATGTACCACTTCTTTATAGATCCCTTTGCTGAAACTTAGTTATATTGCCACATCTAGCTGCAGGAGATGTGAAGATGAAATCTCTATTCCAAGAAGCCTGTGTCCAGCTAAAAGGAAAGAAGAGGAGGAAACGGCTATTGCAACTCCACCACAAAAGAGAACACTCAGTGCCGGCAAAAGTGTAAGATAATAGGCTGTTTTTTAAACACTGATAGGAGTGTAAACTGGTATAGGGTTTCTATAGACAACTTGACCATATGGCTCAAACACTTTAAAACATGACTCCAACACTTTAGAAAAGTTATTCTTAAAAAAGGGGGAAAAAAGATATGTATTAGGATTCTAACTAATACAGAGAAAAACAGAACCAATAGATGTTAATTAATTAAAAATTATTATAAGTAATTGGCTCACACAATTATGGAGGTCAAGAAGTCCCAAGATCTGCAGTTCAAAGGCCTGAGAACCGGGAGAGTTCATGCTGTAAATTCCAGTCCAAGTCCAAGTCTGAAGGCAGGGAAAGACCTATGATATCCTCCTTCAAAGACAGGAAGGCAGAGAGAGCTAATTATCTCTTGCTCAGCCTTTTTTTCTTTCAGGCCTTCAGTGGATTAGAAAGGCCCACCCACCTTGGGGAGGATCATCGGCTTCACTCAGTCTACAGAGTCAAATGTTAATCTCATCCAGAAACATCTTCACGGACACACCCAGAATAATGTTTAAGCTAATATCTGAGCACTCTGTAGCCTCAGTCAAGTTGACACATAAAATTATAGATATGTATAACTATAATAACCATCACAGATATGTTTAACTATAATATTTACCATAGTGATTTTTTTTGGTTGTGGTAAAATACATATAAAATTTACCATCCTAACCATTTTTAAGTGCACAGAGTGTTAAGTACATTCACACAGTTGTGCAACCAATCTCCACAACTCTTTTCATTTTGCAAAACTAAAACATTACACCCATTAAACAACTCTTCAATCCCCCTTCCTCCTGTTTCTGGCAATCACTATTCTACTTTCTGTCTCTATGAGTTTGTTTATTCTAGGTACCTCATGTAAGTGGAATCATGCATTACTTGTCTTTTCGTCTGGCTTATTTCACTTAGCATAATGCCTTAAGATTTATCCATGTTATAGCATATGTTAGAATCTCCTTCCCTTTTGAGGCAAATAATTTTCCATGGTATGTGTATACCATGTTTTGCTTATCTATTCACCTGTCAGTGGACACTTGGGTTGCTTCCTGCTTACATAGTAGCTTCATTAGCTACTTTGAATAATGCTGCTACGAACATGGATGTATGCCATGATGATTTTAAGATCATAGGTTTTGCTCTTACTACTACTTACTGGTGAGAGTATGCACTGCTATAAAATGATAAATGTTAGATCCTAACTTAATTATTTGTATTAAACATATTATATGTTCATTCTCTGTAATCATCAACCCCAAAGTAGCCATTTGTTGAGGTCTGACCATGCTTGCTCAGACACATGTGGGCTACCATATCTGGAGAGCATCTCATCAGGAATGTGTATAAGGATTTATGTATCTTGCAGATAATTAGATAAAATAAACTTTTACTTATGAGATGCTATGAAAAGCTTTCTCAGAAAAAACTGCAGCTGATTCTAGAGATCATCTGAACACAGAAGTCACATAGTATTAGAGCTGAAAGTGATTTTAATAGTAAACTGGGACAGTAGCTTACATTAAAGGTGAAGATGCTGAATCTGAAAATATTAAATGAATTTCCCAAAGTCAAGGTACTTTTCATTAGTTTTATGACTTCTAAATTATATTTGAATGATTTATAGATATGAAAACTGACTGTAATAAAGAATCTCTGAATTATAGGAGCCAATCTGAAGTTTATCTATATTTCTAAAGAAACTTATAGATCTTCCACATATTTGTTGAATAATTTCACACTTATAATTATTTCTTTAAATTTTTAAAAATTATTTTTAAATTTACATATAGTAAAATTGATCTTTTTATGTAGAGTTCTTATAAGTTTTAACACATCTTTACTATTTCCATCCTCTGCTTGCTTTGGGGTTATCTTACTATTTTTCTTCCAATTTCTTAAGATAAGAAGTTAGATTATTGATTTGACATTTCATTTCTAAGGTAAGAATTTAGTGCTATAAATTTCACTCTCAGGACTGCTTTAATGAATTTCATAATTTTGATATATTGTATTTTTATTTTCATGGAACTTGTATTTTTTTAATTTCCTTTAAGATGTAGCATTATCGCAGATACTAGCTGCTAGGGATGTTTGATCTATACTTATGATTTATACAATAAATAAATCATATAAAACATACTAACAATTATTTCTTGGTAATAGGATTATGCTTGCCTTAAAAATAGTATATTTTCTGTAATTATTTTCATATAAATTGTGCAAATAAAAATGAGGATAAAACTTCAGTGATGTTGACCCATATGAATTTGCACTGTTTAACTTATTAAATATATGAAAACATCAGTTTCCTATGGTTTTAATTAGAGGCCAAGTATATGTTAGTTTCTATCTTCCTTAATCTCTAAGGAAATCACTGCCCTGGAAGACCCTAGAGTTAGAGGAGTGGGGTATGTCACTGGGTCAGGCATGAACTTTGCCATGTAACCACTGGAAAGTTATGTAGCCTCTTGATAACTCAGTTTTCTATGAAAGGATTTGACAATACTGCCTACTTCCTAGGGTTGTTGAGAAAATTAAATGAGTCAATATGTGTAATGAGCTTAGAACACTGCTTGGCACATAGCAAGCACTATATATGAGCTATTTTATTAGTAGTATCAGAAAATTAATTAGAAAATTTTATTTCAAAAGGAATGGTAAAAGGAAGGAAAAGAAGAGAAATAGATGTATTTAAAACACTCTCTTTTTCTAAGAAGTTGGAAGGATAGTACAAACAACATGCCAGAGTACTCGCTACGTAAAATGTCTCTCCTAATGAAATCTTAGAGTATTTTTATTGTTTATTTTCACAGAACAAAAGTAGGCAATGAGGACAGTCCAGAGAAAAAGGCTTTCACAGTCAGTGTGTGAGAACATAGGTAAAATGGAGAACAGAAAGAGAAAGAAAAGCTGCTGTGCGGCAGTGTCACAGCCATCGTGGATTCCATTTCAGGGAAGAGAAATTCTGAGTGACAGATAAATCACTTCATTTACTTCTTAGGTCTCTGGAGATAATCCTTGATGCAAACGTATCTTTGAAGAGCTCCTTAGTGATTTTTTTCCCTTAATGGATGGATGTCTTCATAGTACACATTGTAATAATTGGTTTTGCTTTTTCTCCTAAATGTATAACCTTATGGCTTTCGGTTTAATAATTGTTGACAAGTGGCTCTGCATGACAGCATTGAATACAAATACCACTGATGATGATGACTGGGCTGAGGAATGTGGGATGCATTGTACTAAAAGGGTAAGACATTATGTCTACGTAATTGCTTCATCTCCCTTAGGGTAGACAAAGTTCAAAGAAATGTGAACACAGATGACTCACAAGACATGTTCTTTGGGGTTACGCAGAATTCATCTCTCTACGGTAACCTTTTCTCCTTCCTCACTTATCACAAGTGCACTTGCTGTACAGGGCATCTCGACAGGGTGTTCAGCCACTTAGCTTCACACTTTCATTAATCACAGTATCTTCCCAAAGTCAAGGAACTTAAAAACACTGAAATGGCAGGAAAATATCCATTTGAAATTGAGTTTCCAACATTTTTGCAAAATACATATTAAGCAGTTTAGAAGTTTCCTTTTAAGTATTATTCTTTCATATTTTATTGGTAATATTTCCCATCAGTATGTGCTAATATGAGTTTTGAGAAGCCTATACTTATTTGATATTTTCTATTAATAGTTAGCAACCGTGTGAGAAATTGTGTCATTTTTTTTTTAGAGGGAGGTGCTAAAAACTACCTTTCAAAAGCCAGATGGATTCTTAAAACTGTTTTGTTGGAATGGTAATCCAATTGACATTATTTCTCAACAAATAAGATGTTCAACCAATGGTCATCCAAATACTTCTCGAAACTTATACTGCTTGAGAGCTCACTACTTAATGAGGTAGCCGTGGCTATTGTCTTTGAACATTCTGAAGACTTTGAACATTTAGACGGTTTGTTCTGGACTTGAGCTGAGATAGTAATCCTGTAACCTCACAGTCCATACCTCTTTCTTGTGACAATTCTTAGAATACCTGAAAACTAGCATTACCCTTTTTGCCAAGCTTCTGTCCCACCTCACAAGAAGTGGTCACCAAACTGAAGATAATTTTGGTTAATGTTCTAGACATCTTGAGTCTGACAACATTGCTCATGAACTCTGACATCAGACTTAGATAAACTATGCCAGCATAGTCCTGTGAATCACAGTTGTTAGAGTATGAAGGAACATATACTCCTGTCTTCTGAAACATTCTTTTTTGGGTCAGAGGTCTGCTTCCTTTTAGAAGCAGCTATTCTCTGCTGTTCAAATCCAGATTATGACCAACTAAAAGTACTTGTCTTTTCCATATACACTATTATAAAATCAGTTATGTCCCTATTGTTTTCTGCCCCTTGTTTTTAGCAAATCTGAAGAATCTGTTCTATTATGCCATTCTAAAGGCCTCAGAACCTAATAATTAAGAGCATGTACTTTAGAGCCAGTCCACTTGGGTTCAAACCTTAACTCCATCATTTCCTTGCTATGTGTGGCTTTGGGCAAGTAACTTGATGTTCCTATGCACCAAGTTCATCATCTATAATATGAAATAAGAATCAAGTGAGCTAATTTATGTAAATCACATAGAAGAGTGGATATAGTGAACACTAGACAAGTATTTGAGGCTATTAATTTATGTTCAGCTATTTCTCTCAGCATTGTATCATCATCTACAGGCCAAAATACCATGCTTTCTACGCATTAATCCAGGTCATTGTAAAAACGCAACTAGGAGAACAGTAAGGACAGACCCACAGAATTCCCCTCAGATTTCCCCTCAAGTTTAGATCCAAGAGTAAAGTAGATGTTTGTCCAGCTTTCTGTCTGGAATGTTGGAAGAAACACCTTCAAAAAGTCATGGGGAGGTCTGTAGAGATAGCACAGCACATCTAGCCATGAGAGGGCCATGGATTACCCATCCTCCCAAGTCTTTTATAACCTAAAGTGGTAGTGAGAGCATTTGAAAGTGCCAGTGGACTCTGAGTGGAATGTGGGGTTTAGGTGAGAGTGCTGTAGAGAAAAAGGAAGATGATGTGCCTATGTGGGCTCTGCAGTCTGGACAAGAGGGTACATATCAGTAAGATCCGGCATAGACAGTGCTCCACTAACATTTGGATTAGGATTTATCTGTGTCTCTGCAGATTGCAGAGTCAGGGGAAGAGTGCAAGCTGGGTTGGTGCCCACACACCATACAATTATCAATGCAGCAAGAGCACTATATTCGCCATGCCAAATACCAAAACAGAAGGTTCACTTTCGAACCAAAAAGCTAGCAAGGGGCACTCTAGGTCAAGACCTAAAAGCAGACAGTTCCCCCTTTCAGGCAGTTATATTATATATCCAACCAATTACATTTCTTTTATACCTCAGTTTTTCTGAACTGCTGTGATTCCAGAAAATGCATACACTGCATAATTAAAGACCTCACACATACACACTCAACTCTCCTTTCCCCATGTCTTTTTCTATGGTAGCACTCTTTTAATCCCTTACCACTATAAAAGAGTTCAAGGGCACTCCTACAATTGCATCAGAGTGAAAGGTACAAATTATTTAACCACTGTAGATGAGGTAAAGTACACAAATGCATCACATTATCCAGTTAAGCTGAAATGGCTTTAAAATGTTAAACAGTTCATTTAAGTATTTACTATGATTCCTCTGCTTTTAGTGTAAACCACTGGCTCTCAAACTTTGGGGGCTATTTGGATATGCTTGGCTGCAACTAACAGAAAACCCTATTCAAGCTTGTTTAAGTAATAAGAACATTTATTATTCTTTATTATTCCTCACAGGAGAGGAAGTCCAGACGTAGGCCAGCTTTCAGGACAATTGTTGAACCAGTGGCTTCTCATCCCTTTGCTCTTCCATTCACAGTGTCAGATTCCTCCTCTCATGGCTGTAGGCTGCTTTCCAGGCTGGGCCACATGCTTCTTCAGACATGTGTATTTAGAGAAAGAGCAGCTTTTTCCTCTCAACAATGATTGGGGGGAAGCTGGGTGATGGGTACAACAGGTTTATTTTTCTATTGTCTATAAATTTGAATCAGTTATTGCAAAAGAGCATGAAGTTAGCCTTAGGTTAAGTACACTCCCAAAAAAGGATATTAAATCCCCCAAATATATTGCTGCTGTACAATGTGGGAGCCATGAGATGAGTATTGGAGAGTTAACTACCAGAACCACAATAATCAGGCATTGTTGTTAAATCCAAAGAAAGCAATGGAATCTATTCCCAGAAAATACAAGTTTTGCACACAATTCTAGGGGGCTGGTGAAAGGGTCTCCTAAAATACACTTACATCTCCCCCAGGATCCCATGAACCTCAGGTTATATAAACCCAACAATGCTGTAAACTGACCCATGGGGGTGCAATCATTTTGACTGTATGTCTTTTTTCTTCTCATTCTAGGCAAAGAAATAGCCACAAGCCTCCTTTTGATCCCCAGAGACGCAAGGGCACCATGTATATGCCAGGTTGCTCTTTGATCATAACCTGATACATGAAGTCAGCTGCTAACCACTGACACCTTCTCTGGGAGCCCCAGCTTCATCCTTTCTTCTTCCTTCATCGTGTACTCTTCTGCCAGCTCTCCACACACTCCACAGACCCCAACGTATGGAGACTCATCCAGTGTTCGGGTTCCACTGACCCTTCCATTCTCTTTGCCTTAGGCTCTTTCTTGAAAATTAGTCCCTTAGTTCCTGCACTCTGCATCAAAATATCCCAGATTCTAAAGTGCAAATTTATTAAGCACTTACTGTGGAATAGGCATGCCAATATGTATTTTTTGCCTACATTAAATTGTTAAATCTTGACAACAACTTCATAGGGAAAGTATCATTTACCTTGTTCTAAGACAAGGAAGTCATTGTACAGAAAGATTAGTTAGCAGAAGGCAGAATCGGAATTTGAATGCAGATCTGCCTGACAGCAGATCATAATGTTCTTTCCACAGCTTTGCCACATCCCTAGACTTTCTGTTTTCCCCTTATCTCAGTTTTGTGCATTACAAAAAAGACACCAACTTTTCAAAAAAGTCCTTGTCAATTACCTCTTAGCATTTTAAAGATTTTAGATCTCACATTTATATAAAGTCATGAGAATATCAACTTTTGATCCAGAGCTCATCCTTTAATTCACAATTGCTGTATAGGAGGGAAGTATTTCATCCTTATTTTGTAATTGGTGCTCCCTAAAAGGGAGGTTTGTTGTTTCATCAATCACAAAATCTCATTTTTTTTTTCTTTTTCTTTACTGCTCCTGGATAGGTCTTAATTTGACCCAATGATTGGAAATATTTGTTATGTGATTTTTAAGCAAAAGACACAATAGTTTTCTACCTTCTGTTTAGTTATAACTCTCTTTGAAACACTCCTCTAGTTTTTCTAATCTTATTCATGTAACCAGTCATCTTCTCCACATTCCAGTCAGGGGAGTGGAACCACAGACAGAAACAATCTTTCCACAGTGCTGTGACTATGAAGAGAAACCAAGCTCTCCTTTCAAAGCTGCTTGCTTAAAGTGACTGTAATCACACTGCTCTTCCGTGATGTTGATAACAAAATCAAATACCTTCTCCTTGAGTCAGAAAAATATCTTGCTATTTACTACATGTGCATAAATAACATCTAGAAAATTGAATATGGCACACATGTATGTAGAGATGAAGTAGTAAAATAAAGCTTCGGTGTCTTTGCAGTTCTGGGACTGGACATTGACAGAATGACAAATAAAGTTACAGAGGAAAGGGGGCTTTGTAGATAGATAGGAAAGGGCTGGGGTAATATTAAAAGTATTTAATAACTGCTAGGGCACAGAGAAGATGCCAAGCTTAGCCCCAGCACAGGGCCCTAAGGCCTCCATCCATGCCAAAGATTACCAATTTAGATGCTGAAGAGTAGGGCTACCTGGAAAGTCTCAGAGGAAGTGCCACATGATGAGGGCACACTCAGGAGCAGCAAGACAAGGGCTATTTACTTACTGAATGGAAATATTCCAAAACTATAGCATCATCCCTTAAAGGTATGACTCTACTGCATCTCAGTTGTGAAAAAGAGAAAAGTCAGTGACCAGACACACCAAGGCACCCAGAACAGTTATACCTATTTACACCTGTTATTCCAGAGTTATTACCAATTATTCTTCTTAGAGAATCATGTTTGCTCTTTGTGTATTAAGATGACCGCATATCTTAAAGTGTCCCTGATTGGACAAAATGTTACATAGTCACCCTAATACAAGGACATAAATGCAAAATACGATTCTCTTCCAACAACTCATAGGTAAGGGAACACCTTGGCATCTCGAAGGAGAAAAAAATGGAAACACAAAGAAAACTTCCCCACTAATCCCCCAATAAAGACTGTGGATGTATGAATGACAGTTTTCATATAAACCAGAAAGTCAAAGACACAGCCAAAAAACAGCCCAAGATAACAGAGCTGCCAATGGGTCCCACTGCCAAGTTTCCAGGAAAAGTAAGAGGCAGAGGAAAGACAGAAGACAAAAACAGGGAAACTTGGCAAGGAAACCCCTTCAGTTGTGATAAGCAAAACAGAAAGACAACCCAAAGAATGGCTTGGGCTGCCTTGTATAGCTGTGGAGCTTGTGCCCCGCCCAGCAACAAGGCTGTCATTCCATACACTATGACATGAATGCCATTCTCTAGAATTGAACAGCGCACAGTCTCCCAGCACATGTGGCAGTCTCAAGAGTAGCATTGATTCAGCTTCTGTATGCCTACACAGTGACCTGATTTTTGATATATACTTTTCATTAATTAAATTTCTTTTCTGAAAGTCTTATAGTCTGTATAATTATTCAGATGATATGTTCAGGATGCGTATGTGGATTTATATGCAAACATTTTCATAGTATGAATTACTTGGTACCTTTGAAGATGGGTAACCACTTCATCCCACCGTCAAACAAAAAACTATGTCATGGGCTGCATTTTAAAAATAAAGAAGATAAGTGGTGAATAAAGATTCATTAGGGACTCTCCCACACTGTAGAAAAATTCACAAAGTATACACTCTTATCAGTTCATAGGCTTTATCAATTCCTTTGTATAACATTCTTTTACTTGACAAGGAGTACAATTAAAAACCATCACACGTTATGCAGTGGGCAAAAGTAGTCATGGAGATTGTAATTATTATAATCCCGATAGCATTAAAACAGACATCGTTTAAGTCATCAGAAAACTAAAGATGTCCTAGTGTATTCCAAACTGTCTCATAGACAGTAGGGACAAATAAAAAATTCACATTTACATTAATACCCCCAAATTCCAGTGTCATCAAGTTTCCACCTTCATTGCTAGAACTAAATGGAGAAATAAAATATTTCTCTGACAAAAGTGTCAGAGGTGGCAAAATTAAAATGTAAATGAGGGATCAGAATAAGTTAACTGATATTTTGACAGTTGTTAGGAGCTGAAAAATTTAATATACTTTATATAGCAGCTAGTAACTCTTAAGATCATACTTTGCAAGTTCCAACTCTCATGTCTCTCTCCATGTCATATTCTTCTTTGAAAGTGTCCTAACCTTTCAACTTAATATAATCCTGTCCATTCTTCAAGGCCTCTTCTATGAAGCTTTACAGATCCTTTCAACAAAATGAAATGTTTCCATCTATTATATCTGTACCTATTTCATGGTATATAGTAGACTCCGCTTTGTATTATATACATTTATGTGCGTATCTAGTTATCTCTAATAAGCTTTTTGAGGGCAGAAGCCATTACTTATTCATGTTTATTTCTTACTATAGTATTGAAGACAATATGTTAGACATTTTAGAAATTACTAATACTTAAGATTTATTTAATTAGATTACGGGATAGGAAATAACAGTCTTACAATAACTCTATGCTCAGCATTCATGAAAGGGGTTTTTATACCAACTCATAAGAAAATCTTTTCAGTAAAAATTTCTCTTAGAGTCTCCCATCATCTTCCACCAGAAATTCTGGATCCTGTGGCTCTCCCTGTGGCTCTGGGATTGGACTTTGTGTCCCTGAAGATAATGGTGCACTACCAGAAGGCCAGGTGTGTGTTTCCAGAGCAGAGACAGAAGAGTCACAGAAAGATGAAGATCCTAGCTTGGCATGACCAAAGCACCTATTGAGTCTACTGCCTGGAATGAACAAGATTTGGGTGATAACACATCTGGAAGCCATCAGCAACTGGGTGCTATTAAAATGTTTGGACCAACTTTCACAGGGGAGAGCTATAATTCCCAAGTCCTCTATGTGTTTCTAAAAGCCAGGAAAATGAATACATCTCTGAGCTTCAGAATTTAGCAACTGTCATGAAGTGAAAATTGTGTTGAGGCCCCTCAAGTTACCAATTTTGTCATTCTTTCTCCGAATAAGTACTAAAAGCTCTGTTGGATTTTACATGCTCAGGATCTCTTCCAGGGAAAATTCAGAAGCAGGAAATTCATTTAAGAAATGACTGTACTCTTTAGCAGCTGGGCTGACATGCACCCACATGTGCCCCTCAGGGGCCCAAGAACTGGCCCATCTAGCAATCTAGTTCCCAAAAGAGCCATGCCACAGCCTCCACAAACAACAGCCTAGGCCACTGAGGCACTTTCAGACACCACTGACTTCATTACAGTTAAAGAGATCATACAGAGACAACATTACTCAGAATCAAAGCCAAAGCACCCCACCCATCTGACACTATAAATATATATACAGGGAAAAGACTTTCCCTATGAAAGCCACTCCATAAAACTGGAAGAAGCAACCATTACACCATACTTGCAGATATCAATGTAGGGACACAAAAAACATGAGAAAGCATGACACCTCCAAAGGAACACAATAATTCTCCAGTAACGGATGCCAAAGAAGAGGAAATCTATAAAGTGAATTCAAACTAATGCTCTTACAGAAACTCAATGAGATACAAGAGAATACAGATAGACAATTTAGTGAAAGCAGATAAACAATTAATTGTCTCAATAAGAAATTCATCAAAGAGATGAATACCATATAAAAAGCACCAAACAGACATCTTAGAACTGAAGAATTCAATGAATAAATAAAAAATACAATCAAGAGCTTCAACAAAATAGACTTGATCAAGTAGAAGAAATGATTTCTGAAAGTGAAGACAGGACTTTTGACATAATCCAGCCAGGACAAAAATAAAGAAAGAAAAAATAATAAAAAAGAATGAGGAAAGCTTATATGACATATGGGACACTATTAAGTGAACAAATACAATTGATCCTTGAACAATACAAGAGCTGGGACAGTCAAAAATCCATGTATAACCTTTGACTCCTTCAAAACTTAACTACTAACAGCCAACTGTTGACCAGAAGTATTACTGATAACAAACAGTCTATTAAGATATATTTTGTATGTTATATATATTATATATTATATTCTTAAAATAATGCAAGCTAGAGAAAGAAAATGTCATTAAGAAAATCCTAAGGAAGAGAAAATACATTTACAATACTGTGCTGTATTTACTGGATACCATAAGTTTATTATGTCTATTTATAAGATGAATCATCTATCTGAAATGGTGGTCAACAGTAGCTGCAGGCTTCAATCTACAATATATATCAAACAATTCAACTTTTTCTCATAATGTCATAACTTTTCTCTGCTCCTTAGAAGCACTTCCAGCATCATTAGTGGCACTTTATATGGATTCCATAGTGCTATTTAAGGTTTATGGTATTGCACTAAACATGATGAAAAATACACAAGAACTGCAGGACATTACTTTTTGTTGTGGTAGAGAATTTACTGGAAAAATGAAGTGCTCATGCAGAAATGATTAGCATACAAGGCATTTTAAGCAGATACCTCACAACACTAGAGCTCATCGCAATATCAAGACAAGGTGGTTATGAAATTATTACAGTAGTACAGTGTGTACTACAATTAATTTTATGCAGTTATAATTTAATACTGCATCCTTATGTTTGTTTATATACCTCTTGACTGAATGGCACCAGGTATGATCTGTAAGGGAGTGTGTTCATAAGTTTTAATAAGTTGTAACTTTTTATAATACATCTGTGCATATTTTCTGCTAGTAAGTGATAAAATAGATTAGTATCCATACATATTTCATGCATTCATAACATCTGTACCTTTTTCTTAAATTTTTTTTACATTTCTAGGCTATGTGGTTTGTCTGCAAGTTTTTTCAAATTGTTGCAAATCTCCAAAAAAATTTCTAATATATATATATGTATGCACAGAAAAAAATCTATGTATATATGGACTCATGCAATTCAAACCCATGTCATTCAAGGGTCAACTGTACTAACATTTTGGGAGTTTTAGAAGGGTAAGGGATTTAAAAAGTCATCAAAAACCTATTTAATCAATTAATAGTTGAAAAATTCTCAAGTATTAAGAAAAATACAAACATGCAGATACAAGGAGCTCAAAAATTTACAAATAGATTAAAACCAAAAGGTCCTCTCTGAGGCACATTATTGTAAAACTGTCAAAAGTCAAAAACAAAGAGAGAATCCTAAAAACAACAGTAGAAAAGTGTCAAGTGACATATGTGGACTTCCCATCAGACTAAAAGCAGTTTTCTCAGCAGAAACCTCACAGCCCAGGAGAGAGTGAGATGATATAGTCAAAATGCTGGGGGGCCGGGGGGACAAAGGGGAAAACCTGTCAGCCAAGAATACTATATCTAACAAAACTAGTCTTCAAAAATAAAAGAGAAATAAAATCTTTCTTAGACAAACAAAAACTGGAGAAATTCATCACCACTAGACCAGTCCTTTAAGAGATGCTAAGGGAGTCCTACATATGGAAGCAAAAGAACAATATCTACCATCCTGAATATACACAAAAGTAAATAAAACTCACTGGTTGAGCAGATACATAAATGAGACAAAGAAAGGAATCAAATGTTATTACTACAGATAACCACCAAACAACAAACGTAAACAATAAGAGAGGAAGAAAGTAACAAAGGATACACAAAGCAATCAGAAAACAATTAACAAAATGACAGTAGGAAGTTCTCACTTATTAACAACAACCTTGAATGTAAAATGTTTAAATTTCTTAATTAAAAGATATAGATGGCCTGAATGGATTAAAATAAAAGGTGAGACCCAACTATATGCTCCTATAAAAAACTCACTTCACCTCTAAAGGTACACATGGACTAAAAGTGAAGGCATGGAAAAAGATATTCCACTCAAACACAAACTAAAAGTGAGCAGGAGTAGCTATACTTATATCAGACAAAATAGACTTTAAGTCACAAATCATAAATAGAAACAAAGAAGGTCATTATATAATGATGAAAGGATCAATTCAGCAAGAGGATAATTGTAAATATATATGTGCACCCATCACTGGAGCACCCAGATATATAAAGCAAAATATTATATATAAAGCAAATATTATTGAAGCTAAAGAGAGATAGACTCCAATATAATAATAGTCAGAAACTTTAACACCCCACTTGCAGCATTGGACAGATCATCTAGATAGAAAATCAGCAAAGAAACTGCATGTCTTAGTCTGTTTTCTGTTTCTGATAACAGAATACCTGAAACCATGTAATTTATAAAGAAAAAGAATTGCTTACAGTTATGGAGGCTTAGAAGTCCAGGGTTGAGGGGCTGCATCTACTGAGGGCCTTCTTGCTTATGGAGACTTGCTGCAGAGTTCCAAGGTGGCACAGCTCATCACGTGGCGAGGAGACTGAGTGTGCTAGCTCATGTTTCTCTTCCTCTTCTTTTAAAGCCACCAGTCCCATTCTCATGATAAATCATTAATCCACTAATTCACTAATCTATTAATCCATGAATATATTAATTTATACTAATCTATGAAGAGAGAGCCCTCATAACCCAATCACCTTTTAGAGGCCCTATATCTCAATATTGCCACATTGGGGATTAAGTTTCAACAAAAGTTTTGGAAGCGACAAACATTCAAACCATAGCACTGCACTGTAGACCAAATGTACCTAAGATTTATAGAACATTCCATCCAACAGCCATAGGATACCCACTCTTCCCACCAGCACATGGAGCATTCTCTAGGATAGACCATATGTTGAGCCACAAAACAAGCCGCAATAAATTTTTAAAAATCAAAATCATATCAAGTAACTTCTTAGACCACAATAGGATAAAACTAAAAGTCAATAACAAAAGGAACTTTAGAAACTATACAAATATATGGAAATTAAACAACATACTCCTGAATGACCAGTGGGTCAATGAAGAAATAAAGAAGGAAATAAAACATTTTTTGAAATGAATGAAAATAGAAACACAACATACCAAAATCTGTGGGATATACCAAAAGCAGTGCTAAGGAGGAAGTTTATAGCAATGAAGGCCTACATCAAAAAAGTAGAAAGATTTTTAAATAAACAATGTAATGATGCACCTCAAGGAACTAGAAGCAAGAACAAACCAAACCCAAAATTAATAGAAGAAAAGAAATAATAAAGATCAGAGTAGAATTAAACAAAATAGAGACCAAAAAATACAAAAAAATGAAAAAAAATTCAGTTTTTTGAAAAGATAAACAAAATTGACAAACCATTAGCTAGACTTAGAAAAAAAGAGGGAAAATCCAAATAAATAAAATCAGAAAAGAAAAAAGGGGACATTACAACTGATACCAAAGAAATACAAAGAATTGTTAAACTATTATGAACAATTATATGCCAAAAAATTGGGAAATATAGAAATGGATAAATTCCTGGACTCATATAACCTACTAAGATTGAACCCAGAAGAAACAGGAAACCTGAAGACCCATAATAAGTAACGTGATTGAATCAGTAATAAAAGGTCTCTCAGCAACAACAAAAAAACCCAAGACAAGATGGCTTCACTGATGAATTCTACCTTTTAAGAAAGAATTAACACCAATTCTTCTCAAACTATTCCAGAATATTGAAGAGGAAGGAACTCTTCCTAACTCATTCTGTGAGGCCAGAATCACCGATACCAAAATCAAAGACACAACAAAAAAGAAAACTACCGTCTACTATTCCTAATGAACAAAGATGAAAAATCTTCAGAAAACTACTAGCAAACCAAATCCAAGAGCACCTAAAAAAGAAAATTCACTATAATCAAGTGCTATTTTTCCCAGGGATGAAAGGATGGTTTTGCATATGCAAATCAATGAAAGTAATGCATCATTATTAACAGAATGAAAGACAAAAACCATATGATCATCTCAATAGACACAGAAAAGCTATTTGTTAAAATTCAACATCGCTTCATGATAAAAACTTCAACTAATTAAGTATAGAAGGAAAATACCCAAACACAATAAAGGATATATATGACACACCCTCTGCTAACATCATACAGAACAGGGAAAAATTAAAAGCTTTTCTTCTAAGAGTGTTAACAAGGCAAGGATGCTCACTTTAACCACTCTTATTTAACACAGTATTGGAAGTCCTAGCCAGAGTAATTATATTTGAGCAATTAGAGAAAGAAAAAAGGGCATCCAAATTGGACAAGAAGAAGTCAAATTGTTCCTCTTTGCAGATAACATGATCTTACATAGAGCAACGCCTAAACACTCCACTGAAAAACTCTCAGAACTGATAAACAAATTCAGTAAAGCTAGAGGATAGAAAATCAACATAGAAAGATCAATATCATTTCTATTTATCAATAACAAACTGCTGAAAAATAAATCAAGAAAGCAATCCTATCCACAAAGAAATGATAAATGTTTGAGGTGATAGATATGCTAACTACCCTGATTTGATCATTGCACATTGTATATATGTATGAAAATGTCACTCTGTATCTCATTAATATGTACAATTATTACATGTCAACTAAAAATAAAAGGGAAAAAAATCTCCTTAGAATGTGTACAATGTAGACTTTCTTTATGCTTTGTTACAGCTGGCTTGTGGTCTCTCTCTCTCCCCCTATACATATACATCAGGTAGGATAGCATTTGTCTGTAAATAACAGAAATCTGACAATGTCATCGTAACTAAGTAGGGGTTTGTTTCTTTTTCTCCTATACCAAGAATCTGTTGGTAGGAAGTTATTGAATGGCAGGTCTAGGATGCCATAAGGACTCAGGCTCTTTTTATCTTTCTACTCTGTCATCCTTATTACATGTCTTCTCTCTTTGTGTTAAAAACAAGCTGCTTAATGTCACCACAACCACACCCTAGGCAGGAAGAAAAGGGAAGAGCAAAAGGTCAATGCTATGCAAGTCTGTCTCTTTTTAAAAAGCTTTCCTGGAATCCTACCTGATGGATTCTTATATTTCATTAGCTAGACCAGGGTCACTTGGCCATCTTTAGCTGTTAAAAGACTTTGGACACATATATTTAATTGGGCACATTGCTATCACAAACAATATTAGAATTTTGTTCAAAAGGATGTAGGTGGAAATGATTATTATATAGGTAACTAGAAGTGATTGCCACGCCTTCTCATTAACCAGTAACAAAGTATAGGGGGAGTGCTTAAGATTGGGGAAGAGTGTGCTAAATATGAATATATGATCTTACTCACTTATTAAGCTGTTACTGAAAACAATGCTGACTCCTCAGGGCTAAGTAAGGACATGGCTGTAAGACACAAATGTATACAGTGAATCCCTGAACATATATATCATAACAGAGATTCTTGACTCTTATTACATGGAGTTTACACAGTTAAATGGTACCAAGAATAATAATACCTAGGACCAACATTCATTGAATGATTCTCTACTAGGCATTGCACTAAACCTTTTACATGTGTCTCATGTAATATTCGACAACTCTATGATGAGATCCTGTTACTAAATCTATTTTATAGATTAAGAAACCACAGATATTAAATGTCAGAGTCTGGAAGTAAACTCAGAATATCCAACTACAGAGATTGCACATGAAACCAGAGGAAATGGCAGGATATTTTAAAATTAGGAAAGGAGAATTAAATATGACTATCCAAGAAGCTTCAATCAAGAGTGATGGCCAAGATCTCTCCTGGGAACACAGCTCACATTCAGGATAAAGAGGGAGAAAGAAAAACAAAGTTCTTAGAATAGAAGCTGGTGGTAAAGCCTGGAAAAAGAAGTGTGGTACCTATATCTAAGCAAAAATATAATTTTTCTGAGCCCAAAATGGTCACAATTCTATCATGCATTATTCATACATCACATCTTTATTGTAAAACTTTCATTTTGTTTACTGGCAGGAGAGACTAAAATTAATGTAAAATAGGGTCTGGTCTCTATCAGAAATCAATTTGGTTACTTAGGATGTCAACATGTATGTAGGATGACATTCACAGTTAAGATAAGCCTGGATCTTAAGATCCCCATGATCTTGAAGGAGTAGTCTATGGTTTACTTCACAACAATTTATTTTCTTAAATCAGCTCTCTCAAGGGACTCTCTAAAAACGTTAAACCTATGTTAAGAGAAATCAATAGTGTAAAGCTATATTTGTGATTTTTAGTAACTCTTTATAGTTTATACCATGCCATTTATTCCCACTGTGGAGAAGTGTAGGGGGAACACAATAGACAGGCCTATAATTTCAATCCAACTGAGTCTTAGCGTAATCCCTGAACCAGTGTTCTCGTATCTGTGAATAATTATACTTATCTCCCTGAGATGCCATGAGACACCAACAATACATGTGTAAAATGCCTGGCAGAGGTTGATGCTCACTAAACATGAATCTTCTTCACTTCCTCTTCTGGCCTGGGTTGCTGAGCATGGGAGTTGACCCAGTATTAGAATGTATGGTTCTTCATTTGCTAAAGAGACTACCTCATCCTGATCACAAACAGTCTTTTGAGCACACAGCAATTAATCCCTACAATGAGAAAGCGGTACTGACGGTGAAAGGCAATTTGCCTGCTCAAGACAGAGGGGCCTATTAAGCAAGCACCACGTTTGCCCTGTTGCCCAGGTTGAGGCACTATCTGCAGCCTGGCTTGCTGGCGGTTGCTCCTTGTGGCTGTGAATCAACACCGTGACAGAGAGGGCACTGGGTCAACTACATTCTATTTATTCATGGATCAAAGGAGAAGGAATATAGAAGGTATACAGCGAGGATGGACACAAGCTTGGGTGGCAGAAACAGACACATAGGATTTTGAAATGTAAATCTGAAAAATCCAAAAACCCTAATGAATTCACACAGCCCACTTGTCATAATTAAATCTCCTAACCAAATGATTCTCAATATTGTTCCCACCACTACTCAAGGAGGCTATAGGTATTCAGTAGGGGCTCTCAGAACTTGTAAAAGCCTCATCATGTGATCCTGTTAGTACTACCATAGTCCATAAACTTTAGTGTCATAATTTTTATGCAGCTTGTTTTAAAATCAATTTGGAAACTTGATGGAAAAAGTAACCTTCATTGTGCAGGATGTAAAATTCTGAGCTGATTTGCTTTTTTTTTTTTTTTAAGACATTTTACACTCTTAAGATGTCTTCATTGGCAATCCATGTTGTATTCTCCTAAATACAGTTTTATCATTTACTGACTACATCAAGTCCATGAAGGCAACTTTTTAATGGAAGATACTGAGAGGCTACTCACTACCCTTCTCATAAATATTAGCTATCTTTCATAGTCCTTGGGATGGGAAAATAAAGATTGAGTTTATTTCATATGATAGAATGGAATAAGACCCACAATTATGAAAATGATTACAGGACCAGGAAAAATATCTTGATATATAAATAAGAATTTCAATTCTCAACATGTAGAATACATAGACATAGAAGTTGGAAAATAACTTTGAGAAGAAGTTATGATTACAGATGGGATTTGAGTGTAACATTTTAACATATCTTCAAATATGGCTTATTTGTTTCATTTTGTTTTCCATTAGGATACAGATGGTGTTAAAATTTTTATTCTGAGCCATGTCTTTAGATCTATAAATGGGAACCAAGCATTGATATAGAAGAATTGCCAGTAAATAATTCCAGATATGTGGTTTTATTTACTCAAAATTGTATAAGCACTAGACGTGTATAGTCCTTTAAGATTAAAAGAAAAATATAGCTAGGTGAGGGAAATTATATTTTCCTTTGTTTCCTTCCTAGAGGTTATCTTGGTCTGCAATCAATCCTTCAGAAAAATCTCTCACCTCTTCACTTTTGTGCAGTATGTTAATATGAACAAAATGATAGTGCATGTCAGTCAAATGTAATACTTATATTAAAACCTGATTATTAAAGCAGAAGCTCATGGAAAGTCAGGTTAATCTGAATAATATATTATTTCCTTTAGTCCACAATCTATCATTTTACAAACCATGGCTAATAGAATGCCAAAAATAAAAAGGTCTGTTTAAATGAAAATGTATAACGTATTCTGCATCTCATTTATATCTTATTGTGTTAGGCAGTCTAACATAGTCTGTGAATATGATACAAAAATGATGATATACTTCTTTGTTTTAAAAACTTTAGGTATTCCTTTTAAACACTGAATTTACAAAGGCTTACTATTATTTAAAATATTAGTTCCTATTTTATTGACTTACTAAACTTAAAGTGTTTAAATTAAAATTTAATTGAAGGATTCAAAAGGAACAGTTGAAAGAAGTGATCTATGCATTTAAAAAAATCCCAATTTCTATTTCTATTCTCTTGGTTCTTAGAAAATAAAAAGTAGGCTATTTGCAGTGGCACATGCCTGTAATCCCAGCTACTTAGGAGGCTGAGGCAGGAGGATTGTTTGAGTCCAGGAGTTTGAGCAACATAACATAAGACCTCATCTCCCCCCGCCAATAAAAAAAACTGAAAAAAAATTAGCCAGCATGGTGGCTCATGCCTGTAGTCCCAGCTACTCCAGAGGCTGAAGTGGAAGGATCAAGGCTGCAGTGAGCTATGATCAAGCCACTGTGCTCCAGCCTGGGTGATGGAGCAAGACTCCACCTCTTAAAAAAAATAAAAGAAAAAGTATAATTATTATACTATTATTTGATTATCCTAGTGTAATATATGTCACTTGCCTAGGTGACAAATCCACTAGCTTGTTATGGTCAACCGTTCAAATATCCTGAATTACTAGCAATGGAACTAGCGATGGAAACCTAGTTCCTTGTCAAGAGTGTGGGGAGTGGTGTGGAGATGGAAGTTTCTTAAAACCTCTGGTTCTAGTAGTCTCCTGCTTCCTCTGAATCCATGCTCTCTGCTTTCGTTTCACCTTCTAACGATGCTGCCCTTTTCTATGTAGAATCAATAAGCTGGACACCAACCTTAATGTCCCCTCGTCCTGTTGCCCAAAGTTTCACTCAATCAAGGCTATGACTATAGTAAACATAATGGAGAGTTTGGGAGGAAGGCAAGGAGAAGCTTATGATATAGCATTTATAGCAAACAACTTGAAATTATTTATTAGATATCTCTACTTTTAAAAGCATTTTTGCATTCAAAGCACTGGAAATTCTATTTCTCACCTCTCTGGCACCTCCAGCTTCCTGCCAAGTCGCAGACAAGCTTTATCTCCTCTGACCTCCCCCATCTTCCCAATAAGGCTACCCTCCCAGTTCCAAGGTCTTCTTTGCTTTTTTCACAGAACAGAACGGGGGCTATTTATCTAACCCCACTTTATAAAGACATTGCTGGGGTGGGGTTAGGGGTCCTGAAGGTTATTTTCCACAACAAACACACCCTTTAAGGTACATTCCTGTTCAGCAAAGACATTTATTTCCCAGAGAACGATGTCTTAGTCATCAGCTTTTGTTTCTTTTCCCTCCTACATTAGACAGCAATGTGGAAACTAAGTTCTTAGAATTTGGCTGCGAGATGAAAGGGAGAAGTGAATAATGAAAATTTGGAAGAATCATCAAACTTTAAACTTACAATAGGATCCAACTATCTTCTGTTATGGGCAAGGAGACTGAGGCCTAGAGAAATTAGGGGCACTGCTAGAGGTTATATAGTACTTCTGAGCAGAAGTTGGACGCATGAGTCTGATCCACAGGGCTGTTTCTATGATCTCACAAAATTCAATTTCTCAGAAGCCAAACAGTATTTCAACTCCGTACATTTAATTCTCAACTGTGTTCCCAGCAAAAGTCCCACAGGAAAGGATACAGACATACAGCAGGAGAAGCATATGGCTACAGCACACATCATATTATCTCAGATACTCTGGTATGCTCACTAGTGTTATGTTAACCATTTATGTATAATTAATTCTCTAATTTCTAGGCATAATGTTAATGTTATAGTAGGCAGTTTTCACGTGCTTTTACTAAAATCCTTTGAAGCCTCTATCAGAGATAAACTACTGGACGGAAGCCTTCCTGTTCTGACCCACAAGAAAATGAATTCGTTAAATTCCTTATGTTTCTAGAAAAACCAAAGGTAGGAGAGAGACTGGGGCAGGAGATGGAGAGAGAGAGAGAGAGAGAGAGAGAGAGAGAGAGAGAGAGTTGAAGTAGACGAAGATGCAAACGAAAAATAATCAAAGTTAGTGATGTTGCTGACATACACTAATGTTAATCTCACAAAAATATTAATATTTAACATTATTATCCACTAGTAGAAATTAAATATCTTCTAAAATAAATTAGGTTTCTGGCACATTTGCCTTAAATCTACTGTAACAAATATCTTTTTAAGAAGTTTATAAACATTAAGAAAATATGAGTAATAAACCTGAGAGATTTGACTGAAATGACTAACTGAAAGAAGCTTACAAGATAAAGAGAAAAATGTATCCAAACCACTTCTGTTCACAGAGAGAAAGAAAGTCTCTTCAGCAGAATTCAGACATTTAGTAACAAACTTGGCTACAAACATTTGCCCAAACAGTCAACTGGACAAAGAAAATGCTCCTGTGAGAACAGTAACCAGATCTTAGGGCTCTGGTCTTTGAAGTTTGAAATATATCCCCAGAACTGCCACAGTTTTCTTTCTCTCCCACCCCACTGGAAGATCAAAAAAGTAAATTCTTGTTCATTCCTTCTTTCTTTCACCCTGCCAAAAATGCATACTCACTGATAAAGACCACCAGTGATTCATTACATACCATCACCCTAAGGTTTCTAGTATAAATACCATTTTAAATGAGTCTCTTCTGTTTCATTAATGCTTAACAGACATTTAATAGCAATGGCAGTGCCAAATGATTCTTACCATATCATACTATTAAAACCCAGATGTTTTTATAAAGATAGAAGCAAAGACACCAGCCCCATAGCTACCAGAATATCAGCTACCTGAATTAGCTTTTCCTCCATTCTCATTTCCTTAGCAATTGGCTGAGCTGGGATTCAGTTGAAAGCAGAAATAGTGGAGAGTAATCATTCTTTTCATATTTCCCCTTTCTCTACAGATCAATTCCATTTTCTCGATTCCTCTACTCTTTATTGATTAAGATTAAAAGAAAGAAAGAGAAAAAATAGGAGGGGAGAGAGAAGAAAAGAGGAGGAAGTTCTGGGCTTAAGGTTGCTTTGGCTATATGGAGTTTTTTCTGATTCCATACAAAGCACAGAATTATTTTTTCTATATCTGTGAAAAATGATGTTGGTATTTCAATAGGGATTGCATTGAATCTGTAGATCACTTTGGGTAGTACAGACATTTTAGCAACATTGATTCTGCCAATCCATGATCATCATATGGTTTTCCATCTATTTACATCCTCTGCAATTTCTTTTCTCAGTGTTTCATAGTTCTCCCTATATAGGTCTCTCACCTCCTTTGGCCACCACCTCCACTATTAAACATAGTGTTGGAAGTCCTTGCCAGAGCAATCAGACAAGAGAAGGAAATCAAGGGTATCCAAATGGGGGCAGAAGAGGTCGAACTATTGCTCTTTGCTGACAATATGATATTATATCTAGAAATCCCCAAAGATGCAACCAAGAGACTCCTGGAATTGATAAATAAATTCAGCAAAGTCTCAGGATACAAAACCAGTGCAGACAAAATAGTAGCTTTCATATATGCCTATAATAGTCAAACTGAGAATCAAGTTGAAGACGCAATACCTGTCACTCCCTTTAAATCCAGACTGGCTCTCTCCCTGGCTTCTAGTCTTGCTCTTACTCCAATGCATTCCTCGCCCTTCTGTCTGATTGAGTTTTCTACAATAAAATCCTGATAATGTCACTCTTAGAACCCTTTAGTTATTTCTCAATGTTACAAAATAAAATCCTGAGTCTTAGCCTGTCTTAGACCTTGCCTCTGCTAACTTTTCCAGACTCCAGTTCTATCCATAAAGTCAGCTGTAGTTAACTTCATTCAGCTCCTTCAACAGCATTCATTACTGTGTCTGGGATCACCTTCTTCACTTTGAGTTTTTTTTTTTTTTTTTTTTTTTTAATGCAAGATAGCTGAAGCTAAAAAGTGCTGTGATGGTTTTTTGGGTTTTTTTTTAACTCCTGCCATTGTGGTATTGTGGCACCAGTCCATACTTACAACATGCCACCTGATAACAATGGATTTGGTTACATGTTCACCTCCTCCACCAGAATGTAAGCTGGACATTATTAAAGTTTGTACACACATTAGACTAAAGTTTGTACCTACTTTAGGCTTAGAGTATAATAGGATTCTTAGGCACTTAATGAATTTGAATAAATTTGGTAGAGGGACTTATTGCATGAGAAATATGCAAGGGAGTAGAAAAAGATCCCCTTCAGAGTCCTTTCCAACTCAGATTTTGGTTTGAAGATATAAGCCCCTCCCATGTTTTTGAGTATCATACCTATTCATGACTCCCAGGCCCATAATTTCAAAAGCACTCCTCAAACTAAGATTTAGATCAAAATATCCACCTGTTTGGTTCTTATTAGCTAAGTTACCATCTTAAATTCACCATGTCCAAAATTAACTTACTTTCACACACAATTTGTTTCACCTTTTCAGTTTTCTGTATTTGTTAATGACACTATCATCCTTTTGGGACAGCTGTTAAAAAATATCCCCGAGGCAGCTCTCTCTTCTCCAAAATAAATCACTGTAGTCCTTTGGATTCCCCTTTCCCAAAATTCTTTTTGTCACTACACCCGCTTACAGTCCCCATCAAATTGTGACTGTACTTAGCACTTATTTCTCTCTGGCTTACATGACATATTTCCATCTCTGTCCCATATTCGATCCCGCAAGATTTCCGTGTTATGGCTGCAAATCCTAAGACTCTGAGCTTAATGCTAGCAGATAAATAGCAGGTGCCCAACAACTCTTAGAATGGCTGAATGAATGTTAGGATGGTAGGTTTAAATCGCCTTGGGGGCACTGCTCATGTTTATTTAGCACCTTATTTAGCATAAAATAAATAGTATAAAGAACATAAGAAACAGGAAATATATATATTTTTTGAGACACGGTCTCACTCTGTTGACCACACTGGAGTGCAGTGGTGCGATCATAGCTCACATTGCATCTGCTATTGTATTATAACTCGGAGTTGGTGCAACACTGGCTGTAGTTTCAATTAAAAAATGCTCTATTAAAAAAAAAAAAGTCTCTTAGACTCAGCTCCCAGCTCTCAGCTCAAACCATCCAGAATCCAGGTTTCCCACCCCTTCCAGTGGCCTGATGTGCGGCGGGGGAGGAGCAAGGAGCAAGCTGGGCCTGAGGAGCAGCGAGAACGGGATGGGGGAAGTCCCGGAAGTCATTGACCAGAGCTAGCGGCCGCCTCAGCGGCATCAGTTTGGGCTGCGATCCCAACAATAACAGGCGCGCGGGCCGGGTGGGGGCCCCCGGTCGACCGGAGCTTGGGGGCGGGACCTGGATTGGGGGAGGCGGGTGGGACGCTTCCAAAGGCCGAAGGGGATTGGAGGAGGGAGATAAGGGGCGGAGGAGCTCGAGGAGTGGGCCGGAGAGCTGGCGGGTTGGCCGAGGAGAGAGCGTGCTGATTGGGTGATGCGGAAAGAGACGGACCGGAGCTGACCGAGGATTGGCCGTGGCAGCTGGGGAGGCGTGGCCAGCGCGCGGGAGAGGGAGTGCGAGGGAGCGGGCGGAGAGCCTGCTTGCCAGCTAGCCAGAGCCGCGGGCGAGCGCGGCTAGCGGGGCTCTGGTGAGGAGCGCGGCTGTGGAGGCGCGTTCCCCAGCTCCGCCGCGGCCACTCTCCACGGCTCGAGAACCCCGATTCCTTCCCTCCCCTCCCCTGCGCTCCGGCTTGGGGTCGCGGGGCGGGGAGCGGAGGGAAGGGACGAAAGAGGAGGAGGTGAAAGCGGGGTGAGGGGCGGAGGGGTCCCGGCGCGGGGCGAGGCGCGCGCTGCCTCTCGCCCTCCCGCCGCAGCCGCCGCCTCCTTGCCCACTGCCGCGGCCCCGGGGCGCCCGCACTATGCGGGCGGACTGCCGGCCGCCGCGATGGCGAGCCGGGCGGTGGTGAGAGCCGGGCGCAGCCCGCTGTGTCCCCAAGTCCGGGCCGCGGCTGCCGCCCCCGCCCGGGCCGCGCTCCCCCTCTCCCGCTCCTGCTCCCTCCCTCCCCGCTGCAGCTCCTCCTCCTCCATGCCTCTGTTCCTCCTGCTCTTACTCGTCCTGCTCCTGCTGCTGGAGGACGCTGGAGCCCAGCAAGGTGAGTGGTCTCGGGGAAGTGAGCGGCTAGAGGAGCCCCAAGAATGGCGGGGCCGCGGGGGGACGTTCCCTGGCGGCGTTGGGTCCCGGCGGTAAAACGGATCTGCAGCCGGGAAGGTACGGTGCGCTTTCGTGCGTGGCCAGACCTGGCTGGGCACTCGCAGGGTTGAGTTGCAAAGATGGGCTCTGCCTGCCTGTCCCCGAGTTGGCGTGGCTTTACTTTTTGGCAAGGCCATTCATTTCTCTGCGAAGAGGAACGTGAGACCCTGCTACGAAAGGGTCTTACGTTGATATTAGATCCTCCTTCTGCGGAAAATTTTTGGGAGGAAAAAGAGAATCTTTGGAGATGTGACTCCTAAAGTTGAGCTACATGGATGGATGGACACAGTAGGAAGGCAAGGAAATTCAGTAGCATCTTAAACCTATTAAAGGCAAGCAGTGAAAATTATCGTCCTTTGTGAAAGCGAATGGAGCAGATTCTGGTTATCTGTGAGTCTTGGGTTCAGACTGTATTCTTTACAATGCCTGCCTATTGAGGAAGGTAGTCTAGACTTGCCTGGGTCAAACACAGTCTGACCCAAAGGCTATGTTGCCCAAATGGAGCATTCCACGTTAAAAGGTTAAACCCTTCCAAAAAGTGACAAAACTTTTTTTCCAGTAAAATCCTTGAAAAACCTATTCCAGAAGCAAGCAAAACTGTTTATTGAATAATCATCATAATGGAAAGAGAATGATTTTTTTTTCCCTTTCAGCACTATTTTCCAGGAGTGTGCTACAGTTTTTTAATCAGTTTGGCGTAAGTTATTGAACACATTTTTCCCTTGCATTTCCCATTTTATTGCAGTGAGAAGGATAAGGATTAGATTATTACTTATTACTGGAAAGAGCTTTTTTTTCCTTATTTGATCTCTGCCCTAAGTCCAATTTACTGTTGCTCTCATACTATTTTCAGTTACATAGGTAATCATGGCCATGAGCCTGTCATTAGGAAGATGCTGAAACTTAGGCCTGTGCAAACGTAATCTCACTAACTATAAAGAAAAAGTGTGTTTGGTAAACTGACCTCTTTAGATCTAGGCACATTTCTATACAGAGTAACTCAAAATTTAGATGCTTAGCATATAGGTTTTAGTTAGATCATTTTCTTAAATGAATTATTGAACATCACAATGGGGTGTGAAATCCTTCGTTCCATTGAAGTTTCAGAGCCTATATACATGTATTTCCATCCTGGTAGGGGGGAAAAAAGACAAGCTTATATAAGGCAAATGCTTATTAGATTTACTTTGTGGCAGGCACAAGACTAAGTGGTTTATGTATATTAACTCATTTAATCCTTACCACAGCCAGCTAAGTATTTGTTATCCCATTTCAAACATTAGGAAACTGAAACACAAAGAATATAAAGTCCTTGCTTGGAAAGAAATATGACTACATAAGCAGAGTACTCTGACTGTTTTTACTTATTTCTAGACTTGAAAGTGTTTATATTATGTTTTAAAAAAATCTTGGAACAGTATAGAATCAGTTACATGTCTCTCCCCCAAATGAGATGATTGCCTTGTTTTTAGAATTTCTCAAGGCTAGTCTAATCAGACATGCAACATTATCTCATTTTTTAAGGTTTAATATTATTTTTATCAGGGCATTTTAACAAATATGTTTCTCTTTCACAGTATCATATAAACATCAGTGTAGAATAACAAATAGAAATGATGCTGGTAATTAAAAGACTTGCTCTCTAGTTGTCTTCTAAATTCAGGTACATTTTGTTAAAATGTTTAATCACTTCATAACTCAGTTTTCTACATCATTAATATGAGAATGTCTACCTATCTCGTAGCTTAATATAAACAAAATGATAGTATGCAAAGGGGAAAGCATAATATAGCTATAAATGATTATCATTATTAATCTTGAGTTTACTAAGTTGACACATTAAGAGCTTATTTGGTATACATCATCTGAAAACTCAGAAATTATATGAGATTTGAATCTCTTAATTTTTAAAAATTATGTTTTTTGCCCAAAGGACCCAAATAAAGTCTGTGGTAGAATTCCTTTTAAACCAGTGTTACCAGCCTAACAGATGTGCTTCAGTGTCTACCTCTACCGGTATTCTCTGACATAACCTAAAAAGAAGTTAAATTTCAAAATGAGAAGCAGTGCTTTCCACCTTTAGAATTTTTACTAATGGTGATGTCCATAAGTTGTAATGTTAAGGTACAAGACAGTTTTTATTTTATAAGAAGTACAAAGAAGAAGACTGGAAGGAAATAATAAAATGTTGACAATTATTGTCTTTTGGTGGTAGAATTGTGGGTAATTTCTTTTACTTTTCAAATTCTGTAATTTACATATAGTCAGAATAAAAAACTGAAAAAATATTTTTTGATAAATGGATTTTTTCCCTCAGCTGGCATAGGTAGAAATGCATTTAATATGCATCTTGAGGTAGAACAGTGCTTCAGTGGTTCTTTTTTTTTTTTAATCTTTCTGACATTTTGAAATAGCAGAATGTATTATCTTCATTCCAATTAATGCCATACATAGCTGTTCCTCAGCAGATCTTCTGCTGACAGTGACTTTTTAAATTTGGCTCAGAATAAAGTTTATCATTGGTTGGAAAATCGATCTGTTCACAGCAGAGATGTATTTTAACCAGTCTTATTTCACTAATAAATTTATAAATAGATTCTGATTGTTTATATCTGTTTACTATGTTGATTTTTTAGATTTGGCTTTTAAATCCATAGTTTTAAGTTTTATGTTCATCTTCAAAATGTTTCTTTTTTATTGAAAACTTTTTTTCCTGTAAAATGTGCATCTCTAAAAAACTTAAATTGGTGAAACTTACGCTGATAGCATGTTTGCTACTGTAATAAATTTACTTAATAGAACATTGATGGTCTACTATGATTGCATTTATGTCTCTGGTTTACATTATGACTGTAGGAATTTGTTTTACACCATCTCAGAAGCTCAGCGTCCTCATTTGTTCATGGAAGGTGTACCTACCTTCTGAGTTAGAATGTAATTTGAATTTGGTAAAATATCAGGGAATTAATTTTAAAAATCCATTAAGCCTGATTAGTTTAGGCCTATTAATATGACACTTTTGTAAAGGTATTGATTTTTGTTTGCTAATTTAATAAATCTATGGAAAAAATCAGATTGGTTCTTAAAAAGAATGATTCAGTTCCACAACGATATTTGGAACTAATATGTGAAAAAAGTTTATATTCTGTGAAATAATACCTTTATTTGCTTGTGCTGCAGGGAAATATTTTTTGAACAATATTTGTGAGTTGTAAGAAATGAAGAATTTATTTCTCTCTGCATAGAAACATTTGTAATAATTTCTAATGTCGACATTAGGTTAATTTACAGTTTCTATTATCTTTTCTTGGCATGATAAACCATTAGGCCTATTTTTTGTAGTTTTGTTCAGAAGCAAAAATCAAAGCATTCTTTTCTGCTATATTTAAGATTAATTTTACACTATGAAACACAGCACACATTCCACATGTGTGAATGATCAGATTTAAAATGCACATTTTTGAAACTTGTAAATGAAAAATTGATTGTAAAATTACAGGATAATGATATTTAGGTAAATTTCTCAATGTTAAAAGCAAAAAGAAAACATTATTTCCCTCTGGAGATAGTTGATAAATTCCATTAGAACATCTGAAGTTCATTTTAAAAGACAAAAAAATCTTAAAATGGTAAAATAGGTATAAGTAAAAATATCAGTATTAGAATTAAAATAATGAATGAATTTACAAAAGGAAATAATAATATAATATATGATCATATATGATGAGAAAAGGCTAGATTTACATAGGGGTAGATTTTAAATTTAGGACTACACTTAGCAAAATGACCCTGAAATGTGAAAGCTCAGGAAGTAATGTTGGACATCAGCTGAATACTTGCAAATGGATGATTTCTGCTTTCTCTTCTTGATATGGAATGATGACATAAGTTTAAAAGGATTAGGAAAAGCTTCATAAAAATGATATTTGCTAAATGTGATTGTTGAAATATGAAGTGAGACAAGTTGCCAATTTCCCTTGTGTGGCTCCTGGATTCAGTTTACTTTATAACAACCTTATGGCCATAGCACTTTATATTTATTTTTAAAATATTTTACAGATAAAAATGATAATTACTCAAAACTAAAGACTTGAATGATAATTATCCACAGTTCTGTTTCCTAATCCATCAATTTATAATTTTGTATGTTACTTTTTATTCCATATTCAAATATCTACATCATCTTACATAGTTGTAATTTTAATAGTGTTGTGTTATGTTCTGTAGATAGCATGGTAAATTTGTTTCATAGGCTAATTTAACTCACTTAAGCATGCTTACAAAATACAGCAAGACAATTTTAAAATGTAAAATATTATTGCCTATATGATACAATCCAAATGTTTTTCCATATTGTATATGTAATTTTTCATAGTTTGGTCCTTCCCTTCTATTCTGACCTAATTTCATGCCAGCACCCCTCACACTTTATGATTAAGGTATAAGACTGAGCTACTTTTTATTCTAATATGTAAGTTCATGCCATTTTGCCTTGTTTCCTATACTGATCTCTTTACATATGCATTTCCTCTACTTGGAATGCCCTTTCTAATTTTCCTTGTCTTCTTGGTAAACTTTTAATCATCCTTCAAAACCCTTCTTATATGTCATCCCTTTATGAAGAGTTTTCTAAACCATTCCCCTGTACTCATCTCCAGATAGTACATTCCACACTGTATTTTAAGTATTTGTTTCTGTCAGTGGAAAGAGTTTTATTCATTTGCATATTTCTAATAATTACCATGGTGTCTGTTGTTCAAATTCAAGAAATCAAGGCTGGAAAGGTCCGTGGCGACTATATTGTGAGTTTTGTTTTATTGTACTTTATACTTCTGTGGTACTTTTACTCTATCTGGAAACATGCTCAAAATACCACCGGCTTTTACACATCTCTTTTTTTCAATTGTTTGCTTTCCAGGTACCTTATATCTCTGCCTTTTTCAGTGACAAACTTTTAAAAAGTAGACATCTGTGCTGTGCATTTTCTTAGTGTCTGCACACAGCAGATTATTTGTTAGATGATGAATTTCTTTTTAGTCCTCACAGTCTTGCTTCTGCCCTACAGAAACTGTCATTTAAGTCACCAGATTTTTGTTTGTTTTGGCTTTCGTTTAGTCTGAAAAATCTGGAAGTTTTGTCTGTCTTTGTTATTTTTTTACCTCGGTGGTCTTTTAAAGTCTAAAGGCTTTGGACTTACTTGGATTTAAATACTAACCATGTTGAATTTTGAAACCCACTTAACACTCTAAATGTTTTTAAGTATATAACCTATCTCTCTTTTTAGAATGTATTGAAGGCTGGGATCAAATCTGTTTGGGTAGCCAGTAAATTTTTGTTCAGTGAATCAATATGTGAGTGAAAATTTTGTTTCACTTTTCCCTACTTTGCAGTTCAAATCTCTGTTTTCAAATGTTTGCTTTCTAATGAGACTCACTGTTCCATCCTTTGCCTTTTATCCCCACCCTAGTTGTTTTTTAGGGAACTTCCATCCCTAGCTCAGTGAGAGGAGTCAAACTATGGAGTGGAGGGATGTGACAGCCAGTCATGGTTGTTCACACAGTTTGTCCTTAAGTGGGCTCCAACCACCCAAATCTTAATACTGTTTTTGCCCCCTCCCTTTATGCCTTTGCTCTGTCTCTCCAACTTTCTACCTATTGATAAGTTTCAGCTTTGTTTGGCCTCCATCCTCTCAGATTATTTTCAGGTTCATGGTTTATTTCTTCCCTCCTGACATACCCTTGTTTCTAGTTACTTATTGCATCCTAGAAGCTAGCTTTATAGGTCTGGATGTGAGGCAGACATTCTGTTGCATGGGTAGAGGAAGACTATTTTAGTTAGGACTCTTGAGATTATAGGAAACAGAAAGCCATATCTGCTGAAGGTAGAAGGGGAAAGTATTGGGAAGATTCTGAGTCTTTGTGTCATAGCTGAACTAATCGAAGCCAAGGGAAAAGCAGGAATAAAGCTGGACTTCAGGAACCAAGGACTCAACTTCAGTCTGGCTTTCTCTACATGGAAGAAATCATGACTGCTGGCAGTCCCCAAGGCTTGCAGCTTTAACACTGGAGAGATTCTGGGATTTTCCGTGTTGTTCAAGGTCCAGAAATTAGAGGAAAGGATGAGTTGGCCTCACATTGGCCCAATGTGAGTCAGTACCCACCCTTGGACCAGTCAACTAACCAGGGGGCATGAAGTCACATAAAAACTGTTGGGAAATTGCAGATCATTTCCCAGAAGGATAAGGCGGGTACTAGATAGAGGCATCCTCTTCAAGGAAAAGGAGCGTTACATTTATAGAGTGTACACTATATTTTACACAATTTCTTATTAAACCCTTACAATTACCTTGGGAGATGAGCGGCATCCATCCTCACCTCTGTACAGGTGAGGATGTACAGGCATGTAGAGATGAAGTGCCCAAGATCTATAAAGTTGGCATGTCTAGAACTGAAATCCAAGTCTATCTGACTCCAGAGCCTATGTACTTTCTACTATATCACTTGCCTTCCATAATATAAGACTCATTTGGGTTTATTTCTAAATTCAACAGCATGTGTTAAGAGCCTCATCATGTCATGTGTTTTATTTCTGTGTGTATGACTATAAAGATGAATAGAATTCATTGTCTTCCTAACAGAAGTTTATACCTTGATCTGGTAAACTGACATAAATATGCATAATAAGCATATAAAGTACAGTAAAGAGATTATGATAATGGAAATAGGGAGAAAAACCAGGGGCTTCAGAAAGGTTTCACAAAGGAGATAACATTGAGTAGGTATTTGCTAGGTGGATGAGAGGAGGAAGAACAGTATTTTTGACAGAGTGGAATATCACGTGCAGTGGCAGAGAGATGAGAGAGTATGGAGCATGAGGGGACTCACCTGTAGTTCACAGCTAGAGCAAAGAGCTTGTGGGAAAACTCAAGAGATGAGATTGAACGGGAATCAGGAGCCAGATTATAATAGACTGTAACCTTGCTGAAAAGTTTGAGCTTTATTGCATGATTAGTGGAAAACAGTTGGATTTTTAAATAGGGGACCCATGTGGTCTAGTTAGTATTTAAGAAACACTGGCAGTGGAAAAACAAATACCATATGTTCTCACTTATAAGTGGGAGATAAACAAGGGGTATATATGGTCATTAATTGGTGTAATGGACATTGAAAACTAAGAAGGGGAGGCAGGGGATAAAAATCTACCTATCAAGTACAGTGCACACTATTCTGGTGACAGGTACACTTAAAGCCCTGACTTCAGCATTACACTATTTGTCCATGTAACAAAAAACACTTGTACCCCCTACATGTATGGACATTTTAAAAAAAAAAACAACACTAGCAGGAGTGTGGATAGTGGATTACAGGGAGGAAAGAGCGGAAGTGGGGAAGCCTGCTAGAGAACTTTGCAAAGCCTGCACTTGTTCAGAGGGACTAAATTTAGAGATGTTAAAGAGATAGTATAAAACTTAATGACTAGTTAAATTTGAGAGAGGAAGGAATCAGTTAGATGCTGGTTTTTTCTTTCTGTAATCCTTTTCCTTCTCTTATCCACCTGGGTTTCTGCCTAGCTAACTGCTATTTATCCTACACACACGCTATAAAGCACCCATTACTTTCCTGTAGTACTCATCATTCCTGGAATTACTTGCTATATCAATCTTACTGTATTGTAAATTCTATAAAGACAGGGGCCTTGCCTGTCATTTTGACTGTTGTCCCTAGCACTTAATACAGTGCCTGTTACGTGGCAGTTGTTCATTGACTGCTTGGGACTTGTCGAGTTTGAAATGCCGTGAACCTTCTGAGCAGAAATGCTTAATTTACGTAGGTAACAGGTTTGAGGACTGGGAGAAAGATTGGAGACTTTGGAGCTTTCTACTTTTGGTGGTGACTGCAGTCATGGAGTCGGTGAGATTGCCCACATAGAATACAAAGAGTGGGGGGAAAACTGAAAAATGGCAGCGACAGTCAGTAGCAAGAAGTTTACAGTTAAGTCTGGCAAGTTGCAGTTAGAGAGTTAAAAGAAGAACTAAGACATGGAAGGAGAATTTTAAGAAGGAGGGAGGGAAGATAGCAAGGAAGGGAGAAGGATGGAAGAGAAGGAATTGTTAGCAATGCCAGATGCTGTATAGATAGGTCACAGAAGATAAGGATGAAAAAGTATCCGTTGGCTTTTGGCAGCTCAGAAACTGACTGCTTTAGTGAATGGTTTCATTGGATAGACAGGTCTGTGTATTAATTTCCTACTTGCTGCTACAACAAATTACCACAAACTTAGATGGCTTAAAACAGCAGAAATGTATTGCCTCACTGTTATGGAAGCTAGGCATTGGGGTATCAGTAGGGCCATGATCTCTCTGAAGACTCTAGGGGAGGATTCTTTCTTGTCTCTTACTAGCTTTTGGTGGTTGCAAGTCCTTGGTGTTCTTGGCTTTTAGATGCATCACTCCAATCTCTGCCTTTGTGGTTACATGGTTTTCTCCCTTTGCCTGTGTCCACATTTTCCTCCTCTTATAAGGACACCAGTCATTGGATTGGGGCCTACCCTAAATCCAGAATGACCTCAGTTTAACTTGATCACATTCGTGAAGACCCTGTTTTCAAATAAGGTCACATTCATAGGTACTAGAGATTAGGATTTGAACAGGGGAGACACAATTCAACTTCACAACAGTCTTGAAGCTGAATTGCAGAACCTTGATGTTAGAATGGGAGGCAAAGAAGTAAGACATCAAGTGTAGACAACCAAAGAAATCGCTATGTAAAAGAAAGGAAAAGGGAGAAATAAAATAGTAGATGGGGTGGGGGGCAGTCACAGAGTGGAAAGAGATTCTTTTGTGTTCAGTTGTTGCTGTTATTGTTAATGCTTTAAAATTTCTTAAAGTGCAGATCCTAGACTCCACCAAAGATCTACCTTATGGGGTATAATTTAGAAAAAGGACAAAATCATAACTGTCATGCAGATATGAGATGAACATGTCAAATATTTTGTTCAACTCATTAATTAAAGAGGGAATCTTTATAATGTTAAAACTGGTCCATAGAGTATTTGAGAAGCTAGGTGTTTATAGGTAATGTTAGGATGTGGTTGCTAGATTAGATGGCCAGAACTGATTAATGGCCAACAGGGTCATAAACTGTAATCTTTAGGTTATTTATTTATTTATTTTTTTTTGAGACAGAGTCTCACTCTGTGGCTTGGGCTAGAGTGCCATGACGTCAGCCTAGTTCACAGCAACCTCAAACTCCTGGGCTCAAGCGATCCTCCTGCCTCAGCCTCGCAAGTAGCTGGGACTACAGGCATGTGCCACCATGCCTGGCTAATTTTTTTTCTATTTTTAGTTGTTTGGCTAATTCCTTTCTATTTATAGTAGAGATGGGGTCTCTCTCTTGCTCAGGGTGATCTCGAACTCCTGAGCTTAAGCAGTCCTCCTGCCTCGGCCTCCCAGATTGTAGGTTATTTTTTTAACTACACAGAAATTTTATGCATCTCTACCAAACAACAATCAATACTATGACCTTTAATCAATGATAAATACTAATAGCAAGTTGAACTAATTATTTTACCGTATGATTTTGGATGGCTTTTGCCATATATGACATTTAAAAGGTGTGCTGCTCACATTTTTTAACCTATTTCCAAGTTTCAGATAACTTTTTTGACATATTCATTAGAATCTATGGAGGTAGAGATGGGAGCTTCTGAACCTTTAATTTAATTAGCCCTTAGGCGATTCTGATGTTGACTACATTCTGAGAACCACCACATAAGAGAATATGAGAATACTAAGTAGCACTGAGTGCCCATCTGAGGTTGGAACCCATTACTTTCTCATATCCCCTGGGTTTGGGATTTTTTTTTTCAATAGTACTCACCTCCTTGGCAAAGAGAGATTATTTGATCCATGGTGGAGAGTTTGCCAGGCAGATGCTTAAGAAGGACAGACACAGTGGATAGGAAGTGAAGGTACCAGGAAGAGAGAGAGAGAGAGAGTGTGTGTGTGTGTGTGTGTGTGTATACACACGGACACACACACATACATATTTGAGATAAGAGTGTATATATGTTGGATATGAGGTCTAGGCTGGATTGGGAAAGAAATGAGACCAGGATGAACTTAATAGATGGAGAGAAAAGAGAGAAATTGAGTTCACAGAAAGTATGCAGTGGGAGTAAGAGAGCTGAAAGGTCAGGAGCCTGTAACCAGAAGAGGGAGACATTAAAGTTTTTAAGATTTCCAGAGGTGGAAGTAGTTTCCAGTAATGGCAAAAATAAAGTATACACGTTTTGGTCCTGAAAGTACATTACTGAAGTGGAATAGAGGTTTTCGAGAGGGGATTATTGAGAATTACTTTTGCATAAAGTTATACTTTTCATAAGATACTAGAAAGTTTAAAGCTGCTATAAATTTTCTAAAATAATGGCCCATTGCTCTATTAACTTTAGCCAGATTGTAGCCAAATATACTGGATCAAGAAATGATAGGCAAATGCCTTTCTGGTCTTTTATGACAGTACTCACAAACATTTATGAAGCACATTGTTATGGCTTATGCCCTTGATACAAGGTGTTTTTATAGGGTGTCTTGTTTAATTCTTACCCTGTGTGGTTTGAATTGATAATATCCCCATTTTACAGTTGGTAAAACTGAGGTTTAGCAGCCATGAGTAACCTTCTCAAGGTCATAGTGAGTGGTAGATAGGGCATTTAAATTCCTTGTATGACTCCAATTTGTTTACCCGTTATGTTCTAGGTAGAGTAAGTGCTTGGTGGGGATTGAAGATGATTTATATATCTCACATTTCTTCATGTAATTCAATTTTCTAAATTATCACACATGTAGAGATGAATTTGGGCTTAAAAAAGAATGAAGCTGGGTACAATTTCTTTTCTTAAAAATTGCCACCCTAACTTTCTTTAGACTCTAAATGCATATCCATCTTATGCTCTATTAAAAAATTAAGTAAAAGAAATGAGCTATCAAGCCATGAAAAAACATGGAAGAAACTTAAATACATAAATGAAGAAGCCAGTCTGAAAGACAACACATACTGTATTATTCCAAATATATGATGCTCTGAAAAAGGCAAAACTGTGGAGACAACAAAACCATCAGTGGTTGCCAGGGTTTGATGGTAGGAAGGTATGAACAGGTGGAACACAGGATGTTTAGGGCAGTGAGACTACTCTGTATGACACTGTAATGGTGGATACTTGTCATCATATATTTGTCCACATCATAGAACATACAAGACCAGGAGTGAACCCTAATGTAAACTATGGACACTCGGTGATAATACTGTGTCAGTGTAGGTTCATTAGTTGAAACAAATACACCACTTTAGTCAAGAATGTTACTAGTGGAGGAGGCTATGCATGTGTGGGGCAAGGGATATATGACAAATCTCTGTTCCACTCAGTTTTGCTGTGAATTTAAAACTTCTCTAAAAAATAAAACCTATTAAAAATGATAAATTTGTTATGCATATTTTACCACAATAAAAAAACGCAGGGATGGAGGAAGATGTACCATGTGAACACTAATCAGAAGAAAAAGAAAAAAAAGCTAGAGTAGCTGTATTGATTTCAGACAAAACTGACTTCATAACATGGAAAATTACCAAGGATAAAGAGGACATTAAAAAATTAAGTCAAATTAAAGTAGTATCTTGAATTATCTGTTTGAGATTTATAGTGATGCAACTTAAGAAACTTCACAGTTATAGGGCTGATGTAGTACTTCTGGTTAAAAAATTCACAGTGCTAAACAATACATTAAAAACTTCATTGTAGCCAAATGAAATAGAATGTATTAGTTAACAGTTGTAACTTATTCTTTAGAACACTTGTCTATTCCCTAAATGCTCCATGCTTGCTTTTTCGTTTTATTATAAGATCTCACAGATGTATTATAAGATGTGACAGAAGTGACACTTAGAGAAAGTATAGTCAGGCTCACCAGTTCATAATGATAAAAAAAATCCTTGAGAGCTCATTGGAAAAGTGTAAACCTTTCATAGTTTGTAATTATTGTAATGAAAGTTACATTGCTCTACATTTTTGGCATATTTGTGCAGCTGTCCTGCATTTGTATTTGTTGTTGTTAGAGGAATTTTTTTTTAACATCACAGTGAATTATCTTAAAGAGCTCAATTGTTAAGATAATATATATTATTTATTAGTAGCAATATGACTAAAGTCTGGGAGTAGTATGGACGATCACATGGAATCAGCATCACAGGCAACTACCCAAAAACTACACTTGATTTGGAATTTAATTAGAATAGCCTAAAATGAGCTTGCATTCCTTTTTGCATTAATTCATCATCATTTAAATGTTTAATGTTCTTCCTGTTTTCTCAAGGGATAAGTAGTTAAAAAAAATTACTCAGTTCTTTTCCTGGAACAATACCAAAATTATATCTAGCTTAACACATCTGACCTTATACTCCTTCAGAGGAAGTGAACACATGTTCTGTGAGTAATCCCCTAGATGAAATGTACAGTCAAACCAAGGAGCAGTAAGATCAAATTCTAATGTTTTTTTTTTTCCTCCACTGAAATAAAATTCAGAAATTACATTAGCAGATTTCTACCCTTTATGGAAAGATAGTCTGGTGGAGAACATCTAGGGAAGGAGAAGCTGTCAGTGATGGTGATGTGATGGTGATGGAGTAAGTGGAGTTGGTGAAGTTGGAGTTGTTGGTGAGAATGTATGGATTGGTCCTATGATATTCATTTCGGAAGTTGTTTTTCCAGTAGCAACTGTGCTCTTTTTGTCGATACTACCTTGTGAAACTGAGTAATAGTAGGTGGTGCCACCTGGTCACTAATCATTATTCTTCCCAGTGTACAAAGCCAATCAGAAAATTGGGAGATGATTACTCCTGTTCCTATTAGCACCCTTTCTCTCCTAATGTTAAGAGTTCCTAACATAGAAAAAAAATTATTTGAGATCTGTAGCCTAATAAAAAGAAGCTTTTTTTCTTTAACTTAAAGAAAAATTCCATTTACTTTTTAAAAAATTGGTAAGTGGGAACATAAAACTCTTTAGTATAACTGCTGATCTTTGGGAGAAAACTATTCCCTGGGTTGTGCCCTTAGTGAGTAGAACAACATTACCCTTTGGGCCAAATGAAACCCAGCCAAGAACTAAACCAGATCTTCAGTCTGAGGTTTCCTAGCTTTGGCTGTAAATCAGTGCTTTTCACCCTCAGTACTGTTCACATTTAAGGTGGATCATTCTTTGTTCTGTGGGGCTGTCCTGTGCACTCTAAGGTGTTTTAGCAGCATTTCTGGCCTCTACCCACTAGATGCCAGTAACATCCCTCCCCTTCCAGATGTGACGACTAAAAATGTCTCCAGATACTGCCAAATGGGAGGTAAACTCACCCCTGTGGGATCCTCTTTCTCTCCTCTGCTCTCCCCACCCCCTGTTTGAGAACCACTGCTCTAAATGTATTAGATGATTTGATGATAAAGAATATTTTCCAGATTTTAGTTTTACTTTTAAATATCTTGTCCTATTTTAAGTATCTTGGTAGACTAGGCTTTACTTTTAAGAACTGTAAAAATAAACTGGAAACACATTACTAATTTGGGGTGAAAGATCTTTCCTTGATTTGAGAATTCAACGATACGACCTTTGGATGCTTAATACAGTGTTTTTCAGACTGCAGGTGGGAACCCATTAGTGGGTCATGAAATAATTTAGTGAGTCAGGAATATGCATGCAAGAGTGTATAGGGTCACCATGTAAAATGTATTTCTTACTTTGGAATAGTAGAAAAATATATGAATATGTTTATGCCCAGCCTTCTCTTTTGAACTGTAATATTCTAAACGTATACTTCATAGCAGTAGGTGCTTAGTTAAGCTGTTTATCTAATTAGGTTAAACTTGTCAAATATTCCATGAAATATGAAACATTGAAACTTGTTCATTGCAGTAGATTGGAGACTTACTTTTAACTTTGGTTTCTGGTGCCTATCATCTTGTTTGTGAGAAGAGGAAGTTCTGAACTCCATCACATATTTTAGAACATTCTTGGCACAATACTTGCGGACTGTTAATGCCCTCCCCCTTCGCAAGATTCTGAAAAAGGACAGCTCCATTTTAATTGTTTTCTTCATCAGCATGCATGCAAAAGTTCTGTTTTTCATCAGTTAGTTTTTCTTTCACTAACTTTTGTAGAGATTATGCTTTATGGGGTGGAAAGGGAAAGAAATGTTTTGTGTATTTATTGAGAATCAAACATAAACATCAGCATAAGACATCTAAAGATTATTCCTAACACTTTGTGCTCTTTTTGTAAAATTCATTTTAAAATGACAACCTTAAGCTGAATAATACCCTATGGAGAATACATGAAATGTGACAATCTGCCATTACAAAGTACTGGATCCGACTGTTAATACGAAATTCTTGACTTTCTGAAATCCATCAACACGTCCAATCACTTAAAAAGCTGCCTTAGTTTCTATTTACTAAAGAAAATACATTTATATTTTGAGTTATTTCATTTATTCAGTGTTTTTTAAAAGATTGAAACACTTCCAGGAAGCACATTTTCATCTTTTCAATAGTAAGAGAACATTTCAGACTAGTTTCATAATGTTAGAAACTCTTCTTAGGATAGTTGTTTTTTTCTCTAAGGAAAAATGTTAATGATTGTTCAAGTTATTTATATTACTGTTCATTTACTTTCACAGTGGAGATTTTTATACTCCTGTGTTTTTAATTTAGCTGATATCCAGCAGAGATATTCAAGATTTTCATGTTAGTTTCAGGGGAAATTTACGATTATTTTTTTTTCTGGATTGTATAACATCCTAAGTTTTATATTTGCAAAAGATCAGTGGGTATATTGCATAAAACCCCACATATTTATTTCATTCTGCTTTTATATATTTTTATATTATTGAGCTGCTATGCCTAGTTCTTGTATGTGAAATGAAAGCAGGTATAGAAGATAGCTAAAGTTTAATGTTGATAAAAAACTAAACTTTATATGAGAAATATTTGTTTAAGAAGCCATATTACTATTATACTATTGATCTTTAGACTATGGAGTGATACTAGTATGGATTTGAGAATAAAATTTCTTTGTAAGCAAAGGATATGATTTTTAAGTTTTGTCATAAGAATTTAGGTACAGAGTTGTTCCTTCATTAAAGTTAGTTTTAAGACTAGTTTGAAATTATTTTTTCAAAGGTAAATACAGTTGCCTTATTCATTCAATTAGTAAACATTTATTTAGCAGCCACTACTTGCTAGATACTATATGAAGTTCTTATTCATAGGCCTTTAAAAGACTTCATCTGTTCTAGTAAATGATATCAACACTACATTATCTTAAAAATAATAAATCAAGATAATAGAAAATTCTGATACAGCCATCTATGTCCATATTGAGATTAAAAATCCAGCAGTGTCACTTTTAATATAGCTTTTTGTGAAAGTACAGTACTATTCCAAAAGGTGATTATAAATAACTCTTTGAAGGAGAAAAATCTGTTATTTAAAAGGCTACATTCATGATCCCATTAGAAGAGATTCATTTGAATCCCATCATTGCAAAATGATAAAAAGTATAATTGGAGCGGCAGCTGAAAATTCTAAATGAACATTAATGTTTCCTTCTGGGTGCTCAGTAAAAAAAAATACAAACTTTATGATAAAGGGAAAGATGCACATATTTCATTTTTATGAACACTATGTTAAGTTACCCAAGTTTCCAAATCCAGTTGCTGAAGAAATCTCTGGAGCAAATTATGCTGCCAAGACATGAAGCTTATTTTTCCTAATCTTTAATAAGCCATTAAACTGTTACTTTTTTCTTTGGGGGAAGGACTACTAAGAAAGTCAAATTTCAATCGAATATAGAATTAAACTTTATTAAATATTAATGGATTCAAGAAGGAATGCCTTATAGTCTGTAATATGGTCAGTAATCTACATAATCCTTAGTATATATTAAGTGATTTTTTAGAAATTATTCAGCATCTCACAGAGATTTTAGGAGTTTGTGATATTTGCAAATAAATAGATAAAGCTGGTCACATATTTTTATATTTTACTTTTTCAGCAATTACTGTAAATTTGTACTCTTAAAGATGAAATTTATGATGATATGTTTATATATGTTTATATATTTAACTGTTATGTTTACTTTTTTTGTTCAGAATGGGAAGTTCTTTGAACTTATAAATTATATAGGTAATCATTTATTATTTTGACCTAACTTGGCTTCTCTTGGCTCCTATGAGTAAATGTACTAAGAACTATGTCATCTGTCTCATCTTGTGTAAAGAAAATATTGGTGGTATAAAATACTCAATGTCACACTTATTTTTAAATCTTCACAAAAAATCTTAATTACTTGTAGTATAAGTTAAAGATGGAAGAGCAATTTATCATTCTTTTAACTTTTTTTTTTAAGGTGATGGATGTGGACACACTGTACTAGGCCCTGAAAGTGGAACCCTTACATCCATAAACTACCCGCAGACCTATCCCAACAGCACTGTTTGTGAATGGGAGATCCGTGTAAAGGTGGGAGAGAGAGTTCGCATCAAATTTGGTGACTTTGACATTGAAGATTCTGATTCTTGTCATTTTAATTACTTGAGAATTTATAACGGAATTGGAGTCAGCAGAACCGAAATAGGTAGGACATTTTCTTGTAAATGTACATGTGAATACATCCTTGTCCCAAGTTTGAAAACTAAAGGAATTGTTGACACTTAACATTGAATGACTATGCTGCATAAGGCAATATGTGAGAAATTGTTGAAAATGTGTGGAAATCTCAAATTTGAATCTTATTTCATGAAGAGAAGATTCTTGTCTCTTTACCTTGTTCATTTACTTTTCTAATAAGCCTGTGTTGGTGCCTTTGCCACTGTACTACTTCTAAGGAAGAAGTTAATTATCTAATTTTTTATTTTTTCCTTTGCTCATTTTATTTGCAGTTGAGGAATACAGATATAATTCATGCTTAGGAGGCAGTATAGCATGGTGATTAAGAACATGGGTTTTGGATCCAGACTTCTGGGATTAAAGCCAAACCCTAACTCTGCCATTAGCTTCTTGTTTGACCTTAGGCAAGTTGCCTGACCTCTCTGTTTGCTCACTTGTAAATCAGGGAATGAATAGTATATGTAAAGTGCTTCGAACAGTACCTGACACTTAAAATATGCTAGTATATGTTACATGCTATTGTTATTATACTTGATTAAGAACAGTGGTTATCGATAATAGCTGCATTTTAGAGTCACATGAGGAAATTTTAAAAAAATACTGTATACCTGGTTCCCCTCCTAGACCAGTTAAATCAGAATTAATTGAGTAGGACCCAGGCTTCAGTATTTTTAAAAGCTTCCCAGGAAAATCTACTTTGCAGTCAAGGTTTAAAAACTCTGGCTTAGAGATCAGTGCCTTTCTCTTAAACAAGAAAGGTAGAAAATTTTGTAAGGCTGTTTGAGTGAAATAACTTTATAAAATTAAGAACTCTTAACTTCTCTAAGTTTATTTGGAAACATTTATTGGTACCAGTGTGTAAAATATCTTTGAAAACTATAATAGTTCTGAGTTCTAGTACTGGACTCTGGTATCCTATGCTTTAAATACCATACTATGTTCATCCTCTGGCCTTCTCTACCCAAATCCTTCATCTTTTCTCTACTTTTTGGCTTGTTATCTACCGGAGGAAAAATTCCTGCACTGTTTTCCTGGCTGCTGAAAACCTCTGTTGTTTCTTAATCAATTCTTGATTAGTTCCATGTATATATGGTGTTGGATAAAGTTTTAGGAACTCAAATCACCTGAGGAGGTAAAAACACTATTTCCGGAATACTAATAGAAGACAACTGGATAATAAATGCCTCCTGAGGATGCAGTAGAGAGTAGACAGTACCACCTGAGCACTCTCGAAACAACAGCGAAAAAAGGAGAACCACGGTCTTGTCAAGCCTCTAGCATTTTACAGGAAATAATGGAAATAGAGAAATATATTACACTAACTGTAAGAACTAAATTAAGAATATGAGAAATTCTATAGAACAAATGACCTAGTTTTTTCAACATATAAATAGGATTTTTAAAAAAGAAAGACGACAGCGGAGAGGGAACTGTCCTACTTTGAGACATATCTTCCAGAAGTAATGTGTGGACTTTGGATCTTGATTCAGACTAACCAGCTGAAAGAAGATATTTTTAAGATTAGAGAGAAATTTTAAGAGGAACTGGGCATTCGGTGACGGTCAAGAATGATTGTTTAGATGTGGTAATGCTATAATTGTTTTTTAAGTTCTAATTTGTTAGAGACATTCTGAAGTTCAAATGAAATGTCTAAAATTTATTTTTAGGTATTTCAGGAAAAGAATGAGGGAGAGGGATAGGCAAAACAAGAATGGCACATTGGTAAATCAGTAATGGGCACATGGGAATCAGTACACTCTCTTCTCTCTACTTTGGTGTATTTTTGAGAATTCGCATTATGAGAAGAGTTTTTTTATTAAAATAAAAGAAGACAAGAGAATTATATATTTCGACAATAAATTGTGGCAGTGTTGCTAGAGAGGAACAATGACATGGGAAAAATTTTTAGCACAGAGTTGAAATCACTCACTGGGTTCTAGTCACTCCAGGAGTTACTTGCTGAGTCCTTTCTGCAAGTTACTGAACTTGCCCAGACTTCAAAGTCATATTTCTATATGAAGATTAAATGAAATTAATACTTTGCTGTGTTTGGCATGTAATGGGTGTCTAATAAATCTCAGCTGTCCCTTATTTCCATTGTTACTTGTCTTTTCCTTATTCTCTTCACATGGGTGCGTGAAAGCTGCAGGAAGGTCAAGGGGACTGAGTGATGATGGTTCCTGTTGGACTTTAGTTTGCACACCTCCCCTATCACCACCTACCATAGACCCACTGGCTTTCCATTTTGGTTGCAGTCTTTGGTTACTGGTAGAAAGATAAGTTTTCTGACATATTGCAGAGGAATAAAGATCATTCAAGAATAGCCATTTAACATTCTGGTTAAGATAGATCTATAGAAAATTACAGGATAGAAACAAATGCAGTGTGGGCATCAAGATTCCAGTGATAAGGGCACTGAATCCTCTTTACCCTATATCATCTTTTTTCACTGTCCCTTTAGAAAAGAGGCATTAAAGGAGAGGACAGTTCCTTGGTCTCTCTGTGTTTCATGATGTCGATGCGTTTGAAGTATATGGGCTAATTATTTTGTAAGACGTTCCTTAATTTGGTTTGTTTGATGCTTCCTCATGATTAGAATCAGATTACAGACTTTGGCAGGAACACCACAGAAGTGATGTTCTCAGTGTATTGTGTCATGGAACACGATGTCAGTTTTTCCTATTACTGGTGATGTTTGCTTTGACATCTTGGCTAAGGTGATGTCTCCCAGGTTTCTACACTGTCCCTATGTTTCTCTTGATAATCCATATCTTATGTTGAGACTCTTTGAAATGATGTAATATCCTGTTACTCATCGAACTTGTACCCACTAGTTTTGGCATATATCAATGATTCTTGTCTTCATCAATTATTAATATTATTTTCTAATTTCATTATTTCTTTGTTTTTAATTTTTTTTTCCTACTGAAAAAGACTTTTCCCTTCTCTCCCATTTGTTTGTCTGTTTACATCAGTGTGGACTCAGTGAATTCTTATGTTAGTCCGTGGCTTATAACTCTTTACTATCATTATTTATTTTGATGCTCAGATTGTCCCAAATTTCTAGTAGGAGACTCTTCAGGCTAATTCCTGTGTCCTATTGTGATGTCCTCATCATACTTTGCATACTTTGTCACATTCTGGCATAGGATATTCTAGGTTTATCTTGTATTTGCCCTGCCCAGCCGTGGAGTCAGCCATTTCTTCCAGGAACCTTGGTTCTTCTTAGTGGAGGATAGTGTTAGAAATCAATGTCTGGTGACTAGGTTTAGACCAATGGGCTGTTGTGCCCTATCAACAGACAGATTTAGTAAATAGACATAAGTGTGTATATATATTTATACATGTACATGTTATATCTATTTTGATATTTACCTGTATCTATTAAAGAGCATGAATTCATATTGATACCTTTAATCCTAATCCAACATTATAGAGTTCATTCTATCCTTTTCCTATTCATATTTGTAACTCCTCTGACAGTAAGAAATCTAGCACCCATTATCCATAACATATTTACTTACTTGTTCAGTACTATAACCAGAAAATAGTTTTACAATTGCTAGCCCATGACTCCAAATGAATTCTGTTACCTAGAATTCATATTTGTTTAGATTCTTAACTTGAGGATTTACAGTCTAAATACTGTGTTCAAAAATACCTTCAGCTAGTTCTTCCCCTCCATCTTCTAAACTTGCATGTGGTTATGTTAGTCTTTTGAAATACCGTTTGCTTCATTAAGATTGGTCCTTAGGAATAAGTTTGTCTTCTTTGTTGCTATTATCAGTGAAGATGTTTTTATTTGTTTTTGTTTTGCCATTACATACTCTGGTTCCTAATTATTAATATATAAAGACTAGATTTCTGTATTTGATATTATATCCTATTCTACTG
>VBSM01000272.1:71332612-71378626 GCA_008086735.1 Cheirogaleus medius
TTGCTTCCTAGAGATTTTCAGATACACAATCACATCTGCAAATAGAGTTTTACCTCTGTTTTTTCAGTTCTTATGCCTATGATTGATTCTCTTAACTAATTGAGTTGGCTGCTACCTCCAGGACTATGTTAAACAATAGTGGAGATGGTAGGTATCCTTTCCTGGTTCCAGATTTTAGTGGAAATGTTTGGAAAAGTGTCTTAGCTCAGGCTGCCATAACAAAATACCTTAGACTGGGTGGCTTAAAAAATAGCAATTTATTTTCTCACAGTTCTGGAGGATAAAAATCCCAGATCAAGCTGCCAACCAATTGAGTTTCTGTGAGTGTTGTTTTGTTTTTTTTATCTTTTAGGATCCTAAAATTACCCCTCTTCTTTTTTTTCTGCTTTTACGTTGCATTTTCCAAAGTATGTCTCTGTTATTTTTAACTCATTTCTTCCACCAAAGTATTTTCTATCCAAATTTGCCCTACTTGGGGTCCTACAGTTATAAGCCTTTTCCTTGTAGTTACTCCCCTCCCCCAATAATGAGTCTTTCATTAACTTTTGCCATATAAGTGATTCTTAGACCCCATGAAATGTGTTGATATGTTTTAGGGATGTGTGAACTTAGTAAAAACAAAATTATTTTTATTCTTTGAGTTTCTTCCTTATTCTATTACCTTTGTGAAAATAATTATTTTATGTCAAATTAAAGCATTAAGTATTGTTTCGTTTGAAAGAAATAAAGAGTAAAAGAAAATGATTATCATTGTTAATATTTTACATTTAGAGTAGTTTCCCTTAGGCAAGAATTAAAGTAATGATATCTAATCTTAAAGATTGTAAGTATTTGCATGATAGATGTGAGAGCCATAGAGATTCATGTGAGGCAAGGCCCTAGTCTATGAAAATATGAAGTCAGGAAGGCTGAAGTTATCTCATTTTTTCATCATGAAAATACATTGATTACTGTGGATGTTTTTCATGAGAACAGTTGATGGGAACTTAAACTTATGTTGAATTTGTCCCTAATACAGAAGCTACATATGAGATTGTTGCATTAAGAAGTACAGAACTCATACATAATTCAAAAGACCTTGGTGAATCTTTGTGACCCAGAATGGTCAGGCTGGTTTGTGGCCTAGAACAAAGAAGAAATATTAAAACTCTGTCTCTATAAATGACGTCATCACTTCAAAATATTTCCTCTAATGTTTTGAGGCAGATCATTGAGGAACTGACATCTGTTGTGATTCTCATTAGCATTTAACTGGAGGGAACATATTCTACTATGTGATGCTGACCCCATCCAAGAATTCCTGCTTGTGAACCTTTTTAGTGAATGTTAAAAGGCCTTGACACCTCCTAAGTGGTGAAAAGTTTATTTTTTCAGAAAAACTTTGAAAGAAATTTCTTTGTATGTTATGTATGTCTCACCTGTCATGCTTGGCAACCCATCTGATTTTGCTGTTACGCTGAAATCTACACATTTTTATGACTTGTTTCTTTTTATATTAGCATACTTGGCATGAAAAACTGCTAGCTATCCTAAAAGAAGCTGTCAACTTACTAAGAGTCAGGACCTTGAATCACCACCTTTTCAAGAGGTTAGATTTATTTATTTTTCATTGTAGTTCCTTTTTTTTTTATTTCAATAGATTTAGGGGGTACAAGTGGTTTTATGTTACATGGATAGATTGTGTGGTGATGAAGTCAGAGCTTTTAGTACACCCATTACCCCAATAGTATACGTTGTACCTGATAAGTAAATTTTGATCCCTCATCCCCCCTCCTCCCTCCCCTCTTCTGAGTCTCTAAAGTCTATTATACCACTTTATGTAACCATGTATACCCATTGATTAGCTCCCACTTATAAGTGAGTACATGTGGTATTTATTTCTCTGTTCCTGAGATACTTTCCTTAGGATAATGGCTTCTAGTTCCATCCAAGTTGCTGCAAAAGACATTATTTCATTCTTTTTTACAGCTGAGTAGTATTCTGTGCTATATATACATCACATTTTCTTTAGCCAGTCATCAGTTGATGGGCACTTAGGCTGATTCCATATCCTTGCAGTTGTGAATTGTGCTGCAATAAAAAAAAAAAAAGGAGTGCATGTATCTTTTTGTTATAATGATTTCTTTTCCTCTGGGTAGATACCCAGTAGTGGATGGCTGGAATGCATGGTAGGTCTACTTTTAGTTCTTTGACAAATCTCCATACTATTTTCCATAGAGGTTATACTAATTTATGTTCACACCAACTATAAGCGTTCCCTTTTTACCACATCTGCACCAAAATCTATTGTTTTTTGACTTTTTAATAAAAATGGCAATTCTGATCAGGGTAAGGTGATATCTCCTTGTGATTTTAATTTGCATTTCCCTGATGGTATCTCTTTGTGATTTTAATTTGCATTTCCCTGATGGTATCTCTTTGTGATTTTAATTTGCATTTCCCTGATGGTATCTCTTTGTGATTTTAATTTGCATTTCCCTGATGGTTAGTGATGTTGAGGATTTTTTCATTTGTTTGTTGGCCATTTGTATATCTTCTTTTGAAAAATGTCTATTGATGTATTTTGCCCACTTTTTAATGGACTTATTTCTTTTTCAGATGTGTAGTTTGTGAATATTTTCTTCCATTCTGTGGGTTGTCTCTTTACTTTATTGGTTTTTTCTTTTGCTGTTCAGAAACTTTTTAACTTAATTAAGTTCCTTTTATTTACTTTTGTTTTTGTCATGTTTGCTTTTGGAGTCTTAAGTCATAATTCTTGTCCAAAAGAGTTTTTCCTAAGTTTTCTTCTAGAATTTTTATGGTGTCAGGTCTTACATTTAAGTCTTTAATCCATCTTGAGTTAATTTTTGAATATGGTGAGCGATAGAGATCCAGTTTCATTCTTCTACGTATGGCTCTCCAGTTTTCCCAGCACCGTTTAGTGGATAGGACTTCCTTTCCCCAGTGTATGTTTTTGTCATCTTTGTTGAAAATCAGTTGCTTGTAGGTGTGTGGATTTACTTCTGGGTTCTCTGTTCTGCTTCATTGATTTATGTGTCTACTTAAACCAAAACACAATGCTTTAGCCCGGGCAACAGAGCCAGACTCTGTCTCCAAAAAAAAAAAAAAAAAACAACAACACAATGCTGCTGTTTTGATTCGTATAGCCTTGTAGTATAATTTGAAATCAGGTAATGTGAAACCTCCAGACTTGGCTTTGCTTTGTTTTGTTTTGTTGCTTAGGGTTACTTTGGCTAGTTGGGATCTTTTTTGATTCCATATGGAATTTAGGGTTCTTTTTTCTGATTCTGTGATAAACGATGTTGGTATTTTGATGAGAATTGCATTGACTCTCTTAATCACTTTGGGCAGAATGGACATTTTAACATTATTGATCATTTCAATCCATGATCATGGGATGTTTTTCCAAGCATGTTTAGTGATTTTTTTCATCATTGTTTTGTAGTTCTCCTTGCAGAGATCTTTTACCTTCTTGGTTAAGTATGTTCCTAGGTATTTGCAGTTATTTTAAATGGTATTGAGTTTGTGATTTGATTCTTAGCTTGGCTGTTATTAGTGTGTAGAAATGCTACTGATTATGCACATGAATTTTATAACCTGAGACTTTACTGAATTTATTTATCAATTCTAGGAGTCTTTTGGAGGAGTCTTTGGGATTTTCCAGATATAAAACCATGTCATTGGTAAACAGGGGTAGTTTTACCTCCTTTCCTGATTTAGATGCCCTTTATTTCTTTCTCTTACCTGATTACTCTGGCTAGGACTTCTAGTACTATGTTGAATAGTAGTGGTGACAGTGGTCATCCTTGTCTTAGTCTAGTTCTTAGGAGGAATGCTGTGAACTTTTCCCCATTCAGTATGATGTTAGCTGTGGGTTTGTTATATATGGCTTTTATTGTTTTAAAGCTTGTTCTTCTGTATCTTGTTTGTTATGGGTTTTTATTCTGTAGGGGTGCTGGATTTTATTGAATGCTTTTTCTGCATCTATTGAGATGATCACATGGTTTTTGTTTTTAATTCTGCTTATTTGGTAAATCACATTTATTGATTTGTGTATATTGAACCATTCTTCCATCCCTGGGATGAAATTTACTTGCTTATAGTGAATTATTTTTTGATGTGCTCTTGGATTCTGTTTGCTAGTGTTTTGTTGAGGATTTTTGCATCTATGTTCATGAGGGATATTAGTCTGTACATTTCTTTTTTTGTTGTGTGCTTTCCTGGCTGTGACATCAGGGTGATATTGGCTTCATAGAATGAGTTAGGGAAGATTCTCTCATCTCCATGTTATGGAAAAGTTTCAGTAGGATAGGTACCAGTTCTTCTTTGTCAGACTGGTAGAATTCGGCTGTGAATTCGTCTGGTCCTGGGCTTTTATTACTGGGAGAATTTTTATTACTAATTCAGTCTCGCTACTTGTTATTGGTCTGTTCAGGATTTCTATTTCTTACTGAATCAAGCTTGGAAGGTTGTGTGTTTCCAAAAATTTATCCATTTCCTTCAGATTTTTTAGTTTGTGTGCACAGAGATGTTCATAGTAGTCTCTGGTGATCCTTTGTATTTCTGTGCTATCAGTTGTAATGTGTCCTTTTTTTGTTTCTGATTGAGCTTATTTGAATCCTACCTCCTCTTTTGGTTAGTCTAGCCAGTGGTCTGTTGATTCATTTATCTTTTCAAAGAACTAACTTCTCCTTTAATTGATCTTTTGTATTTTTTTGTTGCTTCAATTTCATTTAGCTCTGCTCTGATATTTGTTATTTCTTGCCTTCTGGTAGCTTTAGGCTTGGCTTGTTCTCATTCTCTAATTACCTGAGGTGTGACATTAGGTTGTTGTTAATTTGTGATCTTTCTGTCTTTTTGATGTAGGTATTTAGTACTATGAACTTCCCTCTTAGCATTGCTTTTGCTGTATCCCAGAGATTTTGGTAGCTTGTGTCACCATTGTCATTCAGTTCAATAAATTTTTATTTCCATCTTGATTTTATTTTTGACCCAAAATCATTCAGTAGTATCAGGACGTTTAATTTCCTTGTTTTTGTATAGTTTTGAGAGTTCCTCCTGACCTTGATTTTTAGTTTTATTCCAGTGTGGTCAGAGAAGATACATGGTAAGATTTCAGGTTCTTTTAATTTGCTCTGAGACTTGTGTTCTGGCCTGACATATGGTCTATCTTGGAAAGTTTTCCTTTTGCTGATGAGAAGAATGTATATGCTGTAGTTTTGGGTAGAATGTTCTGTAATTGTCTGTTAGATCCATTTATTCTAGAGTCCTGTTTAAGTCTAGTGTGTCCTTGTTGATTTTCCTTGTTGATTTTCAATGATCTGTCTAGTTCTGTTGGTGGAGTGTTGAATTCCCCCACTGTTATTAACTTGCTGTTTATTTTATTTCTTAGGTCTAGAAGTATTTGTTTCATGAATCTAGGAGCTGGTATTAGGTACATATATATTTAGAATTATATATCTTTCATTGAATTGTTCCCTTTGTTATTATGTAATGACCATGTCTGTCTTTTTTTACTCTTGTTGATTTAAAGTCTGTTATATCTGATATTAGAGTAGCTACTCCTGCTCACTTTTAGTTTCCATTTGCATGGAATATTTTTTTCTAGTCCTTTACTTGAACGTATGTGACTCTTTAAATGGGTTTCTTGGAGACAGCAGATTTTGGGTTGTGTGTTTTTAATTTATTATGTCAGTCTGTATCTTTTACTTGGGGCCTGTTAACATCCAGTGTTAATATTGATAAGTGAGATCAGATCGTGTTCCAGTCATCATGTTGATTGTTATCTAGTTGCTTTGCATTCTCTAATTTGTTACTGTTTTATAAGAGCTCTGAATTTTTACTTTCAAGTGCTTTTACACTAGTGAATATTGACTGATATTTTTGGTATTTAGAGCACTTTTGAGCATTTCTTGTAGGGCAGATCTGGTGTTGACAAATTCCTTTTGTATTTACTTGTAGGGAAAGATTTTATTTCTCCTTCATTTATGACACTGGTTTGTGGGATCCAAAATTCTCGCCTGACAGTTATTATGTTTAGGAAGACTAAAGATGAGATCCCAATCCGTTCTGGCTTGTAAGGTTTCTGTTGAGAAATTTGATGTTACTCTGATGGGTTTTCCTTTTTAAGTTACTTTTGTCTTAAGATGCTTTTGTCTTGTGGTTTGTAGGATTTTGTTTCACTTTGACTTTGGCCACAATGATGACTGTGTGCCTTGGAGTTTTCCTGTTTGCAATGAATCTTCCAGAAGTTTGTTGACATTCTTGTATCTGGATGTCTAAATCTCTAGCAAGACCAAGGATGTTTTCCTCCATTTTCCCCTCAATTAGGTTTCCCATGCTCTTTGCTTTCTCTTCTTCTCCCTTGGGGATATCTATGATTTGTATGTTTGCATGTTTTATATCATCCCATATTTCTTGGAGATTTTGTTCATTTTTCTTCTTTTTTATTTATTTTTGGCTGACTGGGTTAATTTGAAAGCCTTGTCTTCAAGCTCTGAAATTCTTTCTTCTGATTGGTTCAGTTTGTTGTTAAGACTTTTCAATATATTTTGATGTTCTCTAAATGACTTATTTCCAGAAGTTCTTTTTTTTTTTTAGTCTATCTATTTAATGAATTTTTCATTCATACCCTGAATTATTTTTTTGGTTTCTTTGTGTTGGTTTTCAACTTTCTCATCAATCCCATTGAGTTTACTTGTGATCCATATTTTGAATTCCACATCTGGAATTTCAGAATTTCCTTTTGGTTGGAGTCCATTGCTAGAGAGCTAGTGTGATCCTTTGGGGGTTGTTGAAAGGGCCTGGTTTTTCATATTGCTAGAGTAGTTTTACTGCTTCCTTCTCATCTGGAATCTCTTTCCTCAGCGCAAAACAGATAGCTTTGCAGTTTACCTCTTCTTCTGTGCTGGGAACTCTACTGCTCAGTGTAGAGAAGGAGAGATACACTGCCTTTTGGCTCCTGTAGGTAGGTACCCACTGTGGTGTTGCTGGCAGTTTGTTTAGGTGGACTTCAGTGGCCTGGGAGAGTGTTCAGGTGCCAGCATTGGTGGACAAGGGTAGATAATCCCCAGTTTCTAGGCTCCTGGATGGCATGCTTGAGTTCTGTGGGGACTAGACCAAGATTGTGCTGACAAACGTGGGCTGAACAAGATGCTGGGTGGAGTGCCAACTGCTCATGTCTCATTCTCACTGTGGTTTGTGGCAGGGCTGTGGGAATTGTCCTAGGAATAGTTAGAAGAGCTTGGGCTCCCCTATCCTTCCTCAGCTGGGTAGGGTTGCAGCTGCAGCAGCCTGAACTCAGCCTGAGGTTGAGGTGAGGGCACTGCCCAGCTTTAGACTCCAAACTAACAGCTTGACCTGTGGCAGAGAGAGTGGGGATTCTTCCAGGCAAACAATGTATGCAATATGTGAGGGGGAGTGCCATCCGCTCACAATTCAGTCCCATAGCAGCCTATAGCAGAGCAGTGGTGGTTTTCCTGTTTGTGTAGAGGAGCTTGGGCTCCCCTTTCCCTCCTCAGTTGGACAGGGCTGCATCAGCCCGAATTCAGCCCAAGGGCAGGTTGTTGCCCAGCTTCAAACTCCCAAATTGTGTCATGGGCCTGTGACCAGAGGGTGCAGGTCCCTTCTTAGACAGGCTGTGCTAGTAGGAAACTGTGGGAAGTGCAGCTTGCTGAAGGCTTATTCCTACAATGGGATGGTGAGCACCATCTCAGATGCCTGCTGGAAAGCCTGGTTTCTCTGCCTCTCCCCAGTTAGGTGGGGACTATAATCACATCCAGCCCAAGGTCCATACACAGCCCAGTGTCAAACTCTCAAAATGGCACCTTAGACCTGTGGCCAGAAAGGTTGGGGTCCCACCCAGGTAATCAGCATGGGCGAGAAACTGGAAAATGTGGCCCACATCTGAGTCCCAATAGCAGCCCACAGCAGGGCAGTGGAGACCTTCCCAGGGGTGTATGGGAGCACATGGACTCTTCTATCCCTCCTCAGAGCCACACAGTGGCTGCAGGGATGCCTGCAGTTCCCTGGTATCTAGGCTCTCAGAATGGCACCCAACTCAAGCTGCTCTCAGCTCAGATGCCTGTGGGATTCCGCTTGAGTTCCGTTTCTGGAACAACGTCTCTGTGCAGTCTCCAAGCAGCTCTCTGTGTTAGTCCAGAGACCTGTGTGGATCAGGGGGTTCTCTTGTAGCCAAGATTATAAAAGCTCCTCTTGGAGATTGGAACTCTGGGGGCTTCTGTCTTACTGTTTCACTGCATCTAGGAGCTTCTCTCAGCTGTTAGCAGGCCCCTAGCCAGGCAAATTTCCCTGAACCCTCTCCATATCCACTTTCGGTGCTTCCTGTTGCTTCCCTGGTGAATTTTAGTGTTTTCTCCTAGATGATCTGTTCAAAATGTGAGAATCTGCTTACTATTCTGGTTCCTGTCTATGGAGGAGACACATACTACCTGTCTAGTTGGCCATCTTGATCCTTCCTACAAGAGGTTTTATTAAGATAGAAACAGAATAGCTCTCTAATAGAAGCTTTCTAATGTTTGAAAACTTGCTGGTTTTCTAGAGGATAGCTTTTAAAGCCCTCAAAGTAGAAGCTTTACAAGAGAGAAGAAAAGCTTTGAAAATTTTGATGGGGAAGATTGGTATTATTACTTCATGAATATTACTTCATGAATGGGTGGATATGAACTGGTACAACCACAAAAACATTGTGGCAATATCTACTACAAATTTTTCTGTCAATATTCTTTGGTCACTCAAGCATAATGCTAAAAATCTATATTCTCTTTTGTCCAAGCTGTACTTCTGAAAGAAAATTTTGGAGGAGGCAACTATGCTTATAATCAAAGAAATGCAAAATTTTAAAACTAAGTACCTTCCCTCCGTGAGTTTTGGATTAGTAAAAAGATATAAAAATGTCAGTATGTTATGTCGATATGGTTTGGTGAAACTGGTACTTCTTAAAATATTGAGGATGTATTAGTATAACTCACTTGGGTAGGAGTCTTGAAATTTATATTAAGAATCACTCTTAAGGAAATACTTCAAAAGACAGAAGTTGTGTTAGGAAGATGTTTATTTTAACATTATTCACTATATAGAAAAACTGGAAGCAATCTAAATTTCCTACAGTAAGGAAATGGTTAAGTAAATTAGGTCTATCCATCATATAAGCAGTTTCTGGCTATCATTAATTCTCTGCTATGAACATTCTATTACTTGTCTTTTAGTGAACGTAAGTACACATTTCTATAAAATACGTCTGTGAGCTGATTCAGGTCCTGAACTATATAGATTCTAACTGCTGCTCTATACTTCCATCAGATTTGATCATCTAAAAGCAGGATATTCTTACTATCCACTAAAGTAAAGTTCTGGTTGTATTAGTTTTCTTTTGGTTCATAACAAATTACCACAAACTGAGCAGCTTAAAACAACACAATTTGTTATCTTAGTTTCTATGGCTCTGAAGTCTGGGCGTGGTATGCATGGCTGAATGCTGTGCTCAGGATCTTGTTAGGCTGAAATCAAGGTGTCAGCTGGGGATATGTTTCTCATCTGGGGCTTAGGGTTCTCTTCCAAGTTTACTGATTGTTGGCAGAATTCACTTCCTTGAAGTTGTAAAACTGAGGTCCCCATTTTCTTGGTAACTGTTGGCCAGGGACTGCTCTCAGTTCCCAGAGGCTGCTTGTGATAGGCCCTGATAGGCAATGCACAGCATAGATGTTTGCTTTCTTCTAGGCCAGCTGGCATGTGTCTCTGTAATTTCCAATTCTACAACTAATTGAAAAAACACTGCTTTTAAAGGGCCTACTGGATTAGGTGGATTAGGTCAGGCCTATGTAGAAAAATCTTCATTTTGCTGTATATGTAACGTCTTCTTTTTGTCGTATAAGTAGTTAAAAATAAAATGATAGAGAGTCCTAATAAGAAAATACTCTAGAAATATAAAGAGATCACATACCAGAGAAAATTTTAAAAGTAAACACACATTGGAAAAGTTCAGCTTTGTGAATTAATCAAGAAAATAACCAGTTATCTGTTTATTTTATCTCTGATACTGCTGGGAGAGAGGCAATAAATAGGTACAGCCTTTCTGAAAAGAAGTTTAGTAATAATAGATGTTAAAGTTGGAGAGAGAATATGCATGAATGGATGAATGAACAGACACATGAGCAGTACTATGCTTGTGTGTGTGTACACACATATATACATTATGTTCAGTGATAACTGTAAACACATGAGATAAATACTAATACTATTATTTTCATTTATCACATATAGAAAGCTGAAGCATAGAGAGATACCCTCCAAAGTGTTGTTAGTGGTTATCACCATGTGATAGGATTATATAAGGATGAATACTTTTTTCTCTTTGTGTTCTTCTAAATTGTTATAATATTTATAGATTTTTAAGCATTTATAAACAGGGAAAAATGGTAATAAGGCTGCCTTGAAATAAAAACTCACATATATTGATGGGAGTAGTATAAAGTAACATAACTCTTTTGGAAAGCAACATGCCTCTAACTTCATTTCAGAGAATCTGACCTTAATAATCATTTTAAATATGGAAAAAACTATACATATGAACACATCTATTATATCATTATCTAAAATATGGGAAAATTAGAAATTTAAATTTCCACAGTAAATAGTTGCATAAATCCCCCGGATGAAATTATTTTAAGACATTAATGGTTCTAGCCCTATCACATTTTCCTGAGACCCTTAACTCCCTCTCCTTTGGTGTTTTCACACATCCTTAGTGCTTTTCTGAGATTTCCCTAACTCACTGCTATTCAAGTTTCCTCTGCACTTAAACCTTCTCCAGCATCCAGGCCCCCGTGTTGATGACCCACAAGACATACAGCTTGTTTTCTATGTCTGTAAGGGAAGAAAATTTACTTGAAGGACTTTTCTTTCTCAATTTACATCAGGTCAGTCTGAATGCAAGATAGAAAAATTAAACTTGGAAGCTGAGGAAAAAAATATCTAAAACACAATGACATGTAGACTAGAAAATGATTTTTATCTTTATTATTCCATTTATGTGTAGGCCTGAGATTATTCTCAGAGCAAACTAGTTTCCTTGTTCATCCTAAAATTTTTGACAAAAATTGTCACTTATGCATAAGATTAGTTATTTAGTAATTAATAAATTATAATGCTTTAGAGAATTATATCTTGAAAGAAAAACTTTATGTATGAAATCTTACAGACTATGTTGGACATTTCGGAATTTGGGAGTTTTTTGTTTCACTTTGTTGTTTTGCTTTAACTGGCAACTGCCAGTGTGAACTTAGGGTTAAATTGTTCTGTACAGAGGATATGTTATTTTTTACATATCTGATAGACATTAAAAGATAGAAGTTTGGCAGGCAATTAAATGTATAAATCTGAAGTTCAAGGAAAGGGCTGTGGATGGAAGTTTAAGTTCATGAGTTGTGAGATCATATATATTTAAGACCATGCAACCGGATATGATCATCTAAAGAGATCTTAACCAGAAATCCAGCAATCCTCAGAAGAAAAATTGAGTAGGTCCGAAAAAGGCATGAAAAGTGTCCTGAGGCCAGGAATCTAGTGGGGGGCCTGAGGGGCTTATGTTAAAAATATAACTGATTAACCATGGATTCATGTGTGAGCCACTTGCCTGCATGAAATGTTTTAAGTTAATCTTTTATTTAATAATTCCTTGATTTTAAAGAGTATACATGTGTTTCACGGGAAATTGATCTTCATAAGGTCAGTGATGCCTCCACTATTTTAATTTGAACAGTTATTACTTGGCATTTATTTTTTTTTCTCCAGAATCATATGATTTTTAATCATTAAACATTCTCATTATTATTATATACTAATTTAATACCCAGTTTGGTATATTATTCTGATTCTGTTATCTACATTGCAGATATTACTGACTTCATGAGAGTCACACCAAATATCTGCTTTTCTTTCATTCCTAGGCAAATACTGTGGTCTGGGGTTGCAAATGAACCAATCGATTGAATCCAAAAGCAACGAAATGACCGTGCTGTTTATGAGTGGAATCCATGTCTCTGGACGAGGATTTTTGGCCTCATACGCAGTCATAGGTAAACAAGGTAATTTTCACCTTATACAATGGTTCCCACATTTTGTAATTTGTAACAACAAAAATGGAATGTTTCTTTAAGTACCTGTTAGCTGAAGTTGGAATAGAGCAGAAAGACTGAACAGTTAATAACATATATATAAATTTGACAAATAAAATTAGAGCAGTTTCAGAATTCCAAAAATTAAAAGTGTATTAACTTTTATATAAAGTCCATATTTAATACTTCCCTCCCTTTGCTGATTTTTCACTTTTATAAAATTGGAACACTAACTATAATAACTTTTTAAAAATTTATGAATTATTGAAATGTATCATATCAATTTAAAGCTTTATTATCCACAGTTTACCATTACATGGTTCTGTGTTAAAGACCATAATACCATTGTTTTCAAAGAATAGTCTCATATCACCAGAAATACCCTGGGGAGTGCTGAGAAAGTACAAAATAAACAAGAGGTATTTTCTGAATTGCTAATGTTTAGAGTATGAAGGGAGGAAAAATTAAAAGCAAGACTATTAACTATAAAATGAAATGCAAAATTTACCTGAATCTCTAAGATAAAGTACAAGAACTGTATGAACTCTCTCACGTGTTCTGACTGCTGTGGCATGTGTTCATTCCCCCTCCCCGCCCCCACCATTAGGGGTACTGTGATAAGAAAGTTTAAGAAGTATTGCTGGTATAATAATATATCAAAACAATAATTTAAATTAGAAAATAGGTGGTTATTTTGATATTCAGCAATGAATTCACTAAGTTGACCATTTAAAATTAAAAATTAGGTTTTATTCTATAAATGAGAAAATTATCAAGAATTTTCTGGGTGTGAGAATTTGGGGCACTTGGAATGACTAAGGGCAAAAGCAAGCTATTTCTGAGCTATAGTAGGTTTGAGATAAACACCACGTTTTCTTAAAGTTTCACGTAGAATGCGGTAGAGTAGACAGCTGTTCTGTGTGAAGAGGGAGGACTCTGCTTTCACTTAGTTTATAAGCTATGGAACAAGGTGGGAAGGCTAATAAAATTCCTCAGAGCGAATGAGAAAGAAAACTCATTTGTATGAAATAATGGAAAGAAAAGACCTGGAAACATGCTAAATGAACAATTAATATATTCGGCAGAGCCAGGAGAACTAAGGAGAGGACACTGGGTAGCCCTGGAATCAAAGCCTGTCTCTGCCGCCTGGTAGCGGGGCGATCTCTGGCCGGTGGTGTCACCTCCATGAGTTGTCTGTGACTGGGCTAGTTGTGAGGACTGAATCTGATACTACTTGTGTAGCGCCTGGAGACACATGGCCTGGCAGGCACACACAAGGTTAGTTTCTTCCCCTTCCACCACTGTACACACATGCACATGTTCCCCCACCACCAAAGGGATAATGTAGAGAACACAGGTGAGATGACAATGAATTACCACCTTTTCAGTTTTACTTTTTAAAAGTCTTAGGTTACAGGTGAGAGGATAGAAAATAATTAATTTGTTTCTTATTCTCCTTGAGTTTCTTGGTCTTAATATGAGCTTAAATTATTTATTTTGATTCATATTTTCCCTTTTCTCTCTTTGTTCTTTATCAATGTGAAGGTTCTGGAAAATATTCTATCTTAAAAAAAAGATTCTTACATTAAATATTTAAATTATGGTGTTTTTTGAGCCACAGAAACCTGAATGCCCTGTATTAAAGTTACCTAAGAATTGACAGTGATCTCAGATAACAAAATCAGTATGTTATAGACTTATAAACCTCTATGCCAAATTTCAAAAGGCTGTGTCACTATTTCAGGTGAATTTTAGCTTCCATAGGTTTTTGAAATATCCACCTTAATCAGGAAATTCTTGATAGTAACACTTTTCAAAGTCATAATTATCTTGGGAAATCCTCATTTCACAGCTTTTTTCTGAAGTCTTATTTATTTATTGCATGCCTTATCCCATTTGTCAAGCATTTGTTTTATTTGAACTAGAGAGAATTGGTTAAACTATATTCAGAACACTAGTTGAATTTCTTATACTTCTTGGGTGGCCTTTCAGTCACAATTTCTCTTAACGACTCATTCATCTGAAGGTTGGTTGGCTTTGGTTGAGATCCTCTGTGTGATTCCATCCAGGAAACTTAGCTGCCACAATGAATTCCATGAATATTTTCAAGGAACATAACTACATGTCTCAGCTTAGAAGTCTAGTTGAAGATTTAAGAGTATTTGGGAATAAAAAGATGGTGAAAAATCTTGCTTCAACAGCTACCTCATTTGTTACATTTCACAAAGACTTGTTAATGTTAGAGTGCACATTGTTGATAGAGTCATGTTTTTGTGTAAGATAAATTTTTGTTACCTTGTGCAAGAGCCCATTGCAAAATTATATTCCCTTGATGCATTATTTCCTGCTCTCTGCTTGGTCCCGGGGAAACAGCAGTATACGAGACAGACAGGACGCCTTCATGGGGCTCACACAACAGCATTGGAAAAAGACATTAAACCAATGGTTACTTAATTGCAATTATGATATAAGTATGATGAAAGAATCATGCAAATGAAAGGAATCCAGAGGTATTTAGGGAGTGGAAGAATGATAAAGAGCAGAGCTTTCCTGAGTAAGTCACTTTTAAGTTGAGAACTGAAGGATTAACTGGAGGTTCCAATCAGACAAGGAAAGAAGAACATTCTAGGGAAGAGAACACAGGTGCAAATGCCTTATGGTGGGAAGGAGCTTTGGGGGAACTGGGAAAAAAGCCAGTGTAGCTAGAGTGAGTGGGGGCTGAGTAGGGCTCATTCTGAACCTTCTAGAAAATGTAAGGTTTGGAGCTTTTTCCTAAGAGTGTCTGGAAGCTGTTAGAGCAAAGTAGTGTGGAACTGGATTTCTGTTTTTGTTTGCTTGTTTGTACAGTTTTCCTTGTTCTGTGAAGAGTAGGTTGAGGCAAAGTAAGAATAAATGTAGGGAAGCCCATTAAGAGGCAGTTAGAGGAGATCAGGTCAGAGATTATTGAATTAAGAGGTCTCATTAACTCTCCAGAGCTTTGCCAGTTTTAAAAGACTTTGGAATTAGACATTTCTTCTACAAGGAAACATTTCAAAGAATTAGGATTCATTCTGCTGGAGCTTGAGTTGCAGTAACTTTGGACATAAGGAAGCCCTCTTTGATGAAGCTCTGAACTATTGTAATGCCCAGCTTGTGTCTAGGACGTGGTATCCAGTGTCTTCTTCCAATTTTGTTTCTAGTTTTTATTAAACTTTTTATAAAACTTTATGAATCTTTTTCCTCTCTATTTTTAATGATCTTTGAGCAGGAGTGTCCAGCCTTCAGTTATTACCAGTCTTTTTCATTCCCAGTTATCTCTTTTCACTTTCACCTGTAAACCTCATTTTTGAAAGATTGTATTTGAACTAATGAAAGGAAAAGTTCTCATTTCCCCATTGGGTAGCAAGTAAAGATGCATATAAATATGAATTAAGACTTCTAAAATTTATGAGAGGACTAGTATTTCAACTCCAAGTTGATACAATCCCATCAAATTCCAGCTAAACTTTCTGAAAAATGGAAGATGTATGTGGAACTTTGAGGTATCTTGGACATTCATAATAGCAACCACTGTTTAGAAATTCTATAAAGAGAATCTCCTATGGTCTTATTGGGAGAGGCTGAACCAACCACTCAGTGGTCCAAACTTGGTAACTCAGATCTCTTAATCTAGTAATAATAAATGCTACTGACATTTCATTCTAAAAAGTAGATTTAAAACATAGCATTTACCATTGGACTTGAAAAATAAAATGAATTTAATAAATGAGTGAACTAAATTCCTGTTTTTGATTCTCTATTCAATGATGGTCACTTTCTAGGAAGACCTCAACATTTCTCTGATGATTTTGGACAATGATTTTTTTAAGTTGTTCTAGTTATAGAACGGTGAAATCAGAAGACATATCTATTAATACATTTACATGAAAGCTTCAAGTCCTTCAAGGCAGTATTTATTTGTATGCACTATAATTGAGATGTATGTGTGTACATGCAGAATTGGAAAGTGGTAATCCTTGTTTTCTTTTTGAAGAACATGAAATCAACATTTAAAAGGCAGTGGAAAGCCTCATTAGTTTAGATTTTACCAATCCAAAATTTTGTAATATTCAATCTGAAGTTTGCCTTCATTGTTGTGGAGAAAAATAGCAACTAGTTTAAAATTGATATAAAATGACTCAGTGTCGATATTAACGTACTTCCTAATTGGAATTCATAAACAACTTATTCATTCATTGCCTCACATCCCTTAGAATCTGATGACAGTGCACTTAAGACTTGTGAACAGCTGAGCCAGTAAAATATTCCCATTTGACAGGGTTATTGTTGCTCTATGGTGGATTATTTTTAGAATTAACACCAATACTGTAAAAATTTTCTGATTGCTACATTCTTTGACCAAATTTTTTTGCAAATATTTTCCATTTCTTCCATCTTCCATCAGATTACATTAACTTGGAAATGAAACATAGGGCTGAATAGAGAATTCCTTTCTCCTAGAGTCCAAATTTCTGCGACTGTTAATTTTTTTTCTTCATGGAATGTTTTTGGTTTTGAAAATAAAGTATGAATTCCTTAGTTTCTTGCTGTCTTAACTGTACAGTAAGACAGTAAACTTATTTATAGAATATATTTTGAGTACTACACTTAGCTAGGTTTCTAATTGTAATTTTTATATTGTGCTCCAAATTTTTGTTATTGTATCTGGCAAACATTTTAAAACTCTTAAACTATTAAACTAATCTTAGTAAGATTTTATTAATGAGGGCTCGGCGCGGTGGCTCACGCCTGTAATCCTAGCACTCTGGAGGCCGTGGCAGGTGGATTGTTTGAGCTCAAGAGTTCGAAACCAGCCTGAGCAAGAGCGACACCACATCTCTACTAAAAAAATAGAAAGAAATTAGCTGGACAACTAAAAGTATATATGTAAAAAATTAGCTAGGCATGGTGGCACATGCCTGTAGTCCCAACAACTTGGGAGGCTGAGGCAGTAGGAGTTTGAGGTTGCTGTGAGCTAGGCTGACTATATGGCACTCTAGCCTGGGCAACAGAGTGAGACTCTTTCTCAAGAAAAAAAAAAAAATTTTATTAATGAAGTTTCAGTCTACATTTATATATTTAGATATGCCCATATTTACACACAAATGAATTTGTATAATATTTGTGTATATAATATAATTAACATGCAGAAAAATACTTGTAGTTTGGTGTCCGTTTGTACAACAAAGGTGCTGATGAGCAAAGTGTTACTCATTTTGTAGAGAAAAAGAATTTAAAACAGAATTAATTTGTTAAGATGGTGTTAACCAATTCAACTTATAGGATAGAGTTTATTCCAAGCTGACATATAAACAACATGCATAATTGGAAGAGCACTTGAATGATTTTAGTGTTTTCTGTGTCTTTCATTTTTTTAGTACATTAGGAGTGCTGTCTTGTGCTATACAATGGCTATATCCTTCACCATTGATAAATACTAATGTGTTTATTAGTGTCCTAAGTACTGTGTAGGTCACAAAAGAATTGTGCTATATCTTATATTTACTTTTTAATATTGGAAATTTAGATGTAGAAAGCATTTAACTTGACGTAGTTAACAATATGTTAACAATATAGCCTATCTGACTACTTGGGTTTTGCTTAGGCATCTGTCATGCATACATCATCCATAAGAAAACATTAATTATTTTCATCTGAGAAAATTTTTCCTGAACTTGTACTGTGGACTCTGCTTCCATAGATGGCATTGTAATATTTCTTAGAGAAACCTAAAATTTTTAAAAGGAGAGGAGAGGTAAAATACCTAGTATAGTATCTGGTACTTAGTAAATATTAGATAACTGAATCACAATAAATTATGTTGTGCTATATATGTGAATTTCTTTTAACAAAATTGCAGATTGTACAAATCAATACCAGATTCCTATTATGGAAACAAGGAATTAGTCCTAACATCACACAATAATGTTGTTAGGAGAATTTAGCAGCAAGGCCAGGCTTATCCTACATCCTGTAGCACTTGAACAAAGTATCTGCCCGCATACTTACAAGGCAAGGTTACTGACAAGGTGTGAATTATGAAAGCAAGACAACATGCTCCTTAAGGCTCTAGGAAATTGGTTATTTAAAGAATTTTGGAGCAAATAAAGGAGAGGATTTAGAGATATACATTTACTTGAGTCTTTCTATGTTTCCTTATTTCTAATAAATAAATATAGTAATTTAGAAGTAGTGTTTTATGCTTTCTTGAGTTAGAATAAATACAGGCACTCAGGCCTTACTTTAGAAGTAAATGGATTTTTAAAAGAATGAAGTTAAGTGGCTTCAACACAGCAAAAATTATACCCTGCAGCTAATATTGTTGGTGTTGTATTGTTGTAAGTGTTGGACACTAACATTACCGAGAGTCTTTTTCAATTAAGAACACAAAACAGAGTATTAATCGGGGGAAAATCATAATATATTTCACAATCTTGCAGTCTCAGAAATAGCCAACACTGCCAATCAAAAATATGTCTAAAACAGTAACCAGAGTGCTGATTTTTTAATTGATTTATTAACATACAAAATATTTATCATATTTTCATGGTATTATGTATGGGTCAACATAATTCATGTTTAAATAAATATTTCATGGAGGAGTTATAAAGTTCTCTAATCTTTGCAGTTATGTGTTGGAAAATTTTTAAACTGTACTTTAAAAAAAAACCTGCATATCAATTATGGCTGGTAATGATACAGCTAGCTAGGTTTGTAGCTGTCTTAGAATATCTGATATTAGTGTCTTCATCAAGAAAACTCTGAAATTTTTCATCCTATTGTTGATTGTTAGTTTACCTTCATCTTTGTATTCTCTCATGCTCTTCCTCATAATCACATTATGCTCCTTTCAAAGCCCCATGTAAGGCCAGCCTCCTCTAGAAAGCCTTCTAGGCTTAAGGAAGGAAGATAATGGGGAAGGATGGAAGGTCTTTTTATAGGGATTATGATTATACTCCCTTTGGGTTAGACTCTACTGTTGAGACTAGTGACACGGTAAATGCTGACTCTTTTTTGGGGGTTATACAAGGAAAAGAGAGAATGCCAGTCTGCCTCAGCAGAGCCCCAAGGGCATTCTGCTTAGTATTGCTATCACTCTCTCTTGTCCAGAACATCCAAATGAAAAACATATACTTAGTATTTTGTGTAGTAACATGTATGTTATAGTCTTTTGTATGTATTAAATGTTTGATTAAAATTACCAAAAAATTATATGCAGAAGCTTTTAGTTAAAAATATAGTAAATTATATACTGCCCTGCACTTTGAACATAGCACTGATTTTCTGTTATTATAGGAAATGTTAAAGTGGATCCAGCATGATATTTGAGTGTTTTATCAGTATTTATTATTATAATCTAAGCACATTACATATAATAAGTTCATCTTGTAAGTTGCTCAGTCCAGAAAGTTAAGTGTATCTTTGCCTCCTCTTTTTCCATCAGACTTCATATCCATTTGCCACGTGTACATATATCAGAATCTGACTACATCATAACAGCTCCACTCTAGTTCAAGTTACCACCAGCTTTCACCCCAATTATGACAAGAAATTTCTTACTGACCTTGTTTCTGCTCTTTCCTCCCCTTCAGTCTAATCTCAATCCAGCATTCAATGTGATCATATTAAAAATAAAGTCCCATCTCTACCAAATGTTCTTACCTCCCAGATGCTGTGGGATTTGGCTTCCCATGTCTTGCCTGACTTCATCACTTATTTTCTCCTTATTCACTGTGGCTTCAGACACACTGGGCATATTCCCACCCAGGGCTTTTCTTTGATTACCACTGCCTAGTATCAGATCCACATACCTCATACCTCACTTTCTCACCTATTTTAGGGTTTTATTCAAATGTCACCTTTACGGTGAGGCCTAACCTGACCGTTCTACTTAAAATTGCAATTCCCTAACTTTCCTGACTTTCTTGCTCTCTTTATTTTTCTAAACTACTCATCATCTTCTCACACACTATGTATTTTTCTCACTAATATTTATTTTCCCTTACCTCACACTGGCGGCACATTCCCCATATGCAGGAGTTTTTATCTGGTTGTTCTTTGTTCTATATCTGGTGCATAGAATAACACCTGGTCATAATAGATGTTTGTTAAATATTTGCTAAATGAATAAATGACTGAACTGCCAGCCCTGGCTCTTTATTAAGCTTTATTTCATGCATCAGTGCAGATGTGTTGTATATGAAAGGAAATTGTTATTACTTCTATGATAGCTTCTTTTTATTTATTTTTTAAAATTTTATAACAGCTTTATTGAGATATAATTCACACAACATACAGTTCTCCTAAAGTATACAATTCATTAATTTTCCAGTATATTCAGAGTTGTGCAATCATCACTACATTCAATTTTGGAACATTTTTATCACACCAAAAGAAACTCTATAGTTAGTAACAGTTATTCCCCATTTCTCATCTCCTAGGTGACCATTAGTCTACATTTTGTCTCTATAGATTTGCCTGTTCTGGATATTTCATATAAATAGTGTAGTATATGGTATGGCATATACTATATGGTATATATAGTATATGGTATTTTGTGACTGGCTTCTTTCACTTAGCATGTTTTCAAAGTTCATCCATGTTGTTGCACATATCAGTACTTCATTTCTTTTTAGGGCCAAATAATATTCTACCGCATGAATATGCCACATTTTGTGTGTCCATTCACCAATTCACAAACATTTGTATACAATGTGATCATATGTTTTCAATTGTATGTTTTCAATTCTCTTGGATTTAACCTATCAAGTAGAATTACTTGATCATATGCTAACTCTATGTTTAAGTTTTGAAGAAATTGCTAGGCAATTTTTCAAAATAGCTGGACCATTTTACAATTCCACTAGCAGTGTATAAGGGTTCCAAATTCTCCATATCCTTGCCAATGCTTGTTATCTGTCTTTTTGATTCTCACCATCCTAGCAGGTGTACAGTAGTTATATTTCATTGTGATTTTGATTTACATTTCCCTGATGGATAATGATGTTGAGCATCTTTTTATGTGTTTATTTACCGTTTATATATCTTCTATGGCTGTTCAGGTCCTTTGCCCATTTTTTAATTAGTTGATTTATCTTTTTAATGTCATGTCATAATGTTCTTTATGAATTCTGGATACTAGACTCTTATGGCATATACGATTTGAAAATATTTTCTCTCATTCTGTGGGCTATCTTTCTTTTTTTTTTTAAACTTAAAAATGCAAATTTTATTAAAAGTTTAATAACAAATATGTGTATATGTTTATGTATGCCTTTAGAAAGACAGATTTGAATCTTAGTCTATGTTACTCATTAATGGAAATGCCAAGTTAGTGAAAATAATAATAATGTATCAGTAATTAACTTTGAAATTATATAGTACTTGAAAATAAATTAACGTCCCTTTTTAAGTTTCAAAAAAGAACATTTTCCATTTTGACCTTTCTGCATTTGATTTTCGTGTGACTGTCAAATAGAATGCTTCACTTACCTGACATTGACAGTGACCCCGGTGTTCCATATACATGAATTTTCAAGGTGACTCAAGCACTAATACTTTATAGTAATTATATTGCCAATTTTCATCCCTTATTAAACAGATTACTGAAAGTGATTTTTAACCCTTTTTAGGGTCATGACCATGATAGAATGTATTTTCAGCCTAGACCCCTTCTATACCCACTCTTTACGCTTTAGCTTTTTAAATTACTATTACGTACTATTCTAATTAATTTAACAGCTCTTTCTGATTGGGAATGTAGTTAATGAGTCCTACTAATCATTTCCCCCGTGATACTATCTTTATTCATTCACTCACTCATTCATGTATACAAATATTTATTGGATACTTCATGCCAGGCACTGTTGTAGGCACCAAGGATGCAGCAGTCACAAAGCAAGCAAGTTACCTCACTGGTTACCTAATGATTTTGCAACTTTCAAATTGCAGAATACACCAGAGAGAAACAGTTACAAAGCATCAACATGTGGATCTTTACTTTAGGAGGTTTTTTGCTACATATACTTTTTTAAAAATGTTGTGGTCAAATATACATATAATTTACCATTTAATCATTTGTAAATGTAGTTCCTTGGTATTAAGTACATGTACACTGTTGTAATGGCTACCACCAATCCATCCCCAGAACTTTAAAACTATACTTAATAACACTAACTCCCCTGTCTTGCCTCTATATGTTCTTTTAATTTTCCCTAATTAGTGATAGGAGCCATACTCTGTATTTTAAAACTGGTGCCTCAACTGCCAGTGTGTCCATGCTCTCACATCTCAGGGGAGAGTAGGATAGTCATTTTGAAATAATTTTGTGCGGTAAATAATTCAGAGCATGTAAGCTTGTTTTCCTTTAGTAAAATTTTAACATCTTTTGTTTCAAAAATCTGACCTCCCTCTCTCATGTACTCTTGGTGGGAGTATAAATTTGCAAAGCCTTTCATTCCATTTATTTATGTATGTATTTGATTTTTGGAAAATACTTAGACCTTTTTCTGTTTCTTTCTTTTCTTTTTCTTTCTTTTTTTTTTTTTTTTAAGACACAGTCTGATTCTGTTGCCCTGGCCTAGAGTGCCGTGGTGTCCTCATAGTTCACTGCAGCCTTCAACCCTTGGGCTCAAACCATCCTCCTGCCTCAGCCTCCCCAGTAGCTGGGACCACAAGTGCACGCTACCACACCCAGCTAATTTTTCTACTTTTTGTAGAGAAGACAGGGTCTCACTCTTGCTCAGGCTGGTCTTGAACTCTTGGCCTCAAGCAGTCCTCCCACTTCTGCCTCCCAAAGTGCTAGGATTACAGGCATGAGCCACTGCGCCCGGCCTACCTATCTTTCTTGATAGTGTCCTTTGAAGTTCAAAAATTTTTAATTTTGATGAACTTCAATTTATCTATTTTTATTTGGCTACTTATGCTTTTGATGTTGTATCTAAGAAACCACTGCAGGTTACAATTTACTTTTATATTTTCTTCTAAAAGTTTTATAGTTTTAGCTCTTAAGTTTAGAACCACTTTGAGTTAAATTTTATATGTAGTGTGAGGTAGGGTTTCAATTTCATTCTTTTGCATGAGGATATCCAGTTGTCTCAACATCATTTGTGAAAAAGACTATTCTTCCCCTCCTCTGAATTGTCTTGGCACATTTGCTGAAAATCAATTGACTGTAAATTTGAGGGTTTGTTTCTAGGCTCGCAATTCTATTCCATTGACTCTCAGTTCTATTTCATTGATTATAATAACTTCTCATACATTGGTATGAGAAGACTCTGAGGGAGATGGCTTCTTTTATGTTGTATTCATCTTGCCCAGACTGTGCAGGGAGCATAGTAGTAATGGCAGTTTTCTGGAAGGCTGTTTAGTTGCATAAAGCTTTCAAGATAGACACATTTTAAAGCTGCTTAATTCCCTGCTTAATTTGATGTTGTTTTCTTTGCCTTTATGGGGTTGTAAATCTCAAAGCATGTGATCATGGCTTGCTTTTTTGTCTTCAGTCTTCTTGGCTTTCTTGTAGCTATCCATTTTGCATTCTTATTTTCCTCTTAGAGAGCTCTTTTGGAATTTGAGAGCAAGGTCAGTGAGTTGCACATTTGCATGGCATAATGTGGAGTTTCAGCACTGCATGGACTTTGCAACCAAAGCTCTGTTCTGGTCAAATACATCCATAGATGACCAGCTTTCTGGCATGTGACCCAAAGATAATGGGGCCAGCTGGAAGTCATGTTGGGGTTTGAATGCCATATTGGACCACACACTACCTTTTCATCCTAGGCTATTAATCTTAGAAGTTCAACTTCTAATCTTAGAAGTTGAAAATTCTTTTGTTGGAGCAAGAAAGTGGAAAATCGATTCTCATTGGTGCTATGCAAAGATTGAGAGGAGTAACTAGAGCATAGGTAATTTAGTTTGTTTGTCTGCTTTTCCCAGTTGGTCAGTTAGGTAGTAGTGAACCCTTATTCAGACCTGTACTCTCTTAAACTCCTAAAACTTAACTGTTATTCAAATGCCTATGGTGTATAGTTACTAATCTATACAATTGCTCTCAAAATACCACCTTCCTATTAGTATAACAAGACACATTTCATTTGTATAATAAACACAAAATTTCTTCATAATTGTAAAATAGAATGATTATCCTGTGCTTGCTGTGGTAGCCATTAATTTAACAAATATTTACACACCATCAGTGATCTTGGAAGTATGCTGTGTGCTATCTCCACGAGCATCTTGGCCACCCTTGACACGCGGTTCTTTAGCCAAGCATTTGTATGTGAAATCACTTATTTTGTGATTGCCTTCAGTCGTCTTTCAGGTTTTCCTCCCTGTGGGTTAGTAAATAATTGGACTTAGCCAAACATGCTAACAATCAGAACTTCTATTCATCCATTAATTCAATAAGTGTTCATTGTCAGCCTCCTGTACACCATACACTGTGATTGCTGCTGGCAATATAGAGCTGAGGACAAACAGCCTCAGTGTCTGTCCCAGGACTACTAGGCATTATAGAACAGTGTCGTATATAACTCTATAATTACTTTAACAAATCAGTCTGCCATGACACATGGCACTGTGAGAACATATAATAGTCATCTGTTCATTAAAACACACAAACAAAACTTAAGTGCCTACTATGTACTAAAGGGGTTTGACTTGTGAAGGTGAGGGACAGCTTCTGTAGGAAGTGACAAGTTAACATGAGGTCTTCAAGAAGAGTCAGCTAGGCTAAGGGGGAGTGGGAAAGCCTTCCAGACCAAGAGTGCCAGGAGGGACCAAAGGAAGGCTAGAGTGGCGAGAAGGCACCGTAGGCACACAGGGGACTGGAGAGAGTTAGGTGGGGCAGGCAGTTCAAGACCCTGTAGACTGAGTTGAGGGCTTTGCTTTTTATCTTAAGAACATCATTGAAAAGTTTTTTTGACCAAAAGCCACCTTTTACATAGCCTATAAACTAGGTCTTAATTAGAGGCAGGGCAGCTCTCATTCAGATGTATTGATTTCTAGGTAGAGAATGTTAAATTTTAGAAGTTTTGTTTTCTTCAGAGCAGTGCTTCTCCACTTTAAGAAATTACTTGGAAGACCTGTTAAAACAGATTTTTGGGTCCCACTTCCAGGATTCTGTAAATCTGGACAGGGTTTAAGAATTTGAATTTCTACCAAGATCCCAGAAGGTGCTGATGCTGCCGGTCCTGTCTATGGACCAGATTCTGAGTAGCAATTAGTGAGAGCCACAAAATTAACTCACCTTCTTTTGGTCATTGTTTTCGTTGGGTATAAATGGCAAAGAATCATTTTTAGTTATATAGTAACCAAGAAATATTTTTTCTTTGTGTTTTGGGAGCTGCATTTTACACAAGCCACTTTAAGGCTGTAAATATTACTTACCTGTGCATTTTCTGTATGTATGATATGTGGCTTCATGAGGTGATGTGGTAGTAAATATTAATAGTATTGAGGAGACATAGCTATAGAAATAAAGAAACTTAAAATCAGAAAGAAATTGTGAGTTACAAAAATATGTAAAGTTTTTAGTACCACCTTGAGATGCTGTTGAGATTTGGAAAATTAGAACAATACAATTTGGGGTCAGTCATGGTGGTTCATGCCTGTAATCCCAGCACTTTGGGAGGCTAAGGTTGGAGGATCGCTTGAGGCCAGGAGTTTGATACCAGCCTGGACAACATAGCAAGAACCTGTCTCTACAAAATAATAATAATAATAATTAGCCACAGCTGTAGTCCCAGCTACTCAGGAGGCTGAGGCAGACGGATCGCTTGGGCCCAGGAGTTAGTTCAAGGCTACAGTGAGCTGTGATCATGCCACTGAACTCTGACCTGTCAGACAGAGCAAGACCCTGTCTCTAAAAAAAAAAATAATAATGAATATAAATTTTTGGAAAAGAACAGTACGATTTGAGATTCTGAAACACTTGGTGTTTCAGCAAGAGTAAATCTGTGTATTAATTGAATCAGTTTTTTTATTTTTGTTTTTCTAGATCTGATTACTTGTTTGGACACTGCATCCAATTTTTTGGAACCTGAGTTCAGGTATGAACCCGTTTGTGACCTTTTTTCTTGCTTAAATATTACTCTTCTTCCACTTCTACATTCTTACTCTGTAAACACTTGAAATTAATGCATATATGGTATGGCATATAATCCCTGTTCCAAGACTCCAATAAATTAGAGCTTATGTAAAGCCATCCAGTTGCTACATTTAAATTTTGCTTTCATTGTAGCATTTAGATCTTCTACAAAATGAAAGTGTAATTTTAATATGTTTTAAAAGTAGAACTGAGTTGCTCTTCAAAATCTGGTAAAACTACTAATAAAAGTAGAAAAGCTATTTATCTTTTTTCAAAAAAGGGAACAGGACAGTTTTGGCTTTTATAGAATGTTTCACTGTTCGTACCAAAGTAGCATTTCTGCTACTATTGCTCTGCTTTGTGCCTTTGTCTCTTGCCTGGAGTAGGATTAACTTCTAACTGATTTCCCATTTCTAACATTTGCTGCTTTATTCTGCCAGTCACACTGCTGTTCTTTTCTAAAATATATATCTATCATTTCCCTGCTTAAAGATCTTGAGAAACTCCTTATTATGATTAAAAAGTTGTCCAGATTCCTTAGCCTGGTCTTCAGAGTCCTTTAAAAGTAGTCCGGGGGCCCATTTTTCCATTCTCTTCTGATTTTCTCCATGCTGAAATGGCTCTAGATTATTTACACTGCCCTGAGCTCTCAGAGCTTTTACCGAGAATCGCTCTGTTCCACTCTGCTTGGCAAAATCATTCTCATCTTTAAGACCCATCTCACTAACCTCCTCCCAACTCGCTACCACTGCCTTCCTAAGAACCTGAATTTTGTTTTCAAAGATGGTTCTCTCTGTGTAGGAAGGGTGCCCTCTTCAGCATTTGAGGGAACCCTCATCAGCTGGGGTAACCTTGGCACCGGGGTATGGTGGACAGCCCTGCCAGAGTGTCAGCTGCCCTCACTCCACTCTCCAGCTCCACCATCACCACCCAAATCCAGGCTCCTATCACCCCAATCCGGGGCTACCACACTCTCTGCCTGACGTGTCCCAGCTTCCACTTATGATTCCTTACAACTTCCTTAGAGCCAGAATAATCTTTTTAAAAAATACAAATCAGATTATGTATGTAAGCCGTCAGAATCCTTTACTGTCCTCCTATTTTTACTTAGAAATATATTCCAGACTCCTCGCCATAGTTCACAAGGCCTCGGCATGATCTGGCCCCTGCCTTTCTCTCCCGCTGAGCTTACCTTTGCTTGCTGCAGTCTACTTGCACTACCGTCCTCACTGACACCCACAGCCCAAGGCCCTCCTGCGTCATGGGCGTGCTCGTCCTTCTGATTGGTGTGCATTTCCCCCACTTGTTCCCGTGACATCCGTGAGCTCTCTGCTGAGGCTTCACTTCCTCAGAGCCCGTTCCTGACTGAGGTGGTGCAAAGTTCTGTGTGAGAGCGCAGACTCCAGGGCCCATCTGCCACCTGCCAGCTGTGCGGCCTGGGCATACAGTTCCTCAGTTTCCTTATCTGTAAAATGAGCACAATAATAGTACCTCCCACATAGGGTTCTTGTGGGAATTACCTGAAGCACTTAGGATGCTGCCTGGCAATTCAGTAAGTTTACCGAATGATTATATTGCTTTTATTAAGTTAGGTTTCTCCCAGTTATTCCCAAGTGCCTTTTCTTCATAGCAGAATCAAAATCTAATTCTTTATGTAAATATTGGTTTAATGTCTTCTTCCACCACTGGAATATAAATTCAGTGAGGACAGGGGCCATATTTGGTTGACCTTTGTGAACCCAGTACCTAGCACAGCCCAGCACTCAGTAGATAACATCTAGGGGTCCTCAAACTTTTTAAACAGGGGGCAGTTCTCTGTCCCTCAGATTGTTAGAGAGTGCGCACTGTGGGCCCAGGACAAGTCGGCTGCTAAGCAGGACAGGCAGCAGTGGCAAAAACACTCGGCGGGCAGGATAGATGTCCTCGGCAGGCGGCTTGTGGCCCGCGGGCCGTAGTTTGAGGACGCCTGTAATAGACATTCACATAAATATGTTGAGTGGCTGGCTGGGTGGGTGAGTGAGTAAATAAATGAATGAACCTGTTTATATGCAATTTAAATTCAATCAATAGAAGGTTGGTAAAATATATTATGGTTTATCCACAAAATAGATTATTACGTACCTATAAAATATGCTGAATAGGTCTTATAGTAGAAATATGTCCACCATTCTACCATTCATTATGAAGTAAAACAATCAAAACGATATGTAGACCATATAGGTAAAGATATGTTATCTATGTATGGATGGGAGAAGATCTGAAAGGGCTTTTTAGAAGTGGTGGTTCTTTCAGGCTAATGAAGATTATGATATTTACATTGAACTGAAAAGGCTGTGTGTGATATTTGGGGGGATATCCCCCCCAGAAAGTACAGCATTATAGAACTTTTCACTTGTTTTCATTTTTCAGTAAGTACTGCCCAGCTGGTTGTCTGCTTCCTTTTGCTGAGATATCTGGAACAATTCCTCATGGATATAGAGATGTAAGTTAGATATAGATTTATTTTAAAGTTGTGATATAACTTTATTTTTTTAGAACTCCAGAATAGTTAGACATATACCTAATGTGTATCTTTATCTTTTTGTTTTTCAGAAATTATTTATTAGTAATATATAATATTTTATTCTTTTTCTTCTGCTAAAAATCTATTGTGTTACAGTACCAGTAATCTATGTTTATGAGAAAACTACTCAGGTCAACTGCTTTCTTGAGGAAGTAGAAGCATCTTGTTTATGAATTACCAAAACAAAAATTTAAAACTAATCTTTTCTTTTTCCATCCCTTAAGTCCTCGCCATTGTGCATGGCTGGTGTGCATGCAGGAGTGGTGTCAAACATTTTGGGTGGCCAAATCAGTGTTGTTATTAGTAAAGGTATCCCATACTATGAAAGTTCTTTGGCTAACAACATCACATCTGTAGTGTAAGTATACACATGCTCTTTTTTATATATATGTGTGTGTGTGCTATTTATAATAAGCATGCTGCTGGTTGGTGGTGGGCTAGAGACTAGCTAGCTCTCAGCAGTATTACTGTCAATTGTGTTCATGAAATAACATTTAGGCAATAAGCACTCACATTCATGTGTGCTTAATGTCTGATTACTTTGAAGAGTACAGGCAGTGTTACACTACCTTAGCTTATTCTTCTTCAAAAAGGTAGTCTTTTGGAAGAGTGATTTATTTCTTTCTTTTCTAAGTGTTGAAAAAGTCTGGAGTAAGAGTCTAGAACTTTGTTGCCAAATCCTTACTTTATTTCAAAGATCAGAGGACATAACTGCTTTGTTCCTTATAGCCGTGTGACCCAAGATGGATTGAGCATAATTGCAATACTTTGAATATAAATTAAAAGTTTATATAAAACATTATAAGTATTATTATGAATATTCCTCTCATTCCAAGAGAATATTTTAAGAATATATATTCATGGTATCTACAGTGTTCTACTATTTTACAAAACGCAGACCAGGCATCAAAAGCAGAAATCTAAACATTAAATAGAAATGCAGTATTAGCAGTCTGTTTTCATAAATCTTGATATGCTCAATCCTGCAGACAATGCTAAGCCTTATTGAAACCAGCTTCTCTTCAGAAGTTGTAGGCCAATTTACATTCAGAAGGCCAGAGAATGATCTATATCCAAGATAGTATACCTCAGGAGTCAGTAAATTTATTCTGTAAAGATCCAGCTAGTAAATATCTTAGGCTTTACGGGCCACATGTCTCTGTCGCTTATTCTTTTTTTGTTTGTGTTATTTACAACTCTTTACCATGTAAAAACCATTCTTAGCTCATTGGCCATACAAAACAGGCCATGCATGGACTGTCATTCATTCCTGGTGTCTTTTGGTTTCTTCTAGGTGATAATTATTTTGATTCTTCATTCCTTTCCCATTTTACTTTTAGAAAGAATTTTTTTCGATGTGAATTCTTTCTTTCATACTTTAAAAAAACTGGGTAGGTTGCATCCTCTTATAACAGTTTGGATGTTGTGCTAAAGGCAGGAGTGTGCACTGATGATTTGATTTTTCCAAGTTCCTTGGAGTCATTTGACCTGCCACATGGTGAACTATCCACTTGTCCTGCCCCTCCATGCTCATCAACTCACTCATTCTGCCCATTACTTTGAAATCCAATGTCATGTTGCATTCCAGTACTGAAACTTGTTTTTAACGTGTTGATTTCCTCTAAAAAAGTGCAATCTCTCTATTAATAGCCAGCTGTTCTTCTGTTTACCCCAGGAAACTTGAGCATCATTTTCTGAGAATTACACCTTTTAGTGTACTTTCCCCAAAAGCAGTTGCCACAGAAAACTTAAAGAATCAATTTATTTAATGAAATAAAATAGTGAGAGATTGACAATAAACAATGAATAAATAAATTATGAAAAAGAAATAAGTACATATTAAAGGTTACATGGACACATTTGCACAAACATATATGAAACTGGGTACTTGTAGCGAAAATTGTATGCTGATTCCAGATGTTGTCCTGCTTAGAAATGAGACGTTTTATCTAGAAGCAATATCAATTGTCTAATTTGTAGCCATGGAATCTTCCTAGTTCTTTAAACAATAGTGGGGGAAATCTAAATCAAAAGAAAAACTTTCACTAAGATAAATATAGAAAGTCATGTTATGTGAATATCACCAAAAACCTCTCTTTCTTTCAGGGGACACTTATCTACAAGTCTTTTTACGTTTAAGACAAGTGGTAAGCCTTTCATGACTTTATAACTTTATTTTTTATATAATAGTACTTTTAAAACATTGTATGTCAGGCACTGTGTCAATTGCTGGTTTTTTGTACTTTCTTATGTAGTTGTCATAACAACACTATGAGATAAGATAGATACCTAATAATATTATGAATAAAATAAATTGAAGGTTTTTTATTAATTGAGAAATGATTATGTAAGCAAGCAAGCTTCCTTAGAAAAATGACTTTTAGGCCGGGCGGGCGCAGTGGCTCAGGCCTGTAATCCTAGCACTCTGGAAGGCTGAGGCGGGGGAGGATCGCTCAAGGTCAGGAGTTCGAAACCAGCCTAAGCAAGAGCCAGACCCCGTCTGTACTAAAAATAGAAAGAAATTAATTGGCCAACTAAATTAGCTGAGCATGGTAGCACATGCCTGTATTCCCAGCTACTCGGGAGGCTGAGGCAGAAGGATCGCTTGAGCCCAGGATTTTGAGGTTGCTGTGAGCTAGGCTGATGCCATGACACTCTAGCCAGGGCAACAGAGTGAGACTCTGTCTCAAAAAAAAAGAAAAGAAAAATGACTTTTGAACTTGTCTGAAGAAGTAATTAATCCATTCAACCAGAAAATATTTAGTGAGTGCCGCCTTTTATGTGGCAGGCACTGTTTGGTGCTAGTGTTACACCAGTGAGTAAAATAATCAGACTCCTGCCTTCCTGGAGTTTATATGCTGGTAGTGAAAGATTGGCAATAAATGATGAATAAATGAATTATTGTTTATAATGTACTATTTATGATAAAAGATGCAGAAAAATAAAGTGAGGAAGGAGGACAGGAAATGCAGGAGGACTGGTTTTAAGTTTTAAGTAGGATCAGGGAAGGCCTCATAGACAATGTGATAGGACCAAAAACCTGAAGGAGGTAAAGGAATGAGGTGCCCACTTATCTGAGGAGAGAGTCCCAGGGAGAGGGTAGTATATCTCCATTAAGCTCACAGTTATTGCTTGTGAATCAGTGTGTTTGTAGGTTTCCTAATGACATGCCCAAGAAACACTTGCTTCGTTTTGAGATTTCTCGGTTACAGTATATTATTAGCATAGTGTATGTTAATTAAAGGTACTATAGGAGTTTGCAGTGAGCGGGTCTATATAGGTTTTAAATTTATATCTGGAAACCAAATTACTTTCTTCTTTGTTTCAGGTTGTTATGGAACCCTGGGAATGGAATCTGGTGTGATTGCCGATCCTCAGATAACAGCATCATCTGTGCTGGAGTGGACTGACCACACAGGGCAAGAGAACAGTTGGAAACCTGAAAAAGCTAGACTGAAAAAACCTGGACCTCCTTGGGCTGCTTTTGCCACTGATGAATATCAATGGTTACAAATAGATCTGAATAAAGAAAAGAAGATAACAGGTTAAGAGAGAGAATTTGGGGGAACAATTTATAATACTGTTTTTATTTGGAAAACTGGTGACATCTAAGATTTTCAGAAAAAATTAGATCACTGAAAATTTGATTATTAAGTTTTCTTCACTGTTGTTAGTATTACTGGAGATAGTTTTATAAAACATGACAGAGAAGAGGAGTTGGTTGGTATTTAATTCTTAATTTCTTTTCTTTTTCATTATAATAAGACTTTTAAGGTAGTGTTTCAGTAAAGCGATCTTGAGACATCTGAAATAACCATCTCTTATGGTCATTAAGAGAAATTTATGCTAAAGGAGTCCATTTTAAGTACAATAAATAATTAATTTTCCACATGTGCTGAATATAAATTTAATTTAGAAAAATTTAGCAAATAAGTGGTCAGAATTATTGGTTGGGATTGGTTTAGATAACTTTCTTAAAAGATTTATTTTGCTTGGGTACTGTAAAAACTACCAGTAATCATCTTTAATCTGTTCCTTCCCAGGAATTCATTCTTTTTTTTTTTTTTTTTTTTTTTTTTTTTTTTTTTTTTGAGACAAGGTCTCTCTCTATTGCCCAGGCTGGAGTGCAGTGGTGTGATCATAGTTCACTACAGCCTCAAATACCTGGGCTCAAGTGATCCTCCTGCCTTAGCCTCCCAAGTAGCTGGGACTACAGGTGCATGCCACCACGTCCGGCTAATTTTCTTTTTTAAATTTTTTGTAGAGACAGAGTCTCACTGTGTTGCCCAGACTGGTCTTGAACTCCTGACCTCAAGTGATTCTTTTGCCTTGGCCTCCCAAAGTGCTGGGATTACAGACATGAACTGCTGTGCCCACCCCCAGGAAGTCATTCTTACTCAGTACTTGAAATGTACTTTACAATGATATGAACATAAGCTGCCAAAATACAATAGTTTTTTTTCCCCTTATGTGCACCCATAATTTTTCCTGTTTCTACAAAGGAACAAAGCCAAGGATTTACTGTTATGATGAAAACTTGCACTTAGATGTGGAAATGAGCCATGAGCAGAAATGTTTGAACAGCATATATCAGGTGTTTATGCTTTGATGCTGAACAAACTTTGGAAATCAGACTAATTCCATTAGTGCACTAATGAAAGTAACTCTTCATTCTCCAGGCATTATAACCACTGGATCCACCATGGTAGAGCACAATTACTATGTATCTGCCTACAAAATTCTGTACAGTGATGATGGGCAGAAATGGACCGTGTACAGAGAGCCTGGTATAGAACAGGATAAGGTAAAATGAATACCAAAGTATTTTTTAAAACATATTTTAAAGTGGCCTTTACCAAAAGTCACAGAGGTTAAATATCATTTTGTCTTACACTGCCCTCTTCTGGTTATTTTAGGTAGTGTTAGTTATATTATTAACTATGGTTAGAGAATTCTCAGTGGTTCTAGGTCCCTTTTGGTGATTTTAAGGGTAAGTAATTTCCTGACTTGTCATTGTATTTTTAACTGAATTATTTAGGACACTTTAATAATAAAGTCAAAAATGGAACTTGTAATTTCTTATCTTTATAAAGCTTTTCTTATCAGTTCACCAGGTGATGAAGAGCCCTTGTTCCCAGATTTCTACTCTGTAGGCAATAGTTACAAAAGACCAAAAAGCTGAAGCCAAAGTACATTAAATTATAGGATCTTATAGACTTGGAAAGTCTTTTAAGATCATCTTACCAACTTTCATCTTAGAAAACTTCTGCTTTTTTCCTACCTGAAGAATTTTTTTTACTAATGGTAATTATGAAATCTTTGTTTTTGTTAGCAAAAAACTTATGAAGATGCCGGAATGAGCCAGAGGAGATGATAAGGGGTCGAGAGTAGGCAGAGGTGGATCTCATCCAGATGTTTATCCTTGTGATCCACCAGAAAGATCTTTAAAAGGAAGAGTCCTAATCCCAAGGAAGATAGATGCCATCCATCTAGAACTGAAACTATGAGCACATTTTTCCAATTAGATTCCTCTTTGTATTTGCTTTCAATTATATATTTTCAGTTTTTCTCTCATGTGTGATTTGCTGATATATCTCCAGTTACTGCTTTGCTTATCTCTGTGTTCATAAATCTCCAGGCGCTCCCTATTATCTTCAATATGGATCTGAACTCTTCAGCTGTTATTCAAAACTTCTGTCTTTTCTCCTACTTGATATTGCATGAACTTCATCTTTGGTGAGCTTCTTTCCAATGAAGCAAATAACAGTACTGTCTCCATACCTATCTTCTGCTTAATGCCTTCAAACTTGACTACTCTCTCCTAGCACATCCATGTCTATTTGTATAGTATTTATTAAATTTGTGGAAATATAGTTAAATTGTTGAAATTTTAGGAATTTTTCATGCTTATATTGTAAGAACCTCTAACAACATGGAATTATATTTCTGAAAGACTTTTTGCCTTCATTGTTGAAAGATAATTTTACTGGGTGTAGAATTCTAAGTTGACCTTATGGCTTTTTCCCTGTGGCTGCATTTAAGGTTTTCTTTTTATCATTTGCTTTAAGCAGTTTGATTATGATGCGGCTTTGTGTAGTTTTCTTTCATGTGTTTTCTGCTTGGGATTCTTTGAGCTTTTGGGGTCTGTAGGTTGTTATTTACATCACATTTAGAAAATTGTAGTTTATTTTTTATTCAAATATTTATTTCCTTTTCCCAATTCTAAGTTCATGAATGTTATGACCATTGAAGATGTCTCACAATTCACTGATTCTCTGTTCATATTTTTTCAATCTTTTTCTCTTTTTTAATTTGGAAAATTTCTTTTGCCTTCAAGTTCACTAATATTTTCTTCTGCATTGTCTAATCTGCTAATAATCTCATTCAATGTATTTTTATCTCTGATATTATATTTTTCACCTCTATATTTTTAGTTTGGGGCCTGGGGGCTTTAAAATTTCTTCCATGTCTCTTCTTTACATGCTCATACTTTTCTTTTTTTTTTTTTTTTTTTTTTTTTTTTTTTTTTGAGACAGTCTTACTCTGTTGCCCGGGCTAGAGTGCCATGGCATCAGCCTAGCTCACAGCAACCTCAAGGGATCCTTCTACCTCAGTCTCCTGAGTAGCTGGAACTATAGGCATGGGCCACCATGTCCGGCTAATTTTTTTTATATATATATTTTTAGTTGTCTGACTAATTTCTTTCTATTTTTAGTAGAGACAGGGTCTCGCTCTTGCTCAGGCTGGTCTCGAACTCCTGACCTTGAGCAATCCTCCTGCCTCAGCCTCCCAGAGTGCTAGGATTATAGGCGTGAGCCACCACGCCTGGCCCTCATACTTTTCTTGATCTATGAAACATATGGATCTTATACTAACTCTTTTAATGTCATTATCTACTGATTTTATCATATTTGTCATATCTGGGTCTTTTTATGTTGATTGATATGGATCATATTTTATATGCCTGGTGATTTTTTTGTTGGATACCAGACAGTATGAATTTTACATTATTTGTTGCTGGATTTTTTATTATTATTACTCCCTTAAATATTTTTGAGCTTTATTCTGGATGTAATTAAGCTACTTGGAAACAATTGGCCCTTGTCAAGTCTTGCTTTTAAGCTTTGTTAGACTGGTCCTGAGCAGCCTTTAGTTGTCTAGTTTTTCCACACCACTGAGACAATACTGTTCTAAGTACTCAACCCAGTGTCTCATTATTAGGAAGTTTCTACATTCTTTCTGTTGGCAGTGTAAGGTGTTCCTGACCTGTGTAGCTCTGAGAATTGTTCTATTGGCTCCTTCCCATGGTTCTTTTACTGATCATAGGTCATTTCTTTACATGCAGCTGAAGATTTCAGGTAAAACCCCTTACAGATTCTAGAAGAATCTCTCTCTCTTTCTCTCTCTTTAACATATATACATATATATGTGTGTGTGTATGTGTGTATATATATTTTTTTCTCCCCTCTATCTTTGTAGTTCTCTTCTCTCCTAAACTCTGCCCATCCAATTCTAGCTGTCTTGCTGGCCTCTCTGTCTCCAAGCTCTGTCTCCTCAATTCAGTGAAATCACCAGGCACTGTTGGGGATCTCTCTCCCTGTGCTGTGGCCTGGAAACTTGCTCCAGATAGGACTGGGGCAATAGCAGGGCTCACCTCATTTGTCTCCCTTCTGTCAGTGACTATTGTCCTATGCTGCTTGTTGTCCTGGATATATTTTATCCAGTTTTTCAGATGTTTAAGGCTGAAGGATAAGTCTAATCCCTGTTACTCTATTATGGCCGGAAGTAGGAGTCCTCACGTTGAATTATATAAAATAACAATCTTTTCCCTCATTCACATCCGTCCATCTGCTCCCTTATCTCCCCCAATTCAAGGGTCATTGGCGTATTTATTTCATACCTTTTCAAGCTTACATGAGCACATAGAGATGGCATTTGGTTATTTTCAGAAAACGAAATTTGTGTATATATATATATATATATACACACACACACATATTTTTTTCATAATATATTACTTTCTAATATTATGCCTTTTTATTTTTTTTAGAGATAGGGTCTTGCTCTGTCACCTAGAGTGAAGTGCAGTGGCATGATTATAGCTCTCTGTAACTTCCTGGGCTCAAGCAATTCTCCTGCCTCAGTCTACCAAGTAGCTGGGACTACAGGCACATGCTGCCACACCCAGCTAATTCTTTAAAAATTTTTTTGTATAGATAGGATCTTGCTATGTTGCCCAGGCTGGTCTCGAACTCCTGGCCTCAAGCAATCCTCCTACCTCCACCTCCCAAAGTGCTGAGATTACAGGCATGAGCCACTGCACCTGGCCTATTATGCCATATTTATGTGTGGTAATATACAACAAAATTTAAGTTTCTTGAGGGCAGGGACTTTAACTTCCATTTCCATTTTATCCTCACGACACCTAGCAAACCTTTCTGTACACAGAGATTCTCAGTAAATGTTTATAAGTTGACTATAGCAAATCTTTTTTACTTAATTTTAATAAAATCTTTTTCTTTTAAGTTTTTTACAAAATTGAGACAACAGTTTTTGTGTCCTAAAATGATGTTTCATTATTGTTCCTGTTCCACTAATATAATAAGACTGCAAATAATTGCCTTCATTTTATTTCAGTGTAATATCTAAGGAAATCATGGAAGCTTACTAGTATGGAGATTATTATAACTTCAAAACTAACTTTTTAGAAAAGTGAATGATATTAAAATACCTTTAGAGGTTTATATGTCATGTGAGTCAGCCGAGAAGAAATAGCCACAATATTTGGAAATAACTCGACTGAGAAATTAAACATTTACTTTACTCTCACCTTAGCTGATAAAAAAAAATCAATTTGATTTTATCTGGGTATCTACTTATTAATGGTGTTTAGAAACTACCTAGTTGATGTGGTCTACGGAAAAAGCAGGGCTCTTTTTAGCTTATTGGAGCCCTATATTTAGTCAGAAGACCCAGATTCAAGTCACTGCCCTGTCATTCGCTAGCTATGTAATCCACTTATATTCTCTGAATCACCATTTCCTGTGCCCTGCCTTTTACATAGGGTTGTCATAAAGAGCATCATAGTTAATTACATGAAAATGCTTTATAAGTAATTCAGAGTTGTTTTTATAAGGTATTGTCATAATTTGCTTGAAATAGTTGAGAGAATTAGAGTGACTTAAAATAATATTTTTACCTAAGAATTATTTATATAATACATTTGTTGCTATTATGATCATTAAATTAGGCACAGAACAGTGTTTTCAGAGTCACTTGAAAACTGGGATTATAATATGGAAACTGTCTTTACGCAGTTTATCCAGTAGGATGAAGTCTATATTTCTGATATGTTCCTTAGTGTATGTTCACTTTCAGCCTATTTATTGAGAGAAAAATTATGAAAAGTACATAAGAGCAAAGCATTTCCTCAAGACTTTGTATGATCAATTCTGTTTTACTTTAAAAATAAAATTAATAGATTTAAATAGTTGGTGATTCCACAGGACTAGAGTTACTAATTTATTAATACAATAAACTCACACTAGATTCAAAACCCTTTTCTCAAATTGCCAAGTTAGCCCTCTTGTTAAGTTCTTAAATCATTTTAAAATTATTTTTACATTAAATATTTTCCTTTTATAAATTTTGATGAAGAATGTGCAGCATCTTAATAGATTTTCTAAATAATGATTAAATTATTTTCTCAGAAATTAATTCACATTGGGATGCTTTGCAGATGTCATTTAAGGCTGAGAGGAAAAAACAAAAACATGGAACAATTTAACCCTGACCTCTGTTGATTTAAAGTACCAATTTTTTATTGTTTTTTACAGATATTTCAAGGAAACAAAGATTATCACCAGGATGTGCGTAATAACTTTTTGCCACCAATTATCGCACGTTTTATTAGAGTGAACCCTACTCAATGGCAGCAGAAAATTGCCATGAAAGTGGAGCTGCTTGGATGTCAGTTTATTCCTAAAGGTAAAGAGACAGTGGGTTTAAGACATGTTATTTTCACTGGACTGTTAATTTAAAATGGTTTTGCTGATATGAGTGTTTTTGTATATAAACTCTAATTATAATATTTTCTTAAAAGGGATTTTTAAACATAAATAGTTATCCTATTATAATAAAAAGATACATATCAGAATAGTTTCCAAAATTACAAGTAGAAAAAGAAATAAAATCATTCATTAGATAATGTAATGAGATCGCTTACCAAATTTAGTCTTAGTTAATAATTTTAAATCAAGTCTCATGTACTATGATATTTGTGTAACATAAGCACTGATGATTATAACAGTAAATTAAAAGTGGGAATAATTTCCCTCAATAATATGTAATATTTTAATATATTGTTTACTGTTGTATCCCCAAAAACTACCCCAGTGCCTGACACATAGTTAGCTCTCCATAAATATTTATTAAATGAATTGAACAAGTAATATATTAAATTGTGATGACTCCTTTATAGCTTTGGAGTTCAACATCATTCTCCTCCCCATTATTCTCCTTCCTAAGAAGATTATTTTCAGATGATTTAATTGTTTAAAAACTGGGAAATCTTGGTGTATTTGTGTATCTAATATAGAGTTTAATACTTACCCTTTATTTCCCTCTGAGATTGAAAATTACTTGGCAGAATTAAATACTTACAGAAATGTTAAAAATATTTAACATTACTATTTTTAACTATGATTTTAAAAATCAAAATATGTAAACTTTTAACTGTTTTTCAAGGTCATCCTCCAAAACTTACTCCACCTCCACCTCCACCTCCTCGGAACAGCAATGACCTCAAAAACACTACAGCCCCTCCAAAAATAGCCAAAGGTATGCCTGCTTTTAATGTGGGAATTTGATATTCCCTGGATTTCTGGTGTAACTTTCTATAAATATATTAAAAGCATTAAAAAATAACTATCTTAAGTCAGTGTAGATTAAAAAAATTAAGAGTTTTTTAAACTTTTTTTAAGGTCGTGCCCCAAAATTTACTCAACCACTACAGCCTCGCAGTAGAAATGAATTTCCTGCACAGACAGAGCAAACAACCGCTTCTCCTGATATCAAAAACACTACCGTAACTCCAAATGTAACCAAAGGTATGCAAATTTGAAAATGAACACCTACTACATGGTAGTGTTTTGTTTTTAACTGAAGTTGTCATGGGCGTTTCCAGCTTAAACCCTCAGTTTCTTTTCCTCCAACTGTATTTTTTAAATATAGCAAAAAAAATTTGATTTCCTTCCTTAGGAAAAAGACCGCTGTATTGATCTAAGTTCTATTCTCTGGTGCCTTGTAGAATTGTTCTTTAAATATTAGAGATGTCTACTGTGTTGTAGGCCTCCTCTTGTGATTTTTTTTCCCCTTATGACCAAACACATTGAGTCTCAGGCTTAGAAATACAATATTTCTAGAGATTTTTAGAAATAACTGAAATCATAGCAGGAAACAGACTTTTTTTCTCCTGGTGATATATTAATTTGTTGGAGAGGGAACTTGATGGCAATAGGAAAAACAAAAACAGAACTTGTGGTGGAAGCTAATACTTTTAAAAAAATACTCTGAGTTAACATGTTAAAAAAGAAATTTAGCCTCTGTTTTCAAATGTATACGGTTATAATTTTCTCAGATTATAAGTATAAATATATTAGAATTTACTTGCAAATTTAATCAGTGATAAATAAGGTGTTAAATATATAAAATATAGTAGTTAAAATACACAAAAGGTAGTAGTAGTTTCACTAGTTGAAAAAATTTCAGTTGAACTAAAAAGAAGTGTCAATCACAGCAGAGTAAGTGTCAGTGCAGGTAAAAAGCATATTCGTGCAGAGACAAGGAAGCAGTTCATCCAGAGTAACTTGTCTACATAGAACTTTAATCACTGTCTTTTGTGAAAATTTGTCTGGATTCAGATAACTTTCTCCAACTTTCCACATGTCAGTTTCTTTCCTATATTCTGTGGTATTTCCACAAAGACCACTTTCTTTCTCCTGTTGCAAGTAAAGCTGGAGAGAAGCAAGAGTTCTCAGCAGCGAGAGATCTCAGCATCTCACAAAGAGCTTCTTACCAATTGTCCGAAGGCTTGTCTTTAGGCAGAATCCCAGACGACATGCCTGGCTGGAAGATCAGTCATCTAAAAGTACTGCTCATCTTAAAATCTGATTATAGAATCTCAAAATCTCAAGGCTAAAAGTGTCCTGAGAACTTTTGGATCCCTATTAGCTTAAAAAGCATAACAAAGAATGGGCTAGTCTTCTCAATTGAAGACATCCTGTCTCCTTTTCTTTGGGATGGTAGTGTATAGATGTTACTTTTTTAACCCAAGTAGATGTTTCAAAGCCTCTGATTAAATCACACTGCATCCATCTAAGCCTGATTATTCTCTCCATTTTTACAAATTTTAGGGGAAAAGCACATTTACTTTTCTGAATTCTGAGTGCTTTCTAGCATGAGTCATAATTTCTGTTGTGTGCTCTTCTCCTCTTGTGTTTTTATACCCAGGCTGAGAGTGATTTCATGGAGAAAAGCATGTCATGGTCAGATTCGTGCCTCTGTAGCTTCCAGATCCTCCCTTAGTGGGGCCCTTGGCACCAGCTGGTGATCTTTCTGAATGTCCCTAGTGAGCTCTTCTGTCTGTTCTCAATGGTAGCATTTTTCAACACTCCATATTTTCCAAAACATTGACCCAAATATCTTCACTCACTCTCAGTTACCTCTCCAACTTTGCAAAGAAAGTAGAAACCATTGGAAGGTGCCCACAAATTTACCTGTATCCTCTGTTCACTGCAGTGAAAATGGGGCTTCCTTATGTTGCCCAAGGCTGATCACTTCACCTGTGTCCTGGTCCCCTGGTCTCTCGACTTCTCAGAGACCTGATGTTGTTGATTATCCTCTCCCTTTTTCTCTGTCATCATCTTCTTTCTTTTGGATACAGTTGTTGTAAGGAATAAAGAAGATGCTGCAGGTTAGACTCATCGCAGTGTCTGGTTCTTAGTTCCCGGTAAATATCAGCAGTTGCTGCTGTTGTCATTCTTCTGGCCGGTAGGGGGTTGAGGGAAGAAACTAATATCCCAAATGACTTCAAGCAGACCATTTTCTATATCTGGGCCCAGGATACCTTATCTGTGGAGTGAGATTAGGGAATTAAATGATCCCCACATCCCTGCCAGCTCCGGCATTGTGTCGGTTTCAGACCTGTTCATGTACACCTTTTCAGTCGGCTTTCTGTGCTTAACAGCACATTGTTACCTTCCCATGTCTGTAAATATTTTGCCATTATGTTGTAGCATCATTTTCAATTGCTGAATTATATTCTACTGGAAGGAGGATACCATGATTTATTTGTTCCCTCATTTTTGGATATTTGGATTATTTCCAATTTCTCACTCTTATGCAGAAATAGAGTAAATATCTTTGAAGATGCACTTTTTTTTTTAATTCAGGATATTGTGAGGGTACAAATATTTTGGTTACATGAAATGCATTTGCCTCGCTCAAGGCAGGGCCACAAGCATGTCCTTCCCACATGCAGGGCACTCCATCTCCATTAGCTGTGGGTTTACTCACCTCACCTGCTCTACCTCCCAACCCCCTACCTGACTGGCACCCAGTGAGTATTGCTACCATGTGAGCACCTTAGTGTTGATCAGTTAGTACCAGTTTGATGGCAAGTACATGTGGTGCATGTTTTTTCATCCTTGTGATACCCAACTTCCAAGCTTTTAATGTCTCAATTTTCCTAAGAATAAATTCTAGATATGGAATTTCCATTAATATGTTTTTATACATATTGCCCCCAAATGCCAATCAGAAACATAGTATCAATTTATATTTTCATAAAAAAAGCTTTTCTGGCATCCTCTTCAACGATTGTTCTTTTAAATATTTGCCAATTTGATAGGCAAAAATGGTATCTTATTCTTGTTTTAACTTACATTTCTTTGATTACTAATGAGGCAAACATGTTTAATGGCTACTTGTATTTTTTAATATATTGCTAGTTCATCTCCACTGATTTTTCTGTTATATTGTTAGGTTTTGACTTGTAAAGTCCTATAATATATTATTTATATTAATCCTTTATCACATATGCAGAAAATTTATTTTCCCAGTTTATTATTTGTCTTTATTTTGGTGATCTAAAAATTTATGAAAGTTTCAAACATATACAAAGGTGGAATGAATAGTGTAATGAGCTTTCATATATCCATGAAAGCTTCTGCAGTTACCAGCATGTGCTCAGTCTTGATAAAAGATGCTTATGGTATTTTTTGAAACAGAAAAATGTTGAATGATGATGGAGTTAAATCTTTCAATCTTTTCCCTGGTGATTTCTGCCTTTGTGTTAATGTGGCTTTTTGGTTTTGTTTTTATAACTTCAGATGTAGCGCTGGCTGCAGTCCTTGTCCCCGTGCTAGTCATGGTCCTCACTACTCTCATTCTCATATTAGTGTGTGCTTGGCATTGGAGAAACAGGTTAGTATATAACTAGTTCACCTAATTGCTCCTAGGAAGGATGTATTTCAAAACTACCAAATGTGAAATAGAAACAAAATACAGAAGGTGAACTACATACAATTCCCCTGTTTGAAAGTAAGAGTTAAAATAGTTATTAGAATAAAAATGTCAGGTTTCTCCTTTGTTCCCTTTAAAAATGAGGAAGTTCAATTCCATAGTCAGTTACTGAGTACCTTTATTGTATCAAGTTCTGCATTATACACTAGGCTATGTACCTGATTAAGAACAATTTCTGACACATGAAACTTATTAATATTTACTGAAAGAATGAGACATAGTTCCTTTCTCCAAAGTGTTTAGCAGGGTTGACTGACAAAAATAAGGAACTATATCGTATAGTTTGATGAGTTATTTATGAAGTGCTGAGGAGAATCATGAGACTTTTCTGAAGTTTTTTCTTTGGGAAAGGGGAATCCTCAAGGCATGTTTCACCTTAAAGGAGTTGGAGTTGGCCGGTTAGAGGAAGGCAGATGTCTTAGTCTATTTGGGCTGCTATAAGAAAATACCATAAACTGGGTGGTTTATAAATAGTAGAAATTGATTTCTTACTGTTCTGGAAACTGCAAAGTCCAAGATCTAAGCACTGGTGGGCTTGATGACTGGTGAGGGCCTGTTTTCTGGCTCATAGACAGTGCCTCCTTGCTCTGTCCTCACGTGGTGGAAGAGGCAAACAATCTCCCTCCAGGCCTCTTCTATAACAGCACTAATCCCAATCGTGAAGTAGAGTATGGCCCAGCCTGAGGGAATTGCTTGAGTGAAGGCACAGAGCTGTGGAATAGAAACAGGAGAGGGAGTCATCTCATGTGGGCCTGGCATGGAAGAGCCCTGAGAGGTAACCATTGGAATGTGGTCTGGGCCTGGATCAGGATGGGCTTTCTGGGAGAGAGAAAATTGGGTTTTATTCTATAGATGGGGAATCACTGAGTGTTAAGCACATGGGTGATATTATTAGATGATTGTAGAAAGAGAGTGACAGGAGTTTTGAAGGGTGGATTGAAGAGGAGAGAGGTTGAAAGAGGTCGTGAGATGAGTTAGGAAACCACTGAGACCGGGCAGGCACATAACAACACGGTGATTCTAGGGAAGGGAGAAGAGATGAACAAGGAGAGTTTCCCAGTGGCATTGACAGGATGCTTGACAAGTTGTCTGAGGAAGAAGGAGGGATCCAGGGTGATCTGAGGTTTCTGATTTGCACATAGACCAGTAGAAATGTTGTGAGTTGAGATGACAGAGCAGGAGGGACAGGTTTGGTGGAGAAGGAGAATGATTTCATTTGTTCAGACATTCAACAAATATTCGAATACTTGGCTCCTACCTTGTGCCAGGTATTGAGCCATGTGCCAGGAGTCCTGTAATGAACTCCAAAGCTTAGAGATCAGGAGGGCAGCCACAGAATGTGATCCATGGGAAGATCCCAGATTCTTGGTGTTAGGAAGGCCGTCTGAGTAGACCCCAGTAAGTCAGTGTGAGGGCCATAGGGAGAAGAGAAGGGGACGGGCTTTGGGAAAGTCCAGAGAGGGCAGCGTATGAGGCATTCAGCGAACTGAGCAACGACAACAACGGTAGTGGTGAGGCCCACAGCAGCAATAGCTAATTTTTATAGAAAATTAAATGCTGATTGTAGGCATTATTCTAAATGTTTTAGGCATTATTCTAAATTATTATTCTAAATACATGTATTAACTCATTTAATCCTCAAAACAGCCTGTGAAGCAAGTACTGAACTAAACCCCATCTTACAGAAGAAGGAAGCGAGGCAAAGCACAATTGACTTGGCCACAGTCACCTAGCTAGTACAGGGCAGAGTGGGGCTTTAGACCAGGTTTCGGGGCTCATACTCTTATCTACTGCTGCCTCTGAATGTGTAATAAACAAATAAAGTGTAACCCACTGTGGCTGAAGCACAGGATGTGAAGATGAGGAGTGGGGAGTAGAGCTGTAGAGAGGGGTAAGAGTCAGGGCCTGAGGTCAGTTTGGGATAGTGTGGAAAGGACCCTGTGGGTGCAGACTCCCAGGAGGCAATTGGACTGCACGCCTGGTGTTCAGGACACAGGTCTGAGCTGGAGAAGTGAGGTACTACTAAGAATGTAGTTGAGATTGCTGATAAGTGGCTTCATGACAAGGAGTAACGGAACAGATGCCATTAAGGGACTATGGAAAATAGGAGGAGAATAATAAAAAACAGCTGCAACTTATTGAATCCTTAGCCCATGGCAAGCACTGTATGTGTAATGATTAAGTAACCTGAAGCTTTGCTACTTGAGATTAAGTATATAGAATCCTTTATAGTATAATCCTTGGCTAATACTCACACAATTAAATTTGTTGTTCTAGCCATATAGGGCATCTTAACTTCCATCTAGAAAAGATTATCATTATTATTATTATTTATCTTTTTAGAGAAAGGATCTTGCTCTGTTGCCCAGGCTTGAGTGCAGTGGCATGAAGATAGCTCACTGTAAGCTGGTTGCAGAGGCTCACGCCTGTAATCCTAGCACTCTGGGAGGCTGAGGCGGGTGGATCATTTGAGCTCAGGAGTTTGAGACCAGCCTGAGCAAGAGCAAGACCCTTTCTCTACTAAAAATAGAAATAAATTAGCTGGACAATAAAAATATATATATAAAAAATTAGCCGGGCATGGTGGCACATGCCTGTGGTCCCAGCTACTCTGGAGGCTGAGGCAGAAG